>CM030368.1:21547538-22147538 GCA_017893485.1 Hemerocallis citrina | reverse complement strand
TACTTTGGTGGGGTGGTAGGTTTTGCAATGGGTTTTTACTCTCTCTGGGGCACTTTGCTGCTCAATAGGCCTTGGGGATATTTATTGACCGCATGACTGTTTGGTAGCTGCAATTTACTTGAATTGATGCCATCTGGGAAAGAAATGTCCAGGTGATGGCTCTTCCATGTTAAGTGCATGAATATGTCGTCAAGTTCTACTTTCTACATCAGTCTGTTCCAGTTTGTTTTACTTTCTTTGTTAGTTGAGAAATGGATAGTGAATAATTCTAGTGTATAAATTACCTCCTGGTATATATGTAACTTTAGGTCATACTCTATCTTAAAAAATAATGCAAGATATGGCAAAAGTTGTCAGTGTTGACTATTCATGTGATGTCTTAGTTGCAGATTGGAACTGGACAGTATTTTGAGATCATCAGGGATCTCAGGTTTAGGATTTGGAGAGTTCTTATCATGTGTAGCACTTTGCTTGTCAATAGAGAAACTCTTTGTAGCTGTAATTTACTTGAACAAAATGTTCAGCTGATGGCTCAATATGAGTGCATATGCAGGTACTACTGTAGTCATTAATGTGTCCAGTTTTTTTACCTTCCTCGCAGAGAACATAGTCGTGAATACGGCTAGTTCCAACTTGCAAATGGTTGTGAAACTAACTATCCGCTTGGTGTGATTGTGGTTTAAAATCATCTATGTTTAAACTATTGTTAACTATGCCAAAATTTGTAGGTCTATTGAGTATCCATGCGATGTGATGTATTAGTAGCAGATTCTGAAACTAAATACTATTTTGACATGTCATTGATTTAGGATAGGGGGTTCGTATCACGTGTACCTTAGAGGGGACTTGTTTACTACCATAGATCTCTTCGGTTGTTTAGTTGAAGCAATACTTATTTTGCGAAGTTGCTCCAGAATAGTTTATCTTTCATCTTAAAACCGGTGTACTTGACACTTTCCCTTTCCTGTAGTAGAAAGAATCCTATTTCATTTTATAAGAAACTAAAAACATGTTAGCTCAAAACTAACATCCTCTAATTATTAAAAGAAATTAACAAAACTGAACTAAATGATTTGCAATTGCAGATACTTCATCTAATCTAAAAAGTTTAAACCAAAATAAATAATCTATATAATAAATAAAACACTTGCCGGCATCAAAATATTACCACCATATTTTAAAAAGGAAAAAAGAAAATATTAACCTGTTGGTCTTCTTTTTCCAATAAACCAGAAGTAATCAAAATCTGCGTATTCCAGTTCTAAACTCTAACTAAAAATCTCCAATTCTCTACTGTTGTACAATCTCTGACCTTTTCATTCCTATATCTGCACTTTAGTTATGGAGTCTGCTTTCCTCTTCAGGAATACTTTGAGCTCATTAGCACTGAATGGCTGAGGCATCACACATGGCTCCAAATCATGAGGGAACTTCACCATGGACTCCATCATGGATACCTTAACTTCAGTGCTTGTTCCCAACCCCTGAAATGATAAACATATGAGGAGAGAAACCAAAAACATTAAAGTGCTAACAAAGGAAGACATAACTTAGACAACATACCTTATAGTACTTTATAGACCAGCCACTGGCATGCCCACTGAAGCTTTCCTTCCATGCTTCATACTCGGGAATTGTATAAAAGGCCAATACCTTCCCACTTCTATGTGTTGCCTGCAAAAGCTGATACATTAAATTGAACACATCCAATAAATCTATTGAAAGATCACCTAGAAGTGTGAAAGAAAGTGACGTACTTTCACAATAGGGGTGATGAACTCCACCATGAAATCCTTAATTTTAAGCAGTGATGGCCAAAACGAATGAATGAAATTGATTAGAAGTCCCTTGATGTGGGAGCCATCATGATCCTATATCGACAAAACATGACATGAAAGTATTAACAAACAATACAGATTCCAAATTAAAGGCAAGATCAAAAGGTAAGAATTATTAATAAGTTAGATTTTTAACTCAAACCTGATCAGTCATAATCATGAGATGACCATATCTCAGTCCCTTCACACTATCATACTGTTTCCCGTGCTGCAAACCTAGAATTTGCTTTATGTTTTGAATTTCTGCATTTTCCATTATGTGTTTGTGGCTTGCTTCTTGGACATTGAGCAATTTTCCTTTAAAGGGGAACACACCATAATGTTCCCTTCCAACTTCTGCGATGCCAGCCACCTAAATATAAACATAGAAAGAATATGATTGATGATCCAACCAATAGTAGACACAGTCCTAATTGGAGAGATATTATTTAGAAGCCAAGTTTCTTTTCCTTCAATCAACTCCGCTTGTTCCAAATGCACTGTATGAGCATGCATAGAGCAAGAGAGCTATTAAGAGAGAACAATACCAACAGTGAGAAAACTTGAGCGATTCTTGTCCTAGATGTAGATCTATAAAAGAAATGAATGTATGTACATACTCATTCTATTGCTTTTATCTCCTTTCAATGCTCATCTTCCACTAAATAGAATATCATGTCCTATAACCTGACATGTGTATGATTCGAACCCAAATAACTTGCATCAGAAGAGACTTCATTACTGTGGGATAGTGATTTCAAAGCAGTGCAAGATTATAATAAATGCAAAACACTAAGTATTGATCGAGAAAACTGTGTAAACTAAATGAGAAGGTGCATACTGCTTTCTTTAGGTAAAGAAGAGGATTGACTCCCTTTAACTTCAAAGTTTTGTAAGCTGTATCATTAGTAGTGTTGAAGAGTGCCATGAAGCAAATCTTCATGTAATTTGGAAGTTGTTCAATTGCAGTTGCATCCCACCTGGAAAAAAATACAATATGAGAAATTCATACATAATTACATCGATCACAAAAGAAAATAGACTAATAAGTTCATCTTAACCAATTCTTCTAAATTTAATTCATGTCGGTTTAGTTAGAATACGTCCATTACCTATCAACAACTTCAGTAAAGAGTTCAAGTTCTTCCAGTGAACCATATACATCGTATATGTCATCAATGTATGTTATGAAACAGCTTGCCTTGGTCATTGCTTCCCTGCTTCTCCAAAATTTTGGCTCATAAGCCCACCCTACTACCCCAAAGTAGTTTTCCACTAATCTATCTCTTGCAACGCCCATTGTGTCCTGAAGTTCGAGATTGATCCACCACCTGCTTATCACCAAAAGACATGACATTGGCAGCTTTGAAAGTGAACTTTGTTAATGAAAGCAATGATAACACTTCAACTAACATTATCCATCAACTGTAGGTCTGGTATTCCTAGCAAAAATTATAAATTTAAAAATATATATATCACTCTTGCCCAAATGCCATCTCCATAAAACTGTCAAGTTTCTGGTAAATAATTGGATAAGTTTGTCAGGTAAGAATGCTTAAAGCAAGCTTAAAATGAATTGAACGATGTAGTACACAAAGTACAAAAGGAAAAAAAAAAAACTACAGTTATTGTGTTCATTATAATTAAGAGATTAAAATTATACAGGAGTACTGTAAACCAAAACATGCATAAAATTCAACATTGATCTGGAAATTATCAGTGTCAAACTCGAACGGGCTCCCTACTCTATCGGTGCTAAACAATGGAAATAATATACTATATGATAAGCACTCGGAGAAAGTTCCACACAATCAATGGAACACATACTATAATTTCTATAAATTATCTTGAATAACAAAGAAAAAGGAATAAGGCAATACATACAAATGATAAATTATCCCGAAAGATACCATCTGAATAAGTTATGAATACTTCAGTTAACAAATTAACTAACTTGCCAAGCCTTCGAGGGAAGAGCTTCTCATTTGACCGAACCTTGTTCAACCTCTCTTCAAAAGGAAAAGGAGTGGCCAGTCAACCTTTTGATCCTACCACTTAAACCTCTCTCGAAATGAACATCATCTTCATCAACATTACAGAAGAAAATTTGAAAGAACCAACACCTCCTATCACCCTCATTAAATTTTCTCCCAACACTAAAATACTCCAAAATTTGAAACAACGATGATTATAAAACTAGATTAACAATCAGGATAAAATAAAAGTTAAATACTTATAAGAGGGTTCCATTCACATTTAATATATACAATCACACTGAAGGACTAAAAATAATAATCTATATAATAAAATTAATCTAATCGAGCTATTTGAAAGTAAATATACAAAGAACAAAAAACTGTAAATTATGTTCAGTCGTCTATCTAAGTAACCCAGTCTAAAATGCAACAAATGAAGATTCATCATCTAGGATATACTGTAAACAGAATGTTTTTGAAGAAAAATACTGTAAACATGATAATACCTAACAGTTGTGATTATTGTAAACATCTAATGTACATTATTAAACCTGTCTCAAATTGATGAAAATTTACACATTTCTACTCTCAAATTCAGGGCTTAAACTCTTCTTTCACGCCTTTAATTAAACCTCGATAGCTATTTCATGAAAAAAGCCTTCTCAATTAACCTAAACCCTACAAAAATTCATCTTTTTAACCCAAAACGCCAAAAGTATGTGAGATTTTAGGGTTTTCAACCATAAAGGACGAAGCTTTCTGGACTAATTGATGAAATTAAAGATAAATTACCTTGTGAAAATGGTGATAAATTACCTCAAAATATTGCAAACATTTCTACACTCAAAATAATGTAAACAAAATCTGAAACATGATAATACCTAACAAACAGTGCTGACATAATTTCCAATGATCATTAACAATAATCACAACTGCAAAAAATCTCACCTGATCCATGGTGAAGTCGAAATAATACCCCATCGACCTCTCAATTATATGCCTCTCATGAACCATATGATGCACCTCCACAAAAGCTTGGAATCTAGCGTACAATCCAATTACAATCCAATTACATTTACAATTTTGCAACAAACCCCCTTTTATATAAACCTAATTTACAAATCAAGAACACAGAAACTCCTCACCTGTACTCATTATAGTGAATGGAGAGTCCAACCCTTGAAACAAAAAGTGTGGCGGCGATGAGTAATTACCTGTAAGCAATGATTCTAAAACTGATTATGACATTTAGATGGGTATTACCTGACATATCTGCATCAACTGGTAGTAAGCAATGATTCTAACATTCATTATGAACTCCCCAACTTCATTCATGGTTTGATATCTCCTCAGATTGACCGCAACGTACATTCTCAATTGTCCAAACCCAAATCACAACAGCCCAATTATATTGCACTCACCTGCACATAATTAATTCATTCACTTACTCATTTTAAAAAGAAAAACCCCAAAAAAATAATGACATGGAAGAAGATGACCAAGTAAACACTGTGCAATTCTGAAAGTTGGAAAACATCGAGACCTTTGCCATGTTGTATTCTTCAGTCAATACTCAATAATTATGTTCAACAAACCCTCATACCTTTGACCCATTGACTGTGTTTGTTGCGGGTCCCGTTCACCAAACGCACTTAATGAATATATGAAGATCTGATTATCAAGAACTAAGAAACATGAAATATCATTAAAGAAGAGAGCGTAAATAAACAAACAAAAATTATTAAAATTTCACAGTAAAAGATGAACACACATATTAACTCATATGATTAGGAAGATGCTGAAAAGCCACACGGATGCTCCGTTCTAAGAACCATAAGAAAGGGAAGCACCACCCAGAAGGCCCATCCAGGACTCTGCAAGGAAACAACAAACCTTAAAGCAGGAAACGGTAAATTTGAATGCATTAAGAAACAACCCCTAATTCTGCTGCTATAAGAAACGAAACCATTTTAGGAGTAGTGATAGATTTGTGTTCATGGCCCAACTTTGTAATTTGTGTTCATGACCCAACTGCAAAATTTTTGAATATTTTCAAAGTAAGTATTATTTTCTTTTAGAATCGGATGTCAAGCATCTTCATAACGATACACCATGTCTTCCTATCAACCAACTAAATCTCTAGAATCGGATGTCAATAAATCTAAGAACAATATGCAATCTAAGAAGAATAAATCTAAGTACCAACTGACTAAAGCAGCATACAATCATTCAAATAAACTCAGAACAATATGCAATGAAAATCAGAAAAGCATACTTTTGCTGAAGAAAAAAAAAGGAAATTTCAACGCATTTTGTAAACCCCAAACAACTATAAAATTAAGTATACCTGAGATGGTGAAATCGGTGGTCGGGATGAACTGAGGTATTCGGCACGAAATCGGTGGTCGGGATGAAATCGGTGGTCGAAATCAATGGTGAAATCGGTTAGGGGTCCGATGGTTGGATGGGGATGAGAGCGGAAGGGAGGAGGAGGGGGTTGGCGACTGGAGGTGGGGGGGGGCACTGAAGAGGCGACGGAAGGTGGTGGGGCGCTGAAGAGGCGCCGGAGGTGGCCGGTGGAGAGAGAGGTGGTGGTCGCTGAGGGATGAGAGCGGAATGGAGGAACAGGGGGTTAGGATCTGGAGGTGGGGGGGGGGGCGTTGAAGACGTGCCGGAGGTGGGGGCGCTGAAGAGACGACGGAGGTGGCCGGGGGAGAGAGAGCGGGGAGATAGAGAAAGGGAGACTGTGAGAGAGAGAGTGGGCGGGATTAGAGATAGAGAGCGGGGAGAAAGAGAGAGAGAAAGGGGTTTATTTTGGGGTAAAGAGAGAGAGTGTGTGTTTTTGAATTTGTGTAGTTTGAAATTTGGGCGGAAAAATATGTTTTGTGAGAGCAGATCTTGTCCATTGATTTTGGGATAGATTGAATGTGAGTCACTTGATAGCTTTCTTTGTGTTTTATTATATAGATATATATATATATATACACACACACACACACTTATGGAAACATAGACTTTTATTTACAACTAATTATTGTCACGCTATTCAAATTTGAGCTACATATCTTGAATTAAGAGGGGGGGGGGTGGTAAATATTCAAATCTAGTATATATATATATATATATATATATACACTAGATTTGCCCGTGGGCACTTGCCTACGGCACGTTTTTAGAACGATACAACATATAAAAAGCCTTGTAAACAGTAAATCAACAATTATGTAGCTCAAATTTGAATAGAGTGACAATAATTAGTTGTACACTATTCAAATTTGAGCTACATAATTGTTGATTTACTGTTTACAAGGCTTTTTATATGTTAAATCGTTCTAAAGGCGGCATGTGTCCAAGGGCAAATCTAGTATATATATATATATATATATATATATATATATGAATATTTACCAACCCCCCTAATTCAAGACTGTCTGGTCAGAAAATCAGGACCCACATGCATCAACCCTGTCTGGTTTCAGCAGGTTGTACATTCAATATATAGAGAGAGGCTCATAACTTCAACTTTACACAGCTATTGTTTGACTGTTCTACTTCTATGGTTCGATGAAGCAAAACTATTGGAGTTATTATACTGTAAACTCAGTAACCAGCAAACTATAATTCTAGAAAATGAATCAGATGCATGATAATTAACAATGTAGTTGTGCAATTAACAGGATGAATTCCAAAATGAAAGCAACACAAGTTAAAAAGATGTGTAACGGTATTGTAAATGCCGAGAACTCTAAGCTTCATAACAGATCAAAGTGATCTGAAATCAGAACCGAACCAATGTTCCCAATTTAACTGCTGTGCCTCGGATAAAAAGATATTATGAGTCAAATAAGGCATAAACTTACAACTCATAAAATTAAACTTGATACCAGAAGTTAAAAAAACAAAAATTACAAGGCCTGAACTTGAAATTTCTGTGTCTAAAGTCGCTATGTTTTCAATTTTTGCTCCAAGGCAAAACAAAAAAGAGGAAGGTTGTGTTAAGTAGCCAATAACGAGGATAAAATGACGGGTCTATATACATTTGCCAAGTAAGCAGTGTTAAATAAATAGTATGATAACTATAGTTAATATTAACTTGTGACACTGTGCGGAATGTAGAACTGAAACAGAATAAAAGACTAAATATATGATGATAATAGTAAAAAAAAATCAAGTTGTAACATAAACTCCAATTGGCAAACCAGTTTTAGGAGGCTTAATTAAACTAGAATGCAGAGGATATATATCAAATAAGATTGCTTCAGGATATATAGTTTGGATCCAATAGAATAGTTACCTCCACAAAGTATGTGGGAAAAGAGAAGAGGTTATGGATCATATGGGGGCACAAAACAAAACTAACTGCAACATTTTAAAGAGGATCACTTGGGAAACATCCGGAATCATAATCTTTGGAAATAAAAAGGTTCCCTTCTCTTAAAGCTCAAACCTTCCATTGGTTACAAAGTAAGCAATGTTGGCAGTTTGAGGGGAACAAAACAGAACAAAACAGAAAAAATAAGTAATAAACTATAAATGAAGCACTAACTTAGTTTAAGTGGTAGTTATGATTATAGGATTGGGCTATGTTTGGATTAAAGGGTTACACCTAAGAAAGCTTCATTGCTAGCTTAGCTTTGAATCTATCCTCTCCAGCATTTTCTTACCCTCTTTGTCCCACCTTTCCTTATCAATTCATTAAATATTTCAATGCATAATAAGTAGTTTGTATAAATAATAATATGGAGGATTAGAAAAGGAAATAATTGGCTAGTTCAGTTAGCTAGAATTGAAGGATTAGAAAATGAAGTTGCTTCAATTTTATAGAGTAGAATATTGATGGATGGCTGGAAGAGTTGGATGAACAAGTGTAAAGAGAAATTGTTCCTAAAATATTCTATTAGTAGAAAAGAGATTGATTTAAAATCATAAGAGCAGATCTAATGACTTAAAACTGTTAAATGTATCTAACAGATCGAGCTAAATTTTCTGTGCTTTTAGTTAGGAATACATGTTTTCAGCAGCCGATGAAATGAGTTAACAAACAGCTAATGTTAGAGCATACCTCCTCCACATTAGTTGAGGGAGAACACAAATGAAACATCGGCAAGACTTCCAGCATTCATGTCCATATCCACGTTCATTGCATATAGAGGAGACACGGTCGCACCTGCCAATCTGGAAAAGATCAACAGTACATGGAGTTCTCTTACATCATTAGTTTAAGCGGTGTCTACAAATATCTTTCCATGATAGTAATTTTAAGTTAAATTTCTGTAGAACACATAATAAGACAGAAACTTTCAACAAATTTTGAAGATGGCAATAACCCTACCCACAAAACTTGTATCGATATTATGATTTCTCATATAGTAATACAAAACTATATCATGAGGGAAACCAAATTATATCATGAGTGAAAATCCAAATGTCCATATGTTTTTTGAGCCACAAATAGATGATCTCCATTTTAAGCTCTAAGACAGGCAGATATGTAATATAAAACAAAATACAGGTAGACAGCAAAAAAGAAAAACAAATAAGACGACAGCAATGTCATTCATAGTCTCATAGATACCATAATCAAGAAACTGATTCGATATACCAGATATCTTTCGGAAATATTGATTAATTTAAAAGTCTTTTACATATTAGGTTTGTTCTACATTCTTCCATAATTTGCTATGCCGGAGAATTTTTTTAAGAAAAAGCATATTACTTTTACATTCATTAAGACATTATTAGCTTACATATACTGCGTAACCTGCCTTATTACTACACTAGGCGATGATTCGATGACAACATCAAACATAGAGCTAGATGAACTTTTGATATCTCAATCTTAGGGCACAACTGTAACTTTGACCGAAAGGAATAGTCCCTCTGTTAACTTCGGCAGGTTCTAGATCGCATCCTTGGACACGAAGTTCTGAGATTGAACCTGTTGAGCATTGTTCAGCTGATCAGTGGCATCACCTCTAACGAAGACTGCTCCAGCTCCCATGCCTGAGCCTGTATATATATATATTTAAAGATGGATAAGCAAAAAAAGGCTTGCAAGGGATAGCGGGGAAAAACACATTTTATACACTCATAAAAAGGAAAAAACCCCACCGATATACATTGAGTCTTTGCCTCTACGGTCATTTCATTCGGTAGAGTGCTAACACAGCGGGCACTTACGAACAAAGGTAGAGGAATGATGGTAGCAGATCAGATTCAGTTGAATGCACGTAGTTGAAGGGAATTACAAAAAAAATTATTGCCAGGATCAATTGAAATAGATCATTAGTTATATAACCTTCTCTGAGATCGAGGAACAGTAATGCGAAGCTTTGGCTGCAAGTATCAAGATGCACCTACTTTTGCACACAATAGACTTATCTCCATGTTCAATTATCTCAGTCTCTACACATAGTAGTTAACTGATCTGTAAAATGCAGTGAACTACCATGAACTTGTTTTCGCTATTATTTTATTATCTATATTAGTTAACCAGTCCTAACGAATGATCAATCCTGAACAGTGTTCTAAAAAGCGGCCTAGGCGGCCGCCTAGGCGCTAGGCGACCCTCCAACGCCTCGCCCCCTCCAACGCCTCGCCTAGGGGCTAGGCGTTTAAGAAAATCGGTTAATAGTTCTAGACGGTAAAAGTGAGTCTAGGCGGCGCGTAATCGGTGTAAGTGGGTCTAAGCGGGCTAGATCCGCTTAGACCCGCTTAGTACTTAATTATTAAAAAAAAAAGGGACCCGACTTATTCCAACCCGACCCGCTCTAATACTCTCAAACCCCTAAAACTTCTCTTTCTCCTCTAAATCTTCCGTAAAAAAATCTCAAATCAATTATATTCTCTAAATCCCTAATTCCTCTTCTCTAAAACCCCCAAATCACCTCCTTCGCCTCCTTCCTCGTAGTCGGAGGCTCGCAGCTCGCAACGCGCTTCAATTTCGACCTCCTCCGCCTCCCTCCTCCTTTGCCTCCCTCCTCGCAGTCGTTGCTCGCAGTCGTCAACACAACCTCATCCGCTTCCCTCCTCGCAATTGCAGCTCTCACTCACTCTGTCACTCAGTCGTCAAAACCTCCTCCTCCACCTCCCTCCTTGCAGTCACAGCTCGCTTCAACTTCAACCGACGTCAACACAACCTCTCTCTCCTCTCTTCAGCTTCGAAGTCAAGTCGTCAACACAACCACACACTGCCTCCCGCCTTGCTTCACCTCCGACGTCAACACTACGTCCTCTTCTCTCTCAAACTTCTCCTGACGCAACCCTCCCCCATCCCCCGACTCAAGCCTCCCGCTTCCCCACACTGTTTGCTCCTTGGACTGGAATAGCCGAACAGGTAATCTCCACTACTGATCTTCGTCATAGATTAATACTAGTCTAATAGATGAGTATAAGACTATACAAAAAAAGAAAAAAGACTAATAATAATACACCGATTAGATTTTGTAAAGCTCATCCTGCAATTGTAAGGAGAAATATCAAGAGTAAGAATTGGTAACAAAACAAAATAAAATGATAAAATATATAAATAAAATATATACATAAATAAATAAATATATAATATATAAATAAAACTGCCTAGCGCCTAGCCGCTTAAGCTCCGCTTACAAGGCCTAGGCGCTAGGAACCCATCGGCCGCCCGACTACCGCCTAGCGACTTTTAGAACATTGATCCTGAATAACGATAATGGCTGCCCCTAGGAACTTTGTGGCCGTCAATGCAAACTACACTTACACTTGTGACTTGGGGCCTTCGATGAAGTGTAATTTGCATAGAGAGTCGCACATTACTTAGGAGCAACCATTTTCTTTATTTATGATCGACCATTCATGAGGATGGGGAGATCAAAGAGGATTTACACATAAAACTAAGGCAGGTTGATGATGGAATGCATCCGAAGTATTGTGCGATTAGAACAATTGAAGAAAAAACTCTATAGGTCAACTATACAACCAGTTTTGCTTTATGGATCGGAGTGTTTGAACGGCTAAGAAACAACATATTCTAAAAATGAGTAGCCGAAATGAGGATGTTAAGGTGGATGAGTGGAAAGAAACTAAAAGACAAAATAAAAAATAAATGCATACGGTAAAAAATAGAGGTTGCCCAAAACAGAAGAAATCTAATATATTATAATTTTCGAAGCCTTTACACAAGGTGATGCCACGTGGCACAAGAATTTGCACAAAGAGATGCCATGTGGCATCCTAGGTGTCAAGCCATGGTTAAAAATAATGAGATATTAATGAGCTACAATAACATTTTCATCTTCCCATTAAACAACTTTTCATCTTTTTAACTTAACAAATGCTCTCTCTCTCTCTCTCTCTCTCTCTCTCTCTCTCTCTCTCTCTCTCTATATATATATATATATATATATATATATATATCTCTAGAGTCCCCTTCGGTTGCACACTACTTTTGGTGAGCACTCCGTGAGCACTCACGAACTAGAGACCCTATGAAAAATCCGAACCGCTCATACTGTTCTATATACCTTAGATAGCCTAGCAATAAAAAATCAAGTAATTTGAAGTTCATTTGCCCATTCATCATGCTGTTAGAATTTTCAGCCATACAATTTTGTGATGATGTAAATCATGGGCAAATGAACTTCAAATTACTTGATTTTTTATTGTTAGGCTATCTAAGGCATATAGAACAGTATGAGCGGTTCGGATTTTTCATAGGGTCTCTAGTTCGTGAGTGCTCACGGAGTGCTCACCAAAGTAGTGTGCAATCGAAGATTTCTCTCTCTCTCTATATATATATATATAAATAAAACATAAAGAAAGCTGTCAAGTGGCTCACCTTCAATCCCCCAAAATCAAAGGCTTAGATCCAACCTCACAAAACACATTTTTCCCCCCAAAATTTCAAACCCCAAAACCAATCCCCCCCCCCCCCAAACTAAAAAACTCATTACTTTATTACTACTCTCTCTTCTTTCTTCACTTTTTCATACTTCTCTCCTCTCTCCATCTCTCTCTCCCATTCATTCTTTATTATTTACTTAGAAATTTAGTTGCGTTTGGTTTGTTGTTTTGAAAACAGTTTTCTGAAAACAGTTTCTGAAAAGAGTTTTCAGAAAACAGTTTTCTGAAAATGAGAGTGTAAAAGCTGTTTGGTAATAATTTTTTATGAAAACAGTTTTTTGAAAATGAGAATATAATGTATGTATAGGTTTGGTTGTTTGTATATACTGTATACAGCATATATACTCTGACATATACATACATACTGATATATAAAAATATAAAATATTTTATTATAATAAACATATTTAATAATATACTTATATATAATAATATATATGTAATAATAATATATTCAAATTATATATTAAACAATTTATTATAATAATAATAAATTATATAATAATATATGATAGTAACATATAATAATAATATATATATATTATAATAATAATAATATATATTATAATAATAGATTATTATAATAGTATATATAAAATAGTATATATGAAATAATAGTATATATAAAATAGTATATATAAAATAATAAAATAAAATAATATACATATAACAATAATATAATATAATAATAGTATATGTAATAATAATATAATATAATAATAGTATATATAAAATAGTATATATAAAATAATAATATATATAATAATATTATAATATAATAATAGTATATATAAAATAATATTAAACAACTTATTATAATAATAATAAATTATATAATAATATATATAATAATATATAATAGTAATATATAATAATAATAATATATATTATAATAATAATATTATATATTATAATAATAGATTATTATAATAGTATATATAAAATAGTATATATGAAATAATAGTATATATAAAATAGTATATATAAAATAATAAAATAAAATAATATATATATAACAATAATATAATATAATAATAGTATATATAATAATAATATAATATAATAATAGTATATATAAAATAGTATATATAAAATAATAATATATATAATAATATTATAATATAATAATAGTGTATATAACATAATATATATAAAATAATAATATATTATAACAGTTTTATATTATATAATAATATGAAATAATTTATTATAATAAACATATTTAATTATATACATATATATAATAACATATAATAATTATAATAATACATATGTAATAATAATCTATTATAATTATGTATTAAACAATTTATTACAATAATAATAAATTATATAATAATATATAATAGTAATATATAATAATAATAATAATAATAATAATAATAATAATAATAATAATAATAATAATAATAAAAATAATAATAATAATAATAATAATATATGTGACAATAATATATTGTAAATATATATATATAACAATATATTATAATAATAGTATATTATATAATAATATATATAATAATATATATTATAGTAATATATTATATATTAATATATATAATAATATGTAATAGTAATATATAATAATAATAATGTATATATTAATAATATATAATAATAATAATATAATATAATAATAGTATATATAAAATAGTATATATAAAATAATAATTTATACAATAATAATATAATATAATAAAAGTATATATAAAAAGTATAAATAAAATAATAATATATATCATAATAATATATATAATAATAATAGTATATATAAAATAGTATATATAAAATAATAGTATATTATAATAATTGTATATTATATAATAATATAAAATAATTTATTATAATAAACATATTTAATTATATACATATATATAATAACATATAATAATTATAATAATATATATGTAATAATAATATATTAAATAATTTATTATAATAATAATAAATTATATAATAATATATATAATAATATATAATAGTAATATATAATAATAATATATATTATAATAATAATAGAATATTATAATAGTATATATAAAATAGTATATATGAAATAATAATATATATTATAATAATAGTATATATATATATATATATATATATATATATATATATTAAAATAATAATAATAATAATAATAATAATAATAATAATAATAATATATGTAACAATAATATATTATAAATATATATGTAATAATAATAATATATATAAATAGATTTAGAAAGAGGATGTGAAAAAACAGAAAATAGGTGAAGTGGAGTTTTGTGAAAACTGTTTTCAAAAAAGAACATAACCAAACGGGTTTGGGAGTTTTGGAAAACAAAAAAAAGAAAAAAACAACAAACCAAACAGATTAGATTTTAAGATTTCAGGTTTGTAAAATTTTTAGAATTTTTATGATTTTTTAAATTGCACATGTTATATTGAAAATAACAAATATCTCTTCAACAGTTAAATTTTATCATTTTCCACCCTTAAAAGTTCTAAGAAGTTGGATTTTACACCCCCATTTATAATTATTTTTCAACATATACTAATGGAAACATGGACTTTTATTCACAACTAATTATTGTCATACTATTCAAACTTAAGCTACATAATTGTTGTTTTACTGTTTACAGGGCTTTTCGTATGTTGTATCGTTCCGAAGACGTGCCGTAGGCACGTGCCCACGGGAACATCTAGTATATATATATATGCTCTCTATCACTCTCTCTCTCTCTCTCTCGCCCAAGCTTATTAACAATATGGTTAAGTTAAATTGACTCCACAATACTATTATTAAGTTAAAGACATTGTCAAAGAGGATAAAGTATTCCAATTGGAGAACACCTGTTGCTGCTGATTTCGGTGTGGGAGCAAACAGATGAATTTGTGGATTCTTGGAAAAAACGATAAAGCAAACCTGTTGACCTTCACCAACTTGTTGACCTGGTCTTTTGCCGCTGCTGCGAACCTGCAAAAAGTGCGAGACACCGGGATGGATCCCGGCGATGCACCCTCCGACGCTCTTGTCAGTAATCTGAATGATTAAGAAAGAGCTTTTAGTGGAAAAGTATTGATTACCTGGTAACAGTGGGGGGGAGAGGGGTATTTATGGTCGCCTTTAGGGATCCGTTTCGAGATATGAACATATCTCTACTTGCCGGTGTGAATGGATAGAAGCGGTTAAGATCACTTCTTAGGGATAATTATAAATCTAAAATCTTCTTTATCCTTCTAAACTAGTTTGTAACGGATTGGAACCCGTACCCAGTAAGACAGATCCGTTTATGGATTATTGGGCTTTGAATAAAGACCCAGTTCCCATTTCAAACCTGTTTGTAGGTGAAATTACCGTTTTACCCCTGGGCTTTAAGATCCGTGTCCGATTTGAACGGTCCCTATTTAATCCTATTTTTAGCCAAATCATGAGTCCCCCTCCTGGAGACTGAGTTCTACAGTCTTTAAGGAGTAGTTTTGTTGTTATAATGGCGTACGGAATTTTATCGGTGTTCTTAAGGAAGTTGGGATCTTGCTCGAGGTGTAATGGTGTTATTCTGGATTTGTAAAATGCCCAAAAATATCCTCAAAATTTTCTGGTTTTTCGTGATTTTTCAAGATTTTTTCTGAATTTTTCCTCATTTTTTTGAATTTTTTATTCATTTTCCGAATTAAATAATTAATTATCGAAAATATTAATTAATTATTCTAATTTAATAATTATATTTTTCAAAATTTTAAAATAATTTTCTGAATTAATAATTATTTTTAGAATTTTTAATTAATTTTTTTCGATTTTTAAATATTTTTTCAGATTTTTTAAATAATTAATACAAATAAATAAATTAATTAAATATTACCTGTACACGCGGCGCATTTCTGGACTTCGACCTTGATCAGATGGCGCGCATCGCAGAGTGGATCATTTTCTGGACACGTGGCGCGTTTATGAGCGTCGATCGTGTCGTGGCGTGAATTTTGAGACAATCGAACGGCGCGTGTGGATCGGCAGCGTTTTTTCTCCAATTTCGAGCTCGGTAGGTCGATAGCTCGGCACCCATCCTCGGATCTGGCCGATCCTTGGAGATGAAGCCACGTGGCATCGCCACGTGGCATAATTTTTTTTCCTTCCTTCTCCCGCCTCTGTTCACTCTTCTTCTTCGTTTCCTTCTCTTCTTCTTTTCGTCGAGCGTCATCGACTTCACCCCTGGCCTTCGTCTCCGAGCCCCGTCTTCATCGTGTCGAGCACCCAGTGCAGGGGTTCATGGAGCTTGGAGCACAATGTTTAGAGGCGAGCTCGCCGACGTGGGGGGCTTCGACGAAGTGAGAGCTCGACACAGCAGTGGAGAGGTTGGAGCTCGGCAGAGGAGCTCATGAGGGAGGTGGAGACGGAAGTGAGGATGCCGTGCTTGGGGACAGAGCTTCGGCGGAGCTTCGCCGAGGAAGCTCGAAACAAAGGTGGCGAGCTTGGTGAAGACAGAGTGGAGCTCGGCCACGAGGAGTTTCGGAGCTCAGCGAGGAGAGGAGGTGAGCTCGGTGAGATGGCGATGGGAGCTCGGAGCTCCGGTGAAGCTTTGACGAGGAGGCTCGAGCTTCGACGACGGAGATGTGTGAGCTCGGTAGTGGGTTCGACGAGGCCATGGAGCTCGTCGTCGGAGAAGGGGAGCTTGATGGAGCTCGACGACACCGCATGGAGCTCGCCGTTGGAAAAAGGGGAGCTTCGGCAAGGGCATGGCTGAGCTGACTAATGGCAAGGTGGTTGGATGGCGAGCTCGACATCAGTGGGTGGTGGAGCTCGGCAGTCGGTGCTCGCGAAGTGGAGGGCTCAATGAGGCAAGGGGTCGGAGCTTGACGAGGCAGGGGGGTCGGCATCTTGGAGCTCGGCCAGGTGAGAGGAGTTTGGGTTTTCATTCCTCTGGTTTTGGTTTTTGGCAGGAGAGTGGAGAAGAAGGGGATGAAGTGGTATGGGGTTCGGGTTCGGGTCCCTAATGGGTCCAAACCTAACCCTTGTTGCTCTCCCCTTTTTTTTTGTGGGCTACTTGCTTGTTTGGCAAATCCGAGCACGGATTTTAAGGTAACATTTTTGGCCATTTTGTAGTTCAGTCGCTTGGTAGCTCGGATTTCAGATCCGAGCTACGTGGCTCAATCTGGACGGTTGATCACGATCATGGCGCAAATCACAAGACAAGAGGCTCAGATTTCGAGAAAACATTATCTTGTCGTTTTGTGGAGGCGTGGCAAAATCTGAGTCATCCATTAGCCATGGCGCGAATATGTGGATGATCTGACGGTCCAAGGAGCTCGGGGGTGTTTTTTCCCCAATACGGAGGTCAGTCCCCGGCAGCTCGGCGTTGTAGCTCGGTCATGGCAGAGCTCATCGAGGTGAGCTCGACGACGGAGGCAGGGTCGGAGCTCGACGAGGCAGGGGGTCGGCATATTGGACGAAGCTCGGCGAGGTGAAGTGCTCGGCGTAGCTGTGTTGCGATCCACTTTCCCGGTACTACGGAGGTCCAGTCAGGGAGTGCTAGGAAGACCCTCGTAAGAGCCATGGGAAGACCCATTCTTTGAGGTGAGTGCAAGGAGAAACTCTATAGGAGAGTTTTGAGCTCCGAACTTGCTTAGAAGAGGCCCGCTTTGGAGGCGAGCGGAGCGAAGAGCTTGGCTCTAGGAGAGAGCCATTTGGGAGACGAGTTTGAGGAGCAACTCTAGGAGAGAGTTGTGAGCTCCGAACTCGTTGAGAAGAGGTCCACCTTGGAGATGAGCGGAGCGAAGAGCTTGGCTTTAGAAGAGAGCTATTTGGAAGACGAATTTGAGGAGCAACACTAGGAGAGAGTTATGAGCTCCGAACTTGTTGAGAAGAGGTCTGCCTTGGAGGTGAGCTGAGCGAAGAACTTGGCTCTAGGAGAGAGCCATTTGGGAGACGAGTTTGAGGAGCAACTCTAGGAGAGAGCTGTGAGCTCCGAACTCATTGAGAAGAGGTCCGCCTGGGAGGTGAGCGGAGCGAAGAGCTTGACTCTAGGAGAGAGCCATTTGGGAGACGAGTTTGAGGAGCAACTCTAGGAGAGTTGTGAGCTCCGAACTCGTTAAGAAGAGGTCCACCTTGGAGGCAAGCGGAGCGAAGAGCTTAGCTCTAGGAGAGAGCTATTTAAGAGACGAGTTTGAGGAGCAACTCTAGGAGAGAGTTGTGAGCTCCGAACTCGTTGAGAAGAGGTCCGCCTTGGAGGTGAGCGGAGCGAAGAGCTTGGCTCTAGGAGAGAGCCATTTGGGAGACGAGTTTGAGGAGCAACTCTAGGAGAGAGCTGTGAGCTCCGAACTCGTTGAGAAGAGATCCGCCTTGGAGATGAGCGGAGCGAAGAGCTTGGCTTTAGAAGAGAGCTATTTGGAAGACGAATTTGAGGAGCAACACTAGGAGAGAGTTATGAGCTCCGAACTTGTTGAGAAGAGGTCTGCCTTGGAGGTGAGCTGAGCGAAGAACTTGGCTCTAGGAGAGAGCTATTTAAGAGACGAGTTTGAGGAGCAACTCTAGGAGAGAGTTGTGAGCTCCGAACTCGTTGAGAAGAGGTCCGCCTTGGAGGTGAGCGGAGCGAAGAGCTTGGCTCTAGGAGAGAGCCATTTGGGAGACGAGTTTGAGGAGCAACTCTAGGAGAGAGTTGTGAGCTCCGAACTCGTTGGGAAGAGGTCCGCCTTGGAGGTGAGCGGAGCGAAGATCATGGCTCAAGGAGAGAGCCATTTGGGAGACGAGTTTGAGGAGCAACTCTAGGAGAGAGTTGTGAGCTCCGAACTTGTTGTTTAAGTGAGATTCAACGGTTGTGGGAGCAGTTCCGAATGGCGAACCACTTCTTACCCGCTTATGAGCGAGTAATTTGAAGCGGAATCGAGCCAAGTGTTGGACTCCAAACTCGTTGTTAGAGGGGGTTAACAAGGTGTAGGAGCAATTCTGAATGGAGAACCACTTCTTACCTGCTTATGAGTGAGTAATTTGAAGCGGAATTAAGCCAAGTGTTGGACTCCGAACTCGTTAGAGGGGGTTAACAAGGTGTAGGAGCAATTCCGAATGGCGAACCTCTTCTTACCCGCTTATGAGCGAGTAATTTGAAGTGGAATCGAGCTAAGTGTTGGACTCTAAACTCGTTTTTTGAGCTTAGTAAGTTGCGGGAGCAGCCATGTAGGAGAAGCTGGACTCTGAACTCACCATTTAGCGAGTCGTGACTCGGAGATAGAGATGAAGCAAGAGTAATAATTTTCAATGAAAAAATGTGAAGTTTTATTGAGATAAACTAAGTGGCCGCTTCAATAGGGCGAGCCATTATTACATGCTATTGGCCGGGTTACAAGCATCGGCCTTACTGAAAATCAAGATCCTACTTCTACAATAAGGTGAAGACCTCTTGGGAGGAGCTGGGTTCTTCCTCCATTGGGCCTCATTGGATGAGATGGAAGATGGCCCCAGGTTCTGAGTCTTGAAGCTCGACGGGCCTCACTGTTCGTTTGTAGGCTCCTCAGGGGGGAAGCTCGGTCCCATCTTTTTGGACGAACTTGGTCAGGTGTCCCCGCTGTATGAGTTCTTCGATCTCCATCTTGAGAGCCCGAAAATCATCTGTGTCGTGGCCGTGGTCCCTGTGAAAGCGACACCACTTATTCTTGTTCCTCTTCTTGTCAGGGATATTCATTCTAGGAGGAACACGGAGTAGCCCTTCCTTGTCCACCTCCATAAAAACTTCTGATATATTAGCAATGAGGGGGGTGAACTTCTCAAAACGAGGAGTCGGGCGGCATTGGCCATTGCCGTCCTTCTGAGATTTTTGGGACCCCTCTTCGCTCGTATTCTTCCGTTTGTTCCCGGAAGATGTCTCCTCAAGAGTAAGGGGTTGAGAGCCTCTTCTGCTCGTATGTACTTCTCCACCATAAGTAGGAGTTCTGAGAAATCCCGAGGAGGCTTCTTGGCAAGGGACGCCCTGAGGTTGGCATTAGTGACGTTGCGCTCGAATTCGGCAGAGGCTACTGATTGGTTGAGAGAAGGAATGGACCAGACTTCGGCGGTGAATCGTCGAACGTAATTCCTTAAGCGTTCACCCTTTTCTTGGTTGAGGGTCACTAGGGATACACTTGTTTTCTCGGCCCAGCAGCTACTCACGAAATGAGTAAGGAAGAGCCCTTCGAACTGATCGAATGAGAAGATGGAGACCGGAGCGAGTCGAGAGTACCATTCTCTTGCAGACCCCTTCAGCGAGGCAGGGAAGATCTTGCATAGAAGGGCGTCTGAAGCATGGTGGATCATCATGAGAGTTTTGAAACTCTCTATGTGATCCGTGGGGTCCGACTCCCCAGTATACGACTCGAAGTGAGGCGGCTTGAAGTTCTCTGGGATGGGGGCCTCCATGATGGTGCGGGAGAATGGAGGTCTGCCCAGGCGAAGGTTTATCGCCCGTTACTCTTCTTCCCTATCAATTCGGCCGAGGCACCTCTCCATCTCGTGGAGACGACGGTAGACCGAGTCTTCTCTTTGATCATATCTTGCCGAGCCCCGGGACTCATCTTCGTACGAGGGTGGACTCGAACTGCGGCGATGGTAGCTTGGAGATGGACGATGACTGGGAGTGTGAAGGCGGTGGCTCCTAGCTGGTTCATGAGTAGGTGGCCTCTGGTCGTTCTTTGGGGCGATATTGAGGGCCCATAAGACTGTCGCTTGGAAGTTTTGAAGATCTGCCATTGTGACTGGTACCTCTCTAGCTTGGCGGTCCCTATGTGTGGCTCGGCTTATTGGAGAATGAGTTCTCCACCGATGTCGCTGAGGGGACTCTCTTCGCCTCCTCGGGGGAGGGGATCTTCTGGTCCTCAGTCGGCGGAGGGTCCGGACTCTTGAGGCCCCTGGGTGCTCAGGTTGATGGACTCCCCCAAGGGCTCGCCATCCATTCAGGCGAGTTTTGAGGTCGACCCCCTTTTGGCGGTCGGCAATCACTTAACGAAGATCCCGCTCGGAAGGGCTTTGAGAAGCCATAGATTCAACTAAAGGATTGGGACCCGCAACATGGTCATGAGGAGGATGTTGCTTCGAACGACTCCGACGGGAGCCCCCTGGGCAGCCCCCGAGACCCTGGAGGGACTTGTTGAGGAGGAGCACCTTGAGCTGGAGAAGGGGGAGGAGGAAGAGAAGTGGTTTTTCGACTGGAGACCGCTGTCTTTCCCTTCTGTTTTGGATGCATATCTTGAAACTAGTCTCGCTGATGAAGTTAGGTCGGGTTGCTTTTTCGTTCCCACAGATGGCGCCAATCTGTTGCTGCTGATTTCGGTGTGGGAGTAAACAGATGAATTTATGGATTTTTGGAGAAAACGATAAAGCAAACCTGTTGACCTATTGACCTTCACCAACTTGTTGACCTGGTCTCTTACCGCTGTTGCGAACCTGCAAAAAATGCGAGACACCGGGATGGATCTCAGCGACGCACCCTCCGACGCTCTTGTTAGTAATCTGAATGATTAAGAAAGCTTTTATTGGAAAAGTATTGATTATCTGGCAACAGTGGGGGGAGAGGGGTATTTATAGTCGCCTTTAGGGATCCATTTCGAGATATGAACATATCTCTACTTCCCGGTGTGAATGGATAGAAGCGGTTAAGATCACTTCTTAGGGATAATTATGAATCTGAAATCTTCTTTATCCTTCTGAACTGGTTTGTAACGGGTTGGGACCCGTACCCAGTAAGACAGATCCGTTTATGGGTTATTGGGCTTTGAATAAAGACCCAGTTCCCATTTCAGACCCGTTTGTAGGTGAAATTACCGTTTTACTCCTGGACTTTAAGATCCATGTCCGATTTGAACGGTCCTGATTTAATCCCATTTTTAGCCATATCAACACCTATGGATATATGAAGCTCGATTCATGAGATAAAACTAACTACATGGAGAAGAAATTAAGAATGGATATGTAAAAGAGATAGTTTGTCCATGAATTTTGTTAAAAATATTACGAGGGAAAGAGTTGCCTCTCTGATTGTATATGTTGAGGTTTACCAAGTGTAGGAAGGTTCAATTAATATCAGTATGTTGTTGTAATATGTTTTTCTTTTTCTTATATAGAGAAGTAATATTGGTTGTACTATGATGATATTTTGAGGGGAAATGAATCTATCATATAAAGTTATGTATGACTATGTATGTAGATAAAATGTGTAAAACTATAAAAAATAAATAATTAATTGTTGTAATTTTGAAGACTTATTTGATTAATATGAGAAATGAATGTACTTATACCACATGGACTATCAAGCTATTGGAAATATGTGTGCATAACAATATGGTGCAAATTATTTTCAAAGCAAAACATAATTATACAAATTATCATGCTTAAGAGGCTAAGGGTACAGTACTTCTAAAGATAGTAGATTTTGGTAAGAATTGATTTTAGTAAAATTATGCCTAGAAATTTCTTGGCCTGTACGCACGGGTCAAATTCTAGTTTATAATAAACAGATAATTTCTGAAAACTATAAATAAAAATGAAGAAACAACATGAAAAACTAGATGTCTCATAGAATTGTGAGATATGGGAATGTTCTGTTAGAAAATTTTCCTCATGGAGATATATGGACTATGATGCACGAACACTTCTATTTGATGTCCCCACACGCTAGCCGACATGACACTTAAATCTTCCCCGTGTCGGCGTGTCAAGTCGCATCGTGTTCATGTCGCTGCATCAGTCTATGCTTCTTAGGATATGGGAAATATACAATGAGATGCTTCATTTAAAACGGTTCTCAAACTAAGCTTAGCGAGGATATCATAGTGGGGCCATCACATTGATGACCTTAACTACTTATCTTCATCTACATGCCTAAAGTAGCATAAGTATGTGAAATATGATATCAAGTAATTTCATGTCCATTTACTCATGCCCTAAATAATAACAAAATTGTATGGTTGAATCTATGCAATAAGAAGTTTCAATATTAGGCACAACAGAGATATTTGACGTGAACATGATGCAACACGATGTCATGACTCATGGAAAATTCAAAAGTCTAGCATGGTATTGTGTCACATACAAGTGTTTGACATGTGTCCGACAAAGCTTCCATGAATAAATTCATTGAGTTCTATTATCATTCCACAATGACCATATACAGCAAGTGGTCAAACAAAGAACCTAAACCCTAGGACCCCAGCTTCAGTCTACTTTCCACATTTTACAAAACTATATTATGCACTGAATTATGTCCTCCATGAATATGGTAATGTCGCAGCTAAATGATAATACACCTCATAATTTAATCTCCAATGTTTTTAATATTTTAGTATTGGTTTATTTGAGGATCGGAATCAAACCAAATTTAGCAGTAAAAACAAAAACACTTCATCCGACTTGTTTAATGCCCTCAATTTGCAGACCAGCAACTTTCACCGCAGCAGGTATTGTAACAGCAGGGCCAACACCCATGATTGCAGGATCCACTCCAACTGCAACAAAGCTCCCGCAGAATTTGTAAGAAATAAAAATTATTTTAAAAAAGGATACTCTAATCTTGATGTATGAATTTATTGAAAAGCCCAATAACTAAGAATGAACTCTGGATAATGATGGGAGGATCCTAGACCTGTTATCAAACAGAAATTAATAATGTTCAGAAGTAACACACTCTTTGACAGAGACAAAGAATATATCTAGTCAATTCTAAGATGTAATGAGGATGGTTAAGAATGAAGACCATTATTGGATAAGATAAATATAGACCAAGAACATAGATACACTTGTATCAGTTGGTTCGTTCTGAGAGAAGATGTGCATCTCAGTCGAAGAATCAATATTTTACCCAATAAAGGCGAAAGGGAATATAGGCTAATATACACTGCATCATTCTAAATAATGAGTATTTTGAAATGCATATAAGTTCTAGTGGGCAAGGATAAACCTGAATATGCCGAGTATAGGCAACCCCTTTTGCATTGCAACATCCCTTCTCATGAGCAAGACTGCTCCAGCACCATCACTCGTTTGAATTGCCTGACAATTGAAATATCAACCTAAAGTTTATATGCAAGTCAAAAAAGTACGTTCACAAATCTAGATCAAACAAGCACTATTTATACCAGCAGTTGTGCTCCCATCCTTCTTATATACTGCTTTCAGTTTTGCAAGTCCAGATACTGTAGTCTCAGGACGAATTCCATCGTCAACAGAAATTGTGACTTGTTTTTCTTCCCCTGATTTTGGGTCTTCAATCTGCATAAAATACAGCATAACATAAGTGGTTTTGAGAAGTGGGCTTCTGATACAGAAATTCCAATAATAACATTAGCTTTCAGCAGCTCCATATTATTTCTAGACCACCTTTCTAACTTCCCACGGAGATTGTGGAGAAAACAAATTTTCATTATTAACTAAAAAGTTCAAATGGTGTCTGTTTTCTTTGCTCAAATATCCCCCGAATATGAATATTTTCTAAAATATCAAATGAAACTTGAATTATACATGTAGTTAATAGTTTTCACCTTTGTCATCACTGGAACAATTGCATCTGTAAATTTAACAGCGACAGTTGCTGCAGCTGCTCTCCTATGAGATTCAACCTAACAAATCATTAAGTTCCGGTCAAAAACAAATAGGGTCATGCCAAAGCGGTGGGCAACATTCTCGGACGTAATCCCCATGGGAAGAAGATAATCTTGAGCTTGCTGGAATTCTTTCACCTGAAGCACAAAAAACACTACTTTTAATTGTATAGAGCATGAAGCAAGAAAGCACGGGATCCACAGATCACACAGAAAGGAAAAGAGATAAATATAAAATATACTTTAGGGTTGATGGATCCTTCCCAAGCAACTGAACTGGTAGACATGGATTCCAACCCAGCCCCAATGCCTGGGTTGAATTAAGAAACAAATTAGAGAAGTAAATAGAAGGCATAAACTTCGACAACAAGATAGATAAAACCAATCATACCGATGTCATAGAAACCAGCTTTTATAGCAGCAGAACATCAGCAACTTCCTGAAGGCCAGATGAACATTGTCGATTTTACAATTTGGATTGGAACAGTTTCTGAAAGATCCAAAACAAGGCTTAAGAAGAGAATGCAAAATAATAGAACATGAAAAATAAAGAAAAATCACAATGTACAGATGAATTTACCAGGAAAACCAGCATAGAATGCTGCCATCCTGCATTCAGTAGCTATTTGAGAACCTGGAGCCAAAACTGTACCAACAACATTGTCGCTGACTTCTTTCGGATCCAGCTTGGTCTTATCTACCACTGCCTACATCACAATTTATCACACAAAAACAAACAAAGCAATAAAAAAATTTATTGCATGAAGTAATCTAAAATTCTAAAAATACGAATACAGTACATCATCAGGAAACTCATAAGAGAAGTAATATATTAATTTTAACGAATTAACCAATCACTTGTTCAAAAACATCTGAGAACTTTCTTCAGATGAGATCGGCCATGACAGAGGATATAGTGGCTTGTTCATAGTGACCATACATCATAAATCATGGTATCACCCGCATACCCTCTATCCCCGTCCAAAACTACTTCAAAAACCAAGAATCCAAGATGATTGCTCCTGTTCGATAAGGTTAGAGTATGTCCTGAATTCCTCTCTCCTCTCCCAGACCTTTTATGTCACCCACAAACCTTTTGTTTAGCATCTTATCCAAAATTCTCCCTCTAATTAGATGGATAACCTGGTTTAACATCCATACCTCATGCCCCCTTTCAGAATTAGCTTCTCTCATCTCTAGTCTAACTTCAATACCCATCAGACAACAACACGTCACCTACCATGTTCTCACTACATTAACCATTAATGAAGCACATACACTTCTATTGGTAGGTATGTGGTGTCTGACACACAAATCCGACAATGACACTAGCTATTACACTGTAGCGTTTAAAAAATTTCTCCATATCAGTGCACCGTCTGGCATTGCTTCTATATCGGTGTGTATGTTCATGCTTCGTATTGTACCATTCTCTGTTCTCCAACCCACCAACCTTATTAAAGTAGAAAACTGATTCTCAGTCAATTAAGAAAATAGCTAACATCACTTTTTATCACCACAATCTCCCCGAAGATCTTGGATACCTTCCAATCTCATACCACATCTGTATGTCTCGTATCAGCTGCGAAACTGATGACGTAGCTCCTCTAATTAGATGGACAATAATCTCTTTTGATCAGTTGCAGATCCATTTCAATATATGCCAAGAGATCACATGATAACATATGAGATTCAGCAATTAGAGGAACATTACAGAATTGATCAATTTAGCTCAAGTATCAAGGAAACAACACATAATAGGTTCCTACTTGGAAGGAAATAAAGCATTTAGAGAATGTTGGAAGGTTATATTCGGAGATGCATAGGCATCAAAGAGCTTTAATTAAATAGTTAAATAAGACAGCCCAATATCTTAATCAACTGAAATAGAGCCAAAATGGAGACCAACAAAGAATTGAGACAAACCTTGAAGACAAAAGCAAGAAGGTATGTGCTTCTTACATAAGAGAAATTTCAAAATAGGTATTTGCAGAATCTAAAGATAGATGGTTGCTACCTAAAGAAACATGGCGGTGGCAAGAAAAAGTTCAAAATGTTGTGAGAGAAAAAAGATCAACCTTCAAAATATGGCAAAAGAGTAAAAATGAAGAGAATTTGGAGAGATATAAAACCGTTAGAAAATAAGTTAAGAAAGCGGTAAGAGATGCCAAAAAAAATAAAAAAATAAAAACTTATGATGATTTATACACAAAATTAGGAACAAAATGAGGAGAAAATAACATTTATAAGCTTGCTAAACAAAGGGATCGAAAAACAAATGATCTGGATACAATTAGGTGTATTAAGAGCGAGAATTCAAGAGTCTTAGTAAAAGATGAGAAAATTAAGGAAAGATGGCAAAATTACTTTGAGAAGTTATTAAATGAAAATATTGTGGGCAACTTAAATATAGAGGACTCAAGGAAGAGTCGGGAGCATATGTTTTTCCATAGAATTAGGACCTCGGATGTTCGAAATGCTCTAGAAAGGATGAAAATAGGAAAAGCTTTAGGACCAGATGGTATACCCATTGAAGTTTGAAAGTGTCTTGGGAATGTATGAGTAGATTGGCTAACAAAATTAATGAAATTTTAAGGACTAAGGAGATGTTGATGAATGGAGAAAGATTATTTTAGTACCTATATATCAAAATAAAGAAGATATACAAAGTTGCTCCAACTACCGAGGGATAAAATTAATGAGCTATACAATGAAAATTTAGGAGAGAGTAATTGAACATAGACTGACTAGAAACTACAGTGTCTAAGAATCAGTTTGGATTTATGCCTGTGAGGTCAACAGTGGAAGGAATTTATATACTGAGAAGACTTATGAAAAAATATAGGAAGAATAAGAAAGATTTACATATGGTGTTTATAGATCTAGAAAAAGTATATGATAAAGTCCCTAGAGACATAGTATGGCGGGTGTTAAACAATAAAGGAGTAATTATTCGATATATTAAGGTAATTAAGGATAGTATGAAGGGGCAAAGACCACAATTAGAACAACCACAGGAGAGACTAGTGATTTTTCTGTTACAGTAGATTTACACCAAGGTTAGGCATTAAGTCCCTACCTCTTTGCTTTGATTATAGAAGAATTGATGCGAGGAATACAAGATGAGGTGCCTTGGTGTATACTTTTTACCGATGACGTCGTTTTAATGGACGAGACTAAAGCAGGAGTCAATGCTAAATTAGAATTGTTGAAAGAAATTTTGAAAGCTATAGGCTTTAGAATAAGCATAACTAAAACGGAGTATGTGGAGTATAATTTTAGTGATATTCGGAAAACAACTGAGGAAGTAGTGAAGTTTGATGGTCAAAAGATACCTAAGAGATACATAAGTGATATTTAGGCTCGATTATACAAAGATATTGAAAGATTTTGAAGATGTTATATATAGGATTCAAGCAAGGTGGCTTAAGTGCAGAAGTGTCAGTGGTGTTTTGTGTGACAAACATATACCTTTGAGTTGACGAAAAAATTTATAGGACGACCGTTAGATCATTAATGATGTATAGAGCAAAGTGTTGGGCAACAAAGAAACATATCTAAAAAATGAGTGTGGCGGAGATGAGGATGCTAAGATGGGTGTGAGGTAAAACCAGAATGGATAGAATTAGAAATGAGCATATACGAGACATGCTAAAAGTAGCTCCTATCCAAGATAAGTTAAGAGAGAATCACTTTAGGTGGTTTGGACATGTCACACGTAGACCTAATAGTGTCCCCGTTAGAAAGAGTGATTTGATAAATATTGAGGGTAAAGTTAGGGATAGGGATAGACCTAAACTTGTGTCGAAACGGTGAGAAAAGATATGATAACTTGTGACCTTACAGAAGATATTGCGCTAAACCGAACAGAACGGAAAACCAAGATTCATGTAGCCGACCCCAATTAGTTGGGAAAAAGGCTTTGTTGTAGTTGTTGTATGGAGAAAACACCCAACCAAATGGGGCATAAGATAATAGGTCTAGTAGATTACAGACAACTGTTACATATGCCTTGTGCATCTTCAGTAACTAAGCAATTGGTATAATAACATCTTACATACACATGTAGGCAAACAGAGTGATAGTCTGTACACTACATCTTCAGCAATTAAGCAATTTGTAGTATAAAATCACCGTATTCTAAATCAATATAGTTGAACAAATTAGGGGAAAAAACAAAAGTTGAGAACATATCAACATTAATGAAACTGCTAGTTAATCAAAGTACAACCACTAACAAGCATGCATATATATATACTAGTATTATACACGTGCTGTGCACGTGGAGAAAAATTGGAAGGAATGAAAAGGGCAAAAAAAAAATTTACCTACACGTGCGTTGCACGGGTTGGGTTAAGGACAAAGGCCTTCTCCCATTATAGTAGTATATATATATATATATATATATATATATATATATATATATATATATGTTCCATTGCAAACACCCACTGTTTGCAAATGCGTGCAAATGGCCATTCTGACCATCATATACCCTGGCCATCGTATCAACGATCCGAACCATTCACATTAATCTACACGTCTAAATAGTCAAATTATTTGAGATTTGTTTGTCCATCCATCGAAGTATTACAAAATTGTATGGCTGAATATCATTATTTTTTATAATGACATGATCGATAGACAAATAAATTTCAAATAACTTAATTTTACATATTTAGACTAATTTAGTCATTCTAAATAATGTGAACAATTCGAATCGTTGATACGATGACCAGGATGGTCATTTGTAAGTGTGTGCCAACGGTGGCGTTTACAATGGAACATCTATACATATATATATATATATATATATATATATATATATATATATATATATAATGGGAGAGTTGGAGTTGTAATTTGTCAGCATACAAATCTGTGTGTTGCAGGTGCAACACCAACTCTCTCATTAATTACAACAAAAAAAAACAAACAAAAAAATTCCACCTATTTAAAACGTGCAAAGCACATGCAAAATAATTTTTCAATATTTTTTTAACACCAAACATATACATATATTGTACGTACAACTCAAATTCTACTTACAAACACGTGCATTGTACGTACAAATCGTAGTTTTTTCTTCAAAATATTTTTTCCAATTACTTGCAACGCACATCCAACTCCAAAATTATTTCTTAACACATATATCGCATGTAAAAATCGTCCAACTCTTATCAAAACGTGCATCGCACGTGAAAAATACAAGTATATATATATATATATATATATATATATATATATATATATATATATATATATGGGAAATGCTCAGCTAAAAATGCAAATGTTGTGAAATCCCGTGAAAACAAGCTAGGTCGTTTCCAACAACGGCCTAGGTGGTTTTCCACGTTTTCACGGATATTTGCGTTTTCAATGGAGCATGGAGCATGGAGCAATTTCATATATATATATATATATATATATATATATATATAGAGAGAGAGAGAGAGAGAGAGAGAGAGAGAGATGCGGATGACTGACTTACGCGACAATGACGACATCGTCTCCGGAACTAGAGTTGCTCAGATAGGCAGCACTACAGACGGATGCCTGTTCATAACCACTCAAAATCCATGGTTAAACAAACATTAAAAATAAAAATAAAAGCCCTAGCAAAATTCGAATCTCAGATTCTGTCAGGGTAGAACTCTCAGGCCATAGTTTACCGGAGTAATGGGTTCAAGTGTTCAGATGCTGGCTTCCATGTGGCTTGCTGATTCGTTGTGGTTGCTGATTCAAAGTGCTGGTTAAGAGCTCTGTAAAAGGATTGCACGTGCGATGCGCACGTTATTTTTGTAAAAACTCTTTGGCGGGAAGAAGGCGAGAAAAACTGTAAATGTGCGCTTTGCACGTAAATGCTTGAAAATGTTGTCGTCTAGTGTAACGGCCTATATAACAGCCTGAGTGTAATCGATTAGATTTTTAATGAGAAATTTTCCAATTCTTTTCCTCAAATCTTCATCTTCTTCCTTTCAACTCTCTCCTTTCTAACCCCAGATCTCATCCATGGCTAAATCAAGAAGTAATCGGAACCCCCAAGCTGACAATCTGGTATCAGAGCCAGACCTTCCTGACGACGAAGAGCATGATGATGGAAGCACCTCGCTCGATGGCTTCGTAGCTGATATGAGAAGTCAGATGGTGGAAGGCCAACTCCAAACCAATTTCCTCACCCAAAGAGTCGAAGCCATTGCTGAGAGTGTGGGAACTAGAATGTCCACGATAGAGACGAGGCTCGATTCCTTGATGACGAAGATGCAGCAACTTCACTCACGTATTCCTCAACCACCACTCCTTCCAAATCCACCGCCCCAGCCAAACTGTAGAGAGGTATCTGCTTCTAACTCAAATCCAGCACCAATTTCTAACTCAATAGAAGGAGGAACTGTGTTTAGATCTCCATTCAAAGTGGAATTTCCAATGTTTCACGAAGGAGATCCGACGGAATGGATCTGTGGTGTTGAACAATTCTTGGATTTCTACGAGATCCCTGAGAATCAAAGGATGAAGTATGCCACACTCAATTTAAGGGGGAGAGCAGCGCAATGGTTTCGGAGACATTTGAAACCAAGGATTCAAGAGGTGTCTTGGCCGATGTTTTTAGAAGAACTGCTGACCAGATTTGGACCTACTGAGTTTCAGGACTACGAGGGAATCCTATCTAAACTGCAACAAAAGGGAGATCTCGAGGTCTATGTTCAGGAGTTTGATCGGATTTCTAACTTTGTCGATGGTTGGACAGAATCGCATTATCTGAGCACCTTCATCAGTGGCCTTAGAGATGAAATACGCTGGGATGTAAAGTCGAAGCGTCCAAGGAATGTTAATGAGGCTATCGGCCTTGCGAGGGGTTACGAAGAAAAGATCTCCTGCTTAAGGAGGAATTACAAGAACAATTTCACCTCAAGAACACCTTTTATGCTGCCCAAACCACCCCCATCAACTGGAGTTTCAACCAATTCTTTCCCACCGCATACAACAACTTCCAGCATTCCAACTCAATCTAGTCACAATAGTTCTCCGTCTTCAGCTGCTACTGGATTTGTGCCTAAGAGATTGAATCTCCAGGAAATGCGAGAGAGGAGAGCTAGAGGCTTATGCTTCAACTGCGACGAAAGGTATACTCCTGGACATCTTTGTAAAGCTCAGAAATTCTATTTCCATGAGGGATTAGAAGAGGAAGGCAATGGGGAGACGGGAGGGGAAATAGCTGCAGTAGATGAGGATGTAGCAATACCTGAACAAACACCCCCACTTCACACACTCTACCCTGAAATTTCATTCCATGCTCTTGTTGGGAATCAAGTTTATCCCCAGACAATGCGAGTAAAAGGAAGGATTGGAGACAAGGAAGTGAACATCCTCATCGATTCTGGATCTACTCATAACTATCTTGACCCACAGACGGCGCTTAAGGCTAATCTCTCCATTATAAATGAGCCTCGATACAAGGTGACTGTGGCGAATGGACAATGCATGTACAGTGAAGGGAAAGTTCCTAGTGTGAATTTTGTAGTCCAAGGAGTAGAGCTTCAAGCTGAGTTACTGCTATTGTCTTTAGGACCCGCACAGATGGTCCTAGGTGCGCATTGGTTACGGTCGTTGGGGCCAGTGACGATGGATTTCGCACACATGACAATGGAATTTGAAGTCGACGGCAGTAAGAAGAAGTTGCAGGGAATTCACAGCTCTCAGTTGCAAATGGTTAATGGCCAGGAAATCTCCCAGATGAACTCATGTATCTGCCAAGCTTTTATGATCCAAGTCCAAGCAACTACATTAGATGAAGAAAACAGTGAGTTGCAAACTAATCCCAAAGATCTGCAGTTAGTGCTCAACCAATTTCCCAAAGTGTTTAATGATACTCTTGCTCTACCTCCTAAAAGATCCATAGATCATCAAATCCCCATCCTCGAAGGAGTGAAACCAGTGTGCTTAAGACCCTATAGACACCCATACTACCACAAAGGTGATATTGAGAAACAAATACAAGAAATGCTCAACTCAGGTATTATCCGACCAAGCCAGAGTCCATATGCATCCCCAGTGATTTTGGTGAAGAAATCAGATGGGAGCTGGAGATTATGTGTCGACTATAGGGCACTCAACAACCAAACAATCAAGGCCAAATTCCCAATTCCCCTCATCGACGATCTCCTAGATGAGCTAAATGGAGCTACCTTCTTTTCTAAAATAGATTTGAAGTTAGGTTATCATCAAATAAGGGTGAGCGACGCTGACATTTTCAAAACAGCCTTCCGAACCCACCATGGCCATTATGAATTTGTCGTCATGCCTTTTGGACTCACAAACGCGCCGGCAACCTTCCAGAGTTTAATGAATGATATTTTTAAGGAGTATCTGCGCAAGTTAATACTGGTGTTTTTCGATGACATTCTCATATACAGCAACTCCTGGGCGACTCATCTACAACATGTTTCGATGACATTAGAGGTGTTAAGTAAACACAAATTAGTTGCGAAGGGGAGTAAATGCACATTTGGGAAGCGTACAGTAGGGTTCTTGGGGCACATCATCAGCCAGGAAGGCATTGCGGTAGATCCAAAGAAGATTAAAGCCGTAATTGAATGGCCAGAACCCCGGACTGTGAAAGAGCTTCGAGGATTTTTGGGTTTAACAGGCTATTACCGTAGGTTTGTGAAAAACTATGGAGGAATTGCACTTCCCCTCACTCAGTTGTTGAAGAAGAACTCATTTCAATGGAGTTCTGAAGCATTACAAGCCTTCCAGGTCCTCAAAGAAGCGATGACATCGACCCCTATTTTGAGGTCTCCAGACTTCTCCAAGGTTTTTGTAGTTGAAACTGATGCATCTCAGTCTGGCATAGGAGCTGTGCTGATGCAAGAATCACACCCTATTGCTTATATGAGTAAGGGATTGAAAGGAAGATTGATGGTTCTCTCCACCTATGAAAAGGAAGTTTTTGCGATTTTGCAGGCTGTAAAACAATGGAGGCAGTATCTATTAGGAGGTGAGTTTAGTATTAGAACAGATCAACGTAGTATTAAGTTCATCTTGGAACAATGAATCAATACTGATATGCAGGAAAAGTGGCTGTAGAAGTTGTTAGGCTATAATTTTACTGTTGAATACAAAAAAGGAAGTGATAACCCCGTAGCTGATGGGTTGTCTAGAAGAAGAGGGGATGGAGAAACATGCTTTGAAGTAACATTTATGGTTCCGGAATGGATGGAGGGCATCAAAAGAATGGTTTTGGAAGATCCCTACTTTGAAAACTTCGCTGAGAAACTGCTAGCTAAACCTGGTGCTCAAGAAAATTTCAAATTCTTTGGTGGTGTATGGTATTACAAGAGTAAGATACTGGTGAGTCCCAATGCAGAGGTAAGACACTTGATTTTTTTTTATCTCCACTCTTCGAGTATAGGGGGGCACTCTGTCTTCACTAAAACATTGAAGCGCATAAAAAGGGATTTCAAGTGGGAAGGGATGAGCAAAGACATCAAGCGTTGGGTAAGAGAGTGTTTGGTTTGTCAGAAGAGTAAAAGTGAAAATCTCCACCCTGCAGGTCTCTTAAACCCTCTCCCAATTCCTGATCGCGTTTGGGAAGACATATCGATGGATTTTATTGAAGGCTTGCCAAAGAGCCAGGGGAAAAGTGTGGTGTTAGTCGTGGTTGATCGATTAACCAAATACTCCCATTTTATTGGAATCTCACACACATACACTGCACAATCAGTAGCTAAGGTGTTTGTGGACAATGTTTATAAGCTTCATGGAATGCCAAGGAGTATAGTTAGTGATCGAGACCCCGTTTTCATTTCCAAATTCTGGAAGGAGTTCTTCAAGCTTCAAGGTTGTAAGCTCAATCATACGACAGCATATCACCCTCAAGGCGATGGGCAAACTGAGATTGTGAACAAAGCACTAGAACTTTATTTGCGATGCTTTTGTAGTCAGAAACCCACTGACTGGATGAATTGGATAGCGTGGGCTGAATTTTGGTTTAATACCAACTGGCATTCAACAACGAGAGTCACGCCCTTTGAAGGAGTGTACGGGAGATCTCCTCCTTCCATAGTTCAGTATGTTAGAGGAACGACAAGTTTGCCATCGTTAGAAGAGGATTTGATAAGCAGGGATGCCATTCTGAAGTTATTAAAGGATAACATGTTGCAAGCTCAGGAGAGGATGAAGTTCTACGCAGATAAGAAGCGTACGGAGAGAGTGTTCGAAGTTGGAGACCTAGTGCTGTTGAAAATTCAGCCTTACAAGCAAAATTCACTTCGGAACCATACTCCTCAGAAGCTAGCTTCCAGATTCTTTAGTCCTTACAGGGTTATTGAGAAAGTGGGATCAGTTGCGTACCGCCTACAGTTGCTGGAGGGGGCTGTTATCCATCCAGTGTTCCATGTTTCGAAGCTTAAAAAATGTCATGGCGATCACTTACCCAACATATCTTCGGAGTTCCCTTATTGGTGGGTGGAAGAAGAAGACCTCGTTAGTCCAGAGGAAGTATTGGATAGAAGGGTGCTCAAGAGAAATAATAAGATGGGAATAGATCTTTTGATCAAATGGAAGAATTCTGGGGTAGAAAATGCGTCGTGGGTTGACATTGATGTGCTTCGACGTCGTTTCCCAGACTTCGAACTTGGGGCAAGTTCGTTTTTAAGCGGGGAGGAGTTGTTAGGGTACAACTCTCAGGCCATAGTTTACCGGAGTAATGGGTTCAAGTGTTCAGATGCTGGCTTCCATGTGGCTTGCTGATTCGTTGTGGTTGCTGATTCAAAGTGCTGGTTAAGAGCTCTGTAAAAGGATTGCACGTGCGATGCGCACGTTATTTTTGTAAAAACTCTTTGGCGGGAAGAAGGCGGGAAAAATTGTAAATGTGCGCTTTGCACGTAAATGCTTGAAAATGTTGTCGTCTAGTGTAACGGCCTATATAACAGCCTGAGTGTAATCGATTAGATTTTTAATGAGAAATTTTCCAATTCTTTTCCTCAAATCTTCATCTTCTTCCTCTCAACTCTCTCCTTTCTAACCCCAGATCTCATCCATGGCTAAATCAAGAAGCAATCGGAACCCCCACGCTGACAGATTCAAATCAAGCAAAACCCTAGCGACTAGCGATCGGATCAAACCAGTTCTAATCGATCGAAGACGAAAGATGATGGATGAGAGAGATGTTGAAGGAGGACTCTTTGCCTGTTGATCGCCTTCTCCATTTCCAAGCTCTGTCCAGTCTCTTGACCCCCCCCCCCCCCCGCGCCGATACTCGTAGCAACTTAATTTAATATTTGGAAGGAACCAACGAGAGATGGGCCACTTTTTTGCCGTCGCAGGCCACTTTTTGAAAATATTGGCTATTATGGACCGGTTTCGAAACTATTAGTGCGCGTGGGCTAACTTGTGCCACTTCAGCAGCTGTCACTGTTCTCAATAGCGATATATTCATTTTGATGTCTCTAATGAAAATAACGGGTTATGTTTTAAATGTTTTTAAATTTTTTGTTTACTGTCGCTATTCCCACTCGCGACCTTAGTAATATGAGGTTGCTGATGGGATTAGCAACCTCGAATGAATGTATTGAGACATTTAGCGATTCATAAAGAGTTTTTCCCAAAAATTTAAAACTGAGGTTAGTAGGAAACACAATCTACTTATTCTTTGTAAAATTTGCAAAATAGTCAGACAACTAAAGCCTCTATTCGGAATAGCGACCTTAATACAATAAAGGCCTCTATTCCGAATAGCGACCTTAGTTTTAAAAATAAATTCATTATCATTTTTCAGAGAGCAAAATCTCTCTAAGTGTTAGAATCTCTCTAGATTTTGCTAAGTGTTAGAATACAGCTCATTAAAGGTCGTTAATCCCATTAGCGACCTCATATATACTAAAGTCGCTAGTGGGAATAGCGACGGCAAACAAAAAATTCAAAAAAAAAAAAACATAGGTCACTATTCCCATTAGTGGCCTCTAAAATGAAGAGACCGCTATTGGGAATAGCGGCCGCTGCTGACGTGGCACAAAGTAGCCCAAAAGTGCTAATAGTTGGAAAACTGGCCAAAAACGTAAATATTTTCAAAAATTGACCTGTGTAGGCAAAAAACTCATTATTTGCCGGACTATGCAACTTTTTGAAAATATTTGCAATTATGAGCCAGTTTCGAAACTATTAGCGTTCGTGGGCTACTTGGTGTCACGTCAGCAGCAGTCGCTATTATTAGCGGCTTCTTCATTTTGAAATTTGCTAATGGGAATAGCGGTTTTTATTTTAAAAAATTTGAAATTTTTTGTTTTCTGTCGCTATTCCCACAAAAGACCCAAGTATATATGAGGCCGCTAATGGGATTAACGACCTCAAATGAATGTATTGAGACATTTGCGATTTCTAGAGAGCTTTTGCTATCTTAGAAAAAAAATAAAAACTGACGTTGCTAGTCTGAATAGCGACCCCAGTAGAAGACTAAATCTCATTGCTTTCTGTAAGATTTGCAAAATAATCACCAAACTAATGTCGCTATTGGGAAAAGCGACCTTAGTATATTTCGGTCGCTATTCGCAATAACGACCTCAGTAGGAAACTCAATCTCCTTGTTCATTGTAAAATTTGCAAAATAGTCATACAACTAAGGCTTCTATTCAAAGTAGCGACCTTAGTACAATTAAGGCCTCTATTCTGAATAGCGACCTTTGTACAACTAAGGTTGCTATTCCGAATAGCGACCTTAGTTTTAAAAATAAATTGATTGTAATTTTTTCGGTGAGCAAAATCTCTCTAGACTTTCTAAGTGTTGGAATACATTTCATTGAAGGTCACTAATCTCATTAGTGACTTCATATATGCTTTGGTCGCTAATAGGATTAGCGACAATAAACGAAAATTTCAATTTTTTTTAAAAAAAGAGGTCACTATTCTCATTAGCGACCTCTAAAAAGAACATGTCACTAATTAGAATAGTAGCCGCTGCTGACGTGGCTCCAAATAGCCCACGAGCGCTAATAGTTTCGAAACTGACCCATAATCGCAAATATTTTGAAAAAGTGGCATAGTATGGCAAATAGTTTCGATACTAGCCCATAATCGCAAATATTTTGAAAAATTGGCATAGTATGGCAAAAAATTCTGAAAGATGACTCTCTCTCTCTCTCTCTCTCTCTCTATCTATCTATCTATCTATCTATCTATATATATATATATATATATATATATATATATATATATATATATATATATATATGAACGATGGATATAGATCGAGTTGAGGCGGCATAATCTCTAATATTATAATGGGAGAAGAGGGATAATCATTTGTAAATTTACCACCTTACGTGCATCGTACGTGAAACTCCAACTCTCCCATTGTACATTTTATTTCAATCTATCAACTTACGTGTATCGCATGTACAACTCCAATTCTTCCATTATACTATTTATATTACTTTAAAAAATATATATTTATTAACACGTGCTATATTATATTATTTTAAAACTATATATTTATTAAAACATGCATTGCACGTGCTAAATATTAGTAGAAGAGAAAGAGAGAAGCCAATGATAGGAGGGCCCACTTACATACATGCATACTGTATAGGCCTATATAATTGGGTGAGATCTGGCAGTATTAGAGCATCTGTAGTCGTTCTAACCCAAATTTTGGGTATTTAGCATATAGGAAAGAAAATTTTGGGTTCGAGCAGTCGTTCTAACCCAAATTTTGAGTTTTCAAAATTTTAAAACGACAGACGAAAGATAATGTCTCGTCCCAAAAAAATATATTTTTTTAATTTAGAAATTGAACGGGCGATGTAAGATTTCTCGTCTTTTGATTTTTGTCTCGTCCCAAAAAAATATATATTTTTTAATTTAGAAATTGAACGGGCGATGTAAGATTTCTCGTCTTTTGATTTTTTTGTATATTTTTTTTTAACGAATGGACGTGAAATGATTTCCCGTTCATTGATATTTATTTTTTGTTTGTGGAATGCGCAATCATTTACCGTATACAGAACCTATTCGCCGGCATTTTTTTAGACCTTCACCGGCGGTTTTTTACGCCGGTGAAACATTCACTGGCGTTTATAAAAATGCCGGTGCAAATGCCGCCGAATCGAGCGTCGCGGAAAGATAGGCGCATTCACCGGCGTTTTTACTGGACGCCGGTATATCTTTAAAATACACCGGGAGCCAGACAAACGCCGGTATATGGTGATTTCTGGGTGCCGTTCTTTCCCCTAATATACATTCACCGGCGGTCACATACCGCCTGTATATATCTTTTCACTGGTGATTGTACAAACACCGGGGAATGTGTAATATTTACCGGCGGTCACAGAGCGCCGGTGTATGCTTGTTTCTAAGCGCCCTTCTTTCCCTACTTACAAACACCGGCGTGTCGTAAAACGCCGCCATATAGATATTCACCGGCATTTTATAAAACGCCGGTGTATCTATGAAACGCCGGTGTATGCTCATTGGTTTTTCTTGCTCCAATTTTTTATTCGATTTCAATTCACAATTTCATTTAAAAAATCTGTAAACTAATTCACAGCTGAATCAACCAATTTCAGGCATATTAATGCGCAAATCACAACCAAATACAAGAATTAATTAAGATAATAAAGTTTCACACATAGTCCATTAATCGTCCAAATTCACCGCTTAATTAACATCATAATTAACAAATACAGTAATTAACATCCCAAATATCTCAACAACTACTTAAAACAACAATACAGAACATAACAACAACAAGAACAACATAACAACAACAACTAGAGGCCGCCGACCACAGATGCATACCCTTCGAGTAGCTTCAGTGCTGATCATCAGAATTTTCTTGATCTGGGTGACCGCTCTATGAAAAAAAAAAATTTAGTTCAACAGTAAACCAAATATAAGAAAAATAAGGAAAATAAGAAGGGGCTCATATCAAGTGTAGTTGTAAGGAACTGTCATCGTGGAAGGAAACCAAATATAGAAGCCAGAAATGGAAACAGAGAATGGTAGAGAATGAGGATACACCAGGCTAACATAGCGGCATTTTCCTCATCTCTCTCATCCAATGGTAGAGAATGAGAATACACCAGGCTAACATAGTGGCATTTTCCTCATCTCTCTCTCATCCCTGCTTTCTCTTCAGCAAACGCACATAAAGAGACATCAGCAACAACAGCAAGAGCGACAAGAACAACAATAATAATAAATTATTATAAACGAGATGTCTCTATATGGGTTTCCAGATCTCCACTCGAGCCCTCTCTTTCTAATCACAGCCCAATTAAGAACATAGACGACAGCCACTAAACAATCCAATCACAGCCCAATCAAAATTTACCATCCTGGATCTTAAATCTTCATATGCATGAATTTAGCTTCTTTAACAGTAAAAGAAAATGAAAATGACAATCAAAATCATGCTAAGATGACAATCAGATGCATGAATTCAGTTTCTTTGACAGTAAAAGAAAATGAAAATTTCCAGTATCTAAGCATACATGTTTCTCCATTAATTCATCATCCCAACTTAATCATGATGTTTGTGGCTCCAAAAGAAACCTGCACAATGTTTGTTTAGCCCAATTCTTGTACAGATTTGGAGGATTTTGGTATACAGCCAGGATCCTCTAGTTGACAGTTAACCCGTTTTGGTAAAAAAAACATGCTAAGAAGGCAATCAGATGCATGAACTCAGATTCTTTAACAGTAAAAGAAAATGAAAATTGTCAGTATCTAAGCATATATGTTTCTCCATTAATTCTTCATCCCAACTAAATCATGATGTTTGTGGCTCCAAAACAAACCTGCACAAGGTTTGTTCAGCCCAATTCTTGTACAGATTTGGAGGATTTTGGTATACAGCTAGCATCCTCTAGTTGACAGTGAAACCATTTTGGTAAAAAAATCATGCTAAGATGACAATCAGAAGCATGAATTCAGCATCTTTGACAGTAAAAGAAAATGAAAATTTCCAGTATCTAAGCATATATGTTTCTCCATTAATTCATCATCCCAACTAAATCATGATGTTTGTGGCTCCAAAAGAAACCTGCACAAGGTTTGTTCTTACCCAATTCTTGTACAGATTTAGAGGATTTTGGTATACATACAGCATCCTTAGTTGACAGTGAACCCATTTTGGTTAAAAAATCATGCTAAGATGGCAATCAGATGCATGAATTCAGCTACTTTAACAGTAAAAGAAAATGAAAATTTCTAGTATCTAAGCATATATGTTTCTCCATTAATTCATCATCCCAACTAAATCATGATGTTTGTGGCTCCAAAAGAAACCTGCACAAGGTTTGTTCAGCCCAATTCTTGTACAGATTTGGAGGATTTTGGTATACATACAGCATCCTCTAGTTGACAGTTAACACATTTTGGTAAAAAATCATGCTAAGAAGGCAATCAGATGCATGAACTCAGCTTCTTTCACAGTAAAAGAAAATGAAAATTTCCAGTATATAAGCATATATGTTTCTCTATTAATTCTTCATCCCAACTAAATCATGATGTTTGTGGCTACAAAAGAAATCTGTACAAGGTTTGTTCTCACCCAATTCTTGTACAGATTTGGAGGATTTTGGTATACAGCCAACATCTTTAGTTGACAGTCAACCAATTTTGGTAAAAAAATCATGCTAAGATGACAATCAGATGCATGAATTCAGCAACTTTGACAGTAAAAGAAAATGAAAATTTCCAGTATATAAGCATATATGTTTCTCTATTAATTCTTCATCCCAACTAAATCATGATGTTTGTGGCTACAAAAGAAACCTGCACAAGGTTTGTTCTCACCCAATTCTTGTACAGATTTGGAGGATTTTGGCATACATACAGCATCCTTAGTTGACAGTGAACCCATTTTGGTTAAAAAATCATGCTAAGATGGCAATCAGATGCATGAATTCAGCATCTTTGATAGTAAAAGAAAATGAAAATTTCCAGTATATAAGCATATATGTTTCTCTATTAATTCTTCATCCCGACTAAATCATGATATTTGTGGCTACAAAAGAAACCTGCACAAGGTTTGTTCTCACCCAATTCTTGTACAGATTTGGAGGATTTTGGTATACAGCCAGCATCTTTAGTTGACAGTCAACCCATTTTTGTAAAAAAATCATGCTAAGATGACAATCAGATGCATGAATTCAGCATCTTTGATAGTGAAAGAAAATGAAAATTTCCAGTATATAAGCATATATGTTTCTCTATTAATTCTTCATCCCAACTAAATCATGATATTTGTGGCTACAAAAGAAACCTGCACAAGGTTTGTTCTCACCCAATTCTTGTACAGATTTGGAGGATTTTGGTATACAGCAAACATCCTTAGTTGACAGTCAACCTATTTTGGTAAAAAAAATCATGCTAAGATGACAATCAGATGCATGAATTCAGCATCTTTGATATTGAAAGAAAATAAAAATTTCTAGTATATAAGCATATATGTTTCTCTATTAATTCTTCATCCCAACTAAATCATGATGTTTGTGGCTACAAAAGAAACCTGCACAAGGTTTGTTCTCACCCAATTCTTGTACAGATTTGGAGGATTTTGGTATACAGCCAGCATCTTTAGTTGACAGTCAACCAATTTTGGTAAAAAAATCATGCTAAGATGACAATCAGATGCATGAATTCAGCATCTTTGACAGTAAAAGAGAATGAAAATTTCCAGTATATAAGCATATATGTTTCTCTATTAATTCTTCATCCCAACTAAATCATGATGTTTGTGGCTCCAAAAGAAACCTGCACAAGGTTTGTTCTCACCCAATTCTTGTACAGATTTGGAGAATTTTGGTATACATACAGCATCCTTAGTTGACAGTGAACCCATTTTGGTTAAAAAATCATGCTAAGATGGCAATCAGATGCATGAATTCAACATCTTTGATAGTAAAAGAAATTGAAAATTTCCAGTATATAAGCATATATGTTTCTCTATTAATTCTTCATCCCGACTAAATCATGATATTTGTGGCTACAAAAGAAACCTGCACAAGGTTTGTTCTCACCCAATTCTTGTACAGATTTGGAGGATTTTGGTATACAGCCAGCATCTTTAGTTGACAGTCAACCCATTTTGGTAAAAAAATCATGCTAAGATGACAATCAGATGCATGAATTCAGCATCTTTGATAGTGAAAGAAAATGAAAATTTCCAGTATATAGGCATATATGTTTCTCTATTAATTCTTCATCCCAACTAAATCAAGATGTTTGTGGCTATAAAAGAAACTTGCACAAGGTTTGTTCTCACCCAATTCTTGTACAGATTTGGAGGATTTTGGTATACAGCCAGCATCTTTAGTTGACAGTCAACCCATTTTGGTAAAAAAATCATGCTAAGATGACAATCAGATGCATGAATTCAGCATCTTTGATAGTGAAAGAAAATGAAAATTTCCAGTATATAAGCATATATGTTTCTCTATTAATTCTTCATCCCAACTAAATCATAATGTTTGTGGCTTCAAAAGAAACCTGCACAAGGTTTGTTCTCACCCAATTCTTGTACAGATTTGGAGGATTTTGGTATACATACAGCATCCTTAGTTGACAGTGAACCCATTTTGGTAAAAAAAATGGGTTCACTGAAGGCAATCAGATGCATGAACTCGGCATCTTTGATAGTGAAAGAAAATGAAAATTTCCAGTATATAAGCATATATGTTTCTCTATTAATTTTTCATCTCAACTAAATCATGATGTTTGTGGCTACAAAAGAAAACTGCACAAGGTTTGTTCTCACCCAATTCTTGTACATATTTGGAGGATTTTGGTATACATACAACATCCTTAGTTGACAGTGAACCCATTTCGGTAAAAAAAACATGCTAAGAAGGCAATCAAATGCATGAACTCAGATTCTTTAGCAGTAAAAGAAAATGAAAATTTCCAGTATCTAGGCATATATGTTTCTCTATTAATTCTTCATCCCAACTAAACCATTGATGTTTGTGGCTCAAAGAAGATTTTAGATCCAGGATGACAAATTTTGATTGGGCTTTGAATGGAGATTCTAGTCATAGATCGATTCTTCGGAGTTCGACTTTCTAAAGGCAATGCCATTTGGAAGTATGCGGGTACATGTTTGTTGGATAACCAAAACTCCCAATTTTTTTGAAGAAAAATAAGAATAGGGCTCATATCAAGTGTAGTTTTAAGGACCTGTCATCGTGGAAGGAAACCAAATATAGAAGCCAGAAAGAGGAATGGTAGAGAATGAGGATACACCAGGCTAACATAGCAGCATTTTCCTCATCTCTCTCTCATCCCTGCTTTCTCTTCAGCAAACGCACATAAAGAGACATTAGCAACAACAGCAAGAGCGACAAGAACAACAATAATAATAAATTATTATGAACAAGATGTCTCTATATGGGTTTTCAGATATCCACTCGAGCCCTCTCTTTCTAATCACAGCCCAATTAAGAACACTTATTGATAGTCACTAAAAAATCCAATCACAGCCAAATCAAAATTTGTGATCCTGGATCTAGAAACATATATACTTAGATACTGCAAATTTTCATTTTCTTTTACTGTTAAAGAAGCTGAATTCATGCATCTGATTGTCATCTTGGCTTGATTTTTTATCAAAATGGGTTCACTGTCAACTAAGGATGCTAGCTGTATACCAAAATCCTCCAATTCTGTACAAGAATTGGGCTGAACAAACCTTGTGCAGGTCAAAGAATGTCATCTAAGAATGCTATATGCCAAAGTGGGGTTGGTCATAGAATGCATGAACGACACGTATTAGTGTTTGAAGAACAATAAGAACAGGGCTCATATCAAGTATAGTTTTACGGAACTGTCATCGTGGATGGAAACCAATTTAATATAGAAGCCATAAATGGAGCCAGAAAGAGGAATGGCAGAAAATGAGGATACACCAGGCTAACATAGCGGCATTTTCCTCAACTCTTTCTCATCCCTTCTTTCTCTTCAACACACGCACACAGCAAGAGGGGGTTGGTCCAACAATAATAATAGATTATAATAAACGAGATGTCTCTATATGGGTTTCCAGATCTCCACTCGAGCACTTTCTTTCTAATCACAGCCCAATTAAGAAACATAGACGACAACCACAATGCAGACTCACAAACACTAATACGTGTCTTTCATGCATTCAAAATTATAATATCTTCAAAATTACCAATTTAAAGACTTACCGGTGGAATTATCCGTGGGTTCCTTGCTATTACCACAATAAAGGATGAGAATTTCCTTGCATTATCACCAATCGGTTGCCCGACAGTGGGCGGCGTGCTACCCTCTCCCTTCTCTGTTTGACTGCCACTATTATCTAGGATTAACAAACCAACATAATTACAAAAAATTAAAACAGTGAGATTTGAAACAAATTCAACTACAATGATAGTTTGATGCAAATGACACTAAGCATTGTTTAATGTAAATGACACCAAGCAGTAGAAAATAGAAAGATAATTAAACCAATTATTAAATTCACATACAACATGTTCGGAATTACAAGATATAATATTACAACAAGATTTAAGACACGAAAATTACAGGACATATAATATTGAGCTATGAAAATCAAGTAAACTACAATACGACCCAGTGAACCCATTTTGGTTAAAAATGAAAATTTTAACCAAAATCAAGTAAACTCAGATTCTTTCACAGTAAAAGAAAATAAAAATTTCCAGTATATAAGCATGATGTTTGTGGCTACAAAAGAAACCTGCACAAGGTTTGTTCGCACCCAATTCTTGTACAGATTGGAGGATTTTGGTATACAGCCAGCATCTTTAGTTGACAGTCAACCCATTTTGGAAAAAAAATCATGCTAAGATGACAATCAGATGCATGAATTCAGCATCTTTGATAGTGAAAGAAAATGAAAATTTCCAGTATATAAGCATATATGTCTCTCTATTAATTCTTCATCCCAACTAAATCATGATGTTTGTGGCTACAAAAGAAACCTGCACAAGGTTTGTTCTCACCCAATTCTTGTACAGATTTGGAGGATTTTGGTATACAGCCAGCATCTTTAGTTGACAGTCAACCCATTTTGGTAAAAAAATCATGCTAAGATGACAATCAGATGCATGAATTCAGCATCTTTGATAGTGAAAGAAAATAAAAATTTCCAGTATATAAGCATATATGTTTCTCTATTAATTCTTCATCCCAACTAAATCATGATGTTTGTGGCTACAAAAGAAACCTGCACAAGGTTTGTTCTCACCCAATTCTTGTACAGATTTGGAGGATTTTGGTATACATACAGCATCCTTAGTTGACAGTGAACCCATTTTGGTTAAAAAATCATGCTAAGATGGCAATCAGATGCATGAATTCAGCATCTTTGATAGTAAAAGAAAATGAAAATTTCCAGTATATAAGCATATATGTTTTTCTATTAATTCTTCATCCCAACTAAACCATTGATGTTTGTGCCTCCAAAAGAAACCTGCACAAGGTTTGTTCTCACCCAATTCTTGTACAGATTTGGAGGATTTTGGTATACATACAGCATCCTCTAGTTGACAGTTAACACATTTTGGTAAAAAAATCATGCTAAGAAGGCAATCAGATGCGTGAATTCAGCTTCTTTCACAGTAAAAGAAAATGAAAATTTCCAGAATATAAGCATATATGTTTTTCTATTAATTCTTCATCCCAACTAAATCATGATGTTTGTGGCTACAAAAGAAACTTGCACAAGGTTTGTTCTCACCCAATTCTTGTACAGATTTGGAGGATTTTGGTATACATGCAGCATCCTTAGTTGACAGTGAACCCATTTTGGTTAAAAAATCATGCTAAGATGACAATCAGATGCATGAATTCAGCATCTTTGACAGTAAAAGAAAATGAAAATTTCCAGTATATAAGCATATATGTTTCTCTATTAATTCTTCATCGCAACTAAATCATGATGTTTGTGGCTACAAAAGAAACCTGCACAAGGTTTGTTCTCACCCAATTCTTGTACAGATTTGGAGGATTTTGGTGTACAGCCAGCATCCTTAGTTGACAGTTAACCCATTTTGGAAAAAAAAACATGCTAAGAAGGCAATCAGATGCATGAACTCAGATTCTTTAACAGTAAAAGAAAATGAAAATTTCCAGTATCTAAGCATATATGTTTCTCTATTAATTCTTCATCCCAACTAAACCATTGATGTTTGTGGTTCCAAAACAAACCTGCACAAGGTTTGTTCAGCCCAATTCTTGTAAAGATTTGGAGGATTTTGGTACACATACAGCATCCATCTTTGACAGTCAACACATTTTGGTAAAAAAATCATGCTAAGATGACAATCAGATGCATGAATTCAGTTTCTTTAACAGTAAAAGGAAATGAAAATTTCCAGTATCTAAGCATATATGTTTCTCTATTAATTCTTCATCCCAACTAAATCATGATGTTTGTGGCTCCAAATTAAACCAGCACAAGGTTTGTTCCGCCCAATTCATGTACAGATTTGGAGGATTTTGGTATACATACAGCATACTTAGTTGACAGTGAACCCATTTTGGTAAAAAAATCATGCTAAGATGCCAATCAGATGCATGAATTCAGCATCTTTGACAGTGAAAAGGAGAGAAATCAATAGTAATTACCGAAGAGAGAGAGGGGGCCGACTAGCGGGGCGACGAGCGGTGGCGTAGGAGATAGAGAGAGAGCGGGGCGACGAGCGTTGGTTTTTTATCGCAAATTCACCGCGAAATAGAGAGAGGGAGGAGGGAAATCGAATTGGGCTGTCGAAGATGGCGAAGGGTCGGAGGCGAAGCGCGCGAAATAGAGAGAGGGAGGAGGGAAAACGAAGGCGGCGAAAATTAGGTTTGGGAATTAGTTAGCGAAATGTTAGGGTTCGCGGGGATTTATCTCAGTTAATTCACCGGCGTTTGACGTTACGAACGCCGGTGAATGTATCTATATATTCCCCGGCGTTTGTTATTAAAATGCCGGTGAATAATACCATTCACCGGCGTTTATAAATAAAACGCCGGTGAATATCATGATTCCCCGGCATTTTATAGAGGCCGCCGGTGTATAACCATCCAATCTGACGCCCCATTCCTGGTCACTCCCTACCCCGGCGCGAATGATAAAACGCCGGGGAATATACGTCGGTAAATCGCTCATGTTTTGTAGCGCGCGTTTGTCTGAGGTTTTTTTGTTTTAATTTGTGGGATGCGTAATCATTTACCATCCGAGGGTTTTTGTTTTGTTTTAATTTGTGGGGCGTGTAATCATTTACCGTCCGAGTTTTTTTTTTTTTTTAATCGATCAGACGAAAGATGATCTTTTCGTCTGATTGAACGGACAAAAGATGATCTTTCGTCGACTATTTTTTTCAAATTTCTATGTCGTCTTCCAAATATAGCAAAGCATTATTCATCAGAACTCGAAAATATTTGGGTACATAACCAATGACTACAACACAATTTTTTCTATTTTTTGGAAAATTTGGCAATTAAGCCAACAAACTACATTTGCTCTAATGGGTTGGATGGGCGCCAGCTGCAGCACCAATATCTGACGGATGAAATACAGTGTATTACTCTTTGACGTGTACAGTACGCTGCCTGCGTAGTCGAGTCGAGTCGAGTCGAGCGAGTGAGGTGAGCATTAGTTAGCACAAGGAATACAAACATACAGTCAGTCAGTCAGCTAGTCAGATAAGGTTTGCTGAATTTTGTAATGTTGGTCTTCTTACCACCAGAACTAACTTGGCGGTGGCGGACAAGGATCAAGTAAGGCCACATTCTGATCTGTAGGAGATTCAAAGGCAGACACTAGTGGCGAGTGTCACTGGATGAACAAGAGATCAGTAATTAGAAATTCGAATTCTGCTTGCCCAACAAATTCATCAATTACCACTGTCTCTCATCTTTCTCATATGAATTCAATAATTTTTTTATTCCTTATGATGGATCAGGCTTGGGCCTTCTTTCATTGTAACGAGGGCCGGCCCCACCCTTGAGGCCGGTAAGGCGGTCTTCTCAGACCCCCGAATAATTTGCAAACTTAAGGGCCTCCAATTTGTACTTCCCTTGTAAATATAGGCACATATTTTACGCGTAAAAAAATTGTTATTAGGGGCCCCCAAAAATAAATATTTGGGCCTTTAGAGTTTTATTTAAATTATTTGGGTTTGGGCTTGATTGAATTTGAGGCTTTTAAATTTGGGTGATTTAAAAACAATTCCACATTTAATTTAATAGAAACTCAAACCTAAAATTCACATTCAAATTCAAACCCGAAAGGGCCGAAACCCGAAACCCACATTTAATTATTTAAAACAAATCCGTTTTGGCTCTTCCTTCTGAATTATTCTGAATTATTCGATGATATATATTTTGCATATTTTGTTTTGAACAATGTGCAATTTTTTTGTATACATGTTTTTTTTATAAAATGTATGGGGGCTCCATTTCGGGAGTTCGCCTTGGGCCCCCGGAAACTCAGAGCCGGCCCTGATTGTAACCTTGATTATCTTGGGCCAAAATAGTAAGTTTATGCCAACTGTATTTTCGAGGCCCAGTATAAACTGAGACACATATTTGTTGTTGTTGTTGCTAGCGAGCACTTGCAAGTGCAACAATCCAATGCGCACATTTACTCCTTTAATGAAATAAATATATGTTGTTTTTGATATATAGGAACAAGTACATCATTTTCTTGATCATATGGAAATCTTTTGAACTCTACTGTGAACTCCATCAAAATAGCCGCTCAAATTAGTGGTTTATGTTAATGCTGGTGGAGGACCTCGCCAATCTTATCTGATAAATGTGTATGTCAGATAAGATTAATTGTCACTCTTGTGCAAATCAGCACTACTAACTTTAGCAAATCATACGTCAAAAATCAATCATCACTCTTGTGCATGCTAGCTTGCAGCATTTTCAGATGATTAAAATGTAGATATTTTTCGTTTTGAACATATAGATAAATTCAGTAATTGTTCGTATCTGATATATGCGTATATGTATGATAGGTACTAGCCTACTACCTTCATGATGGAATCAATAGAAAAAGAAAGAATCGGAATGGTCTAAAATGGAATGTTCTTTTGGCCAGTGTGAGAAGACGGTGCTTAAGACAATTCCGGTGTGGCCTGTCTGTTCATTCGCAGGACCACAGGTGAGTATGTACGTATAGCTATTTATTTGCATGTGCAAGTACGTATAAAGTTGTATAGCCCGATTGAGTAGGTAAAGAGTTCACATGTACTAGTTAATGCAGCTCTAATAAATTGAAGGGGGTACCCAACAATTAGAGCTGCCAATGCTGAATATATAAGGGTCGGGTCCTCCCCCTGAACGTTGATATATGACAGATCCTCGCGCGGCTGTTGATTGTTGATGACAGTATAATCAGTTACTTGCTCTCTTACGGAAAATGTTATCACAAATTCCATAGAATGTTGATGTAACTATAGCTTTTCCAAAATCTCATCATACCACAGAAACAGCGCCCCCCAAATAAAATTCGTTCATATGACCTTCAGTTGGCATTTGAAAGCTATAGTAAGGGAAACTCTAACCTCTCTGACATTGTCCACATAATTCTATTATTGCATAATTTAGAATGATCATTTTCGCAAAAGAAACTGTAGGTAAACGTCCACATTAGGTATTTAGTGTTGGATATATTGGTATATTCTCTCTATATAAATAATACATGTGCATATGAGTAACACATGTATTGAACGTACAATTGAATGGATATTGGAACCCGGGTTTGTGGGTTTATAACCCGATACCCAAATCAGTATTTAGAGATAAATACTGGCTTGTGATAGCAGTCTATGTATTCCAATCTTGATACCTAGGGTGAATATCTCAAGCAACTTAGATCTAGAGATAAACCTTAATTCCCAATTGTTAATTTCTCACAAAACCTAACAATCTTGAGATATGTTTAATCAATTTGTGAGATTAATTAAGAGGGAAATCGGAGTTTTGTTGGATCTCACCGGACCTTGTCGAAGCCATCGGATCTTGTCGAAACCCTCGGAGTCGGAGTCGCTCGCCGCACGTCGGAGTCGCTCGCCGCCCGTCATCTCTTCCTCTGTCGTTCGCCGCCAGTCGAAGCCCACTTTCGTGCGAAGTCGTTGACCTCCAGTCGAGGCGTCGTCCAAATCCGAACCCCCGACCACCTGTGACGTCGACTGCGGCAACGTTGCCGCTCTCCCTCTGACGTCGTGGCCACTGATCGGCGGCTCCGCCCTCTCTCAGACGCCGGGATCAGTCGTCTTCATCCCCCGATCTGGTGTGGTGGATTTTGGGTGTAGATCTGAATCCAAAGAATCCGAATTCGTTTTTGGTTTTGATCTTTAAAGATTTGTTCTTTTGTATTATCGGATCCGAACCCGGTCCATTAAAAATTCTGGTGAAGGAGATGGGAGAGGAGTAATTTTGTGTGGTCCCTAACTTCGAGCTTCATCCATGGTTTGTTATGAAGAGGTCGTCGAATTGGTTGAATTTGTTGAGGGATTTGTTTGTGACTACGTCTTCTACTGCAGTTGGAAGCCTCAGAGGAGCTTGCAGTTTAGACGCACTCAAAGTGTTCGATGTTGGGTCTCTTTGGCGCAGAATGGTTTGTTGTTTGGATTTGTTCCTAAACAGATTTGACCTTAATCAATTGAAGAGGAAGAGACAGTGAAAGATAAGTTCTTTACTGTCCTCATATAAAATTCCTGTTAAATATTTTGCTATGTGCTGGAAGTTCAAAATATTGGTTTTAAGTTTATTTTGAACTATAGAATTACTGTGATGCTAAGTGGTTAAGTTCAAGACTGTATTAATCATTTGTTTAATTAAATACAAGTTGAACAGTTGTTTTGGCTATGTGCTAAAACCAAATATTTTTTTTGATAAGTTAAACTGTATGTTGACTATAAAATTTGGATCTCCAATCAAATTGTTGCTAGAATTAGATAGTGCTAATAATTTGTTAAATTGGCTAATCTTTAACAATTTGATGAATGTAGGAACTTTAATGTTACCTACAAATTGTGTATGTTGGAGACGATGGATTTTGCATCACGGTATGATAAGTTTGCACTATGCAGGCTTCTCCATCGAATTTGGAAAACACTTCTAACTTGAAGTGTCGGTATGATCTACTCTAATCTTTCTTAGTATTTTCATGTGATGAATGTGTTACATTTTGTGCGTTTAATCATATGATTGAGAGTTTTAGATCATAGTTATTCTTGCTTTGGAAAACTAGCATGTTTAGGGTTGTTAAGTATTTTATCATACTATGTGTATAAATATTTTGACAAATCCATTGTTTGCAGTTTGTGTGAGATCATATGTTTGCTTCTCTAATAAAATAAAATAATTTTTTTTTGATGTATAAAATGTATAACAAATGTCTGTAACTTAGGAGAGACACTAGTAGAAAACCTTGCAATAATAATGGATTATTTGCAAGTACCAAAAATTCATTGTAGTTGTTACTATCAACAACAAATTATTCACAACAAACCCATTCATTGCAAATATTTTGACATCCGCAAGAGATTTTATTCAACCGTTGCAAGTGTTGACAATTACAAGGGAACAATTGCAACAAACAATACTCCATTACCAAAGTAGTAATAAAATATTTATTTTTAAAAATAAATTATATATAAACACGTGCATTACATAGATAATTTTGCCACTCAACAATCTGATGTTAAAAAATTATCCTCACTTCTCAAATACTGGGCGGGTAAAAAGAAAAAAAAAATCAATAAACACAATATTTTTCCCGGGCCAAAATCGAAAAGCGAAAAAAAGATTAAAAAACCCCGCGACCTTCGCCCAAAACATAAACCCTGATTCCCTTTTTATCAAAAAAAAAACCCTGATTCCCTTTTTATCAAAAAAAAAAACCCTGATTCCCTCCCCCCACCCCCACGCCCACATCCCACCAAAAAACGCAGCTTTCTTCATCCAGCCTCCTCGTCGCCACTCCTCGCCGCTCATCGTCGCCCCTACCCGCTCTTCGTCGCCCCTACTCCTCGTCACCCCTACCCGCTATTCGTCGCCCCTACTCATCGTCGCCGCTCCTTGCCGCCGCCGCCTCATCCTCCACGCCTCCTTTTCAACGTAGGTATCTCATTCTCCTTCTCTCTCTCCTTTTAGTTAGGGCACACTTGGTTTTGGCATAGGCTTCTAAATCACAAATAGGTTCATATACATAACAGGATGTTCTTTCCAATTCATATAGGAATAGATAATATTTTATTTGTTTAAAATTTCTTTAATTCTTTTGTTGATTGAGAGGTTCAGATAAAAGATTTCATGAAAACATAGGGGTATGAACAAGTTTGGGTTTTTTTGGAAATTTTATTTCTTTTATTAAGCCATAAAAGAAGGGTATCATACTTTTGATGTAAATAATGATCATATTTTATTGAGCTTTTTGTTGTGGTTGTGCTTTTCTATTTCGTTGTCGTCAATTGTTTGTTGTTTCCTGGAATTTGTATACTGCATAGATGTAATGTAGTGTTTATATGTGTGCTTACTAATGTGCATATAGACTAATAGAAATACACCATTAAAAGCTTGTGAATAACACCATTACAGAAATATTTTACTGCACTTTCTAACTAGATTTCATGTGTGTGCCAAATAGTTTTTGAAAGAATGAGACTCTAATTATGTATGCACTTGCAAATAGTTTGATTATATAACTAATAATAAATGTTGTAAACTTTCAGATGAGAATTCTTCCAGACAAGTCATTCATTAGTATACTTAAGAAAGACAGGTTTAGAACCAACTATATGAAGAAGGTGTAGTGGCATTCTTGAAATATGCTGATGAAAATCCTTATCGTTCGGAGACAGAAAAAATATATTGCCCATGTGTACATTGTTTGAATAGAACATTAGAGAATCAAGAAGTAGTACGTAAACATTTATTGATGTTTGGGTTCAGTAAGGACTACATTTTTTGGGATTATCATGGAGAAGGAATGGATGCTCATAACATAGACGAGGAAATAGTTCAAGCAGAGATTGAAAGGATTGACGACATAAATGTGATGTTGGACGACATAATGGATGCAACCTATGTTGATGATGACATGGCACATGGAGGAGAAGCGGTTCTGGCGATTAGATCCTCGGGCAGATGCAATCCAGTTTTCAGCATGTTCATATTTTCAAAAATTTGCAAAATCAATTTAAATAATTGCAAAAAAAATAAAAAATTTACAAAATTAATTTGTAAAATTAACTTTTTTAAAAAAATTGGCTTGGGACGAAACATCAACATGATGTTTCGTCCCGTTCATTCCCACGCTTAAATTCATTTAACCGGTTATTTTATTTGGTTTTTAATATTTTTTTACTTCGGACGAAACATGATGTTTCGTCCGATCAATTAAAATAATAATTAAATAATCCAGATGTTTCGTCTGCTATAATATGCATTTTGCTATATTGAATGCTATTTCTCCCTTTCTACTGTAGCCGAATTGCCAAAAAATGGCAAAATAGCTCACGACTGTGTGCGCTACAGTAAAAAAAAAGGAAAAAATGGCAAACAAGCAAACGACTGTGGATGCTCTTAGTGCGCGTGGGCTAACTTGTGCCACATCAGCAGCGGCCACTATTCTCATTAGCGACATATTCATTTTGATGTCGCTAATGAAAATAACGGGTTATGTTTTAAATGTTTTTAAATTTTTTGTTTACTGTCGCTATTCCCACTAGCGACCTTAGTAATATGAGGTCGCTGATGGGATTCGCGACCTCGAATGAATGTATTGAGATATTTAGTGATTCCTAAAGAGTTTTTCCCAAAAATTTAAAACTGAGGTCAGTAGGAAACACAATCTCCTTATTCTTTGTAAAATTTGCAAAATAGTCAGACAACTAAGGTCTCTCTTCGGAATAGCGACCTTAGTACAATAAAGGCCTCTATTTCGAATAGCGACCTTAGTTTTAAAAATAAATTCATTATCATTTTTTAGAGAGCAAAATCTCTCTAGATTTTGGTAAGTGTTAGAATACAGCTCATTAAAGGTCGTTAATCCCATTAGCGACCTCATATATACTAAAGTCGCTAGTGGGAATAGCGACGACAAACAAAAAATTCAAAAAGAAAAAAAATGTAGGTCGCTATTCCCATTAGTGACCTCGAAAATGAAGAGGCCGCTATTGGAAATAGCGGCCGCTGCTGACGTGGCACAAAGTAGCCCAAAAACGCTAATAGTTGGAAAACTGGCCCAAAAACGCAAATATTTTCAAAAAGTGACCTATGCAGGCAAAAAACTCATTATTTGCCGGACTATGCAACTTTTTGAAAATATTTACGATTATGGGCCAGTTTTGAAACTATTAGCGTTCGTGGGCTACTTGGTGCCACGTCAGCAGCAGCCGCTATTATTAGCGGCTTCTTCATTTTGAAATTTGCTAATGGGAATAGCGGTTTTTATTTAAAAAAATTTGGATTTTTGTTTTCTGTCGCTATTCCCACTAAAGACCCAAGTATATATGAGGCCGCTAATGGGATTAACGACCTCATATGAATGTATTGAGACATTTGCGATTTCTAGCGAGTGTTTGCTATCTTAGAAAAAAAATTAAAAACTGAGGTCGCTAGTCTGAATAGCGACCTCAGTAGAAGACTAAATCTCATTGCTTTCTGTAAGATTTGCAAAATAATCACCAAACTAATGTCGCTAGTGGGAAAAGCGACCTTAGTATACTTCGGTCGCTATTCGCAATAACGACCTCAGTAGGAAACTCAATCTCCTTGCTCTTTGTAAAATTTGCAAAATAGTCATACAACTAAGGCTTCTATTCGGAGTAGCGACCTTAGTACAATTAAGGCCTCTATTCTGAATAGCGACCTTTGTACAACTAAGGTTGCTATTCTGAATAGCGACCTTAGTTTTAAAAATAAATTAATTGTTATTTTTTGAGTGAGCAAAATCTCTCTAGACTTTCTAAGTGTTGGAATACATTTCATTGAAGGTCACTAATCTCATTAGTGACTTCATATATGCTTTGGTCGCTAATAGGATTAGCGAAAATAAACGAAAATTTCAATTTTTCTTTTTTAAAAAGAGGTCACTATTCTCATTAGCGACCTCTAAAAAAAACATGTCGCTAATGAGAATAGTGGCCGCTGCTGACGTGGCTCCAAATAGCCCACGAGCGCTAATAGTTTCGAAATTGGCCCATAATCGCAAATATTTTGAAAAAGTGGCATAGCATGGCAAAAAATTCTGAAAGATGACTATATATATATATATATATATATATATATATATATATATATATATGAACGATGGAGATAGATCGAGTTGAGGCGGCATAATCTCTAATATTATAATGGGAGAAGAGGAGTTATCATTTGTAAATTTACCACGTTACGTGCATCGCACGTGAAACTCCAACTCTCCCGTTATACATTTTATTTCAATCTACCAACTTACGTGTATCGCACGTACAACTCCAATTCTCCCATTATACTATTTATATTACTTTAAAAATATATATATTTATTAACACTTGCTATATTATATATTACTTTAAAACTATATATTTATTAAAACATGCATCGCATCGCACGTGCTAAATACTTATTACTTGTAGAAGAGAAAGAGAGAAGTCAATGATAGGAGGGCCCACTTACATACAAGCATACTGTATAGGCCTATATAAGAGCCTTCACAGTCGTTATGGTTAAAAAATGCATAAATGGATAAATACATATAACAATCTCTCGTTTCGTTGCACTCGTAGAATGCTACATTTTACCATTTTAAATTAAAATAATAGCAGACGGTGATTCATATTGCGTCGGAGAGGGAAAAAAATAAATAAAACATTTAAAAAGGTGAGACGGCATATCATCTTGCGTCGGAGAGGGAAAAAAAAATTAATGGTGCGACGACACTTCAAGTGCCGTCGGAGGAAAAAAAATACAGCATAATTTCTGTGAAGGGTTAAAAAATACAGCATAATTCAGGAAATAAAAATTAAAAAATACCAACGGATGGCACTCGAAGTGTCGTCCGACAAAAGGGGGAGAGTTGGGTTCTTCTTAAATTTTTTTAATTACGAATTTTTTTTTTTTTGGAGGGACGACACTTCAAGTGCCGTCCGACCATTATTTTTTTTTTTTTTGTGCGACGGCACTTCGAGCTCCGTCGTTTATATATGCATAATTCTTATTTCAGTTCTCATATATGACACTCTACTGTAGCGTTTTATGCAAATTATGCATATTTACACAACGACTGCAGTGCTCTTTTTTGCAAAATATGCATATTATGCATATATACCAAACGACTACAATTGCTCTAATTGGGTGAGATCTGGCAGTATTATAGCATATGTAGCCACTCTAACCCAAACTTTGGGTATTTGGCATATAGGAAAGGAAATTTTGGGTTCGAGCAGTTGTTCTAACCCAAATTTTGAGTTTTCAAAATTTTAAATCGATAGATGAAAGATAATTTCTCGTCCCAAAAAAAATGTATTTTTTAATTTAGAAATTGAACGGGCGATGTATGATTTCTCGTCTTTTGAATTTTTTTATAAAAAAAACGAACGGACGGGAAATGATTTCCCGTTCATTGATTTTTATTTTTTTTTTATTTTGTGGAATGCGCAGTCATTTACCGTTCGAGTTTTTTTTTTTTTTTTTTTTTTTTTTTTTTTTTTTTTTTTTTTTTTTTAAATCTATGGGACGCGTAATCATTTACCATCCGAGGGTTTTAGTTTTGTTTTAATTTGTGGGACGTGTAATCATTTACCGTCCGAGGTTTTTATTTTTATTTTTTGGGGTTTAAATCGATCGGACGACGTGTGATTTTTCGTCCGACAAACGGACGAAAGATCATCTTTCGTCGATTATTTTTTTCAAATTCCTATATCGCCTTCCAAATATAGCAGAGCATCGTTCATCAAAACTCAAAATTTGTATATATAGGAACAACTACAACACAATTTTTTCTATTTTTTGAATAATTTGGCAATTAAGCCAACGACTACATATGCTATAATGGGTTGGATGGGCGCCAGCTGCAGCACCAATATCTGACGGATGAAATAGAGTGTATTACTCTTTGACGTGTACAGTACGCTGCCTGCGTAGTCGAGTCGAGTCGAGCGAGTGAGGTGAGCATTAGTTAGCACAAGGAATACAAACATACAGTCATTCAGTCAGCTAGTCAGATAAGGTTTGCTGAATTTTGTAATGTTGGTCTTCTTACCACCAGAACTAACTTGGCGGTGGCGGACAAGGATCAAGTAAGGCCACATTCTGATCTGTAGGAGATTCAAAGGCAGACACTAGTGGCGAGTGTCACTGGATGAACAAGAGATCAGAAATTAGAAATTCGAATTCTGCTTGCCCAACAAATTCATCAATTACCACTGTCTCTCATCTTTCTCATATGAATTCAATAATTTTTTTATTCCTTATGATGGATCAGGCTTGGGCCTTCTTTCATTGTAACCAGGGCCGGCCCCACCCTTGAGGCCGGTGAGGCGGTCTTCTCAGACCCCCGGATAATTTGCAAACTTAAGGGCCTCCAATTTGTACTTCCATTGTAAATATAGGCACATATTTTGCGCGTAAAAAAATTATTATTAGGAGCCCAAAAAATAAATATTTGGGCCTTTAGAGTTTTATTTAAATTATTTGGGTTGGGCTTGATTGAATTTGAGGCTTTTAAATTTGGGTGATTTAAAAACAAATCCACGTTTAAATCAATAGAAACTCAAACATGAAATCCATATTCAAATTCAAACCCGAAAGGGCCGAAACCCGAAACCCGAAACCCACATTTAATTATTTAAAACAAACCCGTTTTGGCTCTTCATTCTGAATTATTCGATGATATATATTTTGCATATTTTGCTTTGAACAATGTACAAATTTTTAGTATACATGTTTGTTTTTATAAAATGTATGGGGGCTCCATTTCGGGAGTTCAGCTTGGGCCCCTGGGAACTCAGAGCCGGCCCTGATTGTAACCTTGATTATCTTGGGCCAAAATAGTAAGTTTATGCCAACTGTATTTTTGAGGCCCAGTATAAACTGAGACACATATTTGTTGTTGTTGTTGCTAGCGAGCACTTGCAAGTGCAACAATCTAATGCGCACATTTACTCCTTTAATGAAATAAATATATGTTGTTTTTGATATATAGGAACAAGTACATCATTTTCTTGATCATATGGAGATCTTTTGAACTCTACTGTGAACTCCATCAAAATAGCCGCTCAAATTAGTGGGTCATGTTAATGCTGGTGGAGGACCTCGCCAATCTTATCTGATAAATGTGTATGTCAGATAAGATTAATTGTCACTCTTGTGCAAATCAGCACTACTAACTTTAGCAAATCATACGTCAAAAATCAGTCATCACTCTTGTGCATGCTAGCTTGCAGCATTTTCAGATGATTAAAATGTAGATATTTTTCGTTTTGAACATATAGATAAATTCAGTAATTGTTCGTATCTGATATATGTGTATATGTATGATAGGTACTAGCCTACTACCTTTGATGTGGTTTGTTTCTGGGAGACGTGTGGATGCACCAGGTGTGAGTTCTTACTCGATTTATATTGAAGGAGAAAACTTCTTCAGAGGCGACCCTCGGCTGGCCGAGCGGTACCTGCGACAGGCTGGAGTGAGGGGGATGTCTGGGCTCGGATCAGGTGGCTCGGATCCGAGGTCTGGTGTACCTGCAGACGGTCTCGAAACACCGGGGTTGGTCCCGGTGGCAGACCCTCCGACGATCTAGTCAGTTACTTTAAGATAAGAGCAACAGTAACTAGGGTTTAGGGGAGAAAAGATTAATCACCTTTGAAGAAAGGAGAGGGCCTGGTATTTATAGGAGATTCTAATCGGGTCTAGACCCGTTTGGGGCTGGGCCGGACCCGGTTACCTGATTGGCCGAAGCGGTGGAAAGTCGGGCGGTATAGGGCTGACGTGGCAGGCGCCGGAGTGGTTTCCGGGCTGACGTGGCAGATCTCCGGGCGGTTTTCCGGCGCTGACGTGGCTGATCTGAAGGATCAGGAAGGACGCGTATCCTGAGGAGATCTGGTGGCTCAGGGTGAGCCACGCTTTATTCCTGACCCATATCACAAGCCCCACACTCCCGCAGGGTTGGGTGATCCAGCAGTGCGGGGGTGACTCATGGTCCTCGGGGGAAGGGCAGATGTCAGGGTAAGAAGTAGGGTCTGTTGTTCCCCGAAGAGGGCCAGGGGCAGGAGGAATGGACTCCTCGTTTGGATGTGCGTGGGGTGAAGTTCTTAGAAGGGGATAGTCGGTAGTATGAATGTCGAGCTCACTAGGTCGGTGGCCGAGTTTGGGGGGTCGGCAGACGATCTTTCGGGTCGGCGGACGAACCCATACGGGTCGGTGGACGAACCCTCCAGGGGTCGGACGACCGACTCGCTAGTTGGAAGAGCAAGAGGTCGTCCAGGACACTCGATGGGGCTCGTCTTGCATGAGGTCGTGAGGTCGGCCGGACGAGCGTCTGGCTAGTCTTAAGAGAGTGAGGGGATGAGACTCGAGTTCCGATCCGAGCGCCGAGTCCCTTCTGGGAAAAGAGGAGTGGCTCGTCCTTCGATCCGAGCTCCGAGTGTTTTAACGAGAAGAAAAGAGGGGTTTGATTCGGATTTCGATCCGAGCGCCGAGTCCGCATTGGGAGGTGAGGCAGCCTAGCTCGAGCTCAGGGGGGTCGGCGGACGAGATCAGAAGGCTCGGCGGACGAGACCAAGGGGATCGGCGGACGACTGCCTTGCTGGTTGGAAGAGCGGGGGTCGTCCAGGCCATTTCGTTGGGATGGCGTCCGAGGTCTAGTGGTCGGTCATCCGAGCGTCTGGTCAGTTCGGAGAGTGGGCGGATGAGACTCGAACTCCGATCCGAGCGCCGAGCCCGTACTGGGAAAGGAGGAGGTAGTATGGCTCGAATCCCTATCCGTGCGTCGAGCCCAACCTGCGAAAGGAGACAGTGGTGCGGCTCGAATTTTTATCCGAGCGCCGAATCCATATTGAGAGGTGAGGCAGCCTGGCTTGAGTTCAGGGGGTCGGCGGACGAGGCAAAAAGGGTCGGTGGACGAGACCAAGAGGGTCGGCGGACGAGACCAAGAGGGTCGACGGACGAGACCAAGAGGGTCGGCGGACGAGACCAAGAGGGTCGGCGGACGACTGCCTCGCTAGTTAGAAGAGCGGGGGGGTCGTCCAGGCCACTTCGTTGGGACGGTGTCCGAGGTCGTAAGGTCGGCCAACCGAGCGTCGGGTCAGTTCGGAGAGCGAGCGGATGAGACTCGAGTTCCGATCCGAGCGCCGAGTCCCTTCTGGGAAAAGAGGAGTGGCTCGTCCTTCGATCCGAGCTCCGATTGTTTTAACGAGAAGAGAAGAGGGGTTTGATTCGGATTTCGATCCGAGCGCCGAGTTCGCATTGAGAGGTGAGGCAGCCTGGCTTGAGCTCAGGGGGTCGGCGGACGAGGCAAAAAGGGTCGGTGGACGAGACCAAGAGGGTCGGCGGACGAGACCAATAGGGTCGACGGACGAGACCAAGAGGGTCGGCGAACGAGACCAAGAGGGTCGGCGGACGACTGCCTCGCTAGTTGGAAGAGCGGGGGGTTGTATGGCTCGAGTTTTCATCCGAACATCGACCCCCACCTGTTGAAGGAGCAGGTGGCTTGGCTCGACTTCGCATCCGATCGTCGAGCCCAACCCGTGAGAGGGAAAAGTAGCTTGGCTCGAGTTTTCATCCGAGCGTCGAGCCCCACCTGTGGAAGGAGAAGGTGGCTTGGCTCGAGTTTTCATCCGTGCGTCGACCCCCACCTGTGAAAGGAGAAGGTGGCTTGGCTCGACTTCACATCCGAGCGTCGAGCCCCACCTGTTGAAGGAGAAGGTGGCTTGGCTCGAGTTTTCATCCGAGCGTCGAGCCCCACCTGTGAAAGGAGAAGGTGGCTTGGCTCGACTTCGCATCCGATCGTCGAGCCCAACCCGTGAGAGGGAAAAGTAGCTTGGCTCGAGTTTTCATCCGAGCGTCGAGCCCCACCTGTGGAAGGAGAAGGTGGCTTGGCTCGAGTTTTCATCCGTGCGTCGACCCCCACCTGTGAAAGGAGAAGGTGGCTTGGCTCGACTTCGCATCCGAGCGTCGAGCCCCACCTGTTGAAGGAGAAGGTGGCTTGGCTCGAGTTTTCATCCGAGCGTCGAGCCCCACCTGTGAAAGGAGAAGGTGGCTTGGCTCGAGTTTTTATCCGAGCGTCGAGCCCCACCTGTTGAAGGAGAAGGTGGCTTGGCTCGAGTTTTCATCCGAGCGTCGAGCCCCACCTGTTGAAGGAGAAGGTGGCTTGGCTCGAGTTTCCATCCGAGCATCGAGCCCCACCTGTTGAAGGTGAAGGTGGCTTGGCTCGACTTTCCATCCGATCGTCGAGCCCAACCTGTGAGAGGGAAAAGTAGCTTGGCTCGAGTTTTCATCCGAGCGTCGAGCCCCACCTGTGGAAGGAGAAGGTGGCTTGGCTCGAGTTTTCATCCGTGCGTCGACCCCCCACCTGTGAAAGGAGAAGGTGGCTTGGCTCGACTTCGCATCCGAGCGTCGAGCCCCACCTGTGAAAGGAGAAGGTGGCTTGGCTCGAGTTCTCATCCGAGCGTCGAGCCCCACCTGTGAAAGGAGAAGGTGGCTTGGCTCGAATTCTCATCCGAACGTCGAGCCCCACCTGTGAAAGGAGAAGGTGGCTTGGCTCGAGTTTCCATCCGAGCGTCGAGCCCCACCTGTTGAAGGAGAAGGTGGCTTGGCTCGACTTCCCATCCGATCGTCGAGCCCAACCTGTGAGAGGGAAAAGTAGCTTGGCTCGAGTTTTCATCTGAGCGTCGAGCCCCACCTGTGGAAGGAGAAGGTGGCTTGGCTCGAGTTTTCATCCGTGCGTCGACCCCCCACCTGTGAAAGGAGAAGGTGGCTTGGCTCGACTTCGCATCCGAGCGTCGAGCCCCACCTGTGAAAGGAGAAGTTGGCTTGGCTCGAGTTTTCATCCGAGCGTCGAGCCCCACCTGTGAAAGGAGAAGGTGGCTTGGCTCGAATTCTCATCCGAACGTCGAGCCCCACCTGTGAAAGGAGAAGGTGGCTTGGCTCGAGTTTTGATCCGAGCGTCGAACCCCACCTGTTGAAGGAGAAGGTGGCTTGGCTCGACTTCCCATCCGATCGTCGAGCCCCACCTGTGAAAGGAGAAGGTGGCTTGGCTCGAGTTTTCATCCGTGCGTCGACCCCCCACCTGTGAAAGGAGAAGGTGGCTTGGCTCGACTTCGCATCCGAGCGTCGAGCCCCATCTGTTGAAGGAGAAGTTGGTTTTGCTCTCATTCGATCGTCGAGCCCCACCTATTTGGGTGACGAGCCCCGCTCGAGGAGAAGGCGCTATCGCACTAGACTCCCTCCGAGATCTCCGACTGGCCGCAACTTCACACTTTATGCTAGGAAGTGATTCCTGTCGGGCAAATAGGGAGGGGTAGTATTGGAATTTTACCCTTTCTGCTGACGTAATGGCGCGAATATCGATGTTTGTTTAGCCGCTTGATCTTGTCAGATAAGATCTAACGGCTAGATGCTCATTTGCAGAAATCGAGGAGTCGTTGTCTATTTTAAAACCCCCACCCCCCCCCCCCCCTCATTTCTTTTCACTTTATCGTTTTATAACTCCCAATTTTCCAGCTTTAGCGCAGGCATTTCGGTCGCTGTTGGCGTATTCTTCGCAGAGAAGCGTAACTTTCAAAGAATCAGGTTAGTAATCCTCCTTTTTTCTGAATGTCGCGTACTCAGTCTGGTTCCGAGGCTACAACGTCTGGTCACTCGGAGATGGAGTCAGATTTGGAAACGTCATCGTCTCTAGGCAAGTACCAGGTTAAAGAGGAGGTTTTCTCCGAACATGGCTCCGAGGGCGACAGTGACGTAGCTCTAATCGTGCAACCGTTGAGTGCTCGGAGGCCAGGGAAGGAACCGATGGTAGAGGGTGGTGCGGACGAGGATAGTGATGATGAGGACGAGGAGTCGGACGAGGAGTCGGATGCTGAGGATGAAGAAGGAGAGCAGGGCGACACGGAGAGTGAGGGAGGGGAGGGCGTTGGTGCGCCGGAGGCCGGCCACGGAGAAGATCTACCTCCGTTGCCCCCCTTGTCGACGCCGTCGCCCGAGCGCAAGCCCCGGCCACGTCGGAAGAAGATAGTCCTCACCATGCCTCAAAGTCCTTCTTCGTCTGACGAGGATGCGCCGAGGACGGGCCTTGATGTTCCGCCCATCACCTTCTGAAATCCTGTGTCGATACGGATGTATCCCGATGATGTGAAGGACATCCAGCCGATCCCTCCAGTGCCTGGAGAAAACACAAGGACGAAGATTCGTGCGGACAGTACTCCCAGTGTCTTGAGACCGGAGTATCTGAATATCATCAGGGCTGCTTACTACATTCCGAGGGAGTACGAGCTCCTGCTACCGAGCCCGGGTATTCGACCCACGACAGTGTTGGCTCCGGGTTACTGCTTATTTCCGGAGCAAGCTTTCATCTCGGGGCTGAGGTTCCCCCTGCACCCCTTCGTGAAGACGGTCTTAAACTGGGCTGAGCTGTCCCCCATGCAGTATGGCCCCAACTCTTGGAAGCATCTCATCTGCTTCATCTTGAAGTGCCAAGAGAAAGGGGTGAGGCCGAGGCTTTCATACTTCCGCGCAATCTTCAGCATTGGTTCGCTTGGGGATATTGAGGGCGTGTTCTTCTTTACGCCGAGACCGAACAAGAAAGTGGTGCACGGCCACCCGGACTCGATCAAGAATTGGAGAGATAAGTATTTTGTTGTGAAGACCGAAGGTGAATGGGACATCCCGACTCAGTGGAATTTTGTGAAGCCGAAGCGCAAGCCCCCAAAAAGAAATGAGTTAACCGCCCAAGAGTGGGGGAGGGTCGAACATTTACTCAGGGGAGACAGCATCGCGTGGCGCCGGGTGACCGAGGTTCACCTAGCGAGGGCCGGACTGAGTCCCGCCGACCCTAGTATGTTTCTTTCCTCATTTTTTCATCTTTCTGCCTTCGTGTTAACGCTTAGCCTTCCTTTTCTGTTTTGTTGTAGGGATGACGACACAACAGGCACACGCCAAGCAGATCCTACTCGCCGCCGTAGAGAAGGCGAGGCAAGAGAAGAAGAAGAAAGAAGAGCAGGAACGCCTCGCTGCCGAGAAGCGGAAGACTCCTGGTCAGCCTTCGCAAGCTGGAGGGCCTTCCAGCGTGCCTCCCCCGGTGTCCGAGGAACAGCCTTTGGCGAAGAAGCAGAAGAAGCACCACCATTCTTCGCGATCGGCTCGAGACCCAGCGGGAGGGTCGGGGAAAACAGTTGAAGCCCCATCACAACAGCTTCCCCCCGTACGTCCGAGTGCGGCGGAGTTGGTGGGAAGGATGGCGACGATGCCCTTCGCCCCTGATTGGTCGATCTTGAAGGGCGACTCAATCCTCGACGGACCCGTATCGATGGAGTTCGTCTCGAAGGCCATCACCGATCGGGACGGAATGGCCTTGGCGGCGCAGACGGCCGATCAGGCCTACATGCGCTGGGCCCAAGCCAACCTCTCGGTAAGTCGTCCGAAGCCCACCTGGTGAATAAGCTTGTAAAAACTTGTAATTATTGCTAAGTTTGATTTTTCTTGACAGTCGATGCTCCACGGTCAGCACTTCCACAAGTGTCTGGAGAAGGAGATTACATACGAGCGGAAGCAGAAGGAGAAGTTCCTTCGGGAATTGACCAAGGCGACGGAGGACTTCAAGGAGGCTCGGGACATGGTGGTGGTGCACGAGGCCCAGATAGAGTCTTTGGACAAGATCCACAAGCAGGACCGAGAGGACCTGCTGAAGAAGATCGTGGCCGAGGCGGCGGAGAAGGAGAAGGCGCAGAAGGCACTGGCGGACTTGGAGGCGGCCTTGGGGGATACGTTGATGACGGCGCAAGACGAGGCTTACGAGCAGGCCAAGTCTCACTTCAAGTATATCTATCCGGAGTGCAACGTTGACCACCTCGGCTTCGGGTGGAAGCCGGACTTGCCTCCGACCCCGGGGGGTGATGGTGACGACGGCGGCCACCACGAAGAAGAGGTGCACCCCGACCCTCAAGACTAGATGTTTTTGTTTTATTTCTCTCTGTTGTAAATGCCCTCGGCGGACTGGCCACCGCAAATTTTGTATCGAACTTTTTTGAGATGAAATGAAATATAGAATTTTTTGGGCCGACTCTACAACACTTGCATTTTGTGATACTTGTATTTTTTCTTTTTGATAGAGGCTAGCTCGCCAACGAAAGTTGGCTCGGGACCGAGAGGCTGCCAAGAATTACTTTTTGGACAAGTCTAGAGAGCTCGGTCTAGAGGTGGCTCGTTTGAGAAAGATCGTAGCCGACCGGGACTGGTGGGTCATTGAGAAGGACTGGGCGGTCTCGGATACTTCTAGCGGGCGGTCGGCCTCCGAGTCTTCTCTTCGCGAGGCCGTCATAGAGAAAGAATTGGAGATTCGCCAGTTGAAGCTCATACTGGGTGCCGGTCTTGTTGAAGAGGCAAGTAACTCCACTCCGGGGAGGTTGTGACACAGCCGGATGATGCGGAGAGCTCGGTGGCGGGTACGTCTTCCTTGGTTGGGATAGCCGAGCGTCACAGGAGCCCTGAATTCGAGTTCCCGGCCGAGTGAGTGAGTTGAGAGCCTTCATTGTATTTGCGTTTTCATTCATTGAGTTGTAAGCGATGAGTAATGAATAAGATCATTTGTTCTTCGGAGCCTCGATTGCCTCGGGTGCCGAGTGTAGTTGGTGTGACTGTGTCAATAATCGCGACGTTTCGCCTTCTTAGGCATCATTAATGGTGACGTTTCGTCTTCCACCGTTTCACATTCCCAGGCGTAATAAATGAGGCCTCAGGGACGGGTACCGAGCCCCCACAACAGTGAGAAAGACAACTGCAGCCTTAGTAGCCCTGCCGCCGAGCGTTTAGGTCGTGGTGCCTCCGGAGGGGACACCCGCCTTGCTCGGGGTCGGTGCCGAGATGCTGCGCTTTTTCTCGTGGAGAGACGGTGCGGGAGTGGCTGGCGAATGTCGCCTCGAGTCTCGGTTGGTGGCCTCCGAGGAGGTCAAACCGAGCGAGGGACGGGTACCGAGCCCCCACAACGGTGAGAAAGACAACCGCAGGCGTAGTAGCCCCGCCGCCGAGCGTTTTAGGTCGCGGTGCCCCCGGAGGGGACACCCGCCTTGCTCGGGGTCGGTGCCGAGATGCTGCGCTTGTTCTCGTGGAGAGACGGTGCGGGAGTGGCTGGCGAATGTCGCCTCGAGTCTCGGTTGGTGGCCTCCGAGGAGGTCAAACCGAGCGAGGGACGGGTGCCGAGCCCCCACAACGGTGAGAAAGACAACCGCAGGTGTAGTAGCCCCGCCGCCGAGCGTTTTAGGTCGCGGTGCCCCCGGAGGGGACACCCGCCTTGCTCGGGGTCGGTGCCGAGATGCTGCGCTTGTTCTCGTGGAGAGACGGTGCGGGAGTGGCTGGCGAATGTCGCCTCGAGTCTCGGTTGGTGGCCTCCGAGGAGGTCAAACCGAGCGAGGGACGGGTGCCGAGCCCCCACAACGGTGAGAAAGACAACTGCAGGCGTAGCGTAGCCCCGCCGCCGAGCGCTTAGGTCGTGGAGCCCCCGGAGGGGACTGCCGCCCTGCTCGGGGTCGGAGCCGAGCTCCTGCACATGTTCTCGTGGAAAGGCGGTGCGAGCCGAATCCCACGCTTGTGAGAGAAGCGTGTTTGGACACGGAATTTCATCCGAGTGATGAGCCCCACGCTTGTAAGAGAAGCGTGTTTGGACTCGCGATTTCATCCGAGTGACGAGCCCCATGCTTGTAAGAGAAGCGTGTTTGGACTCGCTATTTCATCGGAGTGACGGGCCCCACGCTTGTAAGAGAAGCGTGTTTGGACTCGCGATTTCATCCGAGTGACGAGCCCCATGCTTGTAAGAGAAGCGTGTTTGGACTCGCCATTTCATCGGAGTGACGGGCCCCACGCTTGTAAGAGAAGCGTGTTTGGACTCGCGATTTCATCCGAGTGACGAGCCCCATGATTATAAGAGAAGCGTGTTTGGACTCGCGATTTCATCCGAGTGACGAGCCCCATGCTTGTAAGAGAAGCGTGTTTGGGCTCGCGATTTCATCCGAGTGACGAGCCCCATGCTTGTAAGAGAAGCGTGTTTGGACTCGCGATTTCATCCGAGTGACGAGTTTTGTGAGGGGTCCTTCATCTGTTTACAAGAATTAGAGTCATAAGCTTGTTTCTAAGAAAGCTGGCGTTTACAATATATGCTTGTTACAGACAAGTCTAGGCACGACGTGCCGTTTACAGGACTTTACAAAAGACTAGGCCCAACGTGCCGTTTTTAGAATTATGTTTTACATGGAGGCTATTCTCCTAAGAACTTGATCAAGTGTTCCGCATTCCAGGGCCTCTTGACAGGCTTGCCATCGGTGTCGGTCAGGCGATAGGTACCCGGTCGTACGACCTCTGAAACCTTATAAGGGCCCTCCCAGTTTGGTGCCAACTTCCTTTTCTGGCCGGGGTTGGAAACCGCCAGTTTCCGGAGGACAAGATCTCCAAGAGCAATGTTTGTTGGGCGCACCTTCTTGTTATAGAACCTCTCGATTCTTTGCTGGTAGATGTTCCTTCTGATGGATGACTTCTCCCTGACCTCGTCAATGAGGTCCAGGTCTGCTCGCAGTTGCATGGAGTTGCTTGTTTCGTCATAAGCCATAATTCGGGGGGAGGGGATACCTATTTCCAAGGGAATGACGGCCTCAGCGCCGTACGTTAAGTTGAAGGGTGACTCTCCTGTCGGGATTCTTTTTGTTGTTCGATGGGCCCAGAGAACGCTCGGCAGCTCGTCGACCCATAGCCCCTTGGAGGAATTATCGAGTCGCTTCTTGAGTCCATCGAGGATCTGACGATTCGCGTTCTCCGCCTGTCCGTTGGATTGGGGATGGCATACCGAAGAGAAGCGCTGCTGGATACCGAGGTCCTCGCAGAACTTGCGGAAATGCTTGCCTGCAAACTGAGTCCCGTTATCCGTAACGAGCACTTGGGGGATCCCGAACCGACAGATAATGTGCTTCTAGAAGAATTGTTGAGTCTGCTGCTCGGTGATCGTAACTAGTGGCTCCGCCTCGATCCATTTGGTGAAGTAGTCGATGGCAACTATAAGGAACTTTCGTTGCCCCGTCGCCTTGGGAAAAGGGCCTACCAGATCCATCCCCCACATTGCAAAGGAGGTTGGACTGGCCATGGATCGTAGGTTTGCTTGAGGAACCCTTTTGATGGGCGAGAATCTTTGACAGGGGCCACATTTCTTGATGAGATTTAGAGCGTCCTGCAGCATGGTGGGCCAGTAGTACCCGTGGTTCAAAGCCTTTCGCGCGAGCGAACGACTTCCCATGTGACACCCGCCAATCCCCTCGTGTAATTCTTTGAGAGCATATTCGGCTTCACCGGGAGTGAGGCAGCGGAGATAAGGCCGTCCATCCGAGGTTGTGTAGGACCTTTTGAAGAGTGTTGAGTCTATCATTGTGAACCTTTCCGCTCGGGCCCGGACCCTTCTTGCTTCGGCTCGGTCTTCCGGGAGCTCTCCCTTGACGAGAAATCGCCTAATTAGAGTGGTCCAGTCTTCGGGGGGCGCTCCATCTTCGATGCACAGGACCTCCGGGATGTCGATACTGGGTTTTAGCATGACCTCGATCAGGACCGTGCGGTCGAGACCTTCGAAGGAAGAGGATGCCAATTTTGACAAAGCGTCAGCCTGGACGTTCTGTTCCCGGGGGATCCTCAAAACAACCGACTCGTCGAAGGACGATAGTAGGCGTTGAACTACAGCTCGGTAACGAACCATGCGATCGTCTCGGGCCTCGTACTTCCCGGTGATCTGGTTGACCACGAGCTGGGAGTCGCTGAAAGCCCTGATCTGCCTGGCACCGGCTTGATGAGCTAGGGTGAGCCCAGCGATCATTGCCTCGTATTCGGCCTCGTTGTTAGAGGCCGGGAAGTTGAGACGGAGGCAGTACTGCAGAAGAAAACCGTCTGGGCCTCGGAGGATGATGCCCGCTCCGCTGCCTGCTTCGCAGGAGGAACCATCGACGTAGACTTCCCACGTCTGGTCGTTTTCCATGTTTGCAGGGTGTTCGGAGATAGTGCACTCCGTAATGAATTCCGCGAGCGCCTGCCCCTTGATTGCTGTTCTGGGCTGATAGCAATGTCATATTGGCTGAGCTCAATCGACCATTTCACGAGCCGACCCGAGCTTTCTGGTTTGTAGAGCACGGCCTTCAGGGGTTGGTCCGTCAGCACTTGGACAGAATGAGACTGAAAATATGGGCGGAGCTTTCGCGAGGCCATGATCAGGGCGTACGCTACTTTCTCCATCCGAGAGTACCTGGTCTCGGCATCGAGCAAGACCTTGCTGATGTAGTATACAGGCTTCTGTGATCCCTCTTCCTCCCAAACGAGAACGGCGCTGAGCACCTTCTCCGAGGCTGATAGGTAGAGCCAGAGTGGCTCTCCTGGTTCGGGCTTGCTGAGGAGAGGGGGGTTCGCGAGGTATTCCTTTAACTGGGCGAAGGCCTCTTGCTGTTGGACCCCCCATTCGAACCCGTCGGTGCCGCGCAGGGCTTTGAAGAAGGGAAGAGACTTCTCTCCGGACTTGGAGAGGAAACGGCCGATTGCCGCCAGTCTCCCAGTCAGCCGTTGGACTTCTTTGATGTTCCTCGGAGGGGCCATGTCTAGGATTGCTTGGATCTTTTCGGGGTTCGCTTCGATTCCCCTTTGGCTGATAATGAACCCGAGAAACTTTTCCGCGGAGACGCCGAAGGCGCATTTGCTCGGATTAAGTCTCATGTTATGGGTCCGAAGTACCCCAAAGGCCTCCTCCAGATCGGCTACGTGATCCTCTTCCCGCCGGCTCTTGACGAGTGTGTCATCCACATATACTTCTATATTGCGCCCGATCTGTTCCTTGAAGACCCGGTTGACGAGCCTCTGGTATGTGGCTCCGGCATTCTTCAGCCCGAAGGGCATGACTCTGTAGCAATAGAGCCCCTGGTCTGTGACGAAGGACGTCTTGGCGATGTCGGGAGGGAACATGCGGATCTGGTTGTAGCCTGAAAATGCGTCCATGAAGGACAGGAGCTCGTGACCCGATGTTGCATCGACGAGAGCATCGATCCTGGGAAGGGGGAATGAGTCCTTCGGGCACGCTTTATTGAGATCCGTGAAATCAATGCAGATCCTCCAGTTCCCGCTCGCCTTCTTCACCATGACGACGTTTGCCAGCCACTCGGGGTAGCTAACCTCCTGGATGAAGCGCGCGGCAAGGAGTTTATCGACTTCCGCATTAACCGCCTGTTGTCGCTCTGGCGCGAACTTGCGTCGCTTCTGTACCACTGGTTTCGAGCTGGGGATCACGCTGAGTTTATGCATGATGAGTTCCTCGGAAATTCCCGGCATGTCAGAGGGTTTCCAGGCAAACAGATCGACATTGCGCCGGATGCAGGTGATGAGGTCGGACTTGAGGCGAGGTGCGAGGGAGCGACTTATTCGAAATTGTTTCGATGAATCCTCTGCCTCGAAGGAGATATCCTCCAGCTCGTCTGCCGACTCCGGCTCTGGCTGGGTCCTTAGGGGCTGCATCTCCACGGCGTCGAGGGGAAGCACTCCGCTTCCTATTGCTGTCATATAACAGGAGCGAGCGGCTTCTTGGTTCCCTCGGACCACTCCTACCCTGGTACTGGTAGGGAACTTCATCTTCTGGTGGTAGGCCGAGGGGACAGCCTGGAGGGAGCAGAGGCCCGGTCGGCCGAGTATGGCATTATAGGCTGCCTTGATGTTGACAACCATGAAGTCCATCGACTCGGTTCTCCGATTCGGGGCCGTGCCCGCCGTGACATCCAGCGTGACGATCCCCTCGATTGTCACCGGAACTCCAGAAAATCCGTGCAGGGTGTATCCTGCCGGCTTAAGTCTGCTTCGGGGGAGCTTTAGGTTCTCAAAAGCATCGAGGAACAGAATGTTGACCGAGCTCCCGTTGTCTACCAGGATCCGCCGAGCATCAAAGTTTGCCATGCTGAGATTGATTACGAGGGCGTCGCAATGTGGGAGCCGAACCCCCTCCAAGTCGTCACCCGAGAAGGAGACGGGGAGTGGTTGGATTTGAGGAGTAAGAGGTCCTTGGACGGCGTTAACGTCCCGGATGAACGCCTTACGGGAGGTGTTAGAATCCCCTCCCATGGGCCCTCCGTGGACGCAGTGCAGTATGGGCTGGTCGTCCGGTTCTTCCAGCTCCTGCTCTTGCCTGGGGAGCTGTAGGGGAGCTCGAGGAGGAGGTGAGGTTCTCCTGTTCCTCGTGTCCCTTTGCGCCCGAGCATCATCCCTCTTATACTCCCGGAGGTACCCTCGCTGAATCAGGGCCTCGATTTCATCTTTCAGGGCACGGCAGTGATCTGTGTCGTGCCCGTTGTCTCGGTGGAAGCGGCAGTAGAACCGTTGATCCCTTTTCTTGTTAGTGTTGTTGGACGGTCGAGGGGGGTACTGAACGAGGTCTCTGTCCTCGATCGCCAGGAGTATGGAGGACACATTTTGTGTGAGTGGGGTATATCTTTCGAAGCGAGGAACAGGTGGTACCTTCTTCATGGTGCCCCCGTCCTTCGGAGCCTTTTTCGAAGGCTCGACTTCCTCGGCCTTCCGTTTCCCTTTCCCGAGTGCTTCTCTGGATTCGTCGGGGTTTAGGGCTTCCTCTGCCCTGATGTACTTCTCGACTCGGTTGAGGAGGTCGGGAAAATCGATCGGGGGCTTCTTCGCCAGAGAAACTTTCAGCTGTCCATGACGGACGTTGTGCCGAAATGCCGCGGAGGCGACGCCCGGATCGAGAGAGGAGACTGACCTCGCTTCTGCCGTGAATCTCCGGACAAACGCCCTGAGTGATTCCCCCCCTTCCTGCCTGAGCCCAAGTAAGGAGGCGCTCGTTCTTTCGACCTTCCGGCTGGTTACAAAATGGGCGAGGAAATTGCCTTCCAGTTGATCAAAGGAGTAAATGGAGCCGGGGGCGAGTTTTGAGAACCACTCACGAGCCGGACCCCGAAGGGTGGCAGGAAAAGCTCGGCACAGCAGAGGATCCGATGCACTGTGAATCATCATGAGGGTTTTGAAACCCTCCATGTGATCAGCAGGATCCCCTTCGCCTTTATAGGTCTCGAATTGTGGGGGTCGGAAGTTCCGGGGAATTTCTGCTTGGATAATGAGGGCGGAAAAGGGGGGTCGGACAGGTTTGTACCCCTGACCGGCTCCGACACCGTCGCCCATATGATCGATTCGGTCCTCCATTTCTTGGAGGCGCCTTAGGAGCACGCCATCGGCTTCGGGCTGGATTGTTGAGGAGCGAGGGACGCTGGTCTCAGCGTCTAACCTGGTTTGGGAACGCCGTGCTTCCTCCCTGGGGGCCCGTTGGAGAGCCCCAAGGATTTCCCTTTGGAAATCCTGGAACTCCTGTTGAGTAACAGGAGCTCCCTCAGCCCGGGCCGGTTGGACCGGAGGTTGCCTCCCGACACGGCTGAGTGCGGGCCTTCGTTCTTCCGGCGGTGGCCTAGGATGGTTCGGGGCCGAGTTGGAAGCGGCCCTTTCCCTACTGCGGTCAGCCTGCCGACTGGAGATTACCCTTCGAAGGTCGGGTTGGGTTGGAGGAGTGGGGGCCCGCTGGGACCCCTGACGGAAGGCCCTATGCTTTGACGTGCGCGGCCTGGCGTTGGTATTTGATGGGAGTGTGTCTCGTCGGTTGACGGAGGACGCAGCCCCCTTGCCTTTGGAAGCCACTGGAGTTCGGTGATCGAGGTACCTCGGCGGTAGTACTCGGGTCGGGTTCCGAAGTAGCTTTCCCACAGACGGCGCCAACCTGATGCGGTTTGTTTCTGGGAGACGTGTGGATGCACCAGGTGTGAGTTCTTACTCGATTTATATTGAAGGAGAAAGCTTCTTCAGAGGCGACCCTCGGCTGGCCGAGCGGTACCTGCGACAGGCTGGAGTGAGGGGGATGTCTGGGCTCGGATCAGGTGGCTCGGATCCGAGGTCTGGTGTACCTGCAGACGGTCTCGAAACACCGGGGTTGGTCCCGGTGGCAGACCCTCCGACGATCTAGTCAGTTACTTTAAGATAAGAGCAACAGTAACTAGGGTTTAGGGGAGAAAAGATTGATTACCTTTGAAGAAAGGAGAGGGCCTGGTATTTATAGGAGATTCTAATCGGGTCTAGACCCGTTTGGGGCTGGGCCGGACCCGGTTACCCGATTGGCCGAAGCGGTGGAAAGTCGGGCGGTATAGGGCTGACGTGGCAGGCGCCGAAGTGGTTTCCGGGCTGACGTGGCAGATCTCCGGGCGGTTTTCCGGCGCTGACGTGGCTGATCTGAAGGATCAGGAAGGACGCGTATCCTGAGGAGATCTGGTGGCTCAGGGTGAGCCACGCTTTATTCCTGACCCATATCAACCTTCATGATGGAATCAATAGAAAAAGAAAGAATCGGAATGGTCTAAAATAGAATGTTCTTTTGGCCTGTGTGAGAAGACGGTGCTTAAGACAATTCCGGTGTGACCTGTCTGTTGATTCGCAGGACCACAGGTGAGTATGTACGTATAGCTAGCTATTTGCATGTGCAAGTACGTATAAAGTTGTATAGCCCGATCGAGTAGGTAAGAGTTCACATGTACTAGTTAATGCAGCTCTAATTAATTGAAGGGGGTACCCAACAATTAGAGCTGCCAATGCTGAATATATAAGGGTCGGGTCCTCCCCCTGAACGTTGATATATGACAGATCCTCGCGCGGCTGTTGATTGTTGATGACAGTATAATCAGTTACTTGCTCTCTTACGGAAATTGTTATCACAAATTCCATAGAATGTTGATGTAACTATAGATTTTCCAAAATCTCATCATACCACAGAAACAGCCCCCCCAAATAAAATTTGTTCATATGACCTTCAGTTGGCATTTGAAAGCTATAGTAAGGGAAACTCTAACCTCTCTGACACTGTCCACATAATTCTATTATTTTTTATTTTTTTTATCAGAAAAGGTTGGCCTAGGCCCCCCCCTAGTTTCATTAAAAAAAATTTAATAAAATAGAAAAACCAGTTACGGACAATGATATTCATGAGAGCTACATACGGACCATGATATTCATAGTCCCACCCAAAAAAAAAAAAGAACCAGCAACATGGGACTCTCCGGAGCCCGTGAGACCCACCAAAATACATACAAGTAATTAAAAAAAAAGGCCCAAAATACATCAAAAGGAAGCCCCAAAACAACATGAAACCCCACACATCCCCAAAAGACTCCCAGCTGAGTGTCCCGCCTCCTACCATGGACTCAACCTTCCTCTCCTGTCCCATCCCCTTCCTGTAATTCGACCTCGCTGGTGGAAATGTCCTTGTATATGTCCTTGATCTTCTTTGTCTGTTCGTCACCTGCCGTTTTAGACCAGAACATAATATTAGCAATGATCTTGAAGAGCAATTGTTGATGCATGATGTGTTTGTGGGTGCTTCTAAAGATTCGATTGTTCCTTTCTTGGCATATGCCCCAACATATAGCCGCCACCCCCGTGTCCCAAATACATGACAGGCTGCTTTGGATGGGACCCTTATTCCAACTACCCTCCCCCCCTCCCCCCCAAGCGTCAAGAATCGTAATCGGACCTTTCCCGTAGATACCGAATCTATTAAGGAGGTCCCCCCAAACGGGCCTCGCAAAGCTGCACCTGACGAGTAGATGGTCGACCGTTTCATTATCTTGATTGCACATAACACAGTTAATCGGCCCTATCCAACTTCTCCTAATCAATTTATCCCGAGTTAGGATTGCGTTCCTACATGCAAGCCAGTTAAAGGTCTTGACTTTAAGAGGTGCATAAGCTATCCACACCAGATCGAATACTCTCACACCCCCATCGTTTAACCTTTTATATGTCGATTTAACCGAGAAAACGCCCCCCCTTTTCGCCTCCCATTTTACTTGATCCTCCTGATCGTTTCCTGTTGGCTTCCAATCTTGCAAGAAGTGAATGAGATCCAGTTTTTGGCTTCTAGCCTCGTTAGTAAGGCTGCCTAACAGTCTTGGTCTCCATTCATCGTGCCTCCAGTTTCTGGCCACCCGATCATATTTATCAGTAGCAAACCTGTAAGCCTGCGGGAACCTTCTTTTAAGGGAGATAGGACCACACTATTTGTCCTTCCAGAAGCACGTCGATTCTCCGTTGCCAATTGAGAAGGTTACCCCGGAGATGAAGATGTCTCTAGTGTTAGACACCCCTCTCCAAAATCCGGATGCTGAATCCTTGTTCTTTTGTTTCTGGTGCATGCAGCCATTCTTCAAATATGACGCCTTTATCATGGTACCCCATTTAGTCCTGGTTTTTTTTTTGAGTTTCCACCACCATTTGCATAAGAGAGCTTGGTTCATCTGTCGAATATTGACGACCCCTAATCCTCCAAACTCTTTTCTTCTGCATACAAGGCCCCACATAATTCTATTATTGCATAATTTAGAATGATCATTTTTGCAAAAGAAACTGTAGGTAAACGTCCACATTAGGTATTTAGTACATATCTAACTCTTAAGTTTTTTTTTTGGAGGAAAAGGTGGAATAAGGCCACCCTGTTTCATTAATAAGTAGTTAATAAAACAACCCTGGCGTACCGGGGGAAAATAGCAATACGAAACCAAAGTACAATGCGAAAAGTAAATGCAAGAAAACAAACATACACCCCCAACAAGCCCTGGGGGATGGGACAAAATACTCATAACATCAGCCTCCCAACCATACGGTGGAACCAAGAAGACACCCGCTGATATACGCACTGTTGTAACTGGTGAAGCCAGTCCCTCAGTCCCAAGTCGGGCCTAACTCCACCTCCTCGTCATCTGGTATAGGCCCTATCTTGCCCTGCCGGGTGGCACCACTCCATTAGTCCAGAGTCGGTCCGATCTCTATCTCCTCATTGTCGAACTCCTCAACCTGGAATACTCTGGCTATCCTTCCTCTAGCCCCTGTGGCCGCAGCTGTAGCCCAAAAAGAGATAAGATGCATGATGTGAGTCAGGTTACCAGAAATACTATTACATGAAGCACGAAAATAAAAGTTATTTCTATCTAGCCATAACACCCAAGTAGTTGCCGCAATAGCGAGATACCACACATCTTTCATATCGTGCCGAATCCTAGCAAATTTGGGATCAACCCACAAATCCTCATAAACGTCGGGGTAGTCAGCTGTTCCTAAGGCTCGGAGTACCTCGACCATAGTTGCCTTACTCCTTGGGCAGTGAATGAAGAGGTGATTAATATCTTCCACCTGAACGTTGCAGAAACCACAGTTGGTTGCAATCTGTGGTTGTCTTTTGGCTAGGTTTTGCCTAGTAAGGATGGCATTATTGAGCACTAGCCATAGGAAAACTCTGACTTTAAGGGGCGTTTTTGTCTTCCACCGCACCTGTGCCCAGCTGGGTCTGCACCCTCGAAAGTGGATCCGATGATACAGAGATCGTACCGAGAAAGCTCCCTTGCTCTCAAGATCCCATCGCTTCTGATCTGGGCCTTGCGTGCACCTTGTGTCCGCCCGCGCGATGTGAGCTTGCATGTCCAATAATTGCCGTTTTAAGTGTGGAGTGAGCGTTCCTCGGAACGCCGGTCTCCAGGCTCCCCTTTTACAACCTTCGGCAACGGACATGTTCGGTCGACTTGTCCTATCGTACAGCTCTAGGAATGTTTCTTTCAGTGTGTGGGCTCCACACCATCTATCCCACCAGAATCTGGTGGATCGGCCAATACCGTTAGTCGACGAAACTGCCGACTGGAAGGGGCCACTAGCCTTTGCAATTCCCTTCCAGAGTCGTGAGACTTTAGCCCCTACTCGGAAGCCAAGGTTTCTCCTACCCTTACCCCTAAGATAGGGTTGAATGAAATCCTGCCACCCTTCCCCACTATTGTGGAAAACCTTCCACCACCACTTCCCCAGCAGGGCCAGATTCATGTCTCGGAGGTTGATGATGCCTAGCCCTCCATGCCTCTTCTTCATGCAAGCAATGCTCCATTTGACGAGGTGGTACCCTCTTCTATTCGGGTCTGCCCCCTTCCACAAGAATCGTTTACGAATCCGATCAATTCTCTGGATCACCCATCTAGGAAGCTCGAAGAAAGACATGTAGTAGATTGGCAGATTAGACAAGACTGAGTTGATGAGAATCACTCTGCCCCCGAGAGACAACGATTTACCCTTCCAACCTGACAGTCTGTCCTCCACCCTGTCAATGATCGGTAGCCATTCTGCTTTACATAATCTCTCTGGCCTGAGTGGTAGCCCTAGGTATTTGATGGGGAAGTCACTCGTCGCACAGTTCAAAATAGTGGCGTGTTTCCCTGCTTCCTCCATGGATAGGGAAATAGGAGTCAGCGCACTCTTGTGGAAATTAATCCTAAGGCCTGACCAGGCCTCATAGCAGTATAGGGTCCCTTTAAAGCAGACAGATTCTTGAATAGACCCATTACCAAAGAGGAGGGTATCATCCGCATATTGCAGGATCGTACATCCTTTAGATGACGACTTTGAGCAGGCCACCGGCATGATCCAGCCCTTTTCCTTACAGTTCTCCAACATAACTCTCAACACGTCCGCTACAATAGTAAACAGGAGTGGTCATAGCGGGTCCCCTTGTCTGAGCCCCTTCCTGCACGGGAACGGCTGCCCCGACCTACCATTCACCGAAATGACCGTTTTGCTAGATTGCAAACACTGCCTGATCCAGCAGATCCATTTGTTCCCAAAACCCCTACCCCTGAGAGCTTCCATCAGGCATTCCCAATCGACCGAGTCATAAGCTTTCGCAAAGTCCAGCTTGAGAAGAAAGCTCTTCGAGTTGGTGATATGGCAGCGGTGAATAACTTGTTCCGCCGTTGCCACACAATCAAGGATATTTCTGCCCTTAATGAAACCCGATTGAGATTTGTTGATAAGGCTGTCCATCATACACCCCAAGCGGGTCGCTAGGATTTTTGAAATAATTTTTGCTGAGCAATTAATTAGGCTGATCGGCCTAAAATCCTCCACTTTCGACGCCTCTTCCCGTTTGGGAATCAGTACTACATCCGCAAAATTAAACATACCCAGCCTGAGCTTGTTATGAAAGAACTCCTCCAGCAACGCCATATAGTCTCCTTTAATTTCTTCCCAGAAGATTTGGAAGAACATCGTTGGGAAACCATCTGGCCCTGGTGACTTGTCCGCCCCCATGAGACTGATAGCCTTCTTAACTTCCTCCTCTGAGAACGCAGACTCCAGGAAGGATAGCGAGGGCGGTGACTCGGTCTGGTAGGTCTGCCAGAAATCCTGCCTGAGTGGAATCTGGAAGTCGTTTCTCTTTCCCAAGAGGCCCTTGTAGTATCCTTAAAAGGCTGTGGTAATCTCTTGTTCATCTTGTAATATCCCTTCGCTTGTTTCTAAGGATAAAATGAGATTGGACCTGTGCCTGGCGCTTGCCACTCGGTGGAAGAAAGCCGTATTCGCGTCTCCCTCTTTGAGCCACGAAATTCTAGATCTTTGTTGCCACTTAATTTCTTCCATCTTATAGAGATAGGCAATATTCTGTCGAAGCTCTAGCAGCTTATTTCTTTCCTCCTGAGACAAATCTCTCGCTTCCTCCACTCTTTCAAGCTCATCAATTCCTTCCAATAAGCCATCTTTTGCGCGCCAGATGGAAGCGAACCTAGATCGGTTCCAGTTACGAAGCCGCTTCCTAAGTCTGCGAATTTTTTCGCACCATCGGCTAGCGGCATCAGTACCAGACACCGGGAGTGCCCAATTTTCCATCACCAGATGGTGAAACCCCTGAATCTCCAGCCAGGCCTTCTCAAATCGGAACTTTCTATGCTTTTTGGCTCCCAGAAGCCCAACGTCAAGAAGGATAGGAGTATGATCTGACGTTGGTTTAGGTATCGACCTAGCAGTTGCGAGGGGGAACTTAGCCTCCCAATCCATCGAAACCAGAACCCTGTCCAGTTTTGCCAAAATCGGGGTTGACTGCATGTTAGACCATGTAAACAGTCTATCATTAATCGGTATCTCAATCAGTTCAAGTTCCGTAATCACCCTATTGAACTCTGCTCTGTGCCTATCACTGGAACCTCTACCCTTGTGTTTGAAGGCAAATCGAGTAATATTGAAGTCCCCCCTACAATCCAGGCCCCCGGCCAGCGACGACGAATATTAATCAATTCTTGCCAAAAAGCGTCCCGCTCTGACGCCACATTCGGCCCATAAACCACCGTGATAGTCTGCATATACTTATCCGACCGACGTTCCAACCATGTAGTCAGGGAAAATGTACCATGGTAGACCTCTGAGCAGGTAAGCAGGTCCGAGTTGAAGCCAATGGCAATTCCGCCTGATGCTCTCGCGGATGGGCGTAACACCCATTCCTTGATCCTGTTCTCCCCAATTCTCTTGAGTTTAAACCCATGAGAGAGTTTGGTCTCTTGAAGCCCAACGACGTCTGCCTTGGACTTCGTGATAGTATCTCTAACCATGTTCCTCTTACCCTTATCCCTCAGACCCCGGACGTTCCAGAATAGTGTATTCATTGGGGGAACTTGTCCGAAATGACAGTAGATGAGGGACTCAGATGATTACCACTATCAGAAATCGTACTCACCCTAGTTATGGGACCTAGTGCTTCACCTACACTAGTTTTCGCTCTCTCAGTTTCCCAACCCCTCATTTTGTTTAGCAGAAACGCGTTGCGTTCTTTATCACACACTTCCAAACCACAGGTAGCAGCTAATATAAAGACTTCAGAATCTGACATGAAATTTAAAATATTAGCAAGAAAAATTTTAGTACCTCCATTGATGTGTTTCGCCGCTTTGGCGGTTGTCGCTCTCTCCAGAAAGTCATCCAAGGACTCCGCATGAGCCCTCTTCAGAGAGCGAAGAACTCTGCATCCAACTGTCCTCTGAGATGATCCTGAGTTTCCTCTGGGAGCTGTAACTGGTAGTGTGGGCAATACCATATCTGGTGAACACCCCCTCTGAGTGTCTGCAACGAATTCAATATTCTCAGAGTCCTCGTCTGTAAGAGTGAAGTCAACCTCCAGGTTCAGATGCTCTTTTGGATCTTCCTCACTATCTGTTAGCTGATATAGAGTATGTAGATTTGGCCCTGACAATGTGGACTCCTTCATAAGCCCACCAGTCGCCGTCGACCCAACCACATGAACTTTGTTACCAATGGTGGACCCCTCACTGGGCCCACCCTCCAAAAATTTGGGCCATACAGTTGAAGCACACCCAATCGGAGCAGGGAGAGACATATCTAACTCTTAAGTTCTTTAGTACATATTTAAAGATAGAGCTAGCTAACCCCTCTTAAGTTCTAACTGATAACTACCATGGGGAACTAACTGAACGAACTAAGTGATGGGCTGAGAATGAGGGGTTTGGAACGTAGTAAGTATTTTGGTCGCATATGCGTGCAGAATTATTTCTTAGGACGTCATTCTCTTCGTGCATGATACATACAAATTTCTATGCGTCTCTTCAAAGTATGCATGGTCCAAAGTATGTGTACCGCTTTAATTACCCACAATGTCTTGAGCATTGTCTTGATATATTTATTTATGTAGTCGACTTCATTGGCTTAAGTTTGTAAATGTGCACAACCACAAACCAATCGTTGGAGATAGATCGTAAAAGGAAGTCACAGAAATCCCCATGCTGGAAATGTTTACTAAATCATCCCATAATAAAATAATTCAAGAGATATAATGCTTTGTGTAGCAATTAACAGAACAACTGGCATAGAAATTAATGTGACAAGTTACGAAAGTTGAATTAATGAAAACAAATCACAGATAACAGCTACAGATGCAAAGTAACATTGTTCAATTTCAGTAAGATTTAATGTACATATTTATACAATATATTATGCTAATACCACTTTTGGTTTCAGAATTTTTCTTCTTTTTCCTCTTAAAACTAAAAAAAAAAAAAGCAAATGTAGGAGGCAACCCTCAACTCTTTCTCCATTCAAAATTTAAACTAGAATCATATCCCTTAATCAAATCTAAAAAAGTCGTACAATAATGTATAGATGTTATTGTTGGAATTAATTTTTGCAGTTTTCTGGGCCGGATTCCGGCAGGCTCCGGCCACCGGCAACGCCAGAAAATGAGTGGATTGCGATCCTCTCGACGAGTACTACTCCGTGGTGTACTCACTTTCCAAAAACGAATTCCGTATGAATGAGAAATGTTGGTCCAAAGTTGAGTACTTGAAATGTACTAACTTGGCAACTTGGAGAAAATGGATAGTCCCATATCGAAAATTGGGAAAGATTTTTTTTAGTATATATACTAGAAAACTGGACTAAAGGGCGTGGCCTGGGGGTTACCACTAACGTGTACTGGAGAGAGAACTTAGCCAAAATGACACACACGCGCGCGCCCGGCCCAGCTCTGGCTCTGGCTCTAAAGAGTCTCCATTTTCTTTTATAAAAGACTACTGAATCCAGACAGAGTCTTTTACACAGTCAGAGTTTTATTCTTCTTCTTCCTCTTCTTCTCCTCTGAGTCAACTGAGAATACATCACAGACAGCAGTTCGCTGAATCTCTGAAGCAAGGGTGCTGCTCTTCAGAGAAGGTACAGTTGTATCCTGGAAAGTAATTCGCCAGCCACCGTCACACTACGGAACGAATTCTGCTTTAAGGAGAGAGATTCTCAATCTCGACTCTGTGCAAAGTCTTTCATTTCCTGTATTTCAGTTCTTCGCAATTGCTGTTGGGATTTTTTCATATTTAAAAAAATCGGGTTCTAACAATCTTAAAGCAGAATTGTTTTCCTCACTGATTCTAACAGTTTTGTGGAGTTTATTTACAGGTGCTGTTATCGATTCGGAAAAAACAACTAACAAGTTCTCTTTCAAACTATTTCAGAGAAGATAAGAGCATGGAGAACACACAAAGTGATATTGCCAGTGGGCTTATCAGTACCGAAATACCGGTGATCCAAAATGTGACTGCACAATCGGTTGCGGCACATTCGGTCGTTCTGTCCACGCACATAACCGTGGAAGAAAAACCGGAGAAGTTCAATGGAACTGGATTCAAGAAGTGGTAAGGGAAGATACAGTTCTACCTGACCACATTGAAGCTGGACAGATTCCTCTCTGAATCTGCCCCGATGATGGCGCCAATGGATGCACACTCCATTGCTGCAGTTGATGCACGGACTCAGGGTGACTACCTCTGCAGGAACTACATCTTGAATGGCTTGGTAGACCCCCTGTACAACGTCTACTGTGTCTTCAAGACGTCCAAACTCCTGTGGGGATCCTTGGAAAATAAGTACAAAACAGAAGATGTCGGGTCTAAGAAGTTTGTAGTTGACAAATTTCTGGACTACAAGATGATTGACTCCAAAACTGTTGTGAATCAAGTCTAAGAACTGCAGGTAATAATGCGCGACATTACTGCAGAGAACATGACGCTGTGCGAACAATTCCAGGTTGCAGTGTTCATCGAAAAACTTCCACCTGGATGGAAAGACTTCAAGAACTATCTTAAACACAAGCGAAAGGAAATGTCTCTTGAAGACCTAATTGTCAGGTTGCGGATCGAAGAGGAGAATCGCAAGACTGACAGGTCCTATGAAAATCAGTCCATAGAAAAGGCCAACATGATGGAGCACGAACAGAAGGGCAAGAAGAGAAAATTTCTGCCACAGGCCTCAATCAAAAAACCTCTTGCAAAGAGGTTTGCTGGGAAATGCCACAAGTGTGATAAGCTGGGACACAAAATTTCTGAGTACCGCAATAAGGACAGTAATCGTTCAGGAACAGGACATGTAAAAGGGAATGAAAAATTCCACGCACACATAGCTGAGAACTTGTCCACTGGTCTCTCTGACCTGGACCTCTGTGCTGTAGTATCAGAGGTAGATCTTGTGGAGAGCAATCCTCGTGAATGGTGGTACGATACTGGGGCCACCAAGCATATCTGCTCAGATAAGGAAATGTTCACTTCATACCAGAAGTGCAACAAAGATGAACAGATATTCATGGGAAACTCTTCCACCTCCAAAATTGAAGTAACAGGGAAGATAGTGCTGAAAATGACTTCAGGCAAAGAACTAACACTCACAAATGTACTGCATGTTCCAAATATTAGAAAGAACTTGATATCAGGTTCTTTGCTAAGCAAGAATGGGTTTAAGGTTGTTCTTGTTTCTGATAATTTTGTATTGTCTAAGAATGGGGTATACTTGGGTAAAGGATATGTAAAGAATGGACTGTTCAAGTTTAATGTAATGACAGTCATCCCTAAAACTATTGTTCCTGCTGTTCTCAATGTTAATGAAATAATTCCTATTACCTATGTTGTTGAGTCTTCCTCTGTTTGGCATGAAAAACTAGGCCATGTTAATGTCAATTCTATGCGTAGATTAATTAGCATGAATTTGCTACCAAAATTTAAGGTAGATAACTCCGAAAAATGTGAAGTTTGCACGGAGGCCAAACTCACTAAAACGCTATCACGTTCTGTAGAAAGAAATACAGAAACTCTAGGTTTAATTCACACGGATCTATGTGATTTAAAATATGTGCAGACTAGAGGTGGCAAAAAGTACTTTGTGACATTTATAAACGATTGCACAAAATTCTGCTATGTATATTTGTTACATAGAAAAAATGAGGCTTTGGATAAATTCAAAGAATATAAACTTGAGGTTGAGAATCAACTTGGCAAGACGATTAAAATCGTTAGAAGTGATAGAGGAGGAGAATATGATGCACCATTTAACATGTTCTGCTCAGAACATGGAATAGTTCATCAAACAACTGCTCCTTACTCACCCGAATCAAATAGTACTGCCGAGCGCAAGAACCGAACTCTGAAGGAGATGATGAATGCCTTGTTGTTGAATTCTGGCTTACCCCAAAATATGTGGAAAAAAGCGTTGCTGGCTGCCAACTACATTCTCAATAAGATACCTCACAAGAAAACTGGCAAGACACCATATGAACTGTGGAAAGGTATCTTACCTTCGTATAAATACCTCAAAGTATGGGGGTGTCTAGCAAAAGTGGCAGTATCTAACCCGAAACAGATCACCATCGGACCTAAGACGATTGATTGCATATTCATAGGCTATGCACACAACAGTAGTGCATATCGGTTCTTGGTATACAAATCAGATATACCGGATATCTATGTAAATACAATAATGGAATCAAGGAATGCTTCATTCTTTTAACACGTGTTTCCGTGTAAGGATACTATGTACCCCAAACGTACACGTGAACAAGGGAATGCAAGCACTTCAGGTGATGAACCAGAACATGGTACTGATGAGCCTAGACGAAGTAAACGGGCTAGAACATCAAAATCATTTGGTCCTGACTTTGTGACGGCCTTTCTGTTAGAGAATGAGCCCAGAACTTTTAAGGAAGCCATGTCTATGCCTGATGCTCCTATGTGGAAGGAAGAAATCAAAAGTAAAATAGACAATATAGACTCCATTATGCAAAATCATACATGGGAGTTAGTCGACTTGCCTTCTGGATATAAAACTCTAGGATGCAAATGGATTTTCAAAGAAAAATTGAAACCAGATGGTTCAATAGAGAAGCATAAGGCAAAACTTGTGGTACAAGGATTTAGGCAAAAGAAAGGCCTAGATTGTTTTGATACATATTCTCCAGTTACAAGAATAACATCCATAAGAATGTTGATAGCTATTGCAGCTCTATGTAACCTGGAAATACATCAAATGGATGTTAAAACTGCATTTCTAAATGGAGACTTAGAAGAAGAAATATACATGAAACAACCTGAGGGTTACGTAGTTCCTGGACAGGAAAACAAGGTGTGCAGGCTTGTAAAATCTCTCTACGGACTGAAACAAGCACCAAAGCAGTGACATGCAAAATTTAAAAATGTTATGATGTCAAATGGTTTCAAAATAAATGAATGTGATAAGTGTATCTACATCAAAGATACTCCAAATGGATACATTCTGGTCTGTCCGTATGTAGACGACATGCTCATTATTGGAAACAATAACGACATTATTAAACAAACTAAGAGCATGCTTAGTGGCAAGTTTGACATGAAAGATTTGGGAGTTGCAGATGTCATACTAGGAATCAAAGTTTTCAGGATACCTGAGGAAATTACTTTGTCTCAAGTCCATTATGCTGAGAAAGTACTTGAAAGATTCAAGAATTACTCTAATGGGACAGCAAAAAGTCCCGTTGATCCAAGTCTTCACTTGTTCAAAAACACAGGCGAAAGCATATCACAACTGGAATATGCACGTGTAATCGGTAGTCTGATGTACCTAACAAATTGTACAAGACCGGACCTAGCACATTCGGTAAATGTACTGAGTCGATACACTATCCAGCAGTACTAGAAGGCTACAGTGATGCCAACTGGATATCGGACTCCAAGAACTCAAAATCCACAAGTGGATATGTCTTCACACTTGGTGGTGCAGCTGTGTCATGGAAATCCTCTAAACAAACGTTATTGGCCAGATCCACCATGGAATCTGAGTTTATTGCTTTAGACAAAGTGGCAGAGGAAGCAGAATGGCTTCGAAACTTTTTAGAGGATATTCCTATGTGGAAAAAATCAGTGCCTACTTTATGTGTACACTGTGACAGCCAATCGGCTATAGCACAGGCACTGAATTGTATGTATAATGGTAAGTCTCGTCATATCAGAAGGCGACACAAAATTATTAGACAACTGCTCTCAAATGGAGTAATCTCTATAGAATATATAAAATCGACCGACAACCTAGCGGATCCATTTACTAAAGGTCTGTCGTGAGAGCAGGTTGTGAGACCATCAAGAGGAATGGGTTTAAAGCCTATGACGAAAGATGATACTTGATGGAAATCCTACCTAGGAATTGGAGATCCCAAGATCTAGGTTCAAAGGGACAACTAATCTTGTTGAATCGACGGGAGCACTGAGAGATTAAAATCTCATACCCACTCTTACGATGATAAAACAGTGCTGCCTGCAAAGAGTTAGGATAAGCTTGGCTTTTAATGATTCCCATGGTTTTGAAATAAAAGTGGGGTATAGCAGGATATTCTTTATGGGCAATCACCTTGTGAGTGTGAAATGAGGCCGTTTCTAGAAGAATAAAGAAATGCTACATTCTCTAAGTTCACTCACGATTAACCAGGGATGTTCAAGGCCAAAATGAACACAACAAGAGAACTTAGTTCTGTGAGGAAATGAAACTGTGTGATAGTTATTGTCTAGGTTCACATCAAAGCCCGGATAGTTCCAGACATCATGATCACTACCTGGTCAAGTGAATCCGATAGCTACTTACTAAGGGTGGTTTAAAGTTGAAAAATTATTACCATTCCTGATACAGTAATTTTCTGATTGTACTCTCAGAGTTTTCTGTCATGTTTTTTATTTTTCTGTCGTGTCTGGATTACATAGTCTATTAATTTCCATTCATGTGGGAGATTGTTGGAATTAATTTTTGCAGTTTTCCGGGCCGGATTCCGGCAGGCTCCGGCCACCGGTGGCACCGGAAAATGAGTAGATTGCGATCCTCTCGATGAGTACTATTCCGTGGTGTACTCACTTGCCAAAAACGAATTCCGTATGAATGAGAAATGTTGGTCCAAAGTTGGGTACTTGAAATGTACTAACTTGGCAACTTGGAGAAAATGGATAGTCCCATATCAAAAATTGGGAAAGATTTTTCTAGTATATATACTAGAAAACTGGACTAAAGGGCATGGCCCGGGGGTTACCACTAACGTGTAGTGGAGATAGGACTTAGCCAAAATGACAAACACACACATGCGCGCGCGCGCGCCCGGCTCGGCCCCGGCCTCGTCTTCGGCTTCGGCTTCGTTTGGTCTGGTCTGGCTCTGGCTTAAATTTTTTTTTGCCCAGACAAAAACTTTTTCCCTACTGAACTGATAAGGCTTTTCAGATTCGGTAACTGATACCATTACTCTGTAACATCAAAGTAATGGCTCACCAGTTATGAATCTGAAGAGTCTCCATTACTCTGTTGTTACAGAGTAATGGGCCTCTGAAGAGTCTCCAGTCTCCATTTTCTTTTATGAAAGACTACTGAATCCAGACAGAGTCTTTTACACAGTCCGAGTTTTATTCTTCTTCTTCCTCTTCTTCTCCTCTGAGTCAACTGAGAGTACATCACAGACAGCAGTTCACTGAATCTCTGAAGCAAGAGTGCTGCTCTTCAGAGAATGTACAGTTGTATCCTGGGAAGCAATTCGCCAGCCACCGTCACACTACGAGGCGAATTCTGCTTTAAGGAGAGCGATTCTCAATCTCGACTCTGTGCAAAGTTGTAACACCCCGAATTCCAAACCACACTGAATTCAAGATTTCCACAGGATCTTTACAATTCTTTCGTACTATTTTATAAGGAATTTAAAACTTTTATTTCAACAATGATTACATCAGAGTCTTTTACATCAATACACAGCGGAATTAATAAAATACAACAATAATGAATGTATAATTGTTACAACTTTAACATTTAAGTAATCAACAGCATCAATTCTCTTTATATCTTCATGTAACTCCAAACCCTGCATATAAAACTGTGGGCGCGTCAGTTGCTTACAACTGACGAAATATTATACATGACCATCCTCTCTATGCCGGAAACATTATAACGATTCTTAAATACTTTAGCAAACACAAACTTGATCACAAACAAAGCTACAAAGGGACTATCCTATTGATGTCGTGTTGTACGATGCACTTAGTCCTTAATGCAGTTATTATATTACATGACACTAATGCGCACTTGTTCGAATTCTATGCATCCCATACTACATAGGTTCGAGGACAAGCCCTTAGTCGTTCTTCATCTTGTAGGGTTCAATCCCTCGCCATGACTTAATCTACTACAGTAACTACGGTAAATATCTTAGATGTTCTATGATCTACGAGCCCATGTCCAGGCAGCCTGGAGGGGAATTCCATGCACTGACACGACGCATCGAGCAGGCAACCTATGGACAATTCAGCCTCTGCCATGGAACAATGGCACCACACGTAGCCACTCAAACACCCCACAAACGTCGCCACCGGGACGATAATTCTGAAGTAGTGCCCACGCCATGTCTTAACGCATCAAGCAAGTAGCCTGTGGATCACTCCCACACCGCCAATCCGATGGCCCTCATTCTCGTGTTTTTCTCTTACTTTCATCACATCTCCACTATATATCTATCTGTAATTTCGATGAGTATCCTAGATGTTCTATGATCTATGAGCCCATGTCCAGACAGCCTGGAGGGGAATCCCACGCACTGGCACGACGCATCGAGCAGGCAACCTATGGACAATTCAGCCTCCGCCTTGGAACAATGGCACCACCCATAGTCACCAAACACCCTACAAGCGTCGCCACCGGGACGGTACTCTGGAGTAGTATCCACGTCATGTCACGATGCATCGTGAAGACAGCCTGTGCATACCCTCACACCACCAATCCAATGGCTCTCATACTCAAGTTTTTCTCTCACTTCCATCACAGCCTTACAAATTTTGTTTTAAAAGAAAATCATCACAACCTAGAGCTAGCTTACCCTACTGGACTTAAATCAAATCAACAGAGACAGTCAGCCTGCCTGGCTACTTCTCAAGAGACACTCAACCCTCAACGGTTAGCTCTCAAAATCATTAATACAAACTGCCGGTCACTAGGGTCTCGCCTAGCCTCTAGTTTCCAATGACTATCTCTTTCCAGAGATCAACAATATTTCATAATCAATCGTAAATAACATTTCCATTTCTTTTGTTCACAACTCTTTCTCAAAAACATTTCTTTTATAATCTCACAACATGAGAACAAATTCAATTCGATATCTTTATCAATTTCATCTTTCACACCCTTGTGTGCATTTCACAATAAACTCATTCAAGTATTAAAAGTCATAAAATCTCGTATTCCAACTTAATTAACTTTCATTTTTCAAAATCAAATCCAAACTTAAGAACAAAAACCAGTTCGGTTCAGTCGACTGGTAGCAGTATCAGTCGACTATTCTGCGAATATCAAAACATGACAGTCGGTTCAGTCGACTGTTGACAAAGAATCAGTCGGCTGTTCCGCGAATACCTTGAAAACTCAACACTAAAATTCAGGACAGCAGCAGTCGACTGTGAAAGTAGACAGTCGACTGTCCTGCCGAGGAAAAACCAAATTCTTATACTTGCCAGTCGACTGTGGAAGGTAGACAGTCGACTGTCAATTACACCAATTGCAGCTTGCATATATTTTTTACTTTTTAATTGAGTTGTACTTCCATATAAAAATATAGATCATTTCTAGAATGTATTCATTTTAAAAATAATATCGTATATGTTCTCAAATTCACAAGTTTCTCATTTTTCAATGAAATCCTTAAAATGCATCAAAACATATATCCAATCGATTTTCCAAATAAACTGTTGTCTTTTATCAAAATCACTTTATAAAGTCTCTATACGCACATAAATAAATATTTTGAGGTTAGAATCGCACTTCTTTGCTACATTAGCATCGAAAGTCATTTCTCCAGATATTTGCATTATTTCAATTACTATTTCAACCATGCATCATACCTTACTACGGCACATATTCTTGCATGCAAATATTCTAACAATCATCATAACACATTTTGGACCATAAATTTAACAATTCACAACTATTACAATAATTAGAATTTAGCAATCAAACTCTACGACGACTAGCATGTAATCTCATCATACCAATTTAATTTCAAACAAATAAATTATATATCATCTATCATGCATTTTCTAATCCTAAATTAGAAAGCATTTAAGAAACACCCACCTAAAGTTGAAGATTTGTACTCAAATGAACTCCTAGAATTAGAAGCTCCTAAAGAAAACTCCAATTGCAACCCCTCAAAATCCGCGCACCAAAACAAGCCCCCCACATCCTTTCAGCAGCATTCAAGAAGGCAAAAACACTTCATTTGCATCTTCAAATATGCACATACTATATATATACACATGTCTACACATATATATATATGCACACATTGAATTGTATGGTGGGTAAATAAAAGGCAAGGAAGGATTTGTTGGACTTGGGGTTGCTTTCGGATTGGAACCAGGGAAAAGAAGGAAGGAGAGAATGAGAGAGTGAGAGACTTAGGGGGTATTTTTATAGATTAGCTAATGGGTAGTTTGAATAACCATGCATGATTTAGATTTGAAACTTGCTTTCCCTCGCATTTTCAAAATCAAAAGTTCAAAATTCCCTCTTCTCATAATCAGCCCGGCCCCCAAAGGTGTGCACATCGCACGTGTGCACGTGCACGTGCTTTGTGTACAAAACAATTTATTTATTTAATCCTTTTAAAACAATTATTTATATATGTAATAAATATATAAAATTAACTTTAAAATTATACTTTTCATGCACAATTAAAATAGGCACACATAATTTCATGAAATTTATTTTGAAAGAATAATACGCTTAAAACACATGCACCAAAACACGTGCATCGCCCGTAAAATCTCAAAAATACAAAATTGACTTTATCAACCTGAAAAATATTTATAATTAATCAGAATGCAACATAAGAATTTATCTAATATACATATTTAATAATGTACTCAAACGTACAGAAAACACGTATATTGCACGTATAAAAATTATTTTAATTAAAATAGACAAAAATTGAATTCCGTTTACAAAAAACATATTTATAAAAATAAATGATTGAAATCCATCAAAAACTTTGCACGTAATGTTGGAAAACATGAAATCGACACGTGCATCGATAATACGTAAAAAGCACGTAAAACTCAAAGATTGAAATTTAGCATTTGAGTTTTAAGAATACGGGATTGCTTAAATAATCGGAATTCAAAATACACATCAAAAATGCGTTATGGATATCATCAATAACATTACAAAATGCACGTGCGTAACACCCGAGGGCAAAATTGTCAATTAAATTTTGCGGGGTGTTACAAAAGTATTTCGTTCCCTGTTTTTATTTCAGTTCTTCGAAATTGCTGTTGGGATTTTTTCATATTTAAAAAATCGGGTTCTAACAGTTATTAGATTAATTTTTATCATTTTTTTCAAAATTATGTGCAATATTACACATCAAACTAGCTAGCTAGTATGATCCATCTGTCAATTACATGAAACTTTTAATGACACCCTGGAAGAAAATAACAGAGCCAAGCAAATGTCCTAAGGTAACATAATAGAAGAATCTTGCAGTTTATATTTCAAGAAAAGAACAGGAAAACAAGACATAAAAGCAAGCAAGAATTAACACGTTATCAACTTGCAACGCTTCTGTATTCAGTCAGCAGAGGTTGGGCAGGGAATGATGCACTAGACAGTGTAACATGCACGAGCATAACAAAGCACACTTGCCAAAAGTGAATAAGAACTAATATTGCTTCGATCAATTTTCATTGTTTCTTTCTGTTTCCTTTGTTGTTGTTGTTTTTTGTTTTTTTGGTTTTTTTTTGGGGGTTGGGGGTACAAATTTGGGGAGTACAAATTTGGGGTCCTAAAATTGCAAATTATCTGGGGGCGTGAGGCGGCCGCCTCACCGGCCTCAAGGGTGGGCCCGGCCTTGGCTAGCAGCCACGACCCCTGTGACAGTGCAGAACCCCTGCATTAGCAGTGAGAGCACCAACTAGAGAAGAAGGCTTAGCAGAGAGGCTGGAGGCCTTCGCATATTGGTTTGATGCATCTGCACCTGATGGTGTGAAGAAGGCACCATTCATGAACATGTCTCCGTCTGATCTCCAATTCCACTGCTTCCATATGTCTGGGGTCGTGTACACCCTTTTTGTGACCTACAAAATTAATTACGTATGGGAAAAATAAGATAATTTTTATTTTTTTTTGATAGTAATAATTGATTTGGGGAAAAATAATTATTATTCTTATTCATTAATTTATTCCTCTACTGTATACATCTATATATATAAGAGTTATATTCTTGAAGAAGAAGAAAGAAGAATGAGAGAAGATTGGGGAGATGAGAGATTTTGGGAATCTGTTTCCTATAGATTAGGAAACAGAATATACAACTATATTTTTCAACACTCCCCCTCAAGTTGGTGCATATATAGATATTGAACATGTCTAACTTGTCAACAAATTCAAGAAAAACCGATTCGAAACTGTCTTGGTTAGGATATCTGCGAGCTGATCTTCTGACTTTATTTTCAATATCTTAATGACTTTCTCATCTATTTTTTTCTTTGATGAAGAATCTGTCAAGCTCTACATGTTTCGTCCTATCGTGCCGAACCGGGTTAGCAGCAATATCACACGCTGCTTGACTATCACAATATACTTTTATAGGTTCATTCGGACCATAGCCTAAGTCCTGCAACAAGAGTTTTATCCATAAAACTTCCGGTATACTTAAAGCTACTCCGTGATACCCAGTCTCTGCACTAGAGCGTGTAACAACATTTTACTTCTTGCTCCTCCATATAACTAAATTCCCCCAAATAAAGGTGAAGTATCATGAAGTGGAGCGTCTATCAATTATAGATCCTGCCCAATCAGCATCAGTATATACCTCAACCTTCAAGTGACCATATTTCGCAAATAAGACCGATTTTCCTGGAGCAGACTTAATATATCTCATAATTCTCATCACCGTGTTCATATGTTGTTCCCGAGGCGCATGCATAAACTGACTTACAACACTTAAAGTGTATGACAAATCTGGTTGTGTATATGAAAGATACATCAGCCGTCCAATCAATCTCTGATATCTTTTCTTATCACAAGGCACATGATTAGTTTCGTTGCACAGTTTCAGTCCTCTTCTAACGGTGTACTAATCGGCTGACAAGCGGACATTCCAGTTTTCTTTAATAAATCAAGAGCATACTTTCTTTGAGACAAGAATATCCCTTTTCTTGAGTGAGAAACTTCAATACCAAAGAAGTATCTCAAAGAGCCAAGATCTTTTATTTCGAACTCTTGTGACAAGTAGTTCTTTAATGCATTCCTCTCCTCAGGATCATCTTCAGTTACTATCATATCATCCACATAAATAATAAGAACAGTAATTTTACCTACTTTCCTTTTTAGGAATAGAGTATGATCTAAATTACTCTGATAGTATCCAAATGTTCTCATTGCTTTTGTAAATCTCTGAAACCAAACTCTTGGCGACTGCTTAAGTCCATACAATGCTTTCTTCAAATGACATACTTTATTGCTGTGATGGATTGGTCTGTTTGACCCTGGTAGAAGATTCATATAAACCGCTTCTGTCAATTTTCCATGCAAAAATGCATTTTCATATCAAATTGCTCGAACGGCTAGTCAAGATTTGCAGCAAGTGACAGTAGGACTCGAACAGTATTGAATTTTGCCACAGGTGCGAATGTATCTTCATAATCAATTTCATACGTTTGAGTGTATCCTTTGGCAACCAAACTTGCTTTGTATCGCTCTATTGAACCATCAGACTTATACTTCACCGTATAAATCTATCTGCATCCTACTGATTTTTCCCCTGCTGACAGCTCGACTATCTCCCAAGTCTAATTCTTTTTCAAGGCCTTTATCTCCTCATTCATAGCTGCGTTCCACCTTGGATCAGTAAGGGCTTCCTGCACACTGTTAGGAATATATACAGTAGATAATTGATTTACAAATGACTTATTTGATTTTGACAAACTGTGAGTGGATACATAATTACTCATGGGATATTTAACGTTACTAGTGGGATCAGATTCATAAGTGGGTTTTGGAATACCTCTATTAGTACGGTGCGGGAGTTCTTTTTTAGAAGCTTCGGACAACGATGACGATTGATTTTGGGGTTTTGACGGTTCACTCTCAGTGAAATTTGGTACTGGTTGCAATTCTTCAAGAGGGTCTTCTTTCCTTGGTTGCACTTCTTCGTGAGGGTCTTCCTCCCTTGCTGGGTCTTCATTCAAGTGTTCGCCATTATTTATATCCAGTTGTTCATTTTGACTGGTAATTACTTCATCATACCCAAGAGTCTGAAATTCACTAACCCCTTCATCATACCCATGAGTCTGAACTTCACTTCGGTACCCCCCCTGAAGTTCAGTCGTAGAAGAAGAAAAATTCATCTCATCTTCATGGAACACTACATCCATAGTCTCAAATATCCTCTGAGTTGGTGGGTGATAGCACCTGTGGTAGGGTAAAAATAGCCTGGGGGCCCAACCAGGGCCCAATACAACTCTCACTCAAGAAAGGTAAAAATAGCAATTTAGTCCGGCTTCGAACCATTGCAGGGTCGGCGCCGAACCTCAAGTTCACCCCCACAGAACCGGCCTCCTCGTATCCGACGAGCCTCAGTGGTCCTCGGTCTCCGATCCGTGACAGCCCCACGGACCGTCCCCCCTCTCTGGCGAAGCAGGGGGATGACTTGGCACAGCCTAGGCCCTCCGATTCTCCCAGAAGCACAGAAGACCCACGATCAGCCATGTCAGCTCCAAATACCACCCAGGGTTTTGCCACGTCAGCCCTATACCGCTCCTGGTATTGCCACGTCTGCCCTAAACCCCCTAGGCCCTCTGCCACGTCAGGCCCATGGGCTTTCGGGTCCAGACCCGGCCCCCAAGCGGATCCAAACCCAGTTGGAATTCTCTATAAATACTAGACCCTCACCCACCTTTTCAGGTAATCAATCTTTTACCACTTAAATTCACCTAGTTATTGCTACTCTCTCACAGAGACTGACTAGATCGTCGGAGGGTCCGCCACCGGGACAAACCCCGGTGTTTCAGGACCGTCTGCAGGTACACAAGACCTCGGATCCAAACCCTCTGATCCGAGCCCAGATCCCCGCCTCATTCCGAGGTCGCCGCAGGTTCCGCCCGGTCAGCCGAGGGTCGTCAGACGAGCAGCTTTCTCCTTCAAATACAAATTGAGTCCGAACTCACACCTGGTGCATCCACACGTCTCCCAGAAATAAACTGCATCAGGTTGGCGCCGTCTGTGGGAACACTGCTTCAGAAGCCGACCCGAGCCCGACCATCGAGCGACCTCGACAGCCGAACTCTCATGACCTCCAAGGGCAGGGGAAAGGCCGCTTCCAACCTGGCCCCGAACCATCCAAGACCGCCGCCCAAGGGACGGAGGCCAGCGCTCAGCCGCGTCGGAAGGCAACCTTCAGACCGACCGAACAAGGTCGGGGGAGCCCCTGTCACTCACAAGGGATTCCAGGACTTTCAAGAAGAAATTCTTGAAGCTCTCCGACGGACCTCCAGGGAGGAAGGCCCACAGGATCGGCGAGGTACTAGGAACCGGAGACTCTCACCTCCGAACCCTACTCCGAACCGCATCCAGGGTCGGGATCCCGAATCCGAGGGAGCCATGGGTATGCCATTCACCCTGCACTATATCCACGGGGGGCCAATGGGAGGAGAATCCAATACTTCCCGAAAAGCCTTTATCCGAGAGGCGAATGCTGTCCAAAACAGCCCCTCCCCCAAGCAACAACCGCTGCCAATCTCCTTCTCAGGAGAGGACCTCGAAGAAGTTCACCTACCCCACTGCGATGCCCTCGTCATTAGCCTCCACGTAGCTAATTGTGAGGTTCGCCGAATCCTCGTCGACAACGGCAGCTCGGTAAATATTCTTTTTCTCAAAGACTTCGAAAGTCTCAAATTATCCAAAGGGAAGCTCAAACCAGCCGGATACACGTTGCTTGAATTCTCCGGCATCCCAATCGTAATAGAGGGGATTATTACCCTCGACGTCACCGCAGGATCGGCTCCTGTCAAGAGGACCGAATCCATGGATTTCATGATCATCGACGTCAGGGCGGCTTACAACGCCATTCTTGGCCGACCCGGACTAAACTCCCTCCAAGCGATACCTTCGGCCTACCATCTGAAGCTTAAATTTCCCACCCCCCAAGGGGTCGGCATCGTCCGAGGTAGCCACGAAGCAGCACGATCGTGCTACATAACCGCCGTCGGAGGGGGTGTATTCCCCCTCGACGCCGTTGAACTCGAACCCGAGAGGGACGGCCCAGCTCCCGAGCTGGTTGACGAATTAGAAGAGGTCCTGTTCGATGCCAAGGATGAGTCGAAATGGTTCCGGGTGAGCCGCTCACTCTCCGAGGACTTGAAGTCAGGCATCATCGCCTGCATCCGTCGCAACGTCGATCTCTTCGCTTGGAAGCCCTCCGACATGCCCGGGATCTCCGAAGACTTGATTATGCATCGACTAAGCATCATCCCTGACTCTAAGCCGATCGTCCAAAAGAGGCGCAAAGTCGCCCCGGAGAGGCAACAAATTGTAAAGACAGAAGTGGACAAACTCTTGTCCGCTCGATTCATCCAGGAAGTCAGCTACCCCGAGTGGCTGGCTAATGTCTTCATGGTGAGGAAGGCAACAGGGGGTTGGCGGATCTGCATCGACTTCACGGACCTTAACAAAGCGTGTCCGAAAGATCCTTTCCCCCTCCCCCGCATCGACGCTTTAATCGACGCAACCTCGGGGCATGAGCTACTGTCCTTCATGGACGCATTCTCGGGGTACAATCAGATCCGGATGTTTCCACCAGACATCTCCAAGACCTCGTTCGTCACCGACCAGGGTCTTTATTGTTACCGCGTTATGCCCTTCGGGCTGAAAAATGCTAGAGCCACGTACCAGCGACTCGTCAACAGAGTCTTCAAAGACCTGATCGGCCGCAACGTGGAAGTGTACGTCGACGACATGCTTGTCAAAAGCCGGGCTGGGCTGGACCACGTCACCGACCTCGAGGAAGCCTTCGGTGTCCTCCGACGCCACAACATGAGACTCAACCCGGCTAAATGCGCCTTCGGCGTCTCCACGGGGAAGTTCTTGGGGTTCATCGTCAGCCAACGCGGCATTGAAGCAAACCCCGAGAAAATCCAAGCCATTATTGACATGTCCCCGTCTCGGAATGTCAAGGAGGTTCAGAGGCTCACAGGTCGATTAGTGGCAATCGGCCGTTTTCTCTTCAAGTCAGGGGAGAAGTCTCTCCCCTTCTTCAAGGCCTTGCGCGGAAAAGGGGGCTTCGAGTGGGGTACCCATCAACAAGAAGCCTTCGAACAGCTAAAGCAATACCTCGCCAACCCGCCTCTCCTCAGCAAGCCCGAGCCGGGCGAGCCGCTTTGGCTCTACCTGTCCGCCTCGGACAACGCTCTCAGCGCCGTCCTCGTCCGAGAGGAGGAAGGGGTTCAAAAGCCACTGTATTATGTGAGCAAAGTGCTCCTCCCAGCAGAGACGAGATACGCAAAGATAGAGAAGGTGGCCTATGCGCTGGTCATGGCAGCCCAGAAGCTTCGCCCTTACTTCCAAGCCCACTCCGTCCAAGTACTGACCGACCAACCACTGAAGACTGTCCTTCACAAGCCCGAAAACTCCGGCCGCTTAGTCAAGTGGTCAATCGAGCTGAGCCAGTTCGACATCAGCTATCAGCCAAGGGCGGCCATTAAAGGACAGGCCCTCGCCGAATTCATAACTGAGTGCACCGTCTCCGAGCAGCCTAGCCTCGAAGGATCGGATCCGACCTGGGAGGTCTTCGTCGACGGCTCGTCATGCGAAACAGGGAGTGGGGCGGGCATCATCCTTCGTGGCCCCGACCAATTCCTACTTCAATACTCCCTCCGCCTCAACTTTCCGTCCTCCAACAACGAGGCAGAATACGAGGCCATGATCGCCGGATTGACCCTCGCCAGCCGAGCCGGGGCCAAGCAAATCCAGGCCTTTAGTGATTCTCAACTCGTGGTCAATCAGATCACCGGAGAATACGAAGCCCGCGATGAACGCATGATGAGGTATTTGGCGGCAATCAAGCGACTCCTGGCGTCCTTCAGCTGTGCCGCGGTTATCAGAGTCCCCAGGGAACAGAACGCTCAAGCAGATGCGTTATCCAAACTTGCCTCTTCCTCCTTCGAGGGCCTCGATCAGACGGTGCTCATAGAAGTCCTCCTGAAACCAAGTATCAGTGACCCAGAGCCGGAAGCAATGTGTGTGCAAGATGGGACCAGCCCGGACGACTGGACCACTCCCATCAGAAGATTCTTAATCAGTGCTGAGCTTCCTGAAGACAGAGCCGAGGCCAGACGAGTCAGAGTCCGAGCTGAAAGGTTTGTCATGATCGATGACATCCTCTCCAAACGCTCGTACACCTTGGCCGACGGCAAACCATACCTCCGCTGCCTCACCAGCAACGAGGCCAGCTACGCCCTCAGAGACCTGCACGAGGGGATCGGCGGATGCCACATGGGGAGCAGGACGCTTGCTCGGAAGTCCCTGAATCAGGGGTACTATTGGCCAACCATGCTCCAAGACTCACTAGACTTGGTCAAGAGGTGCGGCCCCTGCCAAAGATTCTCCCCTATCAAGAGGCTTCCTCAAGCCAATCTCCAGTCCCTGGCAAGCCCTACGCCCTTCGCCAAGTGGGGTATGGACCTTGTGGGGCCCTTCCCCCCAGCGGTGGGACAAAAGAAATTTCTGATCGTCGCCATCGACTACTTCACCAAGTGGATCAAAGCCGAACCACTGTCTAGCATCACCGAGCGCCAAGTACAACAGTTCTTTTGGAAGAACATCATTTTCCGGTTCGGAATCCCTCGAGTCCTCGTCACGGACAACGGAACCCAGTTCCAAGGTCAAAACTTCCAAACCTTCTGCGCGGACATCGGCATCCAGCAACGTTTCTCTACCATTTGCCACCCTCAGTCCAACGGCCAAGCGGAGAACGCGAACAGGCAAATCCTCGACGACCTCAAAAAGCGCCTCGACAGTTCCCCCAAAGGGCTGTGGGTCGAGGAACTGCCCAGCGTACTATGGGCGCACCGAACCACCCAGAGGATCCCCACGGGGGAAACACCATTCAGTCTGACCTATGGGACTGAGGCAGTCATCCCCGTCGAGGTCGGATTACCTTCTCCCCGGATCATAGCCTTCGATGAAGCTGACAATGCGTCTGGCCTGAGGGCCAACCTGGACCTCGTCGCCGAGGTACGAGAGAAGTCTTCAATCCGAAGAAGCATCTACCAGCAACGGATCGAGAGGTTTTACAACAAGAAGGTCCGCCCCACAAACATCAAGGCAGGGGACCTGGTATTACGTAAGCTATCTGTCTCCGATCCAACCAAGAAGAGGAAATTGGCTCCCAACTGGGAAGGCCCATACCGTGTAGTCGAGGCTGTCCGCCCTGGTACATACCGACTGGCGGATATGGACGACCGACCCATCAGTCGACCCTGGAACGCCGAGCACCTAATGAAATTCCTGGAAGAGCGAGCCTAGGCCCTAGCCCGACTAAAGTAAATTAAAACTGATGTAAGCTTTCGTATGTAAAGGGCCACTTCAACGGCCCTCCCTATCTGGTATAAAAGAAGTCTCTTTTTGTCAAAATCCAAATACCACGGCAACTCCGACCTGGTACCGAACAATGGGATCGGCACCCAGGTTCACGCTCCGGTATCGTCCCCAAGAGTCTCGGTAGGGTCGACCCAGCTCCGGACCAGGGAGTCTTCCTATTGCCCCACGTCGATCCCTCACGAATCTGCGGAGCCAAACCTCGCCTCCACCGCCCTTCACCACACCGCTGACCAGAGCAAAGAAGGAAAAGATTTCTTTATTTCATACTCTTTTATTTTATTCTGGGAAAACAAACAAAGACCGTTACAGGACCACTCCACTCATCTCAAACTAAAGGAAATCACCGCCTTAGGGCTCCTCGGATCCAGCCAGGGGCGGGATCACTCCGACCGAACGACTTGGAGCTCTCTCTTCGTCATGACGGTCCTTCGGTTCTGCCACAGTCAACACACCGGCCACGGAGCTCTGGGCGTCAACGGATCGCATACGCTTCATCAGAAGCATCGCAGAGGGAACCCCCTCCGCTCGCCGACCCCCCGAGGAAGATATCGAGACGCCCAACATCGTCTTATAACGGTGTATCTCCATCTCCTTCTCCACTATCACATCACGAAGTAGCTTTTCGGAGAAGGGCCTCTGCACCGAGGAACTAGACATAGTATATCCAAGACCGACGCCCCCGAGCTCCCGATCCGCCATCGCCCTCCTCAGCCGGCTTGCCTCCTCACTAAGGGCTTCGGACTTGTTCCTGTAGTAATTGAAAGCCGCATCAGTATCACGGGCCCCCTTTCGGTACCGAACCAAAGTGGCCTCCAGGGCCTCAACCTAGCTCCGAAGCCACGCCACGTCGGAACGACGGGGGTCCGCCTCAGGAGGGGGAGCCATAACCTACAAGAGAACCAGCCCACTCAAAACATATAAGCAAGGAGGTTCGGAAGTATTCAAGGTCAAAACACTTGGCCAGCCAAAAACCCTCTTTTTATAAGTTTAGTTTCTCCATACAAAAAATGCGGTGGCCAGTCCGCGGAAGGCAAATACAATCGAGAGAAGGAAAAAGAAGGACAAAAATTATACAGCTAGTTTTTCCACCTCAGTGTCGGTCGGGTTCACGGGGGGGTCGGCAGCCTGGTCACCATCGGGCCCTTGTTCGCCAGGGGTCTTCGGTGTCCCCTCAATCTCCATATCAAACTCGAAGTTGGACAGGTCGATAGTAGGATAGAAGTGCATCACATGACTGAGGGCCTTTGCATAACAGTTGTCCTGGGCCTTGATCACCAGGAGCTGACACGACTCCGTCAACTCATCCTTCTCCTTCGCCGACCTCTTCTCCTGAGCCGCCATCGTCTTCGCCCATTCCTCCTTCTCCTTGTCGAAGGCCGCCTTCATTTCCGTCTCCCTCCTATGAGAGCCTTCGAGCTCTACCTTCAACTCCTTCACCTCCTGTTCGGCCTTGTCAGCCCGGTCTCGCTCTCGCTGCAAAGCCGCCTCATAAAGGCCTCTCACGTGGGCCCCCTGCACGGTCGCCTGCAGTAGCCCGACAATACTAAGAAACCTTTCTTAGCGACATGATCTGAAAGCAAGTGGGTTCGGTTGACTTACCAGCACATTGGCCTGCGCAAGACGCACATACGCCTCGTCCAGGGTTTGGGCCTTCATATCCGAACGGTCCCGAGGGGTCGCCAGCTTATCTGCAACCTCCACGGCCTGGCGCCCTCGGACCAGGCAATCACCCTCTCGGATCGACCAATTCGGCACCCACGGTCGCCGAAGTCTCTCCTCTATCCCGGTATCCACCAGGGGACCCTTCCCCTTATCAAGGTCAGTAGCCCTGCCCTGATCCAAGCCCCCCTGAACCACCGCGTCCCCGCCTGTCTCCGAGCGAGTCCTTTTGGCCCTCGGCTAAATTGGGGCCTCGGAGACCACCTGGGACAATTCGGTCGTCTTCACCGCGTCCCCCTTCTTCTCGGCCTTCTTCTTCTTCATGGCGAGCCTCAGTGCCCTAATCGATTCTTCATCCATATCTGTAAAAAAATCCATTAAGAACAATAAGCAAGAAAGTACAAGAAGATCGAGAGAAAAGAAACAACCACATACTAGAAAGTACGGCCGGGCTCAGTCCAACACTCGCCAGGTGGGCCTCTGTCACCTTCGCCCACTTGATGCTGTACGACAGACGAAGGCGCTCAACAAACCTCCACTCCTCAGCCGTCAGGTCCCCCGGCCTCAGCGTTTCATAGCTCGGCTTAGAATGGTTCCACCGAGTGGGAATATCCCAAGGATCCTTACTCCGGATCACCAGATATTTCTTCTTCCAAAACTTAATAGAATCCGGGTAACCGTGGACTACCTTCCCCTTACCACGAGGCAAGATATAGTATACTCCCTCTGACGATGAGCCGATCATCAACATCGCTCGGAACACATTCAGCCGCAGGGGTACCTTTTGCTCTTCGCACATCAGCACGAAGCAGACGATCTGCTTCCAGGAGTTCGGCCCAAACTGCATCGGCGCCAAAGACGCCCAATTCAGCACCTCCCGAACGAATGGGTGGATCGGTAGCCTCAGTCCGGAGATAAAGGCATCCACAGGGAAGATGCAATACCTATCCGGCAGGGGGTCGGTCGGCCGAAGAGTAGAGTTCGGCAGCATAAGCTCATAGCTGGACCCAATGTAGTATGCCAACTGCAGAGCCCCTAAGTCGCCTGCCTCCAGAACTGTCGGGTGTGCATCCACCTTCACCCTTTTTCGGCTCGACGACGACGGCTGGACCCTAGAGAGCTCCTTATCGGAGAGATCGTCGGGATAGCAACGGAAGGGCTTGGGTTGTACAGACGATCCTATCGTCGGGTCACCGTAAACAGGCACCTGACTCGAGCCGCCGATCCCCGACCCCTTCTTCTTCTTCGGAGCCCTCTTCTTCTTGGCTCGCTCCGGCGAGGGTGTAGACAATCGAGCCAGACCGGTCGGATTCCGAGGCCCTTCGGCAGCATCCCCTTCGGAACCACCCTCCTCTCCGGAAACCAACCCTGGAATCCGGACTTCGTCTGAACTACCGCCCCCCTCCTCAGAGTCGCTACTATCCACCACGAAATGCCTCCGAGATCGCAACGGCTTCACGTCATGTACCACCTCCTCCTCGCTTACCGTCTCCTCCCACGAGGTTGATTTGAAGACAAGCTTCACTCCCCCCCCAGACGTCGACGCCGACGAGCCAGACTGAGCCCTATCCATCTGTGTCTAAGCTAAACAGACTTACCAGCTAACCTGAGATCATTTCGGAAGAACGAGCCTACTGCAGGAAACTGAAGGGACGAACACTGAAGAGTTGGAGGATTTTGTGAAAAGTAAGGAGCAAGAAAAAAGTGGGCGATGAGAGGAGAGGGGAGAACATTTATAGAGGATAGAAACGACTCCTCGATTTCCACTGTTACTATTCACCGATTGACGTGCAACTGCCACCTGGAGAATCACGCCACGAACTCGAAACGTGCGCTGCTGACGTCACCCAGCGCCAGGCTGGCAGCCCTGCACAGGGGTCGGTTCGGATGGAGGGCTCGGGGGGGGGGGGGGGGGGGGCAATGTTTTACTTAAGATTTAAGGCTCCAGGGTTCGGTTGGCTCACCTCTCACCCGCGAACAACTCGGGGCTTACGACCTCGGCAGCCGAAACCCCGAATTGTTCCCAGGTGGGAGAATAGCCACCATCGCCTGCGCCTCGGGCTCCAGGACTCGGTCGGCTCCCCTCTCACCCACGAACAGCTGGGGGCTTACAGCTTCGACAGCCGAAACCCCAAAACTATTCAAGGGTGATAGAAAAGCCACCGTCGTCTGGGACCCTATCGGAAAGCAAACCGACCCCCATATCCGAGGCTCTTCAGCCTCAGGCCCAGAATACGGTGAGCACCACTCCCCGTCCGGATCTCTCTCGGGCCAGACAACCGTGTAAGGGCCGTATGAACCGAAAAGGGATCCGGACGGCAGAGTCACCACCAATCCGGATCAGGGAATAAAATTTTTAAGAAAGAGACGTCCGCCGAAGCAGACACCTCTGGCGGCCAATGGACCACCCTTGTTGTGATCGAATCCTCAGAGGGGAATTAGGTATTTATAACCTCCACCGTTGTCCTGCCACTATGGCGTGGGGAAAGCCAAAAGACGGAAGCCCATGCGCCATGCTTTTATTAGGCGGCACCATTAATGCCCCTAGGAAATTGGAACACCTGCACAGATCCCGGAGCGCCTTCTAAGCGCCGCAAAGGCAGCAGACCACCCCGCTTAATCCCTCTGAAACACCGTGGCTCGTCATCACCCTTATCGACCCGTAATCCCTCGCCAGCTCGAGGTCCGGTCTAGCACCAGGGTACTCTTCTTCGGAAGATCCACCGGCTCGCCATCACCCTTACCGACCCATAATCCCTCCTCATCTCGAGGTTCGGTCTGGCACCAGGGTACTCTTCTCAGGAAGAAACAACGGCTCGCCATCATCCTTACCGACCCATAATCCCTCGCCAGCTCGAGGTCCGGTCTGGCACCTGGGTACTCTTCTTCGGAAGATCCACCGGCTTGCCATCACCCTTACCAACCCATAATCCCTCCTCATCTCGAGGTTCGGTCTGGCACCAGGGTACTCTTCTCAGGAAGAAACAACGGCTCGCCATCACCCTTACCGACCCATAATCCCTCGCCCGCTCGAGGTCCGGTCTGGCACCTAGGTACTCTTCTTCGGAAGATCCACCGGCTCGCCATCACCCTTACCGACCCATAATCCTTCCTCATCTCGAGGTTCGGTCTGGCACCAGGGTACTCTTCTCAGGAAGAAACAACGGCTCGCCATCACCCTTACCGACTCATAATCCCTCGCCAGCTCGAGGTCCGGTCTGGCACCTGGGTACTCTTCTTCGGAAGATCCACCGGCTCGCCATCACCCTTACCGACCCATAATCCCTCCTCATCTCGAGGTTCGGTCTGGCACCAGGGTACTCTTCTCAGGAAGAAGCAACGGCTCGCCATCACCCTTGTCGACACATAATCCCTCGTCATCTCGAGGTTGGATCGAGCACCAGGGTACTATTCTCCGGGAGATTCAACGGTTCGCCATCGCCCTCACCTACCCATAAACCCTCGCTAGCTCGAGGTCCGGTCAAGCCTCAGGGCAACCCCCTCATAAAGGCCCAGCGATTCGCCATCCCATTTCCACGACCATGAACACTCCTCCCCGGCTAGCTCCCGCACCCCCGCAGGAGTGGGGGGCTTGTGTGGTAGGGTAAAAATGGCCTGGGGGCCCAACAAGGGCCCAATACAACTCTTACTCAAGAAAGGTAAAAATATCAATTTAGTCCGGCTTCGAACCATTGCAGGGTCGGCACCGAACCTCAAGTTCACCCCCACAGAACCGGCCTCCTCGTATCCGACGAGCCTCAGTGGTCCTCGGTCTCCGATCCGTGACAGCCCCACGGACCGTCCCCCCTCTCTGGCGAAGCAGGGGGATGACCTGGCACAGCCTAGGCCCTCCGATTCTCCCAGAAGCACAGAAGACCCACGATCAGCCATGTCAGCTCCAAATACCACCCAGGGTTTTGCCACGTCAGCCCTATACCGCTCCTGATATTGCCACGTCTGCCCTAAACCCCCTAGGCCCTCTGCCACGTCAGGCCCATGGGCTTTCGGGTCCAGACCCGGCCCCCAAGCGGATCCAAACCCGGTTGGAATTCTCTATAAATACTAGACCCTCACCCACCTTTTCAGGTAATCAATCTTTTACCACTTAAATTCACCTAGTTATTGCTACTCTCTCACAGAGACTGACTAGATCGTCGGAGGGTCCGCCACCGGGACAAACCCCGGTGTTTCAGGACCGTCTGCAGGTACACAAGACCTCGGATCCGAACCCTCTGATCCGAGCCCAGATCCCCGCCTCATTCCGAGGTCGCCGCAGGTTCCGCCCGGTCAGCCGAGGGTCGTCAGACGAGCAACTTTCTCCTTCAAATACAAATTGAGTCCGAACTCACACCTGGTGCATCCACACGTCTCCCAGAAATAAACCGCATCAGCACCGATACCCTTTCTTATCCTGTGCATTTTCCACAAAAATACAGTAGATAACTCGAGGAGTTAACTTATTGCGTTCATGTTGATAAAGATGAACAAATGCAATACTCTCAAACACACGAGGTGGCAAGTTGACGACTTTTGGTGCATTCACAGCTTCGGTTAATACTTGAAATGGTGTAAAGAAGTTTAAGATACTAGAGGGACTCGGTTGATTAAGTGTGCAATAGAAGAAAGGGCTTTCCCTAAATAAATGAGTGGCATATTTCCATGGATAAGAGAAGTACGGACCATCTCGAGAAAGTGTCTATTTTTTCTTTCTGCAACCCCATTCTGTTGAGGTGTATATGAGCATGTAGTTTGGTGAACAATGCTGTGTTCCACCAAATATTGTTGCAGATTCGAACTCAGGTACTCTCCGCTATTATCACTCCTATGAACTTGAATCTGTGATTTATACTGAATCATAACATGCTTGTGAAACTTTTGAAACAAGCCACTGACTTCACTTTTCGAATTCATCAAACAAATCCAAGTCATACGAGTACAGTCATCTATAAATGTCACAAACCATTTGGCTCCTCCAAATGTAGTGGTTTTGGATGGACCCCAAACATCAGAATGAATAATCATAAATGGAAGAGAGCTTCTACTTGGATTTGGAGGAAAAGAGATACGGTGACCTTTTGCGAGTTCACACACATCACACCGAAAGGCAGAAATATCCAACTTCAAAAATAAACTTGGAAATAATTTCTTCAAATAACTAAAAGAAGCATGCCCTAGACGTCGATGCCATAGCCAAATATCTGATTTCTTCTTCTCATCTTCAGATTCTTTCACACTTAGAGCTTGAGTCAACTTACTTGAACTTTCATATTCTAAATGCAGGTAATAGAGCTTTCCGTGTCTAACCCCATAACCAATCGTCTTGCGAGTCCGAATATCCTTAAACACACAATGTGAATGTTAAAAGACTATAATACAATTTAAGACAGTAGTTATTTGAGCAACAGATAATAGGTTAAAATTCAAAGATGGCACAATTATGCCAGTATCTAAGGCTAGGTTGTTTGTGAGGGGTATGGTACCCTTGCTAATAATAGTAGCAGGATCACCATTGGCAGTGGACACAGTTGATTTGGTGGATGGTTGAAAATTTTAAGCTTGTCTAGAATCAAAAGTCATATGGTCGGTAGCACCCGAATCAATTATGTATGTATTATTCATAACAGAGAAAGAAAAATTAAATACCTTACCATCATTACCTGTAGTTGTAACTAATGTAAAGGTGAGTCCAATACTCTTCTCAGCTCCATCAGTTTGTCCCATGGTAGCGGCACAAGGAAACAACGGATCTAGTTTTCAGCAACCAATAGCAAATGATACCACTTGGCCAAGAACAGCTCCAAGTCTTCAACAAACTGCAAACAATATTTTTATCTTCAACATCAACAAGACAACGGATCTGGATCGAACAACAACAAACAGATCTTGATCTGATCTGGAGAATACTCAGATCTGACTTTGAAAAAAAAAATAGATCTGATCTGACTTTAGGATCGGGGCATTGATGACGCCAGAGAGGGTGTTCGGTTGGCGGTGGTTTCGAGAGGGGACGACGAGGGTTGTGGCTTCGGGACGACGGGTGGATGTGGCGGTGAAGGAGAACTCGGTGACGTCGTTCGTCGAGTTCGACGTTCAGGTGACCAAGGACGGCTGGTGGATGTGGCTTCAGGAGTGGGGGCGACGAGGGCCTGGATGACGATGGGTGGACGAGGATCAGAGCGGCGCGCTGTTGTCGACTGGCGGCACGCTGGAGCTCAGGAGGGAGAAGGTCAAAGCAGGGTGCCAAAATGATGAGGTGAGAGAGGTCAGGATGTTGACTGGAGAAGGAGGCTCGATGGGGGGGGGGGGGGGGGGGGGGGGTTTCAACGGGAAGGGGGCTCGTCGGAGATCGACGGAGAATGGTCAGGGATGTCGGGGTTTGGTCGGGATCGGGTCAGGATGGAGGTGTCAGATCCGATCACTTCCTTCTCATCTTCTTCTTCAACTAGCCTAGATCTGGTTAGGCTCTGATACCATGTTGAAAACAGATTTTGGAAAAAATAATTATTATTCTTATTCATTTATTCCTCTACTGTATACATGTATATATAAGAGTTATATTTTGAAAAAGAAGAAAGGAGATTGAGAGAAGATTGGGGAGATGAGAGATTTGGAGAATCTGTCTCCTATAGATTAGGAAATAGAATATACAATTATATATTTCAACAATAGTGACCTCGATCAATTCTATTAATGAGAATTAACGAACCAAAAGTACATAATATATATTACATAATAATAAGATAATCTATTAGATAAAAGGATGATCAAGTAAAAAATTACTTTCGTTAATTAATTGATCAGTAATTAATTTCTTACCTCCTTGGCATATACGTTGTCAGGTGCCATAAATCTGTTGCCCTGGCTGTTAATGGTGGGATTTGCGCTTCCCCCAATCGCATACATCTCCCAGTGAGTGTAGTCATTGTTCACAACATGGAAGTAACCATGCCTGCACCTGGAGCAACACTACCAAATCCAAGTTATAAGGAAGCAACCCTTTTCTTCGTAATGAATGGATATTGAAGTAGCTAATTAATTATATGTGGAAGAAATGTAAGTACCTTGGCATTCTCTGAATGAGGCCCTCACCGAAATGGTTGAAAGCAATTGTTACTTGCATGATACTGTCCTTCACGTATGAGTCATTGTGCCCCAAAAGCATCACCTGCATCCATCATTAAACATCAACATTTTTTTTGTATGGATATATTTGTTTTCAATTCTTCACTCACCAATCTTACATAATTAATTGTCCGTTCATTATCTTCTCTTTGATTTAATTTTTATTTACGGAGAAATTCATGATTTTCTACTATGAATATCTCTAATCTCTAATCTCTAATATTATAATGGAAGAAGGCCTTAGTGTCCTTTATAAATCTACCAACATGTGTAACACACGTACATAACTAATATAAATGAGGTTTCAGGTTCGAATCCTCTGGATTTTTTTCCCAAACCGACCTATTTTTTGAAAGTTTTTTCCAAACCGACCTACTTTTTTTTTAATTCCCAAAACGACCCACTCGGTCTTTGAAAAACCGAGTTTAGTGAAGACCGAGTTTAGTGAAAACTAACTCGGTTTTTCAAAGATCGAGTGTTAGTATTGAATTTTTCGAATTCTAACACTCGATCTTTGAAAAACCGAGTTTTTTTCACTAAACTCAGTCTTTCAAAGACCGCGCAGTTATTTTGATAAATACTTTCGAAAGTGGTCCAGTTTGGTAAATACTTTTAAAAAGTGGATTATTTTGCTAAACACTTTCAGAATTAACTATAATTATTATAGTGAATATTATTGACCAAGGTGAGTACTTGTCCTTCATTTAGGTGCATATTTCTCTTCACTAGTCACTGAGAAATAATTGCATCTTGTTCTTTGATTAACCGACTGAAATATTTGCTGCTGCAGATCCTATCTCTCAATTCTTATCTACTGGTGTGATGGGTGTTGTCCTGAATCTAGAAAGAAAAGCATTATTGGGTCTAAAATCATAACATGCACGTGTTTAAAATTTTCAAGATCGTCTGAGCTAATTTTCTTAGTAAAACTCTATACTTTGTATGGTCTTTTTATTTTTTCATCTTTTGTTGTTATCTATTTGCCTTTTTATTACCAGGTTAATAGCTGAAAAATAAGGATACATTGATGCTGGTTATTTATTTTTCTAGTTGTAATCTATATAAAATATTATTCTAACTCACTTTTGGTTCAAGTATATTTCTAATTTTTTTTTTTAAAACAAACAAAAAAAAGGATAGCAAATATAGGAGGCAACTTCCCACTCCTTCTCCATCCAAATTTTGAAGTGCAATTATATTTCTTAATCAAACCTTAAAAAACATGCAATATTGTATATATGTTATCGGGAGAATTTTTTTTCAAAAATAGTTCTCATAATTGTTCACTTTTCAAAAATTAGGCAATGTATTATTATATAGTGTTATATTTAAAAATTATGTGTAATACAGTGGTAATTATGGAATTTGAATTCTCTTGGTAAATAATTCACTAGAGACGTTCACTGGCCCATTTAACCATACATCTTGCATCAAAATGTGTGCCATCTGTTATGATCAACAAATGATCAACAAGATGTGTGGTTAGATGGACGACTCTAGTGAATTAGTATTTCACTGGATAGGATTCAAATTCGTAATTGTGGTACATTAGTGCCATTGTTTCACATGTTCTTCAACATAATTTTCAATTTATATTATTTTACTTGGTTAGTTAAAACTTAAAAGTGGCCATTTTGAATAGCAGTATTGCTGCTTTATTTTCTTTATTATTAAGCTACTATTACCTACACTTTCCTATATTTTTATTTTGCAAGTGTTATTTTCAGGGTCATAATATTGTGTTCTCTTGAATAGAAAATTTTGCCGTACTGACCCACTTTTTGAATTATTCACCAAGAGTGTATGGTTAAAGAGGATGACTACACATACATGAGTTTTTATTTCAAACATACATTATAAATGCATTCGGCCCACTTCTCACTAAAAGACAAGGTTTTAACATTGTCCTTTAGTGAGAAGTGTCCCCCATTACATTTATAATATATGTTTGGGGTAAAAACTCATGTATGTCTAGCATTTTGCATCGTTAAATGGGCCAGTGAACGTCTCTAGTGAATTTTCACCAAGAGGATTCAAATTCTATAAAAACCACTGTATTACACATAATTTTTAAATATAGCACTATGCAATAATACACTGCACATAATTTTTAAAAAGTGAACAATTATGAGGACTATTTTTGAAAAAAAAAAATTTCCCTATAACATATATACAATATTGCATGTTTTTTAAGGTTTAATTAAGAAATATAATTGCACTTCAAAATTTGGATGGAGAAGGAGTGGGAAGTTGCCTCCTATATTTGCTATCCTTTTTTTTTTGTTTTAAAAAGAAAAAATTAGAAAAATACTTGAACCAAAAGTGAGTTAGAATAATATATTGTATAGATTACAGCTAGAAAAATAAATAACCTGCATCATTGTATCCTTATTTTTCAGCTATTAACCTGGTAATAAAAAGGCAAATAGATAACAACAAAAGATGAAAAAATAAAAAGACCATACAAAGTATAGAGTTTTACTAAGGAAATTAGCTCAGACGATCTTGAAAATTTTAAACACGTGTATGTTATGATTTTAGACCCAATAATGCTTTTCTTTTTAGATTTAGGACAACACTCATCACACCAGTAGATAAGAATTGAGAGATAGGATCTGCAGCAGTAAATATTTCAGTCGGTTAATCAAAGAACAAGATGCAATTATTTCTCAGTGACTAGTGGAGAGAAATATGCACCTAAATGAAGGACAAGAACTCACATTGGTCAATAATATTCACTGTAATAATTATAGTTAATTCTGAAAATTTTTACCAAAATAACTCACTTTTTGAAAGTATTTACCAAACTGGCCCACTTTTGAAAGTATTTATCAAAATGACTGTGCGGTCTTTGAAAGACCGAGTTTAGTAAAAAATAACTCGGTTTTTCAAAGACCGAGTGTTAGAATTCGAAAAATTCAATACTAACACTCGGTCTTTGAAAAACCGAGTTAGTTTTCACTAAACTCGGTCTTTCAAAGACCGAGTGGGTCGTTTTGGGAATTAAAAAAAAAGTAGGTCGGTTTGAAAAAAACTTTCAAAAAATAGGTCAGTTTGGGAAAAAAACGAATCCTCTCTACATCAGAAATTTTAAAAAAAAAAAATTTTTTATAATCAAAACGTGCATCACTCGTGTAAATTACTAGTTTAAGATAATTACACGTACCATACTTGAGTCTACTATTTTGTAGTGCACTATTGATCGATCGAAGTACTCAACAATTAATGTGGATACATGTCTTGTGAAATATTTTTACAAATATATATACTTTGCTTCAGCTGGTATACTAAAAGTAGAACAATTAGCGCTAGTACTAGCTAGTGTATATACCTCATTGTGGTTGGTGAAGTAATTGTTGGAGATGGTAATTGCAGTGGATGCAATAACAGCATCAATGAGACCATCTGAACAGTTAGATAGAAAACAATGATCCACCCATATATTACTAGATCCAAAGATGGACACCCCATCCCCATCTGCCATCGTCCTCCACCCATAATGCGACGGGGAGCTCCTAACCATGGCATTCCCAGTAGGCTTGCAGTCATGAATGTGGACCCCATGGATAATAACATTGGTAATATACTGAAGAGTAAGACAAGCTCCACCAGCAATATGAACATTGGCACCACGGCCGTCGATAGTCTTGAAGCTGTTCATGATGAGCTCCTGTCGGAGGGTGATGACCATGTCGTGTTTGAATACAATCCAGAGGGGTCTGTCTTGGATGACGGCATGGCGGAGTGTGCCGGGGATGGGGTCGACAGGGTCAGGATCGGATGGGTCTGTGACGACGTAGAAGCGGCCATCCCGGCCTCCTATGGCGTTGCGGCCAAAGCCGATGGCACAGTCGGCAAGATGCTTGCGGTGGCGCTGCCAGTTGGGGTCGCAGCGCCAGCAGTCGTCGATGGGATTACCGGTGCCGCACGAGAGGTAGCCTAGGGATCGACGGCGTTGGGTGCTGTTGTGGATGCTCCTGGTTGATTATTACAGAATACTTACTTAGTCAAAGCAAAAAAAAATCTAATCAATTAATTAATTAAGGACAAGACACAAGACACAAGAGTTTGTCAGCAAGTGAGAGAAAAAAGGGCCCAAAATCTGGGTCAACAACAAAATACAACAGTATACGTAAATGCTTTTTTTTTTTTTTTTTTCTGGGAACAAGTACACATAATTACTTGAACCACGGTTTTAGTTTTCTCTAATTAGAAAAGATTAGTATAATGTTTACAAAAGTATATTAAATGATTATATAGCAAATAAGAAAAGAAATAATTTATATTTGAATGTTTTGATTTAGGCTATACGTGCAGTGCACGCTTATATTTGTTGGATATAGTTTGAATATGTATTGCACGGATTTGTTTGGTTATAAATCCCGACTCTTAGATTAAAATAACTAGTATAATGTACGTACGATGCACGTCTACAAAAATGTAAAGTCATCAAATTAAATGAATATATATCGAATAAGAAAAAAAATAGTTTATATTTGAATGTTTTGATTTGGGCTACACGTGCGGTGCACATTTATATTTGTTGGATATAGTTTGGACGTATATTATACGTATTTATATTATTACAAAGTTAGGGTTTATTTGTTACAAACCCCAACTCTTCTATTAAAATAGTAGAGATAGAAATTATATATTATATTATAAATAGATAGATAGTAATTTACACGTGTGATGAACATTTAATATATTAAAAAAATTAAAGTAAAAATCTGACGTAGCGAGGATTCAAACCTGAGACCTCCTTCATATTATTTATGCACGGGTTGGTAGATTGACAAATGATACTAAGATCTTCTCTCATTATAATATTACTAGTAATTTACACATGTGATGCACGTCTTAATAAATAAATATTAGTTATTCACGGACAGTGCACGTCTTAATAATATTTTTTAAAAAATAAAAACTATGTCGTAGTGAGGATTCGAACTTAAACCTCTTTTATATTAGTTATATACGTGCATCACACGCGTTGGTAGATTGACAAATAACACTAAGACATTCTCCCATTATAGTATTAGAGATATTATTATTATAGAGATTAGACATAGAGATTAATGCAAGCCGGTTGAGTAACACTAAAATTTCCTTATTATCTATGCTTATACTGTCGTATCGTACAACTATACATTGGAAAAAAAGAGTGTAATAGGATGAGATGAGCATACGTATACGTGTTGGGGTGATCTTTTCATAGAGCTCTAACATAGTAACCTGGCTACACATATTGCTTATCCTTATTTGGTTTTTGTAATATTGATTAAAAACAATATTAAAAAACCAATAATAATTATTAAGCATTTACAGAATAAACTAAAATTTTAATGGCTAACATTAGCATGTAATATATATATATACACACACTAGGTTAGGCCGTTGACACGTGCCTACGGCACATCTTCGGAACGGTACATTTTGTTTGATCATATAAAATAGTTTTGGAAGTCAAGCAAATTAATTGAAGTAGCAAACATATTATATGAGAAATATTTGAGGGTCCAGCAAAAACCATATTATATGATTTTTTTTTTGAATAATTTTTAAAGTTTTTAAATTATTAATTTTTTTGTTTTTTAATGTTTTATTTTTTAAAAATTTTAAAATTTTTTCTTTTCTTAATTTTTTGAATAGAAGAGGGAGGGAGAGAGAGAGGAAAAAAATAATTAAATAAATATAGGAGTTGTTTTGGGTGGGGGATTTGAATTTGAGTTTTGGGGGGAACTTTTGGGGGGGGGGGGGGACTTTTTTTGTGATGTTAGATCTGGACCTTTGATTTTTTTGGGAATTGAAGAAGGGTCACTTGATAGCTTTCTTTGTATTTTATTTTATTTTATATATATATATATATATATATATATATATATATATATATATATTTATTTATTATACACGTACGCTAAAATAGAACTTTTTGCCGTACTGACCAACTTTTTGAAAATATTTTGCAATCTAACAAACTTTCGAAAATATTTAGCACACTGACCCAGTTTTAGACACGTCAGTATTAACTGTTATTGGAAATAACAACATAGGTTGAAAATAACGACATAGGTAATTCTATATATGCCGTTGTTTTCAATAGCAGTATCTCTAAAAAAAATTTTGCGTGTCGCTATTTAGAGTACGGCATCGGTTAACTTATTCTTAATCGTGTACTACTCTATGTCACTTGAAAAAAGTTGCAAATGTAAAAAAATCCTATAGATGATGGCGCTATTCCAAACAATGACATTCTTATTACAGATACCGTTATTAGAGATAATGACATCAGTTATAAGATTTTTTGCATATAAATAGTGACATCATCTATATATACAAAAATTTCTATAACTGTTGCCGCTATCCCTAACAGCTACATCTGTAATAAGAATTCCGTTGTTGGGAATAGCAGCATATCATTTAAAGAGTTTTTTCACACTTGCATTTTTTTTTTCAAGTCACATAAAATACATGATTGAGAATAAGTTAATTGATGTCGTTAATTTAAATAGTGACACACAATTTTTTTTAAAGAGATGCCGCTATTGAAAACAACAGCATAGAATTAACCTATGCCATTATTTCTAGTAACGGTTTAATGCTACGTGTCCAAAATTTGGTCAGTTGGCTAAATATTTTTTAGAGTTGGTCAGATTGCCAAATATTTTAAAGAAGTGGGTCAGTACGGGCAAAAAGTTCGCTAAAATAGCTCCAATGGAAAAGGATTAATCTCACATTTCAACCATGGCGGAGACTAGCCTCGGATCATCAACTGCTTTTCCTTCCACTCTTTTGGACTTGTCAGGCCTGGAAAATGACCAAACAACGTACCCTGAATTTAATTGGCAGTTGACTTAAAATAAAATAAGTTAATTAAAAAACTTTAGAATGACAGTAATGCCCACGTAACGGCCATGCACAAATGGGTTGGGTGCGGACGTCGTAACAAGTAGGAACAACACTTACCCTAGATTATTCACACACACACTGACACACACAAACACTTAACCCTAGATGATTTCCAATGAAAACGAAAGGAATCCTATGAGAAATTCTAGCACAACAAATTAAGAAGAGTATTTGACAGTTGAAAACTAAAAACTAAAAACGATGCATGATTCAATGGTGTTTTGATGCCTCTACATAATCTAATGACGCGTCCCTGATTCACCCAAGAAAAGAACCAACAGGGCTGAATTTTCCATTGAAGAAAATATAATATTGAGTACTGCGCGCCTACTAGAGACTGCACTGCAGCAGGGTGAGAATTTTGCCGTACTGACCCACTTTTTGAAAATATTTTGCGCTCTGACCCACTTCCGAAAATAATTAGCGATATGATCCAGTTTTGGACACGTCAGCATAAACCGTTATTGAAAATAACGGCATAGGTTATTTACGTACCGTTATTTTCAATAACGGCATCTATATTTAAAAATAGTGTCATGCCGTTATTTGGAGTAACGGCATAGGTAATTTTATTTTTCGACAGCTTGTAGTTTTCATTTAGAGAAAAAATTGCAAGTGTGAAAACCTTATAACAGATGCCGTTATTTCAAATAACGGCATTCTCAATACTGATGCCGTTATTTGGAATAATTAACGGCATCAGTTATAAATTTTTTTTATAAAAAAGTAACTTATTATTCATTCTCTCTGACGAATAAGTTAATTAAAAAAAAATTATAACTGATGCCGTACCGTTATTCCAAATAACGGCATCAGTTATAATTTCTTTTTAAAAAAGTTTACTTATTATTCATTCTCTCTGTTTCCAAACAACGGCAAGAGTTCATTTATATATAACTGATGTCGTTATCTCCAATAATGACATCAGTCATTCGAATGCCGTTATTGGGAATAACGGTATTATTTATAAGTTTTTTTCACACTTAGAATTTTTTGAAGTTAGAAGATTCACACTTGTAAGAGAAATATACTGATGTCGTTATTCCAAATAACGACATGCAAAAAAAAAATATAAAATAGATGCCGTTATTAAAAATAACGGCATGTAAATAACCTATGCCGTTATTTTCAATAACGATTTATGCTGACGTATTCAAGACTGGGTCAGATCGCTAATTGTTTTCGGAAGTGGGTCAGGACGCTAAATATTTTCAAAAAGTGGGTCAGTATCGCAAAATTTTCCAGTAGGGTTGAGTGAAACAAACAGATGTACTACGTACCTTTCAGGCAATGAAGAAGTTGCGTCGGCCTTGACTGAATGTCTGAAGCTTTGTCTTGAGACTACAGAACCTTCATTCCTGCAGGAATGAATTAACCAATTGCAAATATGACATTTCAGTACTCTGTCAGATTAGAAAAAACCTAGATATATATTTACTACTCTGATGACCTCATAATTTATTTCTACGGAAACTAAAGCAAAGAATAACCAGCTAAAAGAGAGGTAGAGAGAGCAATGCACACCTGAAATCCTCTATCGCAGTAAGATATCCAAGTTCACCAGCTAAAACAGCAAGGAACACGACAAGTAGCAAAGAAATTTGATTCATAAACGTCACCATTGCCGCTGCTTCTCTTTCTGTCTCTACCTAAGATAACAAGGAAACAAGGAAACAAAGAAAGGAAAGGAAAGGAGAGGGGGAGAGAGAGAAAGAGAGGGAATTTTGGGGATGAGAGTGCTGAAAACATACATAGATATAGAAGCTTCCCATCGCTTTCACTAAATTTAATTAACCACGGTTTACTGTCATTAATTTTCATAAACCTATACCGGACTTCATATATATATTTACCAACCCACTCACTGTACTCTTTCCCTCCCCCCCCCCAATTTTTTTTAGTCTGACCCACTTCAAAAAATAATTAGCAATCTGACTTAATTTTGGGCACGTCAGCATAAACCGTTATTGGAAATAACGGCATAGACAAATAATGGCATCTATTTTGTATTTTTTTTAGCATGCCGTTATTTGGAATAACGACATCAGTATATTTCTCTTACAAGTGTGAATCTTCTGACTTTAAAAAAAATTCTAAGTGTGAAAAAAAACTTATAAATAATGCCGTTATCCCCAATAACGACATTCGAATGACTGGTGCCGTTATTGGAGATAACGACATCAGTTATATATAAATGAACTGTTTCCAAACAACGGCAACCGTTCATTTATATATAACTGATGCCGTGATCTCCAATAACGACATCAGTCATTCGAATGCCTTTATTGGGGATAACGATATTATTTATAAGTTTTTTCACACTTAGAATTTTTTTAAAGTCGGAAGATTCACACTTATAAGAGAAATATACTGATGCCGTTATTCCAAATAATGGTATGCTAAAAAAATGTAAAATAGATGTTGTTATTGAAAATAACGGCACGTAAAAAACCTATAATACGTTATTTCTAATAACGGTTTATACTGACTTGTCCAAAACTGCATCAGATCGCTAATTATTTTCGAAAATGGGTCAGACCCCCAAATATTTTCAAAAAGTGGGTCAGTACAGCAAATCTTTCGCCCCCCTCCTCATACATCTGCTGCATGCATATGTGGCAAGTTAACAGTAATGGCTGGTTTGTGCATGTCAGCTAACGTACCAGCCCACACCCGATATCAAAGGCTACTGTTAGGCTTAATCCTAACATGTTAAGATGCTGTTGCATGTCATCACTACAATAGTGTGCTTTCCCAATTAAGAAACTCTGCTATTATTGGTCCATTTTCAACACCAGGTATGGAATCCTGGAGGCCCATTGGCCCACTACTACCCTCAATTTGAGAAAACAACGTTTATTGATTCATTTTAATTTTGTGATTCTTAGTGATCAGCAGTAAACACCACAAGAGCTTGAGTGACTCTAAGAGCATCCCAAATGAAACCTCATCTTCATCGCCATTTTGGGTTCCATTTTAGAATATGCGATTTTGGATTGGGGGTTTCAAATGGGGGTACTGCTCAAATAGTACCCTATTTTGAGGTTTCAAATATTTTTTTTGTATTTTTTTTTTTGCACAAAATAATTTGTTTTGAATGCAAAAATATAATACAAATAATTAAAAAGTAATAATATAATTACTTAGAAATAGATAATACACTTACTAAGAAAGATATAATACAATTATTGATGGCATATTGAAGATTTTGATGAAAAATTATCAATAGTATATTTATTGTCTATTATTATCAACAAATAAAATACTTAAAAGAAGTTTAAAGAACAAATCAAACAAACAAATAAATAACCTTATTCATATAATACAAGTTTCAAATGAGGGCAGAGGTCTTTTGCAAAAGAAACCCCATAATTGCAATTTCATTCTCTCATCGGCATTTAAGTAGCAATTTCACCCCATAAATGTACGTGTGCGCGGGGGGTGTTACGGATTTGTTTGGGTTGCCCACACGGCCGACCCCCATCTTGAGGCCGGTGAGGCGCTGTCTCAGGCTCCCAATTTTTTTGGAATTTTAGGGACCCCAATTTTATTTATTTTTTTTGTAAATATAGACACGTATGTTGCATGTAAAAAAATTATATTATAATTAGAGGTTTCCAAAAATAATTATTTTATCTTTTTATTTTATCTTGAGCCCCCAGCAAATCAGGGTTGGCCCTGGTTGCACATAGTGAGCAGCAGTAAACACCACAAGAACACGAGTTCCCTGTCTTCGGAGTAGTTTGTGATTAGGTACGTGATTCCATTCCAAATTGAATGGGCATAGCATACTGGAAGTAGATCAAGTTCCTTAAAGCCACACAAATTATACCTCGAAAGCACCAAGTGTTTTAGCCGCCATATGCTACAGTACGAATAAAGAGAACTCTGATGGTGATATATGGGTAAAAATCGGAGGCACCCGATCTCAGCAACGTATCTCAAAGCTTTTAAGGACATTACAATAACTAGTATCATGCACGTGCGATGCACGTAGAGAGGAATGAAAAGGACCGAAAAAAAAACTATAATGCACGTGCGATGCACGTGGAGGGGAATGAAAAGGGAAAAAAAACCAACACGTGTGATGCATGTGGAGGGGAATGAAAAGGACAAAAAAAAACTATAATGCACGTGCTATGCACGTGGAGGGGAATGAAAAGGAAAAAAATAATAATAATAAATTACCAACACGTGCAGCGCACGTATTGACAAAATGACACTAAAGGACGAAAAATGACAAATGACACTAACCCCTTCTCCCATTATAATAGTATAAGTAGAGATTTTACAACAATAACATATTGGATTTATATTTTGCATACGATATTGGATAAGAAGACGAGAAGACGATGGAGAGACAAAGGCGATTGGAAACTGAGTGAGGCAAGAAACAGTCAGCAGCAGTTACAACAGAAGTTGCGGTCGACCGTCCCCAATGAGCGGTCGACCGTCCCATGCAAGAAGTCTTCCAGAGGGGAGGACAGTCGACCGCCTTGTTGGTGCGGTCGACCGACAGCGGCGCTGGTGGGTTTCGGGCTTGAGTCTAGGTGATTCGTGCAAAGACCAACTTTCTCTTCAAGTTAGATCGTGTACATGGCTCCTATCGTAGGGTTATCTCTTATGTACTATCCAGTGGCTATTGTAACAAGATATCAACTTAGGATTTGTCTTTAGATCTATATAAACAATTGTAACGGCTCATAGATCCATGATGATTCTATTGAGTGCCGAATAGAAGAAGAGAGTACTTCATCTGAGAGGGTGAGAGAGTTCTCCATTGTAAGCAGCATCAAGTTCCATTAGACTTGAGAGAGGGTAGTGGTGAGAATTGTAATATTCTTGTATCTTCTCTAGTTGAATAATATCTCGGTTCTTCCTCCCCCGGATTAAGGCGAAAGCGCTAACTGGGACAACTCTTGTGTGATTTGTATGTTTGGTGTGATCTAGTCTTGCTTGGTGGTTTGTGTTGATTGTGTTAAAGACCAACTAGATCCTCATATTTCCTAACAAGTGGTATCAGAGCAATCAGGATTCGTGGATTTGTTTGAGTTCCTTGGAGATGGCAGATCAAAAGACTAAGATCAAGCAGTTTGAAGGAAAGATCAACTTCAATCTATGGAAGATGGACATGTATGACGTTTTGGTTCAGAAGGACTTGCACATTGCCCTAGAAGAGAAGAAGCCAATCGACGTGAAGTAGGAGAAGTGGGATGAGATTTGTTTGAAGGCCTTGAGTTTAATCCGGTTGCAATTGGAGGACGAAGTCAAGTGTAATATCCTTGAGGAGAAAAGTGCGGCGAGTCTATGGGCGAGACTCAAAACTGATTACTCAGGATCGTCGTTGCTAGATCAGTTGTATTGTAAAAGGAAGCTGCTTAGGTTCTCAATGAAGGAAGGTACCCATCTTCAAGATCATATTGTGGAGTTCAATAAGGTAATATCTGAACTGAAGGCGATTAACGCTGATGATCTTAGCGAAGAGGATAAAGATTTCAACTTGATTTATTCACTGCCAACTTCTTATGATCACTTGATAACTACCATGCTACAGGGAAAATCGGCCAAGGAGACACTTACTGTAGCCGAGGTGATTAAGGGTCTGAAGGAAGATGAACTAAGAAAGGAGACTCATAAAGAAGGGTCTACTTCTTTAGGGTGTTTTGCGGTGAATTATGATACTTCAATTGGAAGGGATACGGTACACAAGGGTAAGATTGGTTGCCATTACTGTAGAGGAGTTGGACATTACAAGAGAGACTGTCACAAGTGGTTGAGTCAGAAGAGTGCTACTAAAGAAGGGGAACAAGCCCATATAGTCAGCGCAACCGAGTCAAGTAATAATGTTGATTATTGTCTTCTTATTTCAAGTTCTTCAGATGTGGATTCAAGTTGGTATCTTTATTCAAAAAGTTCTTCTCATATTTGTTCCGAGAGGGAGATGTTTTCTACTTACAAGTCATCAACAAGCCGTAGTGTGAGAACGGGGAGTGGTGAGATTTGTGAAGTGGTAAGTGAGGGAACAGTTGAATTGGAGACGCCAGATGGTAAAGGGTTCACACTAGAAGAGGTCATGCATATTCCTTCAATACAGAAGAATCTTATATCCTTAGGTACTCTTGATGCTCGTGGCTGCAGGTACACAGCTCGAGGTGGAGTTTTAACAGTTTGGGATAGTCGTCGTAAGGTAATGAAGGGTAAGAGGGGGATTGGGCAGGGTCAGCACAACCTCTACCAGCTTTGTGGGAGCAGAAAAACTCGGCCGAGTGTATGGAAGCCCATTGTTCCTAAAGCATTATCTAGTAAGCCATCACTAGAATTACCGACGTGAGACTGCAACGTTCGAATACCGTTGGAATGTGGAGAAAGCGTTGATGTAGGTGGAGTTCGTATGGAGGGTGGCACCTCCATGATTACATCTACATGGGTGTGCCCTTGAGGGGGCATACAGCTGGAGGAAAACAGGTGGAGGTTTGTTCAACTAGCAGGAGAAGCCATAGAAACATGTTGTTTACAAAGCGGAGAAGAAAGGTCTAGAAGAGTTTTAAATCACACAGGTATGAATTCATGCGTATGCAATCCAAGGTGGAGATTGTTGGGTTTATGTCTTGCATACGATATTGGATAAAAAGGCGATAAGACGATGGAGAGACAAAGGCAATTGGAAACGGAGTGGAGGCAAGAAACAGTCAGCAGCAGCTACAGCATAAGTTGCGGTCGACCGTTCCATGCAAGAAGTCTTCCAGAAGGGAGGATAGTCGACCGCCTTGTTGGTGCGGTCGACCGACAGCGGCGCTGATGGGTTTCGGGCTTGAGTCTAGGTGATTCGTGAAAAGCCCAACTTGCTTTTCAAGTTAGATCGTGTGGCTCCTATCGTAGGGTTATCTTTTATGTACTATCGAATGGTTATTGTAGCAAGATATCAACTTAGGGTTTGTCTCTAGATCTATATAAACAATTGTAATGGCTCATAGATCCATGGTGATTCTATTGAGTGCCGAATAGAAGAAGAGAGTACTTCATCTGAGAGGGTGAGAGAGTTCTCCATTGTAAGTAGCATCAAGTTCCATAAGGCTTGAGAGAGGGTCGTGATGAGAATTGTAATATTCTTGTATCTTCTCTAGTTAAATAATATCTCGGTTCTTCCTCCCCCGGATTAAGGCGAAAGCCCCAACCGGGACAACTCTTGTGTGATTTGTGTGTTTGGTGTGATCTAGTCTTGCTTGGTGGTTTGTGTTGATTGTGTCAAAGACTCAAAAAGATCCTCATATTTCCTAACATAACAGGCATACTAAAAGAATATGGGCCGTCTTCAGAACCATTAGCTCAACCAGATCTACAATTATGGCTTACTTACAGTCCAAGTTGAGGGAGATTTCCACCTAATTACACCTAGAAATGTCACAATTACCATTGACCCGAACTCGACATCAGTCCGGAACCGACCCGATCATAAACGGGCAGTATAAGGGTCCAATGATTTTGGACCCAACCCGACCTGACTCAACCTGGACCTGACCCGTAGACCCGATAGTAGATCAATAACTTAAATTTTAATATATTAGAACATGATAGTTGTATGTGTTTATATATATATATATATATATATATATATATATATATATATATATATATATATATATTCTAATATAAAAGCAAAAAAAAAAAAAAAAAATCTGTCAGGAGGCGATCGTAGCCGTTCATATATTGTATTGATCTAAGCGATTAATGACTATTAAATAACTTAATGGGAACATGTATTACACGTGCAATATGTCTCTTTCCTCTCCTCTAGAAAAATACCCCAAAAAAAGCTCCCTCTTTTAAGTCTCCTCCCTTGTCTTCTCCGCCCCCAACCCCCCGAGAATTTTCTTAGGGTTTTTCGCCGGCGATCTTCCTTATACTCCCCCCCCCCCCCCCCCGCTCCCATTGTCAGGGTCGCCGGGCACCCTGACACCATCGGAGTAGCTCCAACATCTCAGAGAACCCACCGGAGTTGCCAGAGTAGCACTGTGTGGAAGATGATAGTTTCTTTTAAGTAGTATCTGTTCGTATCAGTGTTTTACATAGTATGCACGTATATTTTGAATTCAAATAAGGCAAGTAGGAGCGGTGCGTTAAGCGCGTGTTTATGCTGTGTTGTCTTTAGCATAACCATCTCCCTCCTTCTCCTTATATATATGAGCTGTAATCTTCTTCTAGAAATAATAAGAAAGTTGTTAGCCTTCTTCCCAATCTCAAATCTCTCTTCTCTAATCCTTCTCCTTCACCATTAATGGCAAGATCCAGAGCAGGTCAGAATCCCAATCCTAACACCCATCGTCCCCCCATTACTTAATCCCCTCTTTCTTGTCTTCGTCAAACCCTAATCCTAATTCCCAACATGATCCACTCCGCCATCGCGGGATCCCTGGCCGCCGCCACCTTCCCCGACCTCCCCTGACCAAAACCCATTACTGTCGTGGTTTCCAAACATTGTATTTGTCGCCATTGGTTTCGAGAAGGGACGGAGAAGTTTGATGTAGGAGCTTATGAGGGGGTGGCTATTAGGATCTGGATTCCGACCAGCTCGAGATCTCGCCATTAATGGAGAAGAAAGGGTTAGGGATTGAGTGGGAGAAGGAGAGATATGAGATTAGAGAAGAATCACAATTTTCTATTACTTGAGAAAAAGAAAGGAAATACAGCGACCTTATATAGTGGGGAGAAAGTTGTTACGCTAGACGACAAACTCAATTACGTGCGAAGCGCACCTCTCTTCCCGCTCTATTACAATTTAAAAAACATGTGCACTCTATGTAAACTACTGATATAGCCGATACTATCCACTGACTAGACTCTGCTTCCTCCTGCAGTGAACTATGGCTTCCCGATGGCTTCAGAGATTACTCCGGCGACGGTTGGGACTCCGGCGTCCCTAACAACTCCTTTCTCCATAACAACGAGCTTGTCCCAAGCTCGAAAGACGGATATTTCGCACGAATTTCATCAATATCAACCCATGAAGCTTCTTTAACTTCTGCATTCTTCCATTTGATCAGCAATTGAACCCCCACTCTATTCTGCTTCTTGAACATCCTTCTATCCAGAACAAACTCAGGAGCATCTGAGCAAGCTACGGGAACCCACCAGTGTGGTAATTCAGCTGTCGTATCAATCACCTGAGACCTATAATACTTCTTCAGCTTGGAAACATGGAAAATGGGATGGATGGTTGTGTTAGGAGGTAGGTCTAATCGGTAGGCCACAGCTCCTATCTTCTCCAAGACCCTGCATGGCCCAAAGAATTTCATTGCCAGCTTCTGGGGTGTAGGATTGCGTAGGGTGAGTTGTTTATATGGTTGTAGTCTGAGAAGAACCAAATCTCCCACCTCAAAACTCCTTTCTCTCCTTCTCTTATCTGCAAATCTTTTCATTCTTTCTTGCGCTGTGTGAATGTTGTCTTTGAGCAGCTGAAGAATTGCATCCCTGGACATCAAAGCCTCTTCAACTGAAGGTAACGCAGAAGTTCCCTTCACATAATGCAATAGAGTTGGCGGTGGTCTCCCATATACTCCTTCGAAAGGGGTGATTCCTGTAGACACATGCCAGCTAGTATTACACCAGAATTCAGCCCAAGGCAACCATTTAACCCATTCTACTGGCTTTTGCCCACAGAAGCATCGCAAATACATCTCCAGTGTTTTATTGACGATCTTTGTTTGCCCATCGCTTTGAGGATGGTAGGCTGTAGAATGATGTAACTTGCATCCTTGCATAGAGAAGAATTCCTTCCAGAATCTACTGATGAAAACTGGATCTCGATCACTCACAATTGATTTGGGCATGCCGTGCAGTCGATAGATGTTCTCCACAAACACTTGGGCTACTATTTGAGCTGTATAAGGATGTGATAATGCTACAAAATGTGCATACTTTGTAAGTCGATCAACTACCACCATGATTACACTTTTATTACCACTCTTTGGAAGCCCTTCTATAAAATCCATGGAAATTTCTTCCCATATTATCTGAGGTATTGGTCGCGGTTGTAGGAGAACCGCGGGAAACAAAGTCTCTTGTTTGTTTTGTTGGCAGACAATACACTCCTTGATGAAATTCTTCGTATCCTTGGAAAATCCTTCCCAAGTAAACACCCTCCTCACTCTTTGAAGAGTTTTATGAAACCCAGAGTGGCCACCGATACTGGAAGAATAATGATCAAGGAAAATTGTTCTTCTTAATTCAGCTGTAGGGCTTATAAGGATCTTACCTTCATAGTACCAAATTCCTCTTATTAATTTGTACTTATCAACATCAAGCTGGTTATGGAGCAACTTCTCTTGCAGCTTAGCATAGTAATCATCTTGTATTACCAATTGCTTAATTTCCTCTACCCACTGTGGAATCATGAAAGTTATCTCACAACATGTCCCTTGTTCTCCCTTCCTTCGAGAGAGTGCATCAGCAACCTTGTTATCAATTCCCTTTTTGTACTATACCCTGAAATTGAACCCCAACAGCTTCCAAAGCCATTTCTCTTGAAACTCAGTGTTGATTCTTTGATCTAAAAGTATTTAATGCTTTGTTGATCAGTTCTGATGGTGAATGGATTGCCCAATAAGTATTGCCGCCAATGTTTGATAGCTTGTAGGATTGCTAGAACTTCATTTTCATAAGTTGACAAAACTAGATTTCTTTCCTTAAGCCCTTGCTCATATAGGCTATAGGATGTCTATCTTGGAGAAGAACAGCTCCAATTCCCTGCTGTGAGGCATCAGTATCTATGATAAAAGGTTGGTTGAAGTCTGGAGGCTTTAATACTGGAGTTGTGGTCATGGCTTTCTTAAGAGCTGTGAAGGCTTGTGAAGCAGCAGCTATCCATTGGAATGAACTCTTCTTCAATAGCTGAGTTAAAGGGAATGCAATGCTTCCATAGTTTTCCATAAATTTTCAATAGTACCCAGTCAATCCCAGAAACCCTCTTAGTTCCTTCACAGTTTGGGGTTCTGGCCAAGCTTCAACCGCCTTGATCTTCTTAGCATCAACAGCTATCCCTTCAGCACTAATCACATGGCCCAAGTAGTCTACTGAGGTTTGGTCAAAACTGCATTTGCTTAGCTTGGCCACCAGCTTGTTAGCTCTTAAGAACACTAAGATGAACTTGCGCAAATACTCTTTGAACACACTATTCATGAGGCATTGAAATGTCGAAGGGGCATTTGTGAGGCCAAAGGGGATGACCAAAACTTCAAAGTGGCCATGTTGAGTACGAAATGCAGTTTTTGGAATGTCACTCTCCCTAACTCTTATTTGATAATAACCAGACCTCAAATCCACCTTTGAGAAATACTTGGCTCCATTCAATTCATCTAGCAGGTCATCTATTAAAGGTATTGGGAATTTAGCCTTAATAGTTAGGTGGTTTAATGCCCTATAGTCGACACATAATCTCCAACCTCCATCAGCTTTCTTAACTAGAATGACGGGGGATGCATAGGGACTATTGCTTGGGCGTATTAACCCATAAGTGAGCATTTCCTTCACCTGTTTTTCAATCTCACCCTTATAAAAATGTGGTTGTTTGTATGGCCTGAGGCATATTGGCTTAGCCCCTTCAATCTCAGGGATTTGGTGATCAACTGTTCTTTGCGGAGGAAGATTCACTTGGTCAGCAAACACCTCAGGGTATGTCTGCAAGATGGATTGTATTTCTTCATTTTTGTCCATCAAGTGTAGTGAAGGATTGAGTGATGTGTCTTCAGTTGGAACCTCTTCTCTCTGGATTACAAATGCCTGGCACTTAGAACTCCCAAACCTTACTATCTCATTCACTTCCATACATTGAAGCTGAGGATCAAGGATCCCTTGTAACCTTCTCTTTACACATGCAGACTCAAAATCCATGGTCATATGTTTGAAGTCCATGGTAACTGGTCCCAATGTCCTCAACCAGTGTGCTCCTAGTACCATCTATGCAGGTCCTAGGGGAAGAAGTAATAACTCAGCTCTGAGAGTTACCCCTTGCACAACAAAGCACACATCAGAAGCTTTGCCCTCACTATACATGCATTGCCCATTGGCCATAGTGACTTTGCATCTAGGTTCTTTTGCAATTGATAATTGAGCTCTTTCAGCTGTCTGAGGGTCTAAGTAGTTATGAGTTGATCCCGTATCAATCAAAATACTTACATCTCTTCCATTGATCCTCCCCTTTACTCTCATAGTCTGGGGATATACTTGGGATCCAATAAGGGCATGAAGGGAGATTTCGGGGTGTTTAATAGGTTGAGAATTGGATTGATGTAGCTGGGAATGGGGAGTAATAGGAGTGGAAGTGTACTGGGAGTTTGGTGTTTCTTCAGCATAGGTGACCTCATAACTAGCTTCTTCCTCATCTTCTTCCAACCCTTCTAAAAAGTAAAATTTCTGGTCCTTACATATGTGTCCTTGTACATATTTTTCGTCACAATTAAAACATAAGCCTTTAGCTCTTCTCTCCCTCAACTCCTGTGGATTAAGCTTTCTAGGGATCACATTGATGTTTGGTGTTATAGGATTAACATTACTGGAAGGTTTGAATGGGTGTGGTGTAGGGTGATTGAAAATAGGAGTTGGTTTGGATACAAAAGGAGGTCGATAACTCTTCTTCATACTTACTATCTTCTCCTCATATCCCTTCGCTAGACCCACAGCTTCATTTACGTTTTTCGGCCTTTGGGACTTCACATCCCATCTAATTTCACTCCTTAATCCACTCACAAAGGCACTGAGGTAATGGGACTCAGTCCAATCCTTCACAAAGTTAGATAATCGATCAAACTCTTGGATGTAAGATTCTAATTCTCTCTTCTGTTCTAGTTTGGTTAGAACCTCCTCATAATCATGAAAAACAGTTGGACCAAACCTATTGATGAGTTCTTCAAGGAATTCGGTCCATGTTACTTCTAGCAATCTGGGCTTTATGTGTCTGCGAAACCATTGGGCTGCCCTTCCCCTCAAGTTCAGTGTAGCATATTTCAATTTCTTGTTCTCCGGCACCTCATAGAACTTAAGAAATTGTTCGATTCCACAGATCCACTCAGTTGGATCTCCCTCTTCAAATATAGGGAATTCTACTTTGCAAGGTGTTTTGAACATGGTTTCACTATGGTACATGCCTGAGGAATTAACGGAGCTGGAGTGGAGAATTGGTACCTCTCTAGGTGGAACTTGCTGATTAGGATTGGGAAGCAATGGTGGATTAGGGAGACGTGCTTGGGTTTGACGCATCATCGTCATCAGATCTCTCATTTGAGATTCCATAGCTGAGAACCTTTCGCCTATGCTTGACGCTACTGCCTCCACTCTCTCCGTCAAGAATCCATTCTGTAATTGAACCTCCGCCATCTGACTCTTCAGAGTCGTGACATCGCCTTCCATGGTGGTGCTGCCTTCATCTCTTCCATCGCCATCGGAGCAACCTGGCTCTGATACCAAATTGTTAGGATCTGGATTCCGACCAGCTCGAGATCTCGCCATTAATGGAGAAGAAAGGGTTAGGGATTGAGTGGGAGAAGGAGAGGTCTGAGATTAGAGAAGAATCTTAATTTTCTATTACTTGAGAAAAAGAAAGGAAATACAGCGACCTTATATAGCAGGGAGAAAGTTGTTACGCTAGACGACAAACTCAATTATGTGCGAAGCGCACCTCTCTTCCCGCTATATTACAATTTAAAAAACACGTGCACTCTATGTAAACTACTGATATAGCTGATACTATCCACTGACTAGACTCTGCTTCCTCTTGCAGTGAACTATGGCTTCCCGATGGCTTCAGAGATTACTCCGGCGACGGTTGGGACTCCGGCGTCCCTAACAGCGGCGGAGGGCTCTGCTGACGTGGACGCGAAGTCAACAGCTGTGGTGGCGGCGGGGCAGAAGGTGAAGATCGCACAAAAGTGTAAGATGTAGAGTTTTTGGGATGTTTACAGTTAGTTTCTTGTTTAGATTGTAATAGATTCTTTGCTAAATTTAGTAACTTCTTGAAAAATTTTGGAAAATTACCAAATTGCCAGGTCCAAATATGAGATTTATCACCAAATTTAGTTGTAATTAGTTGTTAGTGCATAAAAATGTATGAGTTTGTTGCAAAACTGGATTTGAGTTAGAATTAAGACTTTGATGGAAAGGTTTGACTTTAGTCAACGCAACAATGTTCTTCCATTTCAGTAGTCATTTTTCGTTTTTGTAAAGATTTTCCAAAGATGAAGGATTTGCTCATGCTTCGGAAATTAATTCAGTATTAATCAAGAACATATTTTTGACAACTAGCAAAAGCTTCAAAATTGTTTACTAAATCCTGGGCCATATTGCACACTAATCCAAGGTTATATTAAAGATATAAATGATGATTTATATATGTTCTTTGAAGGTGTTTGAATGGGATAAACAAACAGATTGGGGGCACGAAAATTGTAGCGGAGTGATCGAGAGATGAAAGGAGTGTCTAGGGGTTTGATCATAGGGGTTTAATAATGCAAGCTTTGGTGTGGGCATGCACATTTTAGACTTGAGAGAATGTGAATGACAGAAGCATGCATATGATTTGAACATGAGATGAGCATATATATATATATATATATATATATATATATAATAAAAGCAAGAAAAAAAAAATGTCAGGAGGCGATCATATTGTACTCATAGCTTTTTTGGTAACCTTTTTATGATATCATTCTCTCAACTTTCAGGTTGGGTTGGAGTTAGTGCCTAGAGATTATGATATGGACAGTCCAACCCCTTTTGACAAGTCTGATATTGTCAGCATTGTCCCTGTGTGTAAAGTATGTACTACATATTTCATTATTCAGTACTGAAAATATAATTATGAAGAACAATGAATAAAATAAGACCTTACAAAATTTTGCTCTGCAGCATGTGATCTGCTCATTTGCAGATGGTCGGATCCTATTGGAGTCATCAAAAACTGCACTTGACAAAGGAAATGGTTGTTACCTATGGTACAAAGATATTAAAGAATGATGATATTGCAGAAATTATTATCCTGTTCTGCTATCAACTATTTATATGATGCAAATCTCCTAATACCTATCATTCTGATTGTGTAGGCACTATCAAAAATGATAGTTGTTTGTGGCCCTTACCATCGGATAACTCTAACTCATACGATCTTCTTGCAGTTCTTCTTTATCATACAGGAGACTTTAATCAGGTACAAGAAATTAGAGATTTTCTTCCAGTATGATTCTCAACTTTATTACTATACAGTGGTGCTGCCTATTTCACCATCCCAACACTAAGATAAAAAATGTTACAGTATCACCAAGAATGCAGTGGTGCTGCCTATTTCACCATCCCAACACTGAGATAAAAAATGTTACAGTATCACCAAGAATATCTAAGAACATTGAAGTTCACACTTGCAAGTAGTACTGCACAAGTTTCTTTTTTTAAGAAAAAAATATATATTTATTTTAATTTTCAACTTCAGATAACTTCAGTTAGGATTTTTGTATTCTTATACATTTACAATGTTTTTCATTTTTATGCAAGTAGGAACTTCGCTATTGGATTCAATTTGCTAATTTCTTGCGAAGAGAAGAATGCAAAGAAACCACTACAGGTTTATGAGCCTCTATACAATATCTTAATCAAGTATGGGGTAATAAGTGGACCACATACCCACAACATGAGAAATTCCCTCACAATGCACTGTCTACTAATTTACTTTATTATTTTTCTGTGTGTAGATGAAACTTTCTTCTTCAACTGATCATCCACAAATTAACATGAATAGACAATGAAACCACAAACAACAATATTTTTTCTGTGTAAATTTTCAGAATGCCTACTTAAAGCCAGCGTAGCTGTGCTGGTCTTCATTATATTGACGAAGGTGTTGCATTCAGTGGCAACCCAGGCCCTTCAGACAATGAACACAGATCACTTCACCAAATTAGAGTCCTGAACTTAAAAGGTTACAGTTGTCTCTATTCATTTATTTTTTCCCGTTAACAGCAGTTATAAATATGATTAATCATAGCAAGTTGAACCATACGGTATCGCCCATACCTTTGATTTCTATTTGCCGAGAATTGAGTAGTGGGTTTCTTCTACACTGAGTAAGCCCGCTTGGAGATTGTAAGGACTTACACCTGTCTCTCCTTACCTCTGTCCTTTACTTTTGAATATTTATTTACATAAATTAGCTTTAAAATAGTAGGTTTTAAATTCAACCAGAAATTCCTTTAATTAATCCACAATCTGAGAATTAATACCTAATGGAAGGTCTGTGACAATTTTTATAATGCTGATTATACTTTATCTTTATATTGCAGGGGACACAACACTTCATTGAATCTAAAAGAGAGGTAGTTTTCAAATATACAATTCATCTACAGGGAAGGAGTGTCATGTGAATTATTCGAAAGAAGAAAAGGATCGTTGTAGACTCTTTCTGTTACAAAAGCACCAGATTCTTCATCATCTTATTTATTTGATCTTTTTCATGGTTTCATGGAATAAGCCAGTTAGGAACTTACTCATATTTTGAAAACAATAACATTATTTTGAAAGACACTTGTAGCATGATTTGAACTGAATGTCGCTGAATACTAGGTTAGAAAAAGTAATTGTCAATTGTCTTATTTATTTGAGCTGAATGTTTTTTTTTTTTTTTTTTTTTTTTTTTTTGATTAAAAGATGACCGAGGTCATCGCTTCATTAAAAAGTTCTTAACGAAACAGGAATATGAAATCCATAGAGTCCACAGGCTAACATTTTCCAAACGTCTAATACGGGCCAACATCCCGAACATCTACCAAAATACAAAATACATGAAATAACCAAAGCATCTAATGCATCCCGCCCTCATCTGGAATCTGCTACCAAAAGATAGCCTTCTCCCTGCTAGCAGGCTACACGGTCCCCTCTCCTGAACGCATTTTCTTCCTAGATCTGTTTAGGCCTGTCCATTCATAACGGCAAAAATCAATTTTATGCAATAACGAGGAAAGAGAATGACGGACGCTACTGAAACAAAAATCGTTCCAGTCTAGCCATAGGTTCCATAATACGGACGCCACAACTATTTCCCAATGTTTTTTTTTTGAAGAATTTTTTTTCAGCTGAATGTTGAATACTAGGTTACAAACAATAATTTCAATTGAGTTATTTGTGGGCTTCAATTTATTGTATTTATTTGTTTCTGAAGAAATCCCCCCCCCCCAAAAAAAAAAGCCTACCCTGGGACAGCTAATAGAGCTACCCTAGCATTTGAAAATGCTAGAAAAGCTCTTTTACATCCTCGACGAGGGGTATTCCCGGTGCTTGCAGCGGTATTTTTCGAAACACCAACTGTATGAAGCCCAGTGTATAAAAACATCCTGATTGGTCCAAAAAAGTGCTGGGTTCTCTCTATTTGTTTGTAGAATTGAGATTAGAGTTCATTTGTCAACAAATTATTCGAACTCACTCTCCCATTATATTATAGTTTAGTATGGTATATATTATTATTATATTATACTATATATTATTATTATTATATATAGTATAATCCTGTGCATATATTGTACGTAGTTTTTCAACAAAAAAAATAAACCGTTTATTAAAAATTCATCTAATCATATCTAGCGTACAATTTTTTTAGCTTTGATTAAGGGACATGATTCCAGTTCAAAATTTGGATGGAGAAAGTGTGGGGGTTACCTCCTACATTTTCTCTATTTTTTTTTGTTTTAAAAAAGAAAAAAAGAAAAAAAAAAATCATAGACCAAGAGTGTTCTTAGCATAATATATTGTAGTCATTATTATTATTATTATTATTATTATCTATACAATAAATTATGCTAGACCACTTTTCTCTAGAATTTTTTTTTTCATTTTTTAATTTTTGAAATAAAAAAAAGGTGAGCAAATGTAGGAGACAAGTTTCCACTTGCTCCTTCAAATTCTGAATTGAAATCCTATTCCTTAATAAAAATTCAAAAATCGTGACGTGTTTTGGAATTCATATGTTTTTGCTTAATTTAAGGTCCCAATACTTACTTCATGGGAAGAGCAAGGACAAATTCTGAAAGAATTATCATCCAACGTGCTAATTATTGCAATTACCTCTATAAAAAATCGCAAATTTTAGAGGTAATTATATACAATAAAAATTAATAATGCTATTTATTATATATTTTATTTATTTATTTATTGAATTTTTTAACATGATTCTCTCACACAATAACACATAATACTACAATAGAGATAAATATAAATGAACCAGAAGCAAATCAAATTCGAGAATAGTATAATTTATATTACATTTTTAATTCGATAATTGCCGCTTTTGAAGTATTAATTACCATATTTTTTTTCTTTGTTTCAGAACAAGCTTTAATACAATTTTATTAAAAGTAATTCTTTGCAAATAAACAATAGAAAATTAATGGATGCGGAAAAAATGAAACTAACTGACATTCTCTATTGTGCAGACTAGCATTCTTCTAAGGTATTATAAATAATAATAAAAATTAATTCAGTATTTAAAATAGTTTTGTCTTTTTGCATAGTTTGTGCATAATTTGTTGTTCAATTTGCTATATGTCTAGGAATATTTCGTTGTCTTGTCATTTTATTTAATATTTCTAAGCAAAATATTACTTTTGCAAAGTTTTGATAAAAAATGTAAAAGATACTAGAGATCTCTGGTACGTTGCATACAAACATGTTCAACAAAAGTCAATATTGAAAGATGAGGCTTATTGTCGAAAATGTTAAAAGAATAACATTGAATATAAGCCAAGGTATACAAAACACCATATTGTTAGTTTTCCTTTTTCTATTCTTCAATCAAATATAAAAAAGATTATTAATTAAGAATAAATATTTTAAGATATGTATTCAAAATCACAATAAAAGATACTAGTGTGGAGACATAATTGACTTTATTTTATGAGGAAGCAAGATGAGTCATCGGTTGTTCCGCAAAAGTCCTGGAACATATAAATAATAAGGTATAATATGTTATTCCCATAATGTAAAAAATAATCAAGAGCTAATTATTTAATTATATATGTAGGAAAAAAATATTGAAGAATTTAATAGAAGAACCAAAAAATGCATTGTAGATGAGTATAATTTTTTTTAATATCAATCACAGGATGTCTTGTATGGTAGAACAATTACAAAAATATTGATTCGATGCAAAATATAAAAAAAATGATGAAGTTACAAGAAGTTTTAAGTTCAAGAAAGTTAAAGTAAAAAATGATGATTGATCTTATGAAAAATATGATGATATGAGTTTACGATTTACTTTTTTTTATTATTATAATCTTTTATGTTTTAGACAAAACAATTATATATATGATATAATATTTCTTTAATTTTAAAAAATTTAAGTATTTTGTGTACATAATTAATATACAGTGATTACACTATGTATTCAGTTGAGTTCTTATTGAGATTTATTCTATAATTAATTTTCTCAACAATATAAAACATTGTTAAAATATTCAACTTGCACGTCCACCAAGTCACGTGCACTTGGTGAACGGTAAATTTCTACTAGTATATATATATATATAGGGAGCCTTCGGTTGAGAAATAATTTGGTGAGAACTCCGTGAGAATTCACAGAATAGACCCCCGTGAAAAATTCGAACCGGCCATCTCGTTCTACATGCCTTAAATAACATAACATAAAAAAATCAAGTAATTTGAAGTTCATTTGCCCATGATTTACATCATCACAAAATTGTATGGCTGAAAATTATACTCCATTTGATGGATGGGCAAATGAACTTCAAATAACTTGATTTCCTTATGTTATGCTATCTAAGGCGTGGAGAACGAGATGGTTGGTTCGGATTTTTAATGGGGGATCTACTCCATGAGTTCTCACGAAGTTCTCACCAAAATTAGTTCTCAATCGAAGGGCTCCCTATATATATATATATATATATATATATATATATATATATATATATATATATATATATATAATTAGCTCAACCAGATTTACAATTATGGCTTACTTACAGCCCAAGTTGAGGGAGATTTCCACCTAATTACAGCTAGCAATGTCACAATTACCCTTGACCCGGAATCGACATTGGTCCGGAACCAACCCGATCATAGACGGGTAGTATAAGGGTCCAATGATTTTGGACTCGACCCGACCTGACTCAACCCGGACCCGACCCGTAGAACCGGTAGTAGATCAATAACTTAAATTTTAGTATATTAGAACATGATAGTTGTATTGTTTATATTATATATATATATATATATATATATATATATATATATATATATATATATATATATATATTAGAGAAGAGAGCCTCATATTTGTATAATAAAATTTTTCTCATACAAAGCGATTATACTCAGTAGGTGAAGCCCTCATGAAAGATCCACTCCATCATGTTTATCATGTCAATGGATGTATGTGTAGGAAAATCAAGTGGTTTGGAGGTTATTCACCCATGCATCATGAGGTTAAAAAATAAACAATTTCAACAGTATTACAAATTTTACCACAAATTGGACCACATAATGCATGGGTCGACAATCTCCAAACCACTTGATTTTTTTCTACACATACATCTATTAACATGATAAACATGATGGGCGGAGTGGATCTTCCATGAAGGCCACACTAAGTGAGTATAATCACTTTGTATGAGAAAAAATTTTCTCGTACAAATATGATGATCATTATTTTTCTTTCTTTCTTTTTTTGGTAAATTTTTTTTAGAATACAGGTGTAATTTCCTTAAACCTTTCTAAAACTTCGAAGTTTTAGCCTAGTGGCAGGGACTTTCAGATGGTATTAGAGTAAACCCAAGTTAGAATTCTGTCGGATGCGTTTATTTATTTCGTTTATTTTGTTTAAAGAATATATTTCGTTGCGCACATCCAGGTCTCAGCCTATAATTTTTTGGGCATTTATCTTGTTTCTTTGGCCCATTAAAAAAAATGGGCACCCGACCTGAGAGGGCATGTTAGAACACAAACAAGTGTAATTTTCCTAAACCCTTCTACAACTTCGAAGTTTTAACCTAGTGTAGCGCCCCGAATTTCCAATATGATATCTTAAAAATACGTGGCACAATTCCCAACATCAACTTCAATTGCAATAGTAAACATAGCCAAAAACACAAATAATTTTTATTTCAACTTTTATTACAACAATTGTTTACAAAACACAGCGGAATACAAAACACCTTAAATTACAATCTTTCTTTACAACACTTTCTTTAACAATTTACATATGCTCTATTATCTTTCTAGCACAAGCATCCAAATCCCAAGCTATAAGCACCTACCTGTAAAACATAAGGCTAGAGATAACCCTAACCCCAAAAACTACAGGGGTCAGCCATAACGGTGTGAGTGACATAAGAGAAAACAATATAAATAAAACATAAGGCATAGAGTCATCAACAACATATATTAACAACAAGAATAAATGAAATGAAAAATAACAATAAGTAAAGCATGAAAATATCAAGGAATATAAGATAGTAAATAGTAATACATGAAAACTTCAAGTGAATCTAGACTAAGTGTCAAGTGTAGGAAAAACAGGAAAACACAAGCATAAAACCAAGTCAAGAAAACACAATCGCTATATGCTGACTCTCTAATGCATACTTGTCAGATTCTATGCATTCCATAGTACATAGGTCCGGTGCAATCCCTTATCGATCTCCACTTTATAGGATTAAATCCCTCGTTATGCAACTAATCCTACTACGGTGATGGAAAACAAGATCCAGAATACTCCGCGAATAGGCACCACAACCCTCAACGCGCAAGCATCATGTAAGAATAGCTCTAAAACTGGAGAATCACCTCCCAACCGTGTACCCCACGAATAGGCTTGCAAGGCCCTCGATATGCAGATACACCAGGTACATTCTATGAATAGGCCTGCCGACCCTCGACACGCGAATGCACCCTGCATGCTCCATAAATAGGCCTGCAAACCCTCGACATACGAACATACAAATGTCCTCTCGAGACAGAACACAAACAGTCCTAGAACGCATCTGTTGGACTAAACAGACCAAGAGCATATACTCACATTTCCCAAGTTCTATCACATCTCCACTAGTGCCTGTCCTTAAGTTGGTTATTATTAAAACACGAAAAATTCCCATCTCTAGAGTTAGTGTATCCTGCCGGACTTAAATACTCAACAACAATCCTAAGACCCAACTGGTCTAAATCAACAAATCTCAACTGCCAGTTCACAGGACTCCCACTCAACTTCTAGAGATATCATCCCAAAACTCACAAATCCATCGTCAAAATGATCATATGAAAAAACTTCTCCAATCAACAAACCCAAATCTTTTTATAAAATTCCAGAATCCAAACTCAACAATAAAATATCTTGAAAATGTATGTTCTGTAGAAAGGATAATATTTAGAATAGTAAGTTATAGATCCAAAAACTTTTAAAGAGTCGATGTTTAAAGAATATCAGGATAACTCAAGAAAACAACAGTAACAGTCGACTGTAAACCGGAGTCGGTCGACTGTCCAGAGTGAAAAACCAGCACTTCAAGAAATAAAAATCTAAGTAGTAGCAGTTGACTGTAAAAAGTCATCGGTTGACTGTTCCGCGTAAAATCCAAATCTTTAAGAAAACATAAATCAGAGCAGACCAGTCGACTGTCCCGCATGAAAATCCAATACATCAAGAAAACACAAATCTGAGCAGTGACAGTCGACTGTATAATCTGGACAGTCGACTGTCCCGCAGGAAAATCCAACACTTAAAGAAAACATTAATTCAGAGCAGAAACAGTCGACTGTATAAGGAAGCCAGTCGACTGTCCCGTAGGATTTTCAAGACTTCAAGAAAATACTTCAGCTAAGACCCCCACAGTTGATTGTCGACATTGGTCGGTCGACTGTCAGTCCTCCAGACTGCGGTTTTAGTTGTGCACATTTCAATTGATACGGAGTTTTACTTTATAAAAACCAAATATGCAAAAGGTACAATTCTGATATGTTCAAATACGACTTGTAGAGTATATAAGAGTCCAGAAAACCAATCAAAACTACTTTAAATTGATAAAAATAGCTTTTTGATGAATTTCTTCAAAATAAAATATGAATGTGTGCATATATCAAAACTAGAGTTTTTAAGAATCAATCATACATCAAATAATTTCGTATTATGTTCCAAACCATATCAAGACCGAAATAATTAAGATCCAAACAAAATTCTACAAAACACACAAAAATTCAATTTCTTCAAAACAATGAAATAAGATATCTATGTACAAATGTTTGTGTGCCAAGAAAACTTCAAAACTCATCAATTAGAAATAGTGAAATATTTAGATTTAATCTCAGTACTGAAACCAATCATATCCGATTGACAACTTTTCAAAACTTCACAAAATCACGAAATTCCCCAAATTGATCATAATGCATAGATCCAAATCTAAACCATTTTTCTCAAAACTCCAAGACTTAATTCTTAGATCCAATAGCCATTAAATTCATCCACAATCATTCACAATAATTATCCATGCATATAAGCATCATAACAATCACTTCAAGTTTCTACTCAATGAAAAGCCCCCAAATAGAGTTTATGCATTTATACACAAGTAAAGGTAATCTTTTTATCCACTTTTATGCAATATCATCATACAACACATCATGTTAAGTTAAAACAGCAAGTATATGAAGGAAAGCATACTACTCATAATTTCTATTTAGTTCTTTAACAATCTCAAGTCAACAAATTAGGGTTTCAATTATCAATAATATAGCTTCATGAAAGGATTCACTTTTAATTCATCTACTCTTCAAAACTTCATATATACAAAATCCTAGCATGCTTTCTAATAGATAGATCATCACATACAAGATACATATAACAAAACAAAACAAAACATGTCACTCACCTTGTTGAAGAGATCAAACGAAGATAATAAAGCGATACGAAAAATTCCTCATTCGCAAGAAATCCAAGATCTTCTCTTTAAATCTCTAAGAATAATAATTGATATGGCTAAAAATGGGGTTTAATCGGAACCGTCCAAATCAGGCGCGAATCTTGGGACCAGAGGGTGAAACAGTAATTTCACCCACTAAAGGACCAAAACGGATATTGGATCTGCCCTCCTAGGGCCCAATAATCCGCGAATGGATCCACCACCAAGAGGGTGCGGGTCTCAACCCGCTGCGCACCCAATCCATCAAGATAGAGTCAGGGTCCCTGATTAAACACGATCAACGGCCCTGATGGACATCTACCTTTTCACTGGGATTTGAGGATTAAATTCCTTATCTGATTACGGGGAATATACCTTATCAGATTACATTCCTAATCTGTTTACAAGGAGATTATTCCATATCAGATCACGGGGATTACATTCCTAATCTATTCCCTGAGACGCCTATAAATACCCCCCATCCATCTCCATTAAGAGGTAATCAACTCTTCACCAGTTTTTGTGCTCATTCATAGTCTTCTTAGATTACTGACTTGAGCGTCGGAGGGTGCGTCGCCGGGAACAACCCCGGTGTCTCGCACTTTTTGCAGGTGCACGGCGGGAACGACGAACGGGGCCCGACGGAACAGGTACCAGGTCTTTCTATTCAGTTTCCCCAAGAACCCACAAGTTCTATCTGTTTGCCCCCACACCAAATTTAGCGGCAACAGATTGGCGCCGTCTGTGGGAAACAAACGAATAGAGACCTTTGCTCCTTCCACGGAACAGGTTTTCTCCTGCCATGCCGCCACGCAAAGTTAGATCTAGGGGCTCCAACCGAGCGCCCAACCCTGACCAGCAAGAAGTCCTTCCTGATCCCGCTCAGCAACAAGGGCAACTCCCTCCTACCATAGAGGAGCCGCTCCAACGGAACCCTCCACCTCCTGATCCAAAGGGGCCTAACCCCCAGAAACAGCCCCTTCACCAAGAGAACATCTCCATCCACAACGCCTCCAGTGCTTCCATGGCCTCCCATCATCCCCGGGCCTCTGGTCGCCACAATGCCCCTCCCAAACGCCCGGAGGATGATGACCTTCGTCGCCACCTGGATGAAAAGCGGGCTCGGGGGAAAGCCTCCCGCCAGCAAGAGCGATCCCCCCGTCACCGAGAGCACAGGAGGTCCCCCACCCGAAGAGGGAGAAAGGACTCCCCCGATTATTACCGAAGAAGGCACTCCCCCGCAGGTCGGCAGCAGCCTAGGAACAATGAGGCACCCATCACCCATGCCGAGTTCCAGCAGTTCCAGGCAATGGTACAACAGGCCCTCAACCTCCGTCAAAATCCCAACGAGCCGAGGGCCCTATCCCCTCCTCCGGTCCGAAGCCCTCGCCAACGGTCCCCCTCTCCTCGTCCTGCACCAACCAACTCCCGACGCACCCCGAGTCATCGTCGCTCCCGAAGTAATCGCCGCCGCAGCCCTCGCTCCCCCTCGTACGAAGACGAGTCCCGTGGTCCGGCGAATTATCGTCGGAGGGATGACATCATGGACCGCCGTCTCAACGAGGTGGAAAAGCTCCTGGGTCAGATAAACCGAGAAGAGGAACTCAGGGGGAGGACCCTACGTCCTAGCCGGCCCCCGTTCTCCCGAACCATAGTGGATGCCCCTGTACCGTTCGGTTTCAAACCTCCCCAATTCGAAAATTACACCGGCGAGACCGATCCAGTTGATCACATCGAAGGCTTTAAGACTTTGATGCTCCTCCACCAAGCTTCCGATGCCCTCCTCTGCAAAACATTCCCCGCGACACTCAAAGGTCCGGCTCGAGAATGGTACTCTCGTCTCGCCCCGGCATCGATATTCTCCTTTGAACAGTTCGAAACCCTCTTCATCACCCACTTTGTCAGCAGCCGAAGGACCGAGAAAACCAGTATCTCACTATTGCACCTCCGTCAGCAAAAGGGGGAAAAACTGAGGGACTACGTGAAGAGGTTCACAGCCGAAGCTAGAACCATTGCCTCCCTCGACCAATCGGTCGCTACCGCAGCATTCCAATCCAACATTCTCAATTCCAACCTCCGCTCCTCCCTTGCCAAGAAACCCCCACATGACTTTTCCGACCTTCTCCTTCGCACCGAAAAGTACATTCGGGCCGAAGAGGCCGAGCAACAACCCAACTGGGAAGTGCCCGCCTTCGGGCTTAAAAGGAAGGGGGCAGAGGAAGAGGGAGCCAAGAAGCTCCAGAAGGATAATGCCGGCCAGCGCCGACCTCCCCCTAGATTTGAGAAGTTCACTCCCCTCAACGCTAACCTCTCGGCCATCTTCATGGAGGTCGAAAAAGACGGGGTCTTACCTCCGGCTCCCAAAATGGATACTCCCGCCAAGAGAAGAGATAAAGAGAAATGGTGCCGCTATCACCGGGACCACGGGCATGACACCAACGACTGCCGTGCTCTGAGGAACGAGATCGAAGCCCTTATCCAGAGGGGACAGCTAACGAAGTTTGTAAAAAAGGACCGAGCCGAGCTCCCTCCCCCGCCTCGGGGGGCTAACAAACGTCCGGAAAGGGAAGAGACGCCAGACTTCGAGGAAGAGCGAGTCCTCCACCTCATCCATGGGGGTCCGATGGGAGGCTCCTCGAACTCCTCCCGGAAAGCGTTTATCAGAGAGATCAATTCAGTCCGAACCACGCCTCCTCCCAAAGGCCTCGGAGTGCCAGTTACCTTCTCCGACAAAGATCTCGAGGGAGTTCGTATCCCACATTGTGACGCTCTCGTCATCAGCCTCCACATGGCAAATTTCAAAGTGGAGAGGATCTTAGTTGACAACGGCAGCTCCGTCAACATCCTATTCCTCTCCGCTTTCAAAGGCCTGAAGCTCTCCAGAGACAGACTTAAGCCCGCCGGTTACACTCTCCATGGGTTCACGGGAGTTCCGGTAACTATAGAAGGGGTGATCACCCTCGATGTAACTGCTGGCCAAACCCCTACCACCAGGACGGAGCCGATGGACTTCATGGTAGTGGACGTTCCCGCCGCCTACAACGTCATTTTGGGCAGGCCCGGCCTCGCGGCTCTGGAAGCAGTTCCCTCGGCATATCATCTGAAGATGAAGTTTCCCACCCGATCCGAGGTCGGAGAAGTAAGGGGAAATCAGGAGCAGGCCCGGAAATGCTACATGACTTCGACCCATGGGCCCGTCCTCTCTTTAGAGACCCTGGAGATTCCCCAAGATTCCACAAGACCGACCTCCGAGCCAGCGGACGAACTGGAGGAGGTGCTCTTCTCTGAACAAGAGCCGACCCGCAAGTTCTTCGTAAGCAAGGCCCTCCCGTCCGCCCTATACTCAGATATTGTGGAATGCATCCGAGCCAATCAAGACCTCTTCGCATGGTCCGCAGCTGACATGCCCGGTATCTCCGAAGAACTCTTAGTCCACCGCCTGAGTGTTGATCCGGGGTCCAAACCGGTTCAGCAGAAGAGGCGTAAGTTCGCCCCCGAGCGACAGCTCGCTATTAAAGAAGAGGTAGATAAATTGCTGAAGGCCCGATTCATACAGGAAGTAAACTACCCTGAATGGTTATCGAACGTAGTAATGGTGAAGAAGTCCAACGGAACATGGAGAATTTGCATTGATTTCACCGACCTCAACAAAGCCTGTCCCAAAGATCCCTTCCCTCTACCGAGCATCGACACTCTGATTGACGCAACCTCGGGACACGAGCTTCTAAGCTTCATGGACGCTTTCTCGGGTTACAATCAGATAAGGATGTTCCCGCCGGATATCCCAAAGACGTCTTTCGTGACCGACCAAGGCCTTTATTGCTACAGGGTCATGCCATTCGGCCTAAAGAACGCAGGGGCAACATACCAGCGCCTCGTCAACAAAGTTTTTCAGGCTCAGATCGGCAGAAACATGGAAGTGTACGTCGATGACATGCTGGTGAAAAGCATCCGAGGTGTTGATCATGTGACCGACCTCCAAGAAGCATTTGATGTTTTAAGAAGGAACAATATGAGACTCAACCCGAACAAGTGTGCGTTCGGCGTCTCATCAGGCAAGTTCCTCGGCTTTATGGTTAGCCAACGAGGAATAGAGGCGAATCCGGAGAAGATCAAGGCCATACTGGACATGGCCCCCCCTAGAAATGTCAAAGAAGTTCAGAGGCTGACTGGTCGCTTAGCCGCCATAGGGCGCTTCCTGTCGAGGTCCGGGGAGAAGTGCCTCCCGTTCTTCAAAGCCCTCAGGGGGGCTAAAGGATTCGAGTGGGGGCAGCAGCAACAAGACTCCTTTGACCAGCTTAAAGCCTACCTCGTCAATCCCCCTCTCCTTAGCAAACCAGTACCCGGCGAACCGCTCTACCTCTACCTCGCGGCTTCCGAACAGACGCTCAGTGCGGTCTTAGTCAGAGAAGAAGAAAGGACTCAGAAGCCCATATACTACGTCAGCAAGGTGCTCCGGGATGCCGAACTTCGGTACCCGAAAATTGAGAAAATGGCGTATGCCCTGGTAATGGCCGCGAGAAAACTTAGACCCTACTTTCAGTCTCATTCGGTGGTCGTCCTTACCGACCAGCCCCTGAAACAGATTCTTCACAAACCCGAGACTTCTGGTCGCCTCATGAAGTGGTCGATCGAGCTGAGCCAGCACGATATAACTTATCAGCCTCGGACTGCAATCAAGGCACAGGCACTGGCCGAATTCATAGTTGAGACTATAATCCCCGAGTCTGGCCAAGCAGCAAAGGGACCCCCCGTTTGGTCGGTCTATGTCGACGGGTCCTCTTGTAATGAGGGTAGCGGGGCAGGAGTCATCCTGGCAGGACCAGATGGCTTCATCCTCCAATACTCCCTCCGGATAAATTTCAAAGCCTCGAACAACGAGGCCGAATATGAAGCACTAATAGCCGGGCTTCGAATGGCCCGAAATGCTGGGGCACATCGGCTACAGATTTTCAGCGACTCCCAGTTGGTTGTTAACCAGGTCCTCGGCGAGTATGAAGCCCGCGACGGTAGAATGGCTAAATACTTGTCCAAAGTAAAGAGCCTCATGGCGCTGTTCGACGAGGCTCTCATCCAAAGGATCCCTCGAGAAGAAAATGCTCAGGCTGACGCCTTATCCAAGTTAGCCTCCTCCTCCCTTCAAGGTCTGGAACAGACCGTTTTGATAGAAGTCCTCCTAAAGCCTAGCATAGAGGACGAAGCGCCAGACTCCGTTGAAGCATTGCCCGTCCTCCTCGAAGAAAACTGGATGAAACCCATTGTCGAATTCCTGAGGAACGGACTCCTCCCTGAAGACCCGAGGGAAGCACGAAGAATCAGGGCCCGAGCCGAGCGTTTTACTTTACTCGAAGGCATCTTATACAAACGCTCCTTCACCCAAGCGGATGGTCGACCGTATCTAAGGTGCCTCTCCCCCGAGCAAGCCGACTATGCCCTACAGGAGCTCCATGAGGGGATCGGCGGAGCCCATTCTGGATCCAGGGCTCTGGCGCGCAAGGTATTGAACTATGGATATTACTGGCCCACTCTCCTACGGGACGCCGAACGACACGTTCGGCAGTGCAGCTCCTGCCAAAAGTATGCAGACATCCGACGCCTTCCACAGGCACCGCTGACCTCCCTATCAAGTCCCGTTCCCTTCGCTATGTGGGGGATGGACTTACTGGGACCATTTCCTCCAGCCCCCGGACAGCTAAAGTTCCTAGTCGTGGCCGTCGACTATTTCTCTAAGTGGATAGAAGCAGAGCCCCTGGCTACGATCACCGAACATAGGGTCGTTCAATTCTTCTGGAAAAATGTGATTTGCCGGTTCGGTGTTCCCCGAGTCATAGTCACAGATAATGGGACACAGTTCACTGGAGCCGCCTTCCGAGCCTTGTGTGAAGACCTTTCCATACAACACCGATTCTCCTCCGTCTCCCATCCCCAATCGAATGGCCAGGCTGAGAATGCCAACCGACAGATTCTTGCGGGAATCAAGAAGAGGTTAGATACATGTTCCAAGGGACTATGGGTCGATCAGCTGCCGAACGTACTCTGGAATCACCGCACCACCAAGCGGACCCCAACAGGCGAGAGCCCGTTTAATCTCACCTATGGGGCCGAAGCCATCATCCCCCTAGAAGTCGGGATACCCTCTCCTCGCCTGATCGCTTATGAAGAAGAGCAGAATGCTAGAGAACTCAGAACAAGCCTAGATCTGATAGACGAAATCCGAGAGAGAGCTGCCATACGCCAGCAAGCTTACCGAAGAAGGATCGAGCTGGCATACAACAAAAGGGTCCGCCCAACGGACCTCAAAGAAGGGGATTTAGTCCTTCGGAAGTTGGCCATCTCGTTCCCCGGGCAGAAAAGCAAGCTGGCCCCGAACTGGGAGGGACCGTACAAGATCTCGAAAGTAATCCGCCCCGGTACGTACAAGCTAGAGGATCTCGAAGGCAGAGAAATTCCCCGGACTTGGAACGCCGACCATCTTTTGAAATACCAAGAGAAGGCAACTACGTCTCTCCAAGTAACTCGAGATGTCGAACCGTTCCCCTCCTCTCTCTAGTCATAATTTGTCCTTTTGTGCTTTCTTTTATTATTGTAATAACGGCTAGCAACTTTAGAAGCAGCCGATCATTAGATATTAATAAATGAAGTTTCTTCATGTTTTCACTACTATTACATCCCTCTGCTTGTAACCCCTTAAACTGACAATGGTTCCGGAGTCCAACACTTGGTTCGAACCTACTCCGCAAGCTCGCTCCTAAGCGAGCTAGGGGTAGTTCGCCATTCGAAAATGCTCCCACAGCCGTTGAATGGTACGGAGTCCAACACTTGGTTCGACCCTACTCCGCAAGCTCGCTCCTAAGCGAGCTAGGGGTAGTTCGTCATTCGAAATTGCTCCTACGCCCCTTAAACCGACAATGGTTCCGGAGTCCAACACTTGGCTCGATTCTACTTCGCGAACTCGCTCCTAAGCGAGCTAGAAGTAGCTCGCCATTCGAAAATGCTCCCACAGCCGTTGAACGGTACGGAGTCCAACACTTGGTTCGACCCTACTCCGCAAGCTCGCTCCTAAGCGAGCTAGGGGTAGTTCGCCATTCGAAATTGCTCCTACACCCCTTAAACTGACAATGGTTCCGGAGTCCAACACTTGGCTCGATTCTACTTCGCGAACTCGCTCCTAAGCGAGCTAGAAGTAGCTCGCCATTCGAAAATGCTCCCGCAGCCGTTGAATGGTACGGAGTCCAACACTTGGTTCGACCCTACTCCGCAAGCTCGCTCCTAAGCGAGCTAGGGGTAGTTCGCCATTCGAAATTGCTCCTACACCCCTTAAACTGACAATGGTTCCGGAGTCCAACACTTGGCTCGATTCTACTTCGCGAACTCGCTCCTAAGCGAGCTAGAAGTAGCTCGCCATTCGAAAATGCTCCCGCAGCCGTTGAATGGTACGGAGTCCAACACTTGGTTCGACCCTACTCCGCAAGCTCGCTCCTAAGCGAGCTAGGGGTAGTTCACCATTCGAAATTGCTCCTACACCCCTTAAACCGACAATGGTTCCGGAGTCAGGGATAGCTCACCGTCCTAAAAAACGCTCCGACGACGTTAACCCAATCAAGCAAGTGCACAACTTGGCTCAACGTTACTTCGCGATTTCACTCGTGATCGACCTAAAAGAAGCTCGCCATTCGGAGCCCGACAGTTCAGAAGTTACCCCATGACAGACAACATTCACAGCAATAAAACACGCAAGTTCGGCAATAACGCATTTATTGATGAAACAGATGTGATACAAAGGCAAACACAAACAGGAGCACGACTCAACAAAGGGAATTTACAATACCGACTCGTCACACTTAACGAAAAGCAAAAAAAAAGAGAGCAAAGAACTCGCGGAACCGACCACTTCAGCGCTTCTTCGGAGCTGGAGCATTCCGCTTCAAGGACACTCGAGAGTGACGACGCTTGTCCCCGGAGCGCGACCCCAAGCCGGCAAACTGGGACGTATCCTCGGCACCGCTCCTGGCAGCTACGCCGACAGACGCCCCGCTCGAGGAGATTGCCACCGAGCTCTGCGCGTCCCCCGGGCTTGGTTGGCCGATCCGCTGACGGGTCGCCATCTCATAGAAAGTAATGCCCCGCTCACTCTCAGCGCGAGTGCATGACGTGCTTCGAACGTTGATCGGCCCTGATGTGGCTTCAGACGAGCCACTTCCGCCTCCAACTCTGAGATCCTGTCCCGCAACGAGTCGTCTTTAACGTCGACTTCGAAACGTGGGGGTATCGCGGAGTCCGGCACTCCAGATCGACTAGCGACGAGGCGCCGAAGGTGGGTGACTTCGATGCTTTTATCCACCGTCGCCCTCTTGAGCGCTTCGACTTCAGCAGTCAACTCGACTCGTTCAGTCGTCAACTTGGCCACCTCGGCCGTCAGCCCCTCGCCCTCACTCCGGAGCTTCTCCTCTACGGACTGCAGATGCTGTATCTCGGAAAGCAACTCGTCCTTCTCCGCTGTTATTTTGGACAAATTATGACGAATGCACTGAACACGAATCTCATTACTGAAATTAGTAGGCAAGTGTTCACCTTCGGGTATGAGCTCGGCGATTCGGCTTTCCAAACGACGAATCTCGATATCACGCCGGCCGAGGATGAGCTGGAGATGCTTCCTCTCGCTCTCGGCTCGGCGCAATCCGAGCTCGACCTCATAAAGCTTCTCCCTACACCTAGCCAGACACAGCCTCGTCGCCCCTAGGCCAGCCTCGGCTCTAACCTCTTCGTCCGGCCGGGAAAGCTCGACGTCTTGGGGGATCACCATAAGCTGCAAAGAAATCGGAGCAATTAGCAAGAGCGTTGAGCGTGGCCGAAGCACCGCACTTGGAAAAATTTTCATCTCTAAAAACAAAGTTTGACGGTTCGGCAAAAGAGGGGGCATAAAACAGAAATTTCCGAGCACCAACACTTGCAAAAATTTTGATTTCATTCACGTCAAAAGAAGCGGTGGCCAGTCCGCTATTAGGCATTACAAAGTTCGAAAGAAAAAAAAAAGGAGAAAAAGAGCAGAAACAGCCAAAAACAATAAAACGAGAGGCGGATTCAGTGCTCGACCTCTTTCCCCGGGCGACGAGGCGGAGTAGGGGTCGACTTCGCCGAAGGAGATGCCGCCGCCAGCGGAGTGGCCGTGGTGCTCGGGACCTCGCCAGTAATCCCGGCATCGGCATCAGCGCCGTCCTCCTCCTCCTCCTCTTCCCCTTTGGACTCGGGGTCGAAGCCCTCGACGTGTCCGGGGAAGAGTCGCCATCCCGAGACGTCCACCCCGGGGTACGCCTCTCGCACCCGGTCGAGGGCAGTGGCGAAGGCCTTCGCCATGTTCTGCGCAAGGTACCCCTGGGCCTTCTTCAAGGTGGCGTCCTCCACCTCCTTCACGGCCGCCGCCCGCTTCGCCTCGGCCTCGACCAACTGGTTGGCCGACCCCCTCCTTCTCCCGACGCAGCTCGTCCTCCAGCCTCTTCACTTCGGCCTCGAGGTGCTGGATCCTCGCAGACCGACCTTCATGCTCGACTCGGAGCTTGTCGAGCTGGTTCGACATCCGAGCCTTCTCGTTCCGAGCCTGGTCGGACTCTTGCTTCAGCTCCTTCTCGAGGGCGGTCAGCCTTTCGGTGAGGTGACCGAAGTGGACGACGATCTGCAAAGGAAAGAGGAAGAACTCAGAGAGTTAGAAAAATTTTGTGATTCAAGATGAAACGAATGAAGGGAACTCGGAACTTACCGATACCGCCGAACGAGCGATCTCGATCACGTCGTCGCCTTGCCTCCCCGCGTCCATGGCGGCGCGGTCCTTCGGGGTGGCGAGATGCTTGACGGCCTGCATACTCGCCAACGAGTTCCCGAGGAACCCATCGTGCCTCCGGACCTGCCAGTCCGGAATGTGGATCCGCTTGTGCTCCTCCGTCAGGAGCTCCTCGCCTGCTACAGTTAGCGGCGGGGTCGGCATGGCGAGCGCGGCGGCAATGGGGAAATCCCCCACAGGAGCAGTAGCCGAAGGCCCCGCCATGGTGACGACCGGTTCGTCAGCAACCTCCACCACCTGGTCGGGGGCCGCAATCCTCGGCACCTTCGGGGTCGAGGGCAGCTTCGACGCAACCCTCTTGCGCTTCCTCGGCGCCTTACTGGCGAGCCCCGCCCTGAGCGCCAACACCGCCTCGTAGTCCATAGATTCTGCATCAAAAGCAAAAAATGATTAGCACAAAAGAAGAACAAGGCAGCAAGTACGGAAAAAAGAACTTGGCGAAAAGCCGCGTACTAGGATCTACGCGGCCGAGCCCTCCCCTGTAAAGAACGTCTTCCGTCAAGTCCTTCCAGTCGTACTTCGGCCGGTCGAGAAGGGTCCACACCGCCCCTTCTTCTTCTACTGAGAGTCTCGGCAGCGCCGTCGCCCTCTTGGTCACCCCTTCTGCCCAGTTGGTGGGGATCGGCCAGGCCTCTCGACTCCGCACGACGACCCACTTCTCTCGCCAGTGCTTGATAGAGTCTGGGCAAACCACGAGCCTGCCGCCGTGCCTCGGAGTCAGATAATACCGGTACTCCGACTTGTTCCCTTGGTGGAGCCGGTATATCGTCCGAAGCACGTTCAGCTGCGGTTCGATCCCCGCGGCTTGGCAATGGAGAACGAAGCCATTAATCACTCGCCACGCGTTCGGCATGAGCTGAATAGGGCAGACCCCGTACCAGCTCACCACGGTAATTGCGAACGCGTGGAGAGGTAGCCGGGCACCGGCGATAAAGGCATCAACCGGCCAGCAACACATGGTCACTGGCAGCGGCGAATTGGCCCTAACCCCGGGGCCCGGCAGCATGATTTCGTACTCCTCCGGGATGAAAAAAGCATCCCGGATCGCCACCAACTCCTCCTCGCGCAGGATCGACGCCGCATCGTCCGCCTCCGTTGTCTCCCTCGCTTCATTCTCCTCGAAGGTCCTCTCCCTCCCATGGACGATCCGCTCGGCCTGGTCCTTCGGGAGCTCCCTGACCCTATGCAGACCCGTCAACGGACCCGGTAGCTGTCCGAACTCCCCCATCCTCTTCGGGTCCATGACGATGGAATCCTTCCCGAACACCTTCCCCTTAGGTGGATTCGGAGACGAGGCCTCGACGCCTTCAAGGGAGGGCTCGGACCAAGAGACTTCATCTGAGACAGAAGCTACAGACATAACTTATAAATTACCTTGAAAGGAGAGAGCTGCCGAAAAACCTCGCCTGAGTCAAACACCGGTCACCGGAAAAATTCGCCTGAAACACTAGAGAACGCCTGAGCAAATGAGAGGAGAAGTGAGAAATGAGAGGGGGGGGTAAGGATTTATAGAAGGGGGGGGCACTCCCCACGAGGCTAATGGGCTTGTACGACCGGCCCATCTAAACCAAGCGGCGGAGCGATCCCAATCGTCACCTCGTTAACCGCAGCGAATCATGAGATGCATTTAATGCTATCCCATCTGATGGAACCCCAGAGGTCACAGCATTTAATGGACGTCCCATCTGTCAGGGTTGTCAGAATTGTCAGAATTGTCAGACGTTCAAATGGCGCACAGAAAAGACAAACTCACATAAACGACAAGTCTGGGCGCTCGGCACCCACTGCCGAGCATTCGTGACACCGACCCTGTTATAGGGAAAAAGTCACGCTCGGCACCCATTGCCGAGCATTCGTGACACCGACCCTGTTATAGGGGAAAAAGTCACGCTCGGCACCCACTGCCGAGCATTCGTGACACCGACCCTGTTATAAGGGAAAAAGTCACGCTCGGCACCCATTGCCGAGCATTCGTGACACCGACCCTGTTATAGGGGAAAAAGTCACGCTCGGCACCCACTGCCGAGCATTCGTGACACCGACCCTGTTATAGGGGAAAAAGTCACGCTCGGCACCCACTGCCGAGCATTCGTGACACCGACCCTGTTATAGGGGAAAAAGTCACGCTCGGCACCCACTGCCGAGCATTCGTGACACCGACCCTGTTATAGGGGAAAAAGTCACGTTCGGCACCCATTGCCGAGCATTCGTGACACCGACCCTGTTATAGGGGAAAAAGTCACGTTCGGCACCCATTGCCGAGCATTCGTGACACCGACCCTGTTATAGGGGAAAAAGTCACGCTCGGCACCCACTGCCGAGCATTCGTGACACCGACCCTGTTATAGGGGAAAAAGTCACGCTCGGCACCCACTGCCGAGCATTCGTGACACCGACCCTGTTATAGGGGAAAAAGTCACGCTCGGCACCCACTGCCGAGCATTCGTGACACCGACCCTGTTATAGGGGAAAAAGTCACGTTCGGCACCCATTGCCGAGCATTCGTGACACCGACCCTGTTATAGGGGAAAAAGTCACGTTCGGCACCCATTGCCGAGCATTCGTGACACCGACCCTGTTATAGGGGAAAAAGTCACGCTCGGCACCCACTGCCGAGCATTCGTGACACCGACCCTGTTATAGGGAAAAAGTCACGCTCGGCACCCACTGCCGAGCACTCGTGGCACCGACCCTGTTATAGGGAAAAAGTCACGCTCGGCACCCACTGCCGAGCACTCGTGACACCGACCCTGTTATAGGGGAAAAAGTCACGTTCGGCACCTATTGCCGAGCATTCGTGACACCGACCCTGTTATAGGGGAAAAAGTCACGCTCGGCACCCACTGCCGAGCATTCGTGACACCGACCCTGTTATAGGGAAAAAGTCACGCTCGGCACCCACTGCCGAGCACTCGTGACACCGACCCTGTTATAGGGAAAAAGTCACGTTCGGCACCGCTGTCGAGCGTTCGTGGCACCGACCCTGTTATAGGAAAAAAACAGGTTCGGCACCGCTGCCGAGCGTTCGTGGCACCGACCCTGTTATAGGGAAAAAACAGGTTCGGCACCGCTGCCGAGCACTCGTGGCACCGACCCTGTTATAGGGAAAAAGTCACGCTCGGCACCCACTGCCGAGCACTCGTGACACCGACCCTGTTATAGGGAAAAAGTCACGTTCGGCACCGCTGCCGAGCGTTCGTGGCACCGACCCTGTTATAGGGAAAAAACAGGTTCGGCACCGCTGCCGAGCGTTCGTGGCACCGACCCTCTTATAGGGAAAAAACAGGTTCGGCACCGCTGCCGAGCGTTCGTGGCACCGACCCTGTTATAGGGAAAAAACAGGTTCGGCACCGCTGCCGAGCGTTCGTGGCACCGACCCTCTTATAGGGAAAAAACAGGTTCGGCACCGCTGCCGAGCGTTCGTGGCACCGACCCTGTTATAGGGGAAAAACAGGTTCGGCGGATCGCCGAACTCACTCCTGACGCTCGCAGCCCTGCCGAACCCACTTCCCTCTCTGGAAAAGCTCGCCGAACCGCATATGGACCTCGGCCCCTTCGCCAGCGAACTCTAGGGGGGTCTAAAGCGTGATCCAAGTATACAGGACCCCCGAACGACGAATTGGTACTCCGCGAAAGTAAAAAAGACGCCCCCGCAGTAACGCCACATGACCATCAGAGTTCAGGAGCGACTCAGAGTTCAATCCGCTTGAAAAATCACCAAACTACCTCCTTCAAGATTCAAAACCTTCCGTTTGGGCCCCGATACAACTCTGCCAGCCATTAAAAACAGCTAAACTACTCCTCAAAGGCTGATCAAGCTCAGCCTTTAGGAGTGGGGGGCTCGTGATATGGCTAAAAATGGGGTTTAATCGGAACCGTCCAAATCAGGCGCGAATCTTGGGACCAGAGGGTGAAACAGTAATTTCACCCACTAAAGGACCAAAACGGATATTGGATCTGCCCTCCTAGGGCCCAATAATCCGCGAATGGATCCACCACCAAGAGGGTGCGGGTCTCAACCCGCTGCGCACCCAATCCATCAAGATAGAGTCAGGGTCCCTGATTAAACACGATCAACGGCCCTGATGGACATCTACCTTTTCACTGGGATTTGGGGATTAAATTCCTTATCTGATTACGGGGAATATACCTTATCAGATTACATTCCTAATCTGTTTACAAGGAGATTATTCCATATCAGATCACGGGGATTACATTCCTAATCTATTCCCTGAGACGCCTATAAATACCCCCCATCCATCTCCATTAAGAGGTAATCAACTCTTCACCAGTTTTTGTGCTCATTCATAGTCTTCTTAGATTACTGACTTGAGCGTCGGAGGGTGCGTCGCCGGGAACAACCCCGGTGTCTCACACTTTTTGCAGGTGCACGGCGGGAACGACGAACGGGGCCCGACGGAACAGGTACCAGGTCTTTCTATTCAGTTTCCCCAAGAACCCACAAGTTCTATCTGTTTGCCCCCACACCAAATTTAGCGGCAACAATAATAATAAAATCTTTTGTGTTGTGCAGCGAAAGACGACTGCACTCCACCTTTTAAATAGGCCGGAAATCAAGAGAATTAGGGTTTTGAGCACATTTGTAAAAATACTCCTTTTAAATATAACTTTACATATATAGATCCATATACTTGGAAACTTGACAAAAACCAATTTATTTGAGATTTAATAACAAAAACAACCATCAATAAGTCTGCCGGCACTGTTTGAAAAACCCAGAAAATAATTTTGCATTTTCATCCATTCAAATAGCAATTTTGCAAAAAGATCATCTTTTATCGAAACTTGTAAAATAAATCAAATTCATCAAAACAAAAGGTAAGCTTTTTAACCCTGAGTTGACTAGGAATTAAGACAAGCTTAAGAATCCGAAAATCTGGAGTTTTCACTCCAATTGGTAATTTTGCACAAAAGTCATTCTTTTTGTAATATTTGTCGATAGGTCCAATAAATATCAGAAAAATCCAGAAAATTCAAAAATAATATCTAATAATAAATAATGATTTTTCACAAAATAATTTTTGACTTTGAACTTCCCAAGAAAATATTTGCACGTGTTTTGCATGTGTGCAAAGATAATTTTTAGAAAAAATATTTATTAAATCACCAAAAATCATTTTAATTCATTTATAAATCTTAAAAATAATATTTAAAAATACGGGATGCTACACCTAGTGGCAGGAACTTTCAAATATTTACCATATCTTTCATATTTAGTTTTAAAATAATAAATAAGAGTTGTTATATTAGTTAATCTACATTCTGTATTGGGTTGATTTATATTTATATCTATATTTGATTATATTAGGTTAGAAGAATTTTTTATGCCCAAGTTTTCTAAGCATATATAAAGGTCTCTTTGTTTCTCATTATGTATCTCAAGAAGATCAATAATATCATCTCTCGTTACTCCAATATTTTATTCTACAACATGGTATCAGAGTGTTTTGATCCACCTTAAGCACTGTCTTTCTTGAGTAGTAAGAAGAGAGTCACCTCTCTTCAAAATTGTCATTTTCTTCTTTTTTAGTTATCACACTCCTCAAGATACAGATTTTAAATCTGGTTCTCTTTCATATTCAGATTTTCAGACCTAGTTATCTTCTAGATGCAAATTTCTAGACCCAGACCTCCTCAAGATGCAAATTTTCAAATTCGATTCACCTCTAAATTCGAATTTTCATATCCGATCTTTTTTCATATTCGGATTTCCATATCCAATCCCATCTAAATTCAGATTTTCTATGCACTATCTGGTTTCATCTGCAACGTCCATGCTATCCAATTTTATCCATAATGTGCTCAATTCTTCTATGAAGTGTGATGCGAGTGTTGACCCATATAGTTGAATTCCCTATAGTTTTCTTTGCTCAGTATAGATCTCTGCTTCGTCGCAATTCTTTGTTTTTCTCTCCAGTTCAAATTGGGCTTCAACTTCATCTACGCTCCAACTTGAAGGGTTGATGTGTCGGATTTATATACAAATATTTGTACTCATTTACCTATTAAAATGGCTTGTTTTCGTTGATATTGTCTATAGTTCATCATATTTCTATAAGATTTCATTTAATTAATTATTTTTGAAGAAATAATATTTTTGAGGCAAAAAGTAAAGAATTGGTGAAAAAATCAACAAACAAAGTAAAATAATTGATTTATCGATTTTATTGTTTTGTTGAGTTAAAATTGCGACAAATAATTTGTAAAAGGATTTTTATACGCGAATTTGATTTATAGTTAGTTTAATTAATTTTAAACTAATTAATTTTATTTTATTTAAAAATCCTAATTTTTGGTATTATTTTGTGTACGCAGAAGCACGTGGGTGGCAGAAAAGGAAGAAAAGAAAGAAAGAGGAAGTAAATAAAATTCTGGGTTATAGAAGGAATGAAATAAAGAAAGTGGGAGGACTAATCTGCAAAAAGTGCAAACCCTAACTCCTTCCCGTTCTCTATATATACAAAGCAAAGAAGAGAGAAGAAAATAGGAGGTGACGGCTGAACATTAAACAAACACACAAATAGAACAAAGAGATAAAGTAAGAGAGAGAGAGAAGCAGCAGTTGGCGTGCTGGCTTCTCTTTCTTCTTCCTGACGTGTGCTCGGATCAAACAAAGAAGGAGAGAGAAGCAGCACGTGACCACTGGCTTCTTCTTTTTCTTCGGTTTGCAGTGCTTGGGAGCCACGCGCTGTGCGATCTGACGTGACACAAGGACGAAGCAGCACGCGGCTCAGAACAGCACGGGCTATGTGCGTCTGACGTGGACGAGGTTTCGACGCGACAGGGGTCCCACGGAAGAGCCACAGGACGAAACGGCAGTGTGACAGACCGGCTGTTTCACTGACGTGGCGAACTAGTTTTGGGACACGCGGCCCGACAACGGCAGTGTGACAGACTGATGCGTTGATTGACGGCGCGTGACAGCAACATTTTGGCTCCGACTTTTGATAAGAAAAGGGGTTTGAATTAAATTTTGTATTCTTTTATATCTTTTCTTCTCAATATTTTTTTTGATGCATCCCAAACAAATATGAACTGAACTTATTGTTCTAGAGGCTAAGGTGTAGCCAAGTTTTGAACACAATTTTTAAATCCTTATTATTATTCTATTTTTCCTGGTTGTGTTTTAATTTTTATTCTTTATGCGTACAACATGGTGGATAGACATTTGTATGATTTTTTAAATCATAAAGAGACCGAACGGGTTATTTGTGATTAATAAAAATTAAGACCGTATATTGGAGGACGTGACCGTTAAGAAATCCAATTTTTCAATTAATAATTTGGTGGATAGACAAATGATTAATTGAGAATAATTTTTAGACTACGTTGATAGAGTGGTTAATATCTTTAGGATTTTGGTCGACAATTGGGAAAGATAATATTTTTATTTAGAATTTGTGTGTGTGATAAACAAGGTGAACCAAGAGCCCTAGAACTAATTTTATCATTAAACAAAGTACAAGAGCTTCACTATTTCACAGCCCTCTCCCTCTTCACCAATTTAGTTAGATTAAATTAGATTAGAGTAATTTAGTTGTTTTATTATTCATAAAATTCGATCTTCCAAATAGTGATTCATCTAGCGATATCGGTACTCAGTAAAATATCTAGTCCCTGTGGGTTCGACACTCTACTCATCTATCTATATTACTTGTGCGATTTTGTACACTTGCAAATATCAACATCAAGGGTAGCGTTGGAATATTTACCATATCTTTTATATTTAGTAATAAATTAATATATAAGAGTTGTCATATTAGTTGATCTACATTCTATATGTGGTTGATTTATATTTAAATCTATATTTGATTATATTTTGTTAGAAGCTTTATGCCCAAATTTGTAAGCCTATATAAAGAGCTCTTTGTTTCTCATTATTTATCTCAAAAAGATCAATAATATCATCTCTCTTTGCTCCAATATTTTATTCTACAACAAAAATAAAGTTTAATATGTTAATATAACTTAATAGAGAGAGTGCAATCTATCTTTAATCCCAATTTGCATTTCATACCGTTTATATTGTAAAATCAACTTATATACATTCATTTACATATTAAATGATTTTATTTTTACTTTCTCTGTGTAGTTAATTCATGTGATTCTCTAGAGCAAAAAAAATATGTTATGAATTTGAATATTGAAATTTTTAGTTAACATTGAAAAAAATATTGTCATATATTTTTGGACCCGTTGCATATCCCGGAATTGATCAGACCCGAACTAGACCCGAAAAATATGAGTATACCTGGATTTGGAATCAGACCCATTGCCATAGGGAAGGATCCGCGTATCTAACTACCCGACCTGACCCGATAACAGTGCTAATTATAGTTGTCAGTCAAATCCCCCAAAATCATGGATGAGATATTAATTCCATCTCTTCACTATGGGAATCTCCAACTGAACCTTAAAAGATACGTAGGCTTTCTCATAAAAGCAGGCCCCCCTTTTCAGGTCTATCTTCTATAACAGTTTCCTACTCTATAAATACCCTTTCCCGTTATTTAGCCAGATGTAATCAATATTTCTCCACTAAAAATCTATAATCTTTATTCTGGGTTGTTGAGTTAAGCGTCGGAAGGTCTTATGCTGGAGGCACCTCCTATGTGAGACTTTTTGCAGGTTCTCGGACGTTTTCAACCGTTCAGATCCAGATTCAAGTGATTTCAGTCATCTAGATCCAGACAATCCCAACCATCCAGATCAAGATCCAGACGACCCCAGTCATTCAGATTCTGAATCTGATCTACGGTCCAGATCAGTGCTTTCTCTCAATAAAATAACTCATAATCTGATTGCTACCACACCAAAATTAGCAGTAATAGATGTCTTCCACAATACTTCCTTTCCTTGGACAATACTTTTCTGGATTTTTTTTCCAAAATGACCCTTTTTATGAAAGTTTTTCCACAAACGACTTGTTTTTTTATTATTCCATAAACGCCCCACTCGCTTTTTAAAAAAGCGAGTGTGGTATAATCCATCACGCTTTTTCAAAAAGCGAGTCTAGGGTACAGAAAATTTGAAACCTAAGACTCGCTTTTTGAAAAAGCGCGGATCATAATGCCACACTCGCTTTTTCAAAAAGTGAGTCTTGGCCTTCTTTGCCCAGCAACACTCGCTTTTTGAAAAAGCGGGGGAATTAACCCACACTCGCTTTTTCAAAAAGTGAGTGTCGTTTGGGACTTATACCCCCCACCCCCAAACAGATCTCACTATTCTCTCTTCTTTCTCTCTTCCTCTTCGCTCGCGAAACCCTAATCCATCTCTCATCTCAAATTCGTCAAAGTACCCTCGTAATTTGTGGAATAACCCATAAAATTGCTTTGGACAACTTAAACCCTTCTTCCGATAGAGGTTTAATTTGTTGGAATTTGGGTATACTTGAAGAGGAAAACAACTTTATTGTGAAGGTATGATGTTTATTGCCCCATTATTTTGTTAATTTCATTAGGTTTTCTTTTTGGGTAGATAATAACTCGCTTATTGGTATAAATTAACGTAGGTATGGATTTGGAGATTCCTATTTGGTTATACTTTAGTGGTGAAATAATTCGTGATCCAAAGATTGGTTGTTGTTATATCGTGTTGGATCCGGAAATAGTTTGGGTACCCCGTACCATTACATTTGAAGAAGTAGTTAAGAGAATATATGAAGTTACTAATTGGGATAGAAATCAATGGAATGTGAAAATTTTAGCTCGATACGCAGCAGGAAGAGGAGATGGTCAGTATTTTATGACAGTGCTCGTACCTACTAATACTGCGCTGAAGTCATTGATTGCTAGGACATTTGATCCCAATTGTGCTTGGTCTGCATTAGAGTTATATATTCAGCAAATTCGAGTTGTGAATGCTCAGCCAGATGATATTCCCAGTTCAAGCTTCATAAGGGTAGTACCTACACAGCAGATAAGGTCTAACCCTGCTCAATCTTCAGAACCAAATCCAGTATCCTCACAAGAGAACACCTTCACAAATTCAACAATCCCGGATTCTCTAAATATTGAGATGCCACGCCAACCTAGTCCCGTTCCTGACTCTGTTCCAAATGACAGTGTATTTGAACTCTTTCAAAATGCAGTTTGTAACAACAGCTTATTAGACGATGATGAAGAAGAGGAAGAAACAGACGACGAAGATGATGATAGTGGTGAAAATGATGACGGAGACGAAGATGATGATGATAGTGGTGCAAATGTAAATCCTACGAACAACAGTTCTAATGAAGTCAGAGCTACTTATAGCTACTCCAATGTTGACACTCATGTTACCGAGGAGATGGCTAAAGGTGCTAGAGTACACCTAGTTCCACAAGAGTCGTCTGGTTCGTCCAATGTAGACGAATTGTACGTTGGACAGGAGTTTATAAGTAAGCAGTCGATTCAACAGGCAGTGAAGTTGTATTCTATCAAAAAACATCGTGAATTCGTAACTTTAAAATCTACACCATCACTGTACACTGTTAAATGCAAAATGACACCTAGAAAACGTACCATTGAGGAGATCGTGCAAGGTCTCCCCGGAGTAAGTGATGGTGGCTGCCCTTGGAGATTACGAGCAATGGTTCCAAAAGGCGGGACGAATTTTGTGGTGAAGAAGATAGTTGGGCCACACACTTGTACGAATCCAACGTTGAATCAGGATCACCTTAAAATTGATTACAATCTTGTTTATAATCTGATTGTTGATGTGGTGAAAAAGGATACCGGTTTATCACCGAAGTCAATTATTGAGATTGTTAAATTACAATATAATTATCAGATTTCGTATAAGAAAGCTTGGAGAGCAAAACAAAAGGCGATCGAGAGGTTGTATGGTACCTTCGAAGAAGCATACACAAAGTTGCCTTTTCTACTCATAGCAATTCAAGCAGCAAATACAGGAACCGTTATTCACTGGGATAAGTATGAGTCTAGTCCTAGCGAGAAAACATTCAAGGGTGTATTCTGGGCATTTAGTCCTTCAATTGAAGGTTTCAAGTCTTGCAGACCTGTTATCAGTGTTGACGGAACTCACTTGTACGGTAAGTACAAGGGTTGCTTGCTAATTGCTGTTTCCCCAGATGCGAATGATTGCTTATTTCCGTTTGCATTTGCATTGGTTGATGGAGAGAGTATAAATATGTGGACATGATTCATGACTTGCATCCGATATTATGTCACCGATCGCACTGAGTTGTGTGTTATCTCTGATCGTCACGCTGGTATAATGTCTGCTATGGAGTTACAAAATGGAGCTTGGAACGAACCTAATGGATATCACCGTTATTGTATGCGCCATTTTGTTACAAATTTTTTTAGTAAATTTGGTAGCAAGGCATTGCGTAAGAAGGTGAAAATTATAGCGTGTCAACGCCAACCCAAAAAGTTCATGGCCAAACTTGCTGAACTTGAAAACATAAATGTGGAGGCAGCTAATTGGTTGAAAGAGAAGCCGGTTGAGAAATGGGCACTTTATGCAGATGAAGGTCGAAGATACGGGATAATGACTACGAACCTATCAGAAGTGTTCAATTCAGTCTTGAAAGGAGTCTGTAGTTTGCCGGTAACAGCGATTGTTGAGACGATCTTCTTACGTCTGAACTCTTATTTTACTACTCGTCGACAGGAAGTCAGTAAACTTTTATCTGAAGGGATGATTTTTGCTCGAAGAGTACATGAACTGCTCGATAGTTGCCGTGAGAGAGCTAACGGACATGAGGTTACAATGTTCCATCATCAACCGGGAGTTTTTTCCGTGAGAACGGGTATACGCATGGTGGGTGGAGAAAGGAAGGGTGGGAACTTGCACATTGTGAATTTGGGAACGAAACGTGCACATATATGAAATTTTATCTATACCATATCCCATGTTCTCATGTACTGGCAGCTTGTGCATATCATGCAATCGATCACAAGCATCTCGTTGATAAATTTTACACCGTTACTTCATTAGCACAAACATACGGCCCACCGTTTTAGCCTATACTAGATCCAGCATATTGGCCTATTATTGATGGACCAAAACTAGTACCTGATGCCACTTTGCGACGTAAAAGGAAGGGCAGACCTAGAACTACCAGATTCCGCAATGACATGGATGTGAGAGATAGGTCAAGTCGTGGTACAGGGATGAAATGTTCAAAATGTGGTTTACAAGGACACAATAAGCGGCGATGCACTAATAGTGGAACTAGAACATTTAACTATTGTATGCTTGTACTTTTTAATTTGGACTTTGTAATTGTACTAAATTATGTCGATAGAGACGATAAAGTTTTATTTTGAAAATTCGTTTGTATTTTTTGTTGATGTCCTGGTGTGTTTGTTGCGTTATGACTACTGTAATCTAACTTAAAGATTTCATTAACATAGGCAAGACTCACTTTTCCAAAAACCGAGTCTTATACAGAACACCGCGCTTTCTCAGAAAGCGATTCTTTTGCCTGTAGATTTATTTCAACAAGCCAAAGACTCGCTTTCTCAGAAAGCGAGTTTGGTGTAAAGAAGCGCGGTGTTTGGGAAAGCGAGTCTTGAATCTGTTGATAACCAAAGATCAATACTTCACTGGTTTCACAGTCGCTTTCCCATAAATCGTGAAACTAATGACTAGACTCGCTTTTGAGAAAGCGAGTCTTCAATCTGCTAGCAAAAAAGAATACAGAACCAAGACTCGCTTTCTCAGAAAGCGAGTTTAGGTCTGAACATCGCGGTTTTTCAGAAAGCGTCTGTTGATTTTGCTTGATTCCCAGAGGCTTCAAGATCTCTGGAATTCCAAAAGATGTACACTCGCTTTTTGAAAAAGCGGGGTATTTATACTCAGACTCGCTTTTTCAAAAAGCGTCTGTTGAGTTTGCTTGATTCACAGAGGCCTCAAGATCTCTGGAATTCCAAAGATGTACACTCTCTTTTTGAAAAAGCGGGGTATTTGTAACACCCCTGCCCCGAGCCCGGACACTTTTTACAATTTATAAGACAAATTAGATATTATGTAGTACAACTGCCCACCACAGGCTGCCTCTCAAAAGGTGGTTAACCGAATTGGTGACTAATGATCATTGGCAATTATTATTTATATTATAATTTATTACTTGAAACTATCGGTATGGGACAAATCCCCACACCCTTTTCCTTTTCCATACCCGTGCACAACCCAAGGGATTTAATCCCTTTGAGTGCCACGCGTCACCACAAGAACACACAGCACACAAGTGCTGTGCTCTTCATTCCATCCGGGTGGGTCCCCCCACCAATTTCAAATACCGGATTTCCAAACCATCCATAATCATTTCATATCCAACTAATTCTTTTTATAAATCCTTCCCATAGAGATACTCTATAGGACAAGCTCAAATTCATTTATTATTATATATTTCAAACCATATATATATTTCAGAAATACGGGGTATTACATACACCCCCCCTTCAGAAATCAGCGTCCTCGCTGATGAGCACGGGGCATGCACAATCTAGTGCAGGATCTACTTTCTAGCCGATGTAGAGCATTTCTGTGAGCGTCACTCTCGTCTTTGGAATTCTGGAGACCGACCCCATTGGAATTCTGGAGACCGACCCCACTCTGGGATCATTCTGTGGATCTCTGTCCATCTGTCTCACTCCGCCGGGATCATTCTGTGGATCTCTGTCCATCTGTCTCACTCTGCCGATCATCCTGGAGTCCATAACTCACTGCTCTCACACCCTCGGCGTCGAAAGTCGGCTCTGATACCATTTGTAACACCCCTGCCCCGAGCCCGGACACTTTTTACAATTTATAAGACAAATTAGATACTATGTAGTACAACTGCCCACCACAGGCTGCCTCTCAAAAGGTGGTTAACCGAATTGGTGACTAATGATCATTGGCAATTATTATTTATATTATAATTTATTACTTGAAACTATCGGTATGGGACAAATCCCCACACCCTTTTCCTTTTCCATACCCGTGCACAACCCAAGGGATTTAATCCCTTTGAGTGCCACGCGTCACCACAAGAACACACAGCACACAAGTGCTGTGCTCTTCATTCCATCCGGGTGGGTCCCCCCACCAATTTCAAATACCGGATTTCCAAACCATCCATAATCATTTCATATCCAACTAATTCTTTTTATAAATCCTTCCCATAGAGATACTCTATAGGACAAGCTCAAATTCATTTATTATTATATATTTCAAACCATATATATATTTCAGAAATACGGGGTATTACATACACCCCCCCTTCAGAAATCAGCGTCCTCGCTGATGAGCACGGGGCATGCACAATCTAGTGCAGGACCTACTTTCTAGCCGATGTAGAGCATTTCTGTGAGCATCACTCTCGTCTTTGGAATTCTGGAGACCGACCCCATTGGAATTCTGGAGACCGACCCCACTCTGGGATCATTCTGTGGATCTCTGTCCATCTGTCTCACTCCGCCGGGATCATTCTGTGGATCTCTGTCCATCTGTCTCACTCCGCCGATCATCCTGGAGTCCATAACTCACTGCTCTCACACCCTCGGCGTCGAAACCTGGCTCTGATACCATTTGTAACACCCCTGCCCCGAGCCCGGACACTTTTTACAATTTATAAGACAAATTAGATACTATGTAGTACAACTGCCCACCACAGGCTGCCTCTCAAAAGGTGGTTAACCGAATTGGTGACTAATGATCATTGGCAATTATTATTTATATTATAATTTATTACTTGAAACTATCGGTATGGGACAAATCCCCACACCCTTTTCCTTTTCCATACCCGTGCACAACCCAAGGGATTTAATCCCTTTGAGTGCCACGCGTCACCACAAGAACACACAGCACACAAGTGCTGTGCTCTTCATTCCATCCGGGTGGGTCCCCCCACCAATTTCAAATACCGGATTTCCAAACCATCCATAATCATTTCATATCCAACTAATTCTTTTTATAAATCCTTCCCATAGAGATACTCTATAGGACAAGCTCAAATTCATTTATTATTATATATTTCAAACCATATATATATTTCAGAAATACGGGGTATTACAGTATTTATACCCAGACTCGCTTTTTCAGAAAGCGAGTCTTGCTCTGTATGCAGAAGAGGCCAATTGTTCTTCTCTTGGTGGGACAACTACACCACAAACAACTCCAGCATCTCCATCTTCATTCCACAAACTCCACAATACACATACAATAATACACATACACAACTCCAGCATCTCCATCTTCTCAGCACAATCAATCCAATTTATCAACACAATCCAAAAAAAAAAAAACAGAAAACTTTAACAATAGATCACCACACGCACACACCCCATACCGAATTTTGAATTTCATTCAATCCACTTTTCAAAAGTTGATTACAAGATTCAACTACACAATATCTCACATTATAATTACACCCAAAAAATCACGGGTCCGGGGTGAACATGTTGGGACATCGCCGTTGCCTCTTCCCTCGCGGTGATGGAGTTTTCTGTGTCACACCCTCTATCGGCTCCTCTTCCTCTTGTTGGTCCTCACCCTCTACTTGCACTTCATCCTCTTGTTCTTCCTCAATTATAGGACGACGCGGTGGTTTACGGGCAACTCTCTTCACTCGCTTACCACGTGTATTGGTCCGATGAGCGGGAGTGGGTAAGATAGCATCCAGGGTCGCCCCCTCTCCCACAGCATCAGCTTGTGCTCGACAGGACGTCAGCATCTCGCGTGCGAAGTCCTTAACCACATCGGCTACGTTGCTACTTAACACAGCTGCACATTTCTTGCCCAGACTCCAAGTCTGTGCCATCTACAAAATATAATAAGTTGGACTTTGTAGTTCCAGTTCAAAAAAACTAAAAAACTTAACAGTACTAAAAAACTTACAAGCGTACGAATAGCCGATGCCTTTGGTTGAAACATAGGCAAATGCATTGAATGTACATCTACTGGTTCTGCTGCCGGTCGACGTATAGGTATCACCACGCCTGCTGAAGTCTGCACTGTCGGAGAGATGTACCGCCTTGTCATTCTCCTATACCAACCCATATAGTTCTCGTGCATTGCTAAGTCAAATGGAGGAATGTTCTCGATGATTTCATCGAACCTTTGTAGATTCCATCTCTCCACATATGACGAGAAGCTGGCGGCCCAATTATGTCCTGGCGTACGACCCATTCCAGTAATTTTATGCATGTCCGCATTGAATGGTTCGGCTACCGAAATCGCCTGCTGCAGACCAAACTGTCGTAGCACTCTGTTCACATAATAGAACTCGACAGTGCTAAAGTTGATCAGTGGTGCTTTTGTTAGCCAAAGATCTAGCCTATACAAAGAAATGGGCGGTAGTCGAGCTAGACGCTCCTCCGTGTAGGGCATCCATACTACGCAGTTATCTGCCAACCTATCCAACTCATCACGGTAGTAGGTCAGGCACCTGTTGGGGTTGGCAGTCCAAGTAAGGTTACCGAACCAGTACACACCAAGAGGAGGTAGCATGTACTGGTCCTCGGGGAGATGGATCCAGTTGGGTGATTGTTTGCTAACTACAGGACGTCCAACGTGGATACACGCCCAGCTCCACACTTGAAGCAATATCATCGGGCCATTCATCTGCACGGACCCGAGACTACACAGGTACAAACTCCTGTAGAGGGATGCTAAGGCAGCACTCCCCCAACTGTACTGGCCGACTCGTCCAAGATCTGCAATAAGCGGTAGGTACATGAGGGGGACAGAATGGCCACTGGAATTAGGGAACAATACACCTCCAAAAAGAGTCAGAATGTACGCCATGCAGTAGTAGTGGACCTCCTCTTCAGTCGAATCATCTGTCAATCGGTCCTTGAAATTTTCCTTCAACCACTTCAACCGAATCTGTTTCCCAATAACTGCCCCAGTCTCCACTTCGACACCAAGATATTGTTCTACTAAATATGGAGGGTCGAAGTCCATAGATCCAGTCACTGCCTGCCCATCTACTGGAAGGCCTGTGATTACTGAAACGTCCGGCAACGTAACAGTCATCTCCCCAACTGAAAGGTGGAAGCTGTGGGTCTCAGGATGCCATCTCTCGAGGAGTGTTGTAAGCAGTGGCCGATCGCACTTGATGCCGCTCATCAGTGCAATACCGTAGAGTCCGCAATCCCGTAAGATTTGGTGAATCCGTGGGTGCATAGGGAGTGGATGACCCCCACGGAATGTACACTCCTTCGAATCTCCCTCCCACACATCTCTAGAACGATGGTGTGACTGAAGAGTAAGAAGAGCGGGGTCGAGGGGACCTGGACCTCCAAGGGAAATAGTAGATGAAGAAGGGGCCGGGGACGAAGTACCAGCCACATTTGGGTTACTTGGGACCTGCAAAACAACATTTACGTCAGCAAAGAAATATATCATTCAATTATATGATAATGAAACAAATCGAATGCAGAAAATTATAAGCTTACATTAGTCCATTCGGTGCCACCACGACGACCGCCACGTCCACCGCGTGGAGGTGGGCCAAAAGATGTACGTGGTCCATCGCCACGATTGGCTCTACTACTAGAACCTACCTCCACATGTCTCCTAGTCCGTGGCATTTTTCAAAAAATAAGAGTATCCTACAATATGGAGCGAGCAATCATTATTAACAATACCAAAATATAAAACCAAGAAATATAGAACACATACGAACTTCTATAACTATTATAATGGGAGAGTTGAGGTTCACAAACAAATAAACAATTTTTTATTCTTTGGTGTATGTGTGTCAACACGTGGAGCGCACGTGTTAGTAGTTTTTTTTGTCCTTTTCAGTCCCCTTCCGCATCCAACGCACAAGCATTATACTACATTTTTTCTTTTTTGTCCTTTTCATTTGCCCAACACGTGCATCGCGCGTGCATTATACTAGTTTTGATTATTAATAACTATATCCTAATTTTACTCACAAATTCTACATTTAAACACCTTTTCAAAACGTATAGACCTCCACCTCAACCAACTATCCGACTTTTACACCCTAAATACCCATAAATTTTATACCGAAATTTACACATTTTCAACGACGATGCAAATTGTACCTCCAATAATATCAACCAATTTATAACTAAATAATTCTAAATATATATACAACATTAGAAAATATAAAGTTTGAGAAATATACCACAATCTTCACGCAAGAATTGAACCACGAGAAACACCCCCAAATCGTTCAACCCCCTTTTTGAAGAACGCCACCGCAATCACCAAAAAATCGAAAGAACCAGCAATTTCAAAGTGGGCAATTGGACTGGGATGAGATAATGAAGAATTTAGGAGTTATTCGACAGCTAATTTGATGGAATAGGGCCTTAAATCGAAGAATTCCGACGATGGGTTAGGGTTTCGCGAGCGTAGAAGGAGAAAGAAAGAGGAATAGTGAGATCTGTTTGGGGGTGGGGGGTTTAAGTCCCAAACGACACTCGCTTTTTGAAAAAGCGAGTGTGGGTTAATTCCTCCCGCTTTTTCAAAAAGTGAGTGTTGCTGGGCAAAGAAGGCCAAGACTCGCTTTTTGAAAAAGCGAGTGTGGCATTATGATCCGCGCTTTTTCAAAAAGCGAGTCTTAGGTTTCAAATTTTCTGAGCCCTAAGACTCGCTTTTTGAAAAAGCGTGATGGTTTATACCACACTCGCTTTTTCAAAAAGCGAGTGGGGCGTTTATGGAATTAAAAAAAACAGGTCGTTTGTGGGAAAACTTTCATAAAAAAATGTCATTTTGGGAAAAAAATTCACTTTTCTGAACACCATAAAAGCACGTGTTTCGAGAGTAATAAAGAGAAATACAATGGCTGCTATCGTGTTTCTTTTTCTATGACAATACTCTTCTGGAAACCTTGAAAGCTCGGCGTGTTTTAAGCAGCCATATTTAAGAATAGAAAGAGAAATACAATGATTTCTATTGTACTTATTTTTATTGGACAATACTCTTTTGGGCACGTGATAGACTACATTTACTAAGGGTGCTTAACCATGGATATCTATAGAACATAGTGATAGTAACATCTGCATAAGATTAATCAAGAGAAAACAAAAGATTTGTGAAAATAGAAAGGAAAAAACACGTTGAAAAAAACTCAACCCGGAGTGCGGATTTCAGAGCTGTTTGTGTTCCAAGGGAGTTCAAACAGAAGATGTTTATTTCTGATTTTCTACTGTTTGTAGAAATCACTTTCTGAAAGCCTCCTTGAAGCCCAAAGTTCTGGTTGGCATGAATTCTAGATAGTTAAATTTCACTAAACTGAACATATGTTCACCAATTTGTAGATAACTATACTCATATATATCTTTGTTTTGTGATTCGGTGTACTATACACATAAACTTGTTGCAATTCACTATTTTAGTGTTAACGACATCAAATTTTGATCAGTTTGACCGTTCTACCCTTGCATCGACCTATCTAAGCATCCTCTCTCTCCCTTCCGCAACTGAATTTTTCTCCATTATTTTAAATAATTAAAATATACTTACTCAAAACAACTATTCACATTATTGCTATCTTATTTTCAATTTTTAAAATAAAGGGATATGATAATAAACACATTTAATTAGAAAAATAACCTAATTAAATAGTATTAAGTTATGAGTATGGTTATCTTCAAATTGGTGAAACATGGGGTATAAGGGTGTTAGGAATTGTGGCCTCAAATACACGTAGGCATGAGGTACTTGAAGTTGGAAAAGAAGAGGAGAAGACAAAGAAGCAAGGGAAGACAAGCAGCAAGTAGAAGAAGAGAAGTCTGGAGGGTTGCGGTCAACCGCCTAGGGGTGCGGTTGACCGACCCAGTTGACTGGGAGTTCTTCGAGTGTAGGCGTCCAACAGAGGAGGGGATAGTCGACCGGTCTGGGCGATGCGGTCGATCGGTCAGCCCTCGGGTTTGGATCTGCACGATACGATCGACTGGCTTGGGGTGTGATCGACCGACACCGATGCTGAGTTGTTCTTTTGGGCTTACGGGACAAAGGCCTAATTTGCTAGATTTGTGTATATCTTTTAGGGTTTGCTTGGGGCTATATATATGGTCGTAAACTCCAGGGTTTAGTAATCTGAATAGATCTGATCATTGTTCAACTTCAAGAGAGATTGTGCCAAGTGTTTCAAAGGTAAGAGAGAAAGATTGAGAGTTATAATCTCTTTTGTAATTATTGCCGCTAAATTCGGTGTGGGGGCAAACAGATGGAATTTATGGATTCTTGGAAAACTTTGAATAGGAAACCTGTTTACCTGTTCAGTCGGAGTTTGATCGTCGCTCCCGCCGTACACCTGCAAAAAGTGTGAGACACCGGGGTTGTTCCAGGCGACACACCCTCCGACGCTCAAGTCAGTAATCAGAAGTGATTATGAGAGAGCATAAAACTGGAAAAAGATTGATTACCTCTTAATGGAGATGAATGGGGGGTATTTATAGGCGTCTTAGGGGATCAAATTAGGCATGTAATTCCTGTGAATAGATAAGGAATGTAATCCCTAATTCCCAGTGAAAGGATATATATGAATCAGGGCCACTGATTAGGATTAATCAGAAACCCTAATTCTATCCTAATGGACCGGGTTCGCTGCGGATTAAAACCTACACCCAGCTGGGGTGGACCCGTTCGTGGGTTATTGGATCTTTGAGGGAGAGATCCAGTACCCGCTTCAGGCCCAACAATAGGTAACATTACCATTTTACCCCTAAGCTTTAAGATTCGTTCCTGATTTGAACGGTTCTGAATTAACCCCATTTTCTAGCCATATCACGAGCCCCCCACTCCCGAAGACTGAGCTTGATCAGCCTTTGAGGAGTAGTTTTATTGTTTTAATGGCTAGGGGAGTTGTATCGGAGTCCAAATGGAAGGTTTTGAATCTTTGCAGGGGGTAGTATGGTCATTTTTTGAGTTGGTTGCGTTCCAAGTTGATTTGGAGCTCTTCTGGTGATTTGGTGATTTTTATCTACCTTTTCGTAATATTTACTTAATTTTTGCGAAGTGTCGATTCATCGTTCGGGGGTCTTAATAAATGGTCCTAGGCGATAATTATCCACTCGGGGATTCAAAAATATTTCCCCGAATTTTTAATTATTTCCTAGGATTTTAAACTAATTTTTCCGAATTTTTAATCATTTTTCCGCAATTTTTTTAAGTAAATAAAACAATTTTAATAAATGAAATACCGAATTATTGCGCGGCGCGATCTGAACCGTTGATCTTGAGCGAGCGCGAACATCTGGAAGATCGGACGGACGCGGTCGCTCGGCTGTATTTTTCTCTCTTTCCTGGGTCAGATGGGCACTTGCTCGGAATCCGAGCGAAGTGGCTCGGCTCTTCCTCCGCGCAAGTGGCTCGGATCGCCAGTCGCTCGGCTCGGAATACCGAGCGACGTGGAGCGATCTGGGCCGTTGGATCTTGACGCGAATCTTGAGACTGGCGCGGTTCCCAAGAAAATACTATCTTGTCGTTTAGTGGACGTGGCGCAATCTGGATCGTCGATCATCTGAGGCGCGAATTTCGTGATGATCCAACGGTCGGGGACGCTCGGGAGCAATTTTCTTCACTTTCGTGGCTCGGATTGGCACTTGCTCGGAATCCGAGCGATATAGCTCGGTTTTTCCCTAGAACAAATTGCTCGGATCGCGTGTCACTCAGTTCGAAATGCCGAGCGATGTGGAGCGATCTCAACCGTTTGATCTTGGCGCGGATCTCGATGCGGGTTCAGTTTCCAAGAAAACACTATCTTGTCGTGTAGTGGCGCTGGCAAGATCTGAGCCGTCTGATCGAAATCCAGCGCGAATCTTGAGGAGAAAGTTGTTTTTCTCCATTTCATAGCTCGGATTGGCACTTGCTCGGAATCCGAGCGATATAGCTCGGTTTTTCCCACGGAAAAATGGCTCGAATCGCGTGTCCCTCAGTTCGGAATGCCGAGCGATGTGGAGCGATCTCAGCCGTCTGATCTTGGTGCGAATCTCGATACGGGTTCAGTTTCCAAGAAAACACTATCTTGTCGTGTAGTGGTGCTGGCAAGATCTGAGCCGTCTGATCGAAATCCAGTGCGAATCTTAAGAAGAAAGTTGTTTTTCTCCATTTCGTAGCTCGGATTGGCACTTGTTCGGAATCCGAGCGATATAGCTCGGATCGCCTGTCGCTCGGGGGTTAGATCCGAGGGACGTGGAGCGATCTCAGCCGTTTGATCTTGGCGCGGATCCCGATGTTGGCTCAGTTTCCAAGAAAACACTATCTTGTCGTGTAGTGGTGCTGGCAAGATCTGAGCCGTCTGATCGAAATCGGGCGCAAATCTTGAGGAGAAAGTTATTTTTCTCCATTTCGTAGCTCGGATTGGCACTTGCTCAGAATCCGAGCGATATAGCTCGGATCGCCTGTCGCTCGGGAGTTAGATCCGAGGGACGTGGAGCGATCTCAGCCGTTTGATCTCGGCGCGGATCTCGATGCTGGCTCAGTTTCCAAGAAAATACTATCTTGTCGTGTAGTGGCGCTGGCAAGATCTGAGCCGTCTGATCGAAATAGAGCGCGAATCTTGAGGAGAAAGTTGTTTTTCTCCATTTCGTAGCTCGGATTGGCACTTGCTCGGAATCCGAGCGATATAGCTCGGATTGCCTGTCGCTCAGGGGTTAGATCCGAGGGACATGGAGCGATCTCAGCCGTTTGATCTTGGCACGGATCTCGATGCTGGCTCAGTTTCCAAGAAAACACTATCTTGTCGTGTAGTGGCGCTGGCAAGATCTGAGCCGTTTGATCGAAATCGGGCGCGAATTTTGAGGAGAAAGTTGTTTTTCTCCATTTCGTAGCTCGGATTGGCACTTGCTCGGAATCCGAGCGATATAGCTCGGATTGCCTGTCGCTCGGGGGTTAGATCCGAGGGACGTGGAGCGATTTCAGCTGTTTGATCTTGGTGCGGATCCCGATGCTGGCTCAGTTTCCAAGAAAACACTATCTTGTCGTGTAGTGGCGCTGGCGAGATCTGAGCCGTCTGATCGAAATCGGGTGCGAATTTTGAGGAGAAAGTTGTTTTTCTCCATTTCGTAGCTCGGATTGGCACTTGCTCGGAATCCGAGCGATATAGCTCAGATCGCTTATCGCTCGGGGGTTAGATCTGAGGAACGTGGAGCATCTCAGCCGTGATCTCGGTGCGGATCTCGATGCTGGCTTAGTTTTCAAGAAAATACTATCCTGTCGTGTAGTGGCGCTGGCAAGATCTGAGCCATTTGATCGAAATCGAGCGCGAATTTTGAGGAGAAAGTTGTTTTTCTCCATTTCGTAGCTCGGATTGGCACTTGCTCGGAATCTGAGCGATATAGCTCTGATCGCCTGTCGCTCGGGGGTTAGATCCGAAGGACGTGGGGCGATCTCAGCCGTTGGATCTGGGGCGCCGAGCGGCTTTACTTAGGTTGAAACGTTGCTTCTTTTGCCAATAGTCGTGTTTCTTCATTATTTAGCCGTTTGGGCTTCTGTAACGGTTCAAGGGTGGGCCAAAAGTCGCGCCCTTACGTTACAAAGCCCAAGAGGCGCCGTTTTTACTATAAGTTTTCACCCCCCCCAACACTTCACCTCATTTCTCACTTTCACTTTCTCACTCTTGATTTTCACTCGCAGGCGAAGTTTTTAGCTCTCGAGTGGCGCTGCTAGCTGTCGCGGCCAGGCATTTTAATCTTTGGTGATCTTTCCGGCCGTAATTGTCACCTCAAGGTCAGTATCTATCCCCATCTTTATAGAAATGGTTCAGATTTCTTCCATGGACGAGACCCCCTCCTCGGATGCTCACGCCAACCGAGAGGTCAGGCCAAGTAAAGACAAAGGGAAGAGGGTCGTGGAGCTGACCAAAGAGACTTTGGTCCGATCGAACGAAGACGGGGAGATTGCCGAGCCTCTACAGGAGGTTGAGGTCCGTTCATCCAAGGGCAAGGGTGTGGAGACGATCATTGAACCTCCGAAGACGGCAGGGAGCTGGGTCGGCAGCCGATCGTTTTGTCGAGCGTCGGCGGTGTGCGGAGCTATTCTGAAGAGTTATTGGAGAAGGTGACACAGGGCACCGCAAAGTCAGTCGAAGAGAACGAGCCGAGGGAGATATCCAAGGTGGACCATATCTCTTCGGTCCTAACCGAGGCAGATCTGCATCGGATCCGGAGCGGGTTCCAAATCCCAGCAGAGTACGGACTTCTGCTCCCTGGCCCCGGCTTTCGAGCGTGCACCTCGTCCTCGACTGATGTTTGTGTTTTTCCTGCCGACTCACTGAATGCCGGACTACGTTTGCCGCTGCACCCCTTTGTGGTCGAGGTGCTGCAGTGGTACGGCTTGTGTCCGGCTCAACTGATGCCGAATACTTGGCGGCATGTGATGGCGTTCGTTCTCCAGTGTCAGGAGGTCGGCGCCAAGCCGAATATGTTCATTCTACGGAGCCTCTACCGACCTTGTCAACCGAGCAAGAACGAGCAAAGGTATTACCTCTCGCCGAGGAGGGGCGTGAAGCTGATCGAAAACCCGAATTCGATCAATTATTGGAAGGAAAAGTACTTTCTCATCCGAGCTCCCAAGCCGTGGGAGATACTGACGGTGTGGTCGAAGGACGTTCTACTGAAGCGGGCGAAGAAAGAGCCCGTGCTCAGCAATGAGGAGGCAGATATCGTGGAGAAGTTGCTCGCTCTTCCGACGCTCAGTTGGAAGGATATTACGGAGGAGGCGTTATTCCGAGGGGGTCTCAGTCCGATCAACCCCAGTACGATTCTTTTATTCTGTTCTATCATTGTTCAACTTCAAGAGAGATTGTGCCGAGTATTTCAAAGGTGAGAGAGAGATTTAGAGTTGTAATCTCTTTTGTAATCTTTGTATTTATTTGGAAATAAGGAAATTGGTTATCTCTACATATTGGTTGTGTTCTTGTGAGATCCATATATTGTGGTGGTTTGTTCTTGGTTCATCTATTTCTTGGAAGTTTCTATTGCTTGTGGTGCACTTCCGCTATTAGCACTACGAGTTGGGAGTAGATTTCTTCGACAAGGGGTGGCAACCAGGCCAGGCAGGTCGGTCCAGGCCGAAACCCTATAGTGGGTGGTCCCGAGCCGGGCTGTCCTTGGTACCGGTCCCAAAGGGGGAAAACTCCAGCCCGGACCAGGACCGCCAGCCTGGGTTCCCCAGTTTAGGGCTGGTCCGGGGCGGCCCGGTTAAATTTTTTTTTACTTATTTTCTTTTTCTCCCTTTAGCTTAAGATATAAAATAGATAAAAAGAAATTTAATATTGTATAAAATTCCGATGTACAAGAATAATTAAAAACTTATGTATTATTTTTTCTCAAATGTGGAAGAGTAGAATGAATTACAAAGATTAAAATTTTTATTAAAAAACATGTAATACATACAAAGGTACAAAATTTTAAATTACATGGTATGGAGATGATGTAGAGTTTGAGATAGCCTATAGTTAAATTGAAGAGAGAATATTGGACTACTGTCGTGCACCTCAACTTAACCTAAATATAGGATCTAATCGCCCTAAATTTTCTAGTGAGTTTCCACTGCAATACTGCAATGCTGCAATAATCTTCAATCTTCAATATTCAATCTTCAATCTTCATTGTTCTTCTTTTGGAGATTAGGTCTTCAATCTTCAAGAGTACATTTACGTTGTTCGTTTTCTAGGGTGTTGCTACCACTTGTTGATGCATCTTGTATCCCTTCAGTCATGTCCTCCACTTTCATCCAATCTTTACTGCACGGGAGCATCTATAAAGTCTTTAGCGTCAAGCGATGCCTTTTCTCGCTCAATATCCTGCCACCAAGAGAAAAAATATTTTTTGATGCGACAATGAACACCAAGGGGGTTAATAGATCTTATGTCATGTGAGAAATAATAGGATATGAACTTTCATTGTGTTTCCACCATGATAACACATCAATCTTCTGTTCGATTCAAGGTTGTGCATTATACCAGTGTAATTCATTAGGTGCATTAGTCCTAGGTTTTTTCGATTTGATAAGATTCAATACATCACATGCTACATCTTCAAATGCAATGCCCTCTCTGGCTCTGGAAGAAGATGGTGCTACACTTGTTGTATGTAGTGTTTGAGCAGTAAATACAAAAGTTCTATCATAATTATCATATAAATTATTTAATATGAACTTAAGTTTAATTATAAATACCCCAGCCCTCCTAGATCCGCCCTTGCAATACAGCATAAAAATATGATGAAAATATTTCATAAATTTATCGTAAGCGGGAATAACAATTAACACAATCAAAGGGTCATGCATAATTTCTTGAAAAGTTTTCATCATAGTAACTATTGTAAGTAAAATATCACTAGAAGTGGACGCATAAGAATTTGAAAATTAAACGGTTGCTGTTTGAAAAGGTTTTAAAAATTGTAACAAACTTTCAACAAAATCCCAATATTCTTCATTCATACAAAAGTTTTCCATGTTTTTTGCAATACAAAAATTATTTATAACCGATTTGTATTCACTAACAACAATAAATAGGTCGTAAGTATAATTCCAACAACATTTAACATATTTAGAAAAATTTCTAAAATGTATTCCCTGGGGCTTACACCATTGTTTGAGTGCTTGAAGATTACGACAACTCAAATCTATGAAATGCATAGAATATCTTATTGCACTCATATATGGTTCAGTTATCAATGCATCCTGCACACACAAGTGAAGAATATGACATGCACATCTAACATGACATATCTCAGGCTCTATAAGTTGAAACACTTGAATTAATTCAGAAATCATCTTTGTATTATTGGCGGCATTATCAAAATCAATAGCAAAATTTTTACCATGAATAAGAAAAATAGTGCATGCTTGTATGATATGTGATGTGATACCACAACATTATGAGGATACATCAAATATCCAAATTGTATGATTCTCTTTTAAATGATCCAATCAATATCAATTCAATGATAAATTACGCACATCATTGGAACATCGTTACAATCTTTTCAATAACAAGAGGTTATTAAAACATTACAAGTTAAAGAATACAAACTACAAAGTAGCAATTAAAAAATCTTTAGCATCTTGATAGATTTTAAAACAATCGAATTTAACGATGTTCCTAGAAATTCATTTGTAATGAGAGTTTAAAGCGGTCTGGTAAAGTCTCTAGGTTCTTACTGTCGGAATAAGAAAATGGCAACTCATCTTTATAACGAGTTTAGCCATTTCCATACGTACGAGATCATGATCATAACTATAGCTATCTACATGACTGATCATTGGGTTGACTTTTTGTTGGGTAAGATGATCTTCTAATAGGTCTTAGTGTTCTTTTGTCAAGTGTCGTTTAAGTGTATCCATCCCTGCACTCACTTTCTATCTGTAAGCAGTTTTACACTTGTTACATACCTTATGACCCTCTTTCAGATTGAACTGAGATGAAACAAATGTATAATATTGGTGGACTTCGAAAGTTTCACCGCTATATTTTCGGAAAGAAGATGAGTGATCGATGTCTTGTGTTTGAATATCTTCAACAAGAATTTCATCATTGTGTGTGTTTGGAAACTCGGAAATACTATCAAACTCTCTAATACTTTCGATATCTAATTGTAGAACTGGAACATAAAGAGTGCGAGATGTATCAGTGGATTCATGTCCACTTTGGCTATGTGAAAGTGATGGCACTATTTGCATGAAAATTATAAATTTGATATGAAAAAAGTATATAAGAAATTATCAAGCTACAAATTAACTACCAAATATTGAACTATAAAAATGATACCTAATTAGAAGAATTGCAAGATTAAATTGAGAATGCTTCCTCACTTCTATCACAAATTGCAAGAGTAGATTGAGAGAGTTGATACCTGATTTGGATTGAATTGTTGGAAACTTGAGAGACATGTTTGGAATGAATTAAGAGAGTTGAGAGAATCGTTTCGAAGTTTTTGTGTGAAGAAAATGGTATGGAAGGGATGACTATTTATAAATTTTCATATTTTTGGTGTTTCCCAAATTATCTCCCCAAACTAGCTGTTTATGACCGTTTATAGCCGTTTGGGGGATATAATAGTAATCTATGATTTAATTTTTTTTGAAAACAAAGAAAAATATATTCAATGGTGGGCCGACCGTTGATCCCGCCGGGCTAGACCAGACCAATTCGGTGAGCCCGGGCGGGCCCGGTCCAAAGTGGTCTGGTAAAAATAGGGCCACTATGGGTTTTTTCGGTACCGAACCGCCGCTTCGAGGCCGAGCCAGGCTAATCCAGGCGGTATTCGGACCGGCCCGGCCTGGGTGCCACCCATAAATGGCTGTAGTTTAGTGAAATTTACCTTCGAGATAAGTGAACAATAATTAGATGGGCCTTTGCATTCCGCCCAATTGATTCCTCAACTTTAGACCCATTGTAGCTCTAACATTTTCGAAGTATAACAGTGTTTCTGAACATGAATCTGGCAATTAGCAGGGTAAATCCTTACCGTATTGTGATAGACTAAAGAGGATGGATATATATATGTGAAGATAATCTATCATACCAACACAAATCACTCTGCAAACTAACGAAGATCCTTCTTTAAGTCCTTGCTCTCCCGTTCTGCTAATGATGGACACATCTGATTAGTTAATGAGTTTTGGAACCTTACTTGCTGAGATAAGTTTGTGTGACCTGACCTAGTAATGTCTACAAACTGGAGAAAGGTTTAAGGGTTCTATTCAATGTAATTGCTGGAAAAAGGTTCAACAGTTTTTGTTCTTGTTTTGTTTTTCTAGGTGGGTTTTTGCTATTCATACAAACTACACAAAATCTCTCCTAAAATAAATCCCTGACTTCGATCTCTTTAGCTAGATAAAACTCAAGGTTAAACAGTGAAACTCAAGTTTCATTTATTAGGCTTTTGTAATTGGCTTCATGGAACTTGGGTTTCACCAAGTTGTAAAACTGGTGGGCCCCCACATAAATTTTCATTGAATGAGTGTTTTTTTTTTTTAATTTTTAATTTACTCATGAAATCTCTATTTACAAACAAGCTAAAGATAGAGTTTCATCACCTAGAGTCAAACTCCAAATAAAATTTCACAACACAAAAAGAAGGTTTAGTGGTTTCGTAAAACCTCTTAAAATAAGGTTTTATAATTGCAAAAATTTCGGTGAGTTTTGTCTTACCAAAGCCGCCCTTATCTGCCACTAGTATCATACATGTGCACACGTGCACGTGGAAAAAATTGAAGGGATAATACACGTGCACACGTGCACGGGAAAAAATTGAAGGGATAATAAAAAGGTAGAAAGAAAATAATTTCCAAACTGATCCACTGTAAAAAATATTTACCAAACTGGTCCACTTTCGAAAATATTTACCAAAGTTAATCCATAACTGGTCCACCTTCAAAAATATTTGGGTTGAGGACAAATTACACTAAGGTGTTCTCCCATTATAGTAGTAGAGATAAGAATCCACTGCAGCTCCTCAGACGTCCAACTCTCAAACAGCAGATTTTCCACTTCTTTGCAACACCTCTTGACCAATCAATTAGCAGCTTAATTTTGACATGAAAAATCCTGTAAACTGTAAATCCATCAATTATTTTCCTTGCATCCTAAAGAAGTGGCTGTGACGATGCTTTGAAACAGTTCAAGATTTCATTCAAAACAAACGTATTATCTAGCTCAACCCATACTGGTGAATTTTGAAATGATCTTTGAATTCCTCACTCCAACCTCTTAAGCCCACACCTCTGCAACAATGGCTGATGAAGCAGGAAATAAATGTGCTTTAGCTTCAAGAACTCTTCCGTCCCATACCCTAATAATAAACCCTGCAATTGCACCCCCCCCCCCCCCCCCCCCCCCCCCCCCCCCCCCCCCCACATTTGATTTAACCCTTCCAAAGCCAAACTCGACAATGACCAACCTGAGAACACATATATATATAGGGATATGATCATGTGAGAACTTTTTTGGTGAGAACCAAGTGTGAACTTTTTTGGTGATATAAATTGAAAAAATCCCAACTAGTTCTCCACATGTATTAGTTAATTTGGACTATACATGTCTTAGAGCATCCACATCAAGCCACTACAATATTTATAAGCTACAACGGCGTATATACCCCGGCGTTTTTATAGTCGCGCCGGGGTAGGCTAGGACCAGGGACGCGGTTAAATTTTCTAGCAATATACCCCGACATTTTATATCGAAGACCGGGTGGGGGGATTTACAACGGCGTTTTTTGTCAAAAACGTCGGAGTAGGAAATGGGATAAAATTTCCAAATTTTCCGAACCCTAACATTTCGCTCCCATTCTAAAAGTCCCTCATTTCCCTCTATCTCGCGCGTGCTCCTCCGCACGCCATCTGCGCCTCCTCCCCTCCGTCGCCGTGCCCACCATCTCCTCCGTCGCTGTGCCCGCCGTCTTTGGGCCTGCCGTCGCCGTCCCCACCTATCTGTCCCACTCACTCTCTCTCCCCCCTAAAATCTCTCGATTGACGCTCTTCCCTCCGTCGCCATCACCGTCGCCGTAGCCGTCCGCGCTCCCTCTCTGTCTCGTTCATTTGGTTGTCAGTTGTCACCCCCGCCGTCGCCCCCTGTAGTCCCCCTCCGTCCTCCGAGCGTTGACAGCTTCCGGCTCGTGAGTGGTATAATGCTTTATTCTTCTCTAAGGTTTGGATCTTATCTGTTGCTTATTGAATGAATTGTTGCTAATGGTTGGCAGATCGTTGGATACTGCACTTAAATTTGAATGTTGACAATCTATATCAGTTGGCCAGCCAAAAAATGTGGATGTTAATTTAAGTTAATCTAACTTCCTATTAGAAAGAGTTTTTTTTTTTCCGTTGAAGTGTGCTTGGGGAATTGAATTTTTTTCTTTTCCTATTCAACATGTTCAGAATAGCAAAATTTTAACTAAATTAACAACTAAACAAGAATGGAAATATATTCTCTAATTTTGTAGATATCAATTAATTTCAACTAAAAAACTATCCTTTATATATTTTGGATTGGTTGTTTATTTTACCTTTTACACTAATGTGAGTTTTACTTTATATATGTAAAAGATACATTCAAGAGGGCATGCATGTTGGAGTAATTTTTTATATCATTGTGTAGGTGGAAAGGTGCACACTTTAACTGACTTTTGAAATTCTATGTATGGAAGCTAAGTTGTTCAAGAATTTCGTTTAAGTTCATTGCCTGTTTTAATTGTCTTTGGATAGAATGTGTAAATCATTGTGCTAAATCAGTTGCTTGGCTGATGTGTATGCTATTCATGTACGGAATATATCGGAAATGAACTTCACAACTATGGAAAGGAGTTGCAAAAGTGGGGATACTTTATCATTCAAACACTAGTTGCAAAGTGGGAAGCGGAAAGGATACTAGATTTTGGAAGGATAAGTGGTGCGGGGACATGACTTTGATGAACCTATTCCCAGCAGCTGCAGAGGCTGCGATTAATAATGACACATTAGTTGCAGATGTTTGGTACAATCGAAGACTTAAACTGGTGGTTAAAGGAATGTTGCAAAGCCACGCGGTTGCGGAATTGGTGGACCTAAATCGGTTTATTAGGGCCGAGGGACAATTCAGCAACGATGAGCAAGATAGCAGGGAATGGATGCTTCAGTCCGCAGGGGAATTCTCAGTAGCATCAATGTACAAGCATATCAATGACGGTGGCCTGCGATGCAAGGATGCGGAGATTATATGGAAGCTATGGGTGCCACTGAGGCTTAAAGTTTTCTGCTGGCTAGTTATGAATGACTCCATTTTATCAAAGGTCAATCTCCGGAAAAGAAATATACAGATTGATGTAAAATGCGAGGCATGCTTAACGGAAGACGAGGACACGAATCACATCCTATTTCATTGTCATAGGGCTAAGCTAGTATGGAAAATAATTAGTCGGTGCTTCGGGTTGGTAGAAAGCCCCAAGTCTAGTTCGGAGGTTTGGGGTAGATGGTGGGTACAACTAGTTAGAAAGGAAAATAGAGAGGAGTGGGGAGTGATGGCAACATCCACAATGTGGTGTTTGTGGCTTAACAGAAATGATCTTTGTTTTCGGAAAATTAGTTGTACATTAACGATTATTATGCATAAAATCATATGTCTTTTTCATGATTGGACAGAAAATAGGGGGCCCATGAAAAGGCTTCGTATGGAGGAGGAGGAATAGAAGACTCACGAGGCGGCAGAGCAATGGGAGAAGCAATGAAAAGGAGGGCATTTTGATGTGTAGGGCATGCACTGGGAGTGCGGGATATAGAACACTTCATGCACGTTTTGATGGTTTGAGTCGGACGCTGTACTCAAATCTTGTATCTTAATTTATGTTGTTGCTTTACATATCCTGTTTGTAAGATGGTAGGAGATTGCAGTTCGTTTTTTTTGGTTTGATTGTAATTAGCTCTACTATGTTTCTTTAATGCCGTATTAATGAAGCGATGACTAGGTCAGCTTTTTATACTAAAAAAAAAAAAAAAAAAAAAACAACTTCATTAATCTATTATAACTTGAATACAAACTTCATTAATCTATTTTAACTTGAATAGATTAGATTGTATTGATATACAAGATTTGCCCGTGGACACGTGCCGTAGGCACGTCTTTGGAACGATATAGCATATGAAAGTCTTGTAAACAGTAAAACAACCATTATGTAGCTCAAATTTGAATAGTAAAACAATAATTAGTTGTAAATAAAAGTCCATATTTTCATTAGTATATGTTGAAAAATAATTATAAATGGGAGTGTAAAATCCAACTTCTTAGAACTCTGAGTGTGGAAAATGATGAAATTTAACTGTTGATGAGATATTTGCTATTTCCAATGTAACATGAGAAATAAAAAATGCATAAAAAATCTGAAAATTTATAAACCTGAAATCTGAAAATATGAATTTATATGTAAATAGAGAGAGAATGAGAGAGAGAGAGAGATAAATAAATAAATAAAGGAGTTGTTTTGGGAAATTTGAATTTGAGTTTTGGGGGGAAACTTTGGACCGAAAAAATATGTTTTGTGAAGTTAGATCTGGACCATTGATTTCAACCCTATTGAATGAGAGCCACTTGATAGCTTTCTTTGTGTCTTATTATATAGACTAGGTTTGCCCGTTGACACGTGCCTACGGCACGTCTTCGGAACGGTGCACCTTATTTGATCATATAAAATAGTTTTGGAGGTCGAACAAATTAATTGAAGTAGCAAACATATTATATGAGAAACTTTTGGGGTCCAGCAAAAAACATATTATATGATTTTTTTTGATTTTTTTGAACTATTTTTAAAGCTTTTAAATTTTAAATTTTTTTAGTTTTTTAAATTTTTATTTTTTAAAAAAATTTTAAAAATTTTATTTTCTTAATTTTTTGAATAGAAGAGGGAGGGAGAGAGAGAGAGAGAGAGGAAAAAAAAAAGTTTAAATAAATATAGGAGTTGTTTTGGGTGGGGGATTTGAATTTGAATTTTGGAGGGAACTTTTGGGGGAAAAATATGTTTTGTGAGATTAGATCTGGGCCTTTGATTTTTGAGGGGATTGAAGGAGAACCACTTGATAGCTTCCTTTGTGTTTTATTATATAGAATATAGATATTTGTTTTTGTGTTAATTTTTTTATAGATTTATTTATTTTAGAGTTATTTGTTTTAGAGTTTATTTGTTTTAGGACCTTAATTATAGATTTTAGAGTTCCACGAATATAGTCACATTTTTTTATGTGATATGTTAAAAATGTTTAATGTTCTTAAGTGGCGTGTGATCTTGAGGTGTTATGTTTAATTGGAGTTACGTATATTTGTTGAATTGAGGGTTTGAGTTTGTTTCTTTTTTAATAAAGTTCTCAATCTCATGATGTAATTTCTTGATAATATTGTGACATGTATGTGGGTGCGTGAGGAAACAAGTAATATTCTTTTACTTGTGTGTGAGTAATATCTTGATAATAGTTTTATATAGTTATGTGCGATAATTGTTATGATTTATCATAATCACATTTTTAATCTGAATTACAAACTTGTTATTTTCATAATCTGGATTGGACATTTCAAGGACAATCAATTTAGTGAGATAGTCACTTGAATGATAGTCATTAACTTTAAATTTAAAATTGATTGCTATTATTTAAATGGATAAAAGTTCATTTTAGGGTTATAACAATCGATTTTAGGGTTATATGAATAGAGTTAATTTTGTTGAAATTTATTTGTTATAAAGTTAATTTTGTTGATAGGCTTGTAATACACATAAAATTTATCGTTTTGGTTGACATGTGTAATATACATAAAAATCAACTAGGGAAGGTTTTAAAAAAGGTGAAATTAATTAGAAAAATTAGTTTTCAATTTAATACTAATTAATATGTCAAATTTAAATTGTAGATTGAGTGCTATTGTTCAAATGGATAGAAGTTGGATTAATAAACCACGATTATCCAAGGAGTACCGGAATGGTGTTAAAGATTTTATTATCTTCGCCAAACAAAATTCCCGTGATCCCAACTTAATTCTTTGTCCATGCCTCCGGTATACAAAATTTAATTTGAGAACATGTGACGTAGTACAAACACATTTGGTTGTCAATTGTTTTCTTCAAGGGTACACACGGTGGTTTTGTCATGAAGAGGGTCATACGTCAGCTCCTGTTTGTCCAATTATATTAAAAAATGAAGATGAGGCCTTAGTGAACAATGACTAAAGTGTTCCCGATGAGATGCATGCTTTGGTGCAGGATGCCTTAGGGATTCATAATGTTTCATTCCAAACCAGCAATCCAACAACCCAAGTTCATAATAAGTCAACAGGAACATCACACATTGGTGGTGGGGTGGAGGAGGGAAAGGCTCGGCCCTGAAATTAATGAACAACACAAATTCTTTACTGAGTTGTTGAAAGATGCTAGTACTCCTTTGTGTCGTGATTGCACCAAATTCTCTAAGTTCTTATTCATTGTCAGAATGTTTCAGATCAAATGTTTAAACGAGTGGTCTGCCAAGTCCTTCACTATGCTACTTGAACTGTTGAATGAAGCATTTCCAGAAATCTGTATTCCAAACTTCTCTCATACAATAAAAAAATTCCTCAAGTCTTTCGATCTAGGGTATGAGAAGATAACAGCATGTCCAAATGATTGTATGCTTTTCTAGAGGGGTAAGGAAAGTCTCGAGAATTGTGAAGTCTATGGTTATTCGAAATGGGCAGGAACACCGAATCAAGACAATCAAACAAGTCGGCATGTTAAGAGAAGTAGGAGAAAGAAGTCTGCCAAACTATTGTGTTACTTTCCGCTGATTCCTAGGCTATAAAGACTGTTTATGTCTTCAAAAACTTCTTCCGATATGAGATGACATGCTGAAGGTCGCAATAATGATGAGATTCTTAAGTACCTTGCTGATTCTCAATCTTGGAAAAATTTTGATGAAAGATATTCCCATTTTGCGGAAGATCCTCGCAGTGTGAGACTTGGGTTAGCTAGTGATGGTTTCAACCTTTTTAGGCAAATGAGTAGTACATACAGCTTATAGTCTGTTGTGTTAATCCAGTTCAATTTGCCCCTTTGGAAATGCATGAAGCAGTCATCATTTATTTTGTCCATGATAGTTCCTAGACCGAAAGGCCCAGGAAATGATATAGATGAGTACCTACAACCGTTAATAGATGAACTTCAGAAATTGTGGGAGGTGTTCCAACCTATAATGCAATGGCTAAAGAAACATTTTATCTTCGGGTCGCGTTGACTTGGACAATCAATGATTTTCCTGCATGTGCAAATTTATCTGGATATAGTACTAAAGGACGTTATGCATGTCCTTGTTGTGCTGAACAAACTAATTCAAGGTGGTTGTATAATGGCAGAAAGTTCTGTTATATGGGTCATAGAAGATGGTTGCATGACACACATATATTCAGAACAGAGACATCAACATTTGATGGTACTGATGTATGGGGACATGCTCTTGGAGCTTCATATGGGTCAGATGTGTTGAGGCGGCTAGACAGTCACCAGTTCAAATATGGAAAAGAACCATAAGTCAGCAAAAAAGGCAAGAAAATGGTAAGGGATGAGCAACATGAGGACACCGATCTATACGACGCAGATGAGTATCACAGCATGACGAATTTAGGCGCATGGAAGAAGAGTATTTTCTTCAAGTGGTCGTATTGGAAATTCAACTTATTGCGCCATAATTTAGATGTGATGCATATCGAAAAAAATATCGGTAAAAATTGTATAGGAACAGTTATAGGAGATGATCAAAAGATATAGAACAATTTCAAGAATTGCCTTGATTTGAAGTCAATGGGCATCCGACATGAGTTGCACCAAGAGGAATTACCCAATGGGAGAGTATGCCTACCTCCTACAATCTATACAATGTCAAAATCAGAGTTGAAATTGTTTTGCAAAGTTCTACTGGAACTTAAAGTTCCTGATGGCTATTCTTCTAACATAGCAAGATGTGTCAACTTTAAGAAGACGAGACTTCAGGGTCTAAAGTCACACGAAAATGTGTCTACACCGGCGTGTCAGAAGCGCTGAGGTAGAGAATGCAAATAAATCAATATCAAATAAAATACCCTACAGCAGCGTTTAAAAAATGTCGGCATAGGTATTAGGGGAAAACAGGGTCACAAGAAAATGTGTCTACGCCGGCGTTTCTAAAGCGCCAAGGTAAGTTTCACCAATACTGGTGTTTTATATAAACACCGGTGTAAACTCCCACTAACCCGCGATGCTGTCTTCGCCGACATTTATACCGGCGTTTTTAAAAATGCCGATATTCGCTACCCCGGCGTTTATAAACGCCGGGGTATTGAAAAAAAGCATCGAGGAGCATTTTGTGTTGTAGCTAGCTCATATTTAGGTTGTCATATTCATATTTGGCAACCCAAATGGCAAAAACCGTCCACACCAATCTCTTATTTGAGTTGCCAAATTTGGTAATTACCATTTTGGGGGTCAAATTTAGCAAACCCAATGACAATGCCATATGTCACATCACCATACTTTTTCTCTTATCCCACCAAATTTATATATATAGTAGTGTGTATATATAATATAAATAAATTTCTATTATTAATATACATATAATAATAATAATAATAATAATAATAATAATAATAATAATAATAATAATAATAATAATAATAATTATTATTATTATTATTATTATACACTAGCTTACTAAGGAGTTTCCTACGAAGAAGCTTACTAAGGAAGTTTTATGTATGTTATGTTTGTTACAATAATCATGTATGCATGTATGATGGTATCCTAAGCCTTAGTATCATAAGTCTTTCTCCACCTATATAAGGAGAAGCCATGGGTAGGTGTAAAAGCATAAGGTTTCTTGGTAAGAATAAAAGAAATAGTGTATGTATGTGTGATACCATCTAATAAATAAAATCATTCCTTTTATGTCCTACTTTCATTGATTTTTTCTACATCCGCTATCAAACTGGTATTAGAGTATGACAAAGAATTTAAAGTTATTCTCTTTCAAACAGTAATATTCACTAAACTACTCTTTGTGTAGTTTAGGATAGGATGAAGGAGTAATATCCTTCATGTTGGTTAAGCTAGCTATGAAAATAAACGCTTATTCTTAGGCTTATTTAATTATGCCATAGTAAAACAATTTATCTTTAGGCTGTATGAGCAAAAGTTATGTTTTAGGTATATGTTCTTAAACTTTAATTATTTTTGTGAGTTGTGCTCTTCATCTCTAAAGCAATCATATAAGCATGTGGTGCTAGCTGCCAGTAGGACTTGCTTGTATGTTGCTTATTACCCGTTGAGGCTTAGCTCGATGCTGAACCCCGCTATAAATCCACAGTGTGGGAGTATGATGCTAGAGATATTAGAAATAGTCAAAGCATAAAAATAGTTAAAGAAATCTTTTTAATACCTATTACAGTAAGAACTTAGCCATATCAAAAATCCCTTACAATGATTACTACAGTAAGTGCTTTATTAAAATAAGAAATCTTTTGAAGATAGTTTATTATAGTTTGGTAAACCAACATGAATTCTTCCTTCCATGGAAAATCACCAAAATCATATTTACGAAGAAGAAGAGTGCATACTTGCTGATGCTGTTTATTTCTGAGACACATGTGGAAGCACCAGGTGTGAGTTCGAACTCAATTTGTATTGAAGGAGATTGCCGCTCGTCTGCCGACCTTCGGTTGACCTTCTGGGGGCTACGATGAGCTCGGAAAGACGTTGAAGGTTGGGCTCGGATCGGAAGGGTCGGATCCGAGGTCTTGTGTACCTGCAGACGGTCCTGAAACACCGGGGTTTGTCCCGGTGGCGGACCCTCCGACGCCCTAGTCAGTCTCTGTGAGAGAGTAGCAATAACTAGGTATATTTAAGTGGTAAAAGATTGATTACCTCCAAAAGGTGGGTGAGGGTCTAGTATTTATAGAGAATCCCAACCGGGTTTGGTTCCGCTTGGGGGCCGGGTTTGGATCCGAAAGCCCATGGGCCTGACGTGGCAGAAGGCCCAGGGGGTTTAGGGCGGTTGTGGTGATACCAGGAGTGGTATAGGGCTGACGTGGCGAAACCCTTGGCGGTATTTGGAGCTGACGTGGCCCATCGTGAGTCCTCTGTGCCTCTGGGGGAATCGGAGGGCCTAGGCTGCGCCAGGTCATCCTTCCGCCCCGCCAGAGAGGGGGGACGGCCTGAGGGACTGCTCCGGATCGGACTCCGGGGGATACTGAGGCTCGTCAGTACGAGGAAGCCGGCACTGTGAGGGCAAACACGAGGTTCGGCGCCGACCCTGAAGGGGTCCGGAGCCGAACCAGGTTGTTATTCTTGCTTTTCTGAGTAGGAATTGTATTGGGCCCTGGTTGGGCCTCAGGTCATTTTTACACTGTCACACAAGCCCCCCACTCCTGCAGGGGGTGCGGGAGCTAGCCGTGGAGGAGTGCTCATGGTTGTAGAAATGGGATGGTAAGTCATTGAGCCTTCCTGAGAAGGGTACCCGGGTGCCAGACAGGACCTCGAGCTGGCGAGGGATTACGGGCTGGTAAGGGTGAAGGCGGGCCGTTGTTTCTTCCTGAGAAGAGTACCCCGGTGCCAGACCGAACCTCGTGATGAGGGGGAATTACGGGTTGGTAAGGGTGATGACCAGCCGGTGGATCTTCCGAAGAAGAGTACCCAGGTGCCGGACCGGACCTCGAGCTGGCGAGGAATTACGGGTCGGTGAGGGTGAAGGCGAGCCGTTGTTTCTTCCTGAGAAGAGTACCCCGGTGCCAGACCGAACCTCGAGATGAGGGGGAATTATGGGCTGGTAAGGGTGATGGCCAGCCGGTGGATCTTCCGAAGAAGAGTACCCAGGTGCCAGACCTGACCTCGAGCTGGCGAGGGATTACGGGTCGGTGAGGGTGAAGGCGAGCCGTTGTTTCTTCCTGAGAAGAGTACCCTGGTGCCAAACCGAACCTCGAGACGAGGGGGAATTATGGGCTGGTAAGGGTGATGGCCAGCCGGTGGATCTTCCGAAGAAGAGTACCCAGGTGCCAGACCCGACCTCGAGCTGGCGAGGGATTACGGGTCGGTGAGGGTGAAGGCGAGCCGTTGTTTCTTCCTGAGAAGAGTACCCCGGTGCCAAACTGAACCTCGAGACGAGGGGGAATTATGGGCTGGTAAGGGTGATGGCCAGCCGGTGGATCTCCCGAAGAAGAGTACCCAGGTGCCAGACCCGACCTCGAGCTGGCGAGGGATTACGGGTCGGTGAGGGTGAAGGCGAGCCGTTGTTTCTTCCTGAGAAGAGTATCCTGGTGCCAGACCGGACCTCGAGCTGGAGAGGGGGAGTTACGGGCCGTTTATGGGGCGAACCGTTGTGCCTTGGGGTTGTTCTGAGTAGTGTGGTCCGTTGTTTTCGCGAAGCATTTTGGGGGCGCCTTGGGACCTGTGCAAGATTTCCATTTCCTAGGTGCGTTAATGGCGCCGCTAAATAACGGTATGGCGCATGGTCTTCCGTCGTTTGGTTTTCCCCACATCATAATGGCCGGCCCCTGGGGGGGAGGCTTATAAGTACCCACCTCCCCCCTTCTCGTTGTGGTTCAAATCCAGGCAAAGGTGGTCTGTTTGGCCCATAAAGGTGTCTGCTTCGGCGGACGCCTGTTTTTTGAAAATTCTTGCCCCCGGTTTTGTCGGAGAGGTAGTTTCTTTGTCGCCCGATCTTCTCTTGGATCTGATGGCCCTGAGGTGGCGGTCAGATCTAGGGGGGGTCCGGGCGAGAGGGATAACGACCGAACGTCGAAGGGTGAGCCGTCTGCAATAGCGGAGGTTCTATCCTTCCGAGAGGGATGAAGGGCGTTCCGGGCCGGTTGTTTGCAACTGCGAAGGTTCGGTTGCTGGAGTAGGCTGGGCCTTTGCAGTTGCATCAACTGGCTCGGAATGGAGCACTTCTTTCGGCCTTCGGGTGTTGATCTGCTTTTGACCGGGGTGCTTTCCGAGGGGGGCGCCTTGAAGCTTTGGGGCCCCGGGTAGATGAGTAGTTCTCCGATTGGAGGCTGACTATTCTGTGTTCCGATAGGGCTCCAGGTTGAGGCGGTTTCCGTCTCACCCGGGAACAGTTCGGGTCTTCGGCCGGCGACGCTGTAAGCACCGAGCTGTTCGCGGGTGAAAGAGGAACCGACCCAGTCTCGGAGCTCGGGGCGTCTGTCTAAGGACGGCGCCTTAAATCTTAGAAATGAAAATGTTCCCTCCTCTGAATACTCCTTCCGCGCTGACCTCTTTGACTGGCTGCCAGCCTGTCAATGGATGATGTCAGCGTCGCACGTTTCGAGGATGTGGCGCGAATTCTCAGGCGGCGGTTACATGTTGGATAGGTGAACAGCACTCGCGGGAATCGAGGAGTCGCTTCCATCTCCTATAAATAGTCCCCCCTCTTCCCTATTTGTCCATTCCTTTCTTTTTCAAAATAAAATACTTCAACACTTCAGCGCTCATCTTCGCGTCTTGCTGTACCGGACTTGCCCTTCCGAAGTAACCCCAGGTGAGTTAGCAAGCCTACTTAGTCTAGGCATAGATGGATAGGGCTCAGTCTGGCTCATCAGCGTCGACGTCTGGGGGGGTGGGGCCTATCTCTGACTCGACGTCCTGGGAGGAGCCAGTACTCGAGGAGGAGTCAGTGCATGCTGACGAGTCTTCTGACACGGTTTCGTGGGAGGAACTGGTGGTTGAGGAGGCGGCCCATGGTGCGAGGTTGTCGCGCTCTCGTCGTCCCTTCGTGGTGGAGAGTAGTAGGTCGGAGGAAGCGACTGATGGTTCGGACGACGTCCGTGTTTTGGAGCCGGCTGCCGAGGGTGAGAGAGGCGAGGGCGGCATTGTAAGGAGGTCCATGGTTCCGGGGGCAGGCCCGAACTCCACGCCGACTGGTCGGGGGCCCTTATTCACTCCTTCGTCGGAGCGGTCCGAGAAGAGGAAGAAGGCTCCGAGGAAGGTAGGGTGGGGAACTAGTGGCTCGAGCCGGGGGACTGGTTCGCCCGCGCAGCCGAAGCATTTCCGTCAGTATCCGGACGACCTGTCCGACCAGGAGCTCTTTGGTGTGCAGGCCTATTCGCCGAGCCGGACGAGAGTGTTGATGGACGCGATTCTGACCGCCTTGGATGGCGGGGATTTGGAAGTCTTGCAATTGGCGTACCACATAGGGCCTAGTTACGAGTTGATGCTGCCGAGCTCTACTCTTCGCCCAACCGATCCCCTGTCTGCTTGGTACTGTGTCTTCCCCGTGGACGCGTTTATTTCTGGACTGAGGCTGCCGATCCATCCGTTTGTTCGGGAAGTGTTGAACTGGGCCTCCCTGGCGCCGATGCAGTACGGGCCGAACTCTTGGGAGCAGATAGTCAGCTTTGTACTGATGTGCGAGGAACAACGGGTACCCTTGCGTTTGAACGTGTTCCGAGCGTTGCTGGGGCTTTGTTCGGCAGCCGAGGGGGTTTACTATATCTCCCCCCGGAGTAGGAGGAAGGTTGTTCATAGCCGTCCTGACTCTATTAAGGACTGGAGGAAAAAGTATCTGGTAATCCGGAGTGAAGAGCCCTGGGACATTCCGACTCGATGGAATTACTCCAAGCCGAGTTATCCTGCGCCGGGGCAGGGAGATCTGACGGTCGAGGAGTGGGGGTTTGTAGAGTGTCTTCGTTTGTCCCCTAGTATTCATTGGACGAAGGTGACGGAGGTTCGCCTGGCGAGCGTTGGACTGAGCCCCGCCGTTCTCCGTATGTAGTTGTTTCTTTTCCCTCGATCCTTTCGTACATTCTCGCTCATTGCTCTTAATGGTTTTTTTCTGCAGATATGGATGAGGCATCGATCCAAGCAAGGCGTCTCGCCATGAAGAAGGAAAACGCCGAGAAGAAGAAGGCGGAGGCGGCGAAGAGGCCGAGGGAGCTTCCCCTTGTTATCTCTGAGGCACCGCTTGAGCCGAGGGCGAAGAGTACTCGTTCGGAGACGGGTATGGGGGGTGCCCCTTTGAGGGGTAAGGGCTCGGCGGGGCCGTTCGATCTTGACAAGGGGAAAGGTCCCTTGGTAGGGGAGGAGGAGGACCCGGTGGTGGAGTTGTTGCGGCAGCGGTGGGTGCCGGATTGGTCGGTTCGGATGAGCGATTGTCTGACCGAGGAAGCCCAGGCCGTAGAGGTGGTGGAGAAGCTGGCAACGCCTCGCGATCGCCAGATGATGGAGAACCAGGCCGTGGAGGTGGCATTCACGCGCCTGGCGCAGGCCACCGTGTCGGTAAGCTCGTCGACCTCCCCCTCTCCGTTTGGTCTTGCCTTAGGAGTTTGCTTCTAATCCGTTTCTTTCGGCCGCAGGCTTGTATGCAGGGGGCTAATGTAAAGAATCTCTACGAAGCGTCCCTGTTACAAGAGCGTGCTCGGGCGGACAAGAGCGGACGAGAGATGAAGGAGATGCGGATCGAGCTCGAGGGTTCGCGTCAGAGGGAGCAGCAGATGAAGCTGGAGCTCGAGGCCAAGGACACCGAGTGGGAGAAGGGGGTGGCCTCTTTGAAGAGGAAGTTTGCCAGGGAGAAGGGGGAGCTACTAGCCGCGTTTGCCAAGGAGAGGAAAGAGCTGACGGATGCGGGCCAGCGGATGGTGATAGCCGCCCAGGATGAGTGCTACGCGAAGGCGCTCAGTCACGTGAGGCATTTCTATCCGACCCTCGATCTGTCGAACTTCGAGTATGACATGGAGCCTGACGGGACTCCGAAGGTCCCTGCCGTAGAGGGGCTCGTGGACCACCCGGCCGATGATCGTTCTGTGAGCCCGATCGGCGTCGAGGAGGGAAACCGAGATGTATAGTTTTGCTTTTCTTTCTTCTTTCCTCCTTTCGATTGTATTTGCCTCCCGCGGACTGGCCCCCGCCTTTTTGTGCTTATATATATATAAAAAAGTAATTCGGACTTGCCATGGGTTTTGATGCCAGTCGTTTCCGGATTTCCCCGCTTAGGTGCTTCGAGTTGGCTCACTTCGTAGGTTGCAGTTTCCCTTCCCGTGGTGGGTCTCCCGTAGTTTCTATGTGGCGTGGCTCCGGAGTAAGGTTAAGGTCCTGGAGGCCGCACTGGCTCGTCATCGAAGGGGGGCTCGGAACACTGATGAGGCTTGTAACTTTTATCGGAACAAGTTCGCCGTCTTAAGCGCGGAGGCGCGCCGGTTGAGAAGAGCGGTGTGGGATCGGGAGCTCGGCGGCGCGGACCTTAGACAGGCCGGGCTTAGTACTTTGGTGCCGAGGTCCTCTCCTGGGGGGTTACCCCGCGACGTCTTTGCGGAGAAGGAGATGGGGATGCCTTGTTACAAGGCGATGTCGGGTGCCTCGTTCTCTTCCTCCGTGGGTCGACAGGCGGAGGGGGTTCCCTCTGCGCTGCTGCTGTTGCAGTGGGCGCGACCGGATGACGCCCTGAGCTCTGTGGCTGGAGGGTCGAATGTGGCAGAGGCTAAGGAGCACCATAACGAGGGGAGGGGCCCCTAGTTGCTTGGCCGAAATACTCTCCGTTCCTCGTTGGGCCCGAGGGGCCCTGATCTTCCTGATTTGAGATGAGTGGAGCGGTCTTGCATCGGTCTTTGTTTTTCTTTCGTTTTATTTTTCCTCTTTGGAACGAAAATAAAGGGGTATGAAAGGAGAATCCTTTTCCTTCCTCGCTCCGGCCAGTAGTGTAGTACGCAATGTCGGAGGTAAGGTCTGGCTCCATCGTTCCGCAAGGGATCGAAGAGGGGCTTTAGGAAGGACTTTTGGTCCGGACTCGTATTGAGATTATCGAGACATTTGGGTTCGGACAAAAAGGGATATTTTTAGCATAAGGTAGGGAGGGCCGCTAAGGCAGCCTTTCACAAATGAGGGTTTACACAAAAGCACATTTACATTTAGCCGGGTCATAACCTATGCTCGTTCGGCGTCGAGGGGGAACACACCTCCCCCGACGGTGGTCATGTAGCATGATCGCGCCGCTTCTTGGCTGCCTCGGACGATGCCGACTCCTTGAGGGGTGGGGAACTTGAGTTTCAGATGGTAAGCCGAAGGCACTGCTTGTAGGGAGCATAGTCCAGGCCGGCCAAGTATGGCGTTGTAGGCCGTCTTGACGTTGACCACCATGAAGTCCATGGATTCGGTCCTCTTGACAGGAGTCGATCCGGCGGTAACATCGAGGGTAACAATTCCTTCCATCACGACAGGGACGCCTGAGAACCCGTGCAGGGTGTACCCGGCTGGCTTGAGTTTGCCTCGGGGTAACCTGAGATTTTCGAAGGCTTCGAGGAAGAGAATATTCACCGAGCTACCGTTGTCGACGAGGATCCTGCGGACCTCACAATTAGCCATGTGAAGGTTAATGACGAGGGCATCGCAGTGGGGCAGGCGAACTCCTTCAAGGTCTTCCCCTGAGAAGGAGACCGGCCTTGATTGTAGTTTGGGCGAGGGGTTGTCTCTGACAGCGTTCACCTCTCGGATGAAGGCTTTTCTGGAAGTTTTTGATTCACCTCCCATCGGCCCTCCGTGGACGCAGTGCAAGATAAAAGGGATATCTGCGGCTCCCTCGGAATCGGGGTCCCGACTCTGGGTCTGGTTTGGAGGAGGGTTCGGAGTCGATTGCTTCCGGTTCCTAGCGTCTCGCCGATCCTGTGGGCCTTCTCGGGTAAATTCTCGGAGGTACCCTCTGGAAATGAGCTCTTCAATTTCGTCTTTCAGGGCTCGGCATTGGTCGGTCTCATGCCCGTGATCTCTGTGGAAGCGGCAGTAAAAGCGCTGGTCTCGATTCTTATTGTTATTAGATCGGGGGGGTAGTCGGACAATGCCCTTGTCTTCGATTTCCAAGAGGATGGCGGATATGTTATGCGTCAGGGGGGTGTACCTCTCGAAGCGGGGGACTGGCGGGACCTTCTTCATGGCCCCCGGGTCCCTTGGAGCTTTCTTTGGTGGTTCGACTTCCTCGGTCTTCCGCTTCCCTTTCCCGGTGGGATCCCTGGCATCTCCGGGATTTAGGGCCTCTTCTGCCCTAATGTATTTCTCGACCCTATTAAGGAGGTCGGGAAAGTCGACGGGGGGTCTCTTGGCCAGAGAAGCCTTCAGCTGTCCGGGTCGGACGTTGTGTCGGAATGCCGCTGAAGCGACGCCTGGGTCGAGGGAGGAGACCGACCTTGCCTCCGCGGTAAATCTTCGGACGAACACCCTGAGTGATTCCCCCTCTATCTGTTTGAGCCCGAGTAATGAGGCGCTGGTCCTTTCGGTCTTCCGGCTAGTGACAAAATGGGCAAGAAAATTCCCCTCGAGTTGGTCGAAGGAGTAAATGGAGCCGGGGGCGAGTTTCGAGAACCACTCGCGAGCAGGACCCCGAAGGGTGGCCGGGAAGGCTCGGCAGAGCAGGGGATCCGAGGCGCTGTGAATCATCATGAGGGTTTTGAAACCTTCCATGTGATCAGCAGGATCCCCTTCGCCATCGTAGGTCTCGAATTGAGGGGGTCGGAAATTCCGGGGTATTTCTGCTTGGAGGATGGGGGCGGAGAAGGGAGGACGGACAGGCCTGTACCCCTGAGGCGCTCTTTGGCCGCCGTCCCCTATGTGATCGAGGCGGTCCTCCATTTCTTGTAGGCGCCTTAGGAGTACGTCGTCGTCTTCTGGTTGGATCGTTGAAGGGCGGGATGCGCTGGCTTCGGCGTCCGACCCTGTTTGGGAATGGAGGGTTTCTTCCTTGGGGGCCCGTCGGAGGGCTCCCAGCATTTCTCTTCGGAAGTCTTGGAATTCCTTATGAGTGACGGGGGCTCCTTCGGCCCGGTTTGGTCGGTCCGAGGGTTGTCTTCCGACTCGGCTGAGCGCGGGTCTGCGCGCCTCGGGCGGTGGCCTCGGGTGGTTCGGGACCGGGTTGGAAGCGGCCCTTCCCCTGCTGCGGGTAATCTTGCGGTTGAGGATTATTCCCCGGAGGTCGGGCTGGGCTGGCCGGCCGACGCTCTTTTGGGACTCCCGAGAGGGAGTCTTGTGTTTCGACGTGCGTGGCCTGGCTTTACCGGTGGGTGGGGGCGAGTCCCGTTGGTTGACGGAGAAAGCAGCCCCCTTGCCTTTGGAGGCCATGAGGATTCGGCTGTCGATGGCCTTTGAGGGTCTGGGTCGGATCGGCTTCTGGAGCAGCTGGTTCCCACAGACGGCACCAACCTGATGCTGTTTATTTCTGAGACACATGTGGAAGCACCAGGTGTGAGTTCGAACTCAATTTGTATTGAAGGAGATTGCCGCTCGTCTGCCGACCTTCGGTTGACCTTCTGGGGGCTACGATGAGCTCGGAAAGACGTTGAAGGTTGGGCTCGGATCGGAAGGGTCGGATCCGAGGTCTTGTGTACCTGCAGACGGTCCTGAAACACCGGGGTTTGTCCCGGTGGCGGACCCTCCGACGCCCTAGTCAGTCTCTGTGAGAGAGTAGCAATAACTAGGTATATTTAAGTGGTAAAAGATTGATTACCTCCAAAAGGTGGGTGAGGGTCTAGTATTTATAGAGAATCCCAACCGGGTTTGGTTCCGCTTGGGGGCCGGGTTTGGATCCGAAAGCCCATGGGCCTGACGTGGCAGAAGGCCCAGGGGGTTTAGGGCGGTTGTGGTGATACCAGGAGTGGTATAGGGCTGACGTGGCGAAACCCTTGGCGGTATTTGGAGCTGACGTGGCCCATCGTGAGTCCTCTGTGCCTCTGGGGGAATCGGAGGGCCTAGGCTGCGCCAGGTCATCCTTCCGCCCCGCCAGAGAGGGGGGACGGCCTGAGGGACTGCTCCGGATCGGACTCCGGGGGATACTGAGGCTCGTCAGTACGAGGAAGCCGGCACTGTGAGGGTAAACACGAGGTTCGGCGCCGACCCTGAAGGGGTCCGGAGCCGAACCAGGTTGTTATTCTTGCTTTTCTGAGTAGGAATTGTATTGGGCCCTGGTTGGGCCTCAGGTCATTTTTACACTGTCACACTTGCACTAAAAATTAATGACTGCAGTCATTTTGCGCATATTCCTAACACTTTGAAAATTGCAAATTCCAATTACAGAATTGGTATGTTAAATATTTTGGTTGATAAGGTGTCAGATATTCAGTCTAGCCTACTTGGCATAGAACGCAATATCGAAAAGAAAATAGATAATATAAAAATTCATGAACTCGACAGTATTGATCTTAATAGCCAATCTAAACAACTTTTAAAATCTATCACTATACCAGAAGTTGAACTATCTTCCCCAACGGAAGAGAAAATTAATTTTCATTTTATGAATAATATGGTTAAATATTCCTCTCTAGAAGAAAATACTATTTCGGTTGATGAAATAGAAAAAATATATTATAATTGTTTCCTTGAGTTAAGAAAAAAAGAACTAGAATGAACCATTTCCTTGCAATGATGTTCAATCATATTTTGAAAAACATGAATATGCAATAAGATACTTTATGCCTAAAGAAGAATCTGATTCTAATTAAGAAATAAAATCTACAAATTCCAATAGCTCTATTGAGCAAGAATATTCAGAGTTTATTGACTCAAAGGCTCTATTGAGCAAGAATATTCAGAGTCTGCTGACTCAAAAAGCTTTACTAAGCTAGAAATTTTGAGCTCCAGTGAGCACAAAAATATTGAGTTAATAAACAATTTTTTTTATTATAAAGTATACGCTGATCAAGAAACTTTGATTGACCAAAAAATGACAGAAGTTTGTGAAAATTCTCGAGTAGAAGGTAGAGGAAAAAGACCTTTAGAACTTGAAGAAAATCCATTACCTGATTTTCAGCCTTTTAATTCGGAATGAACAGGAAATGTTATTCAATCTAAGATAATTGAACAAAAACATATTACATTTAATAATGATATGACATTATTCATAAATGAACTAAAGCCTAAACAAGCAAAAATCTCAGAAGAGACATTTATAGTTTCAGAAAATAAAATTACTACTTCAAAACAAACACATTTTCTTAATAGATCTAGTTCTTGCTCTGTAAGATGATATAGTAGCTTACTTTTTAATAATGAGGCATTTATAATACTAACTCCTAATATGCTGAAAGATATATACATAAAGAGCTTGAGCTTTTGAAAAACTCGGCCTATTGAAGGAACAACTAACAGATGATAGAAAAACTACATGATACAGAATCAAAAGAAGATTCTGATAACCTTGGAAACATGATTATCAAAGTCCCAAAAAAAATATCAAAACTTAAAAACAATTTTCACACTACTGTGTTTTAAAATTTTTTTTGCAAATATACCTATGGAAGCAACAGATTTAAAATTTGTCTATATCAAAAGTGAAGAAATACAAAGCTTCATATGAGAACATAAAAATATTTTTACAGCAAAAAAAATTGGCTACTTCCAATAGCAGGAAGATTAGTTGCAGCGACTCGAAGAAATCTACCATTTAATGTAGAAGACGATTATTACATCTGTCTGGGATGTTATGAATTATACAATATAAATGAAGAACATCTAGAAGAACATGACTCAATTTCTTGCGATGGTCAGTATAGAATGTCATCAACACAAATTTTCACCCCAGAACTAGATATAATGGATACTCCACAACGAAACCAGCAACGGTAAGGACAACGACAGAGAAAGCTTGGTGGGGAACAATAACAACATAGTAGACCAGAACATCGGAATACAACGGACCAAGGATATCAGTCAACTAAAAAATAATATCAAACATCCAAAACTCGACAATTATAAAATGGTAACATACATAGATAAGCCAAGAGATGACACTCATCTACTCCAACAGCAACTCCAGGACATGATAAAACAACAAAAAGACAGACGTAACAGGAATATCACTCCTACAGTAATAATCGAGAACGACTTCATGCAAGAAGGCGCCAGCACTAGGAAGCATGGTGGGCCATATAAAAAAGAAATGGACAATAAAAGCATGGTGATATTTACTAACTTACTAAAGAAGTTTCCTAAGAAGATGCTTACTAAGGAAGCTTCATGTATGTTATGTATTTTACAATAATTATATACGCATGTAAGATGGTATCCTAAGCCTTAGTATCCTAAGTCTTTCTCCGCCTATATAAGGAGAAGCCATGGGTTGGTGTGAAGACATATGGTTTCTTGGTAAGAATAAAAGTAAAAGAAAGAGTGTATGTATGTGTGCTACCATCTAACAAATAAAACCCTTCATTTTATATTCTACTTCCATTGATTTTCTACATCCGCTATCAAAGTGATATTAAGGTTTAGGATACCATCATACATACATACATACATACATAATTACTGTAAAATACATAACATATATGAAGCTTCCTTTAGTAAGCTTCTTCTGAGGAAACTTCTTGAATAAGCTACTAAAAATATTATATACACACATAGTATTATGTACACTATTATACACTTGTATATAATATAATATATATTTGTGTATATATACATTATTATATATTATATACATACTAGATTTGCTCGTGGCCACGTGCCTACTGCACGTCTTCAGAACGATACAACATATGAAAAGCAACAATTATGTAACTGAAGTTTGAATAGTATGACAATAATTAGTTGTAAATAAAAGTCCATGTTTCTATTAGTATATGGTGTGAAAAATAATTATAAATTGGGATATAAAAATCCATGGTTCTATATATATAGAGAGAGAAGAGGGGGGGGGGGGGGTGTGGAATTTGAATTTGAGTTTTGGTAGGGAAATGTGTTTTGTGAGGTTAGATCTGGACCTTTGATTTTGGGGGATTGAAGGAGAGCCACTTGATAGCTTTCTTTGTGTTTAATTATATAGACTAGGTTTGCCCGTTGACACGTGCCTACGGCACGTCTTCGGAACGGTGCACCTTGTTTGATCATATAAAATAGTTTTGGAGGTCCAGCAAATTAATTCAAGTAGCAAACATAGAGCAAAAAAACATATTATATGATTTTCTTTTTTATTTTTTTGAATTATTTTTAAAGTTTTTAAAGTTTTTAAAGTTTTTTAAAGTTTTTAAATTTTTTAGTTTTTTAATTTTTTATTTTTTAAAATTTAAATTTTTTTTATTTTCTTTATTTTTTGAATAGAAGAGGGAGGGACAGAGGGAGAGAAAAAAAAATTAAATAAATATAGGAGTTGTTTTGGGTGGGAATTTGAATTTGACTTTTGGGGGAAAAATATGTTTTGTGAGGTTAGATCTGGGCCTTTGATTTTTGGGAGAATTGAAGGAGAACCACTTGATAGCTTTCTTTGTGTTTTATTATATAGACTAGATTTACCCGTGGGCACGTGCCTACGGCACGTCTTCGGAATGATACAAAACACGGAAAGCCCTGTAAACAATAAAACAATAATTATGTAGCTCAAGTTTGAATAGTATGACAATAATTAGTTGTAAATAAAAATCCATGTTTCCATTAGTACATGTTGAAAAATAATTATAAATGGGGCTGTAAAATCTAAAGTCTTAGAACTTTAAGTGTAGAAAATGATGAAATTTAACTGTTGAACAGATATTTTCTATTTTCAATAAGTAAATATAGAAAACATAAAAATTCTGAAAATTTACAAACCTGAAATCTTAAAATCTAAATTTCTAACTAAAAATAAAGAAATAATGGGAGAGAGAGATAGGGAGAGAGAGAGAGAGAAAAAAATATGAAAAAGTGGATAGAAGAGAGAGATAGTAATAAAGTAATGGGTTTTTTGGTTTCAGGGGAAAAATTTTGGTTTTGGGGTTTAAAATTTTGAGAGGAAAAATGTGTTTTGTAAGGTTAGATCTAGGCCTTTGATTTTGGAGGAATTGAAGGTGAACCACTTGATAGCTTTCTTTGTGTTTTATTATACAGATTATACATAAATATCTATTAGATAATATAATAATATAATAATAATTATCTCTATATATATATATATATATATATACACACCCACACATACTATTATACACTATTATATAAATTTGGCAACCCAAATAACAATCATTGGTGAAGAACCTATGACTATTTTTTGTTAAAGTTGCCATTTAGGTTGTCAAAAATGAAAATGATAATTTAAATGACTAGTGCATTGGTACAGATGCTCTTATGTCTTTGTACGTTACTTTATTTCTGGAAGCCATCTTGCATTATCAAACAGAATGGATATTTACACGATCAGATCTTCCTCTTGTCACCACTCTTATGTACTTGAAGAAACTCTACCATTTACATAATGAATCGAACTTGTTATTGAAACTCTTATGTACTTGTTTTGGACTGCCATTTTTTTGGGTTTTGATTTGTTTTTTTTTTTGTTGGTTTTGATCTAGAAGCTAGAAGCTAGAAGCTAGAAGTAGATCTTGGTAGCTTCTTTTAGAGCTCCTTTTTCTTCATAAAAAAAAAACTACTTCTCTTTTTGTAGAGCTTTTCAAAATATATGTTTGACCCAGCTTCTCCTTCTAAAGGAGAAGCTAAGCTAATTTTAAGCTGGGCCAAACACTACCTAAGTCTTTCTCCACCTATCTAAGGAGAAGCCATGGGTTGGTGTGAAGGCATATGGTTTCTTGGTAAGAATAAAAGTAAAAGAAAGAGTGTATGTAAGTGTGCTACCATCTAATAAATAAAATCCTTCATTTTATGTTCTACTTCCATTGATTTTCTACATCCGCTATCAAAGTGATATTAAGGCTTAGGATACCATCATACATACATACATACATACATACATACATAATTATTGTAAAATACATAACATACATGAAGCTTCCTTAGTAAGCTTCTTTTGAGAAAACTTCTTGAATAAGCCACTTAAAATATTATATACACACACACTATTATGTACACTATTATACATTTGTATATAATATACTATATATTTGTGTATATATACATTATTATATATTATATACATACTAGATTTGCCCATGGCCACGTGCCTACGACACGTCTTCAGAACGATACAGCATATGAAAAGCAACAATTATGTAACTGAAGTTTGAATAGTATGACAATAATTAGTTGTAAATAAAAATCCATGTTTCCATTAGTATATGGTGAAAAATAATTATAAATTGGGATATAAAAGTCCATGGTTATATATATATATGTGAGAGAGAGAGAGAGAGAGAGAGAGAGAGAGAGAGGAGGGGGGGATATATATATATATATAGAGAGAGAGAGAGAGAGGAGGGGGGATATATATATATATAGAGAGAGAGAGAGAGAGAGAGAGAGAGGAGGGGGGGGGGGGGGATTTGAATTTGAGTTTTGGGGGGCAATGTGTTTTGGGAGATTAGACCTGGACCTTTGATTTTGGGGGATTGAAGGAGAGCTACTTGATAGCTTTCTTTCTGTTTTATTATATAGATTATACATAAATATCTATTAGATAATATAATAATTTAATAATAATTATCTATATGTATATATATACACCCACACATCCTATTATACACTATTATATAAATTTGGCAACCCAAATAACAATCATTGGTGCAGAACCTATGACCATTGTTAAAGCTGCCATTTAGGTTGTCAAAAATGAAAATAACAACTTCAATGACTAGTGCATTGGTAGAGATGCTCTTATGTCTTTGTAGGTTACTTTATTTCTGGAAGCCATCTTGCATTATCAAACAGATTGGATATTTACACGATCTTCCTCTTGTCACCACTCTTATGTGCTTGAAGAAACTCTACCATTTACATAATGGATCGAACTTGTTATTGAAACTCCCAAGTACCAATCTACCATAATACTCTCCATAAACTGAGATCCTCGTTCAAAGAACAAATGGACTCTGCCAATTCAAGATACCTCGGACACCTCATAGATGTACCCGGCCATAAAGAACTTTCACATCCTCATTTTCCTTCCACTGCACTTTCCAGAAGCCATAGATGCACTCTTTCAGCTACAGTTATAGAGCTCCTTAACAGTCACTTTTCATAAACTAAGCCCCTACAAAAACTACAAATCCCTATCCAAGGCCTTAGCAATATGAAATGATTTGATGTACTGCAACACTAGAATCAAATAAATTATGCACCTTCACTACGTCTCATTCTCTGCATAGAAACATAAGAGTCTACAGTATTTACCTTGAGCGCTGGCATCATTTCAGTTTCCTCCTCATAATAGGATAGTCGTCCATCTAAAGGTCCTTTAAATAATTCATCAACTCTCCTCGAGGTATTAGCACCAGTGTAAATAGCTCCCAGGGAAGGTGAAGAGCCCTGCTTAAGCAACCATTCCCAAACATTCAGAATTCTGACTTAATGACTAGCCTTATATTTTCCTCTGATAAGCCTTGCCCAAAGAGAATTCTGATTCATCATAAACAGCAGACTTTGCATCATTAACAAAGGCTCTCGCATAGAATCCATCATCCTAAATCCAAGACCTCCTACTTGAACTGGATAGCATAGATAACTTTAATCACAAATCATATACATTCCTAACCTGTCTCCATCTTTCGCCCAATAAAATTCTTTATTATTGTTTAATTCTCCCTAACGCTTGGGCATCTACTAGCCCAAATCAAATAACCAGGTATCGACTACTAGACAGCTTAATTGCTTAAACTTGTGCTAGTCCCATGTAGCACATCTGCTTTCCAAGACAACATCTTCTGAATCCAAGCAACAATGGGCTCAAAGTCATGCAATCTCAATTTATGCATACCCACCTTCACACCCAAGTACCTCATTGGCATGCAACCTTTTTGTATATCAGTAGTTCCCCCAATCCTACTTCTGCACCTTCATTTCACCACCCCACACCCTTTCACTGTCCTTGGCAATACTCCATCTTGGGCATCAAAGCACTGCAATTGCTACCACCTGAAGGTTTAGAAGTAGATTGGGAGAACAGGTGTACAACAAAGTCGTATGCCAAAGGTGTACAAAAGTTCAATAGTTTAACAAATTTCAGTGAAATCCCATGAAGAAAAGGTGCATGGGCTGGGAGTGTAGAAGATGCAGGACTTCGGAGCAAGAGACTAAAATAATATACCAAAATTTACTGTCTCATATTCTAACATATTGCTTTCAATTAGCTTGCGTGCATTGGGCAGAAGGTGTGAGTATTGTTAGGCATCCAGAATGATCGGATCTGATATGATTACTAACATATTTTTGGAAGGTACTTTATAATTTTTTCATGTCGTGCAACCAATTCCGAAGTGTTTCTATAGCAAAAATCATTTTGTTGACACTCTAATTCATATGTTCATTGTGTACTATAAATCATGAAGTAGATCATGTTATGTATCATATGAGTTAGCTCATGCGTTAGTAACTGCTTAGAAATAACATTCTAATGAATGAAAACGAAGTAAACTTGGAGAATAGATAAAAACTATCTCTTATTGCTATTCAATTTTGACAAAAACTAACTGAAATAACAGATCTAAGAAAATAGTAACAACTAGGATGAAATATATAAACTCAAACCTAGCTACATGAAATCAACAGTGCTGACAAGAAAATTATTCATAGTATTCTAACAAGGAAGCCGTCTATCTTCTCAAGAAACGTCTCCATTCATGGTGCTCCTGCTACAATTAAACAGTTTCTTCAGGGAACTCCTCTAACCCCAGGATCTCTATAATTTCTTGAAGTTCTTTGTAATGTAGTAACGTTGACCTAACTCTTTGTGCATTCTCATGACGGTCCTTGGTAATAATACGTTGATAAGAGATTGTAACATAGTTAGTGTAAACCCAAAGTATCAATTTAATATTCTTTTGCAGCAAAGACAGAAACTAGAGCAAATAAGAAAAGTGATTTTTTCATCGAGATGCTTCTTTACAGTATAAGAATAAGAAAATAGCTGAATAATTGCAATAGCATAACGAACAATTACAATATCTATGACATGTATTAAATTGTGCTTATCAAGCTTTACAAGTTAATGAAGAAACAAGTTACTTGTACTTTTCCATAATTCTTCTGGCTTCTTCCAGAGTTGTTTCCTCATCAGTAGATGGACTGCTGCTATCTCCTCCAGGGCCCTCATCCTTGTTAATGGCTATAAATACGAAGTATATGAATGCCATCATTCCCTGTAACCCACCATTAGAAAAACCTCATTAGTTTTAACTAAACTTTTCATCATATTATTCATTAAAGGAAAATAAAACTAAAACAAAATCAACTTACCAACACAAACAATGCAGTGGAGATGAAAGATTTGAGCAAGAAAAGGCCAACCGTGAAAGCAACTATAGCCACAGATATTCTTGCCACTGGACGAGGAACCGAATCCTAACACCAGTAACATATACAAAAAGTTAAATCTCTATAGGAAAATTGATTCTATCATCATAATTGGCGCACATGCTGCACAATCATACTTTTTTCTCACTCTATCTGAAATATGTTCTCTTACCGTTAATTATCATATAGTATGACAAAGCTGCACCCACATTGTAATTTACTAAATCTTATGGAGATTGAGGTCAACGACCGGCAATTTACGTGGACCAATATGCAGGTCGATCCTATTCTAGCTAAGCTGGATAGAATTCTGGTCTCTTCAGAGTGGGAAAGTCTTTTTCCAGCAGCAACAGCGTCTACAACTCCCAAATTCACGTCGGACCACATACCTTTGATCCTGGACTGCGGAAATGAGATTGATAAGGAACCGCGTAAATTCAAATTTGAAAAGGCCTGGGTTAAGAATGACAATATTAGAGGGATTATAGAAGAGTCCTGGAACAGGCCTATCAGGGGAGATAATGCGGTCTCAAAATGGATTTTGAAGCTTGGGCAAAAACAGAGTTGGGGGAGAGTCATAAAAATAAGGAGAGACTGGGTAAACGAATCCAAGAGTTGGAGAAATTAGAAGAAGGCCAGAGCCTGGACAGTAGAGAGTATGAAGAATTGGCATCCAGTAGACTCGAATTGCATAGATTGGGGGAGATGGAAGAAGTATTCTGGCGTCAAAGAGTAAGGGTTCAATGGCTGAAGGAGGGGGACTCTAACACGGCTTTCTTTCACAAAGTCGCAAGCGGGAGAAGAAGGAACAACTTCATAACCGGGATGTATGTGGGGGAAACTTAGACGGAAGACAGTGCAATAATTAGCCAACATATTGATGCATCGTTTAGGGAGTTGTTGGGTAAGTCAAGGAGGAATCGATGCGGCCTCAACTGTGACATGTGGGGGGGAGTCGAGAGTTCTAAACAGCGAGGTGTTAGTGGGTAACTTTATGGAAGATGAGATCCTCATAGCGATCAAGGCACTGGGTCAAGATCAAGCACCAGGACCAGATGGGTTCCCAATTTTTTTTATAGAATTTTTGGAATGTGATCAAGAGGGACTTAATAGAGATCGTCAAGGAATTGGAGTGGGGAGAGCCGCAACTGGAACGGCTAAACTACGAAAATGTCATCCTTATCCCAAAAACAACGGTGATTCAGAGAGTAGCTGACCTAAGACCGATTAGCCTGTTAAATGGGTCTTTCAAGATTATTACAAAGGTGCTGGCTATGAGACTGGGCCCTCTTCTTTGCGAAATCATAGATGATTCACAAAGTGGCTTCGTCAAAGGAAGGAACATCATGGATAGTATTGCTTCGTCAAAGGAAGGGACAAAGTCTTTCATCCAAATTAATGGAGTATTCGGAAAAGAAATTCGTTGTTGCAGAGGCCTGATGCAAAGGGACCCACTGTCACCACTAATTTTTATTCTAATCGGTGACGGATTAGCAGAAATGATCAAAAGAGGAAGACAGAGTCAGGTTATTAAAGGGGTTAAAGTTAGGGGTGTGCAGGACCCATTGGCAATTTTATAATATGCGGATGACACCCTAATCTTTGGGAACGCGAAGTGGGAGGAAATAATGGCGTTGCGGGTTATGCTAAGATGCTTTGAATACTGGTCGGGATTGGCCGTAAACTTACACAAGAGCTGTGTCACGGCTCTAAGTCGGAGTTCAGGGGAAGCTATATAGGGAATAGCTAATGTAATGGAATGTGCGAAGGGAGATTACCCTATCCGATACTTGGGGACACCTATCAGACCAGGGAGATTACGAAAAGAGGATTGGATTCCGTTGGTGGAAAAGATTGAAAAGAAATTAGCAGGATGGAAAGGAAAATGCCTCTCCCTGGGAGAAAAAATTACCCTTATTAATGCGGTGTTAAGCAACATTCTGACTTAATGACTGTCTATGAACTATCGGGCTGGGTAATCGAACGTATAGACAAGTGTAGGAGACACTTCCTGTGGAAAGGTAGCCAAGATAATAGCAAAGGCGTCCACCTAGTCAAATGGGGAAGGGTGTGTAAGAAGGAGTTTGGAGGACTGGGAATAGTTAATTTACGAGACATGAATAGAGCCCTACTGAGCAAGTGGTGGTGGAAGATGAATAAGCATTGAAATTCTTGGTGGGCCAAATCCTTTGAGTTGTACAGAAGAAGGAAAAAATATAGATTTGGTGGAAGAAGCAGACAGGGGAAGACATCACAATTGTGGAAAGGAATTGCAAAGGGGGGAGAGTTTTTTCACGCAAAACTAGATCGATGATTGGAAATGGTAAACAGACAAGGCTTTGGAAGGACAAATGGTGTGGAGATAACACGCTGCAATCACTGTATTCTTTCCACTCAAAGGAAGCGACTAACGAAGACCTCATGATGCGTGATATTTGGCAAAACGGGAGACTATTGATCGAGTTCCAAAGAGTTCTTTCGACTAATAATCGTATAGGATTTCAAAGCTTAGAGGCATTGGTCACGGAAAAAGGCCAAAGGTATAACGCGGACAAGGATGCTAGGGAGTGGTGCCCGGGGGACTAATAGGTCCTTCACAGTAGCGTCAATGTACCGGTTCCTGAATGATGGGGGTGTGAGGTGTCAAGAGGCGAACATTATCTGGAAGTCGACAGCTTCGCACAAAGTGAAAGCTTTCCTGTGGTTAGTTATGAACAACGCTATTCTCTCAAAGGCGAACCTCTTAAAGCGAAACATTCCAATTGATAGTACTTGCCCGAGATGTAACCAAGGAATCGAGGATGTCAATCACATTTTCTTAAGAGTGTCATATGGCGAAAGTGGCATGGTAAATTCTGGTTTTGAGTTTCGGGTTTCTAGAAAGTCCCACACGGGTGGAGGACTTCTGGGGCGACTAGCGGCCTAAATGGGTTAGATCAGAGTTGAGTTTCAGGCTTTGTGGGATGTCACGGTAGCAGCTAGGGATGGCAACTGGGCCGGGTCAACCGCCGACCCACCCGCGACCCGGCCCACGAACCCGGCCCGCTTAACACCTTCACGGGTTCGGGTCGAACCCGGTGAACAGTACCGGGTCGACCCGGGTCGCCATTTATGCGAATTGGATTCGCGAAACCCGGCCCACGAACCCGCTCAACCCGCGAATCGGACCCGCCAACCCGCGGGTCGACCTGCGAATTGGATTCGCGGAACCCGTGACGGGCCGACCGTTCGACCCGCGGGTCGAACGGGTCGAAACCCACGGGTCGTGTGGCCGTTGTGACTTGTGCGCAGGTTCTGGCTGGCAGCAAACGGCTCTTAGAGCCGTTGCTGCTGGCCGTTGCTTCTTTTTTTTTTTTTGTTTTTTTTTTTTGTTTTTACCCACTTCTAACCTTATAAATAGCCCCCAAAAATCTCCAAAAAAATCACACCTTCCTCTCTTACTCTCTCTACTATTATACATCAAAAAAAAAAAAATTGAACAATTGTAGTAATCATCAAACAAGTGTACAAGGAGGCGTATACACGATCAAATTTTGGTCGTATCGGAGAAAAAAATTCAACGTCTTCAACTCTCTTCAACCATCGGCTCAAATCTACTTCAACCTGTTCTCAATTCAACTCTTCAATTGCGAAATCGGCAAAGCGCTCCTCCATCTTGTCTATTATTTTTTAATTTTTACGGTTTTTTTATATACGCGTATTCCACGGTGAACGGTATCAAAATATCTCTATCTCTCTACTATTTTTTTTTTTGCGTTGTAGTTAAAATTATTGTTCGTTTTTTGAACTTCTCTATCTCAAGATTCTCAACCCTCTTGTTTTTTAGTTTTTTTTTTTGTATAATTCACCGCCACTACTTAGTAGATTTTTTTTACATACCACATTACTACATTATGTCTAGATCACGCGGTAGCGGTCGTAGCGGACAAGATTCCTCCTCCTCTTCACGTAGGCCACCAATTGTCCCTATTAGTGAGCCCGCCCAAGATTACATTGATCCTACTATGGAACAATGGGGTACACACGACATGGATGTTGTAGGTGGCATTCAAATAGAAGAACAACAACAACAACAACAACCCGAAACCACACAACCCCGTAGTAGTAGGAAAAGTAGAGGAGAAACTAGCGATTGGCACAAGTTTTATGAGTATATCCCGGACGAAAATATTCCGGGTGTAGGTTTGAAAGTGTGTAAAACATGTAGCAAAACATACAAATTCAAGAGGGGTGACGGCACCGGTACAATTAGTAGACACATACAACATAATCACAAAGAACTCCTTGATCAAATACAAGGCCAACAAAAAATTAACCCTAGGACCGGTCAAGTAGATAGCCACCCTTATGATCCCGAACTTGTTCGTCGGGAAATGGCCCGATTAGTAATTAAGGAAGAGTTACCATTTTTCTATCCCGAGAGTAGGAACTTGGAAAACTTTAATCAAACCGCCTTAAACCCTCATTTTAGGAGAATTCCGAGAAACACTTGCAAATCGGATTGTTTTAAAGTGTATGTTGAAATGAAGGACGCGTTGATTGCAATTTTATGGAGTTTAACTTGTAGGGTTAGTTTAACTTCGGATGTTTGGACGGGTGTCAACAATATTCCAACGATGGGAATAACCTGTCATTGGATCGACAATGATTGGATTCTTAATAAAAGAATCATATCACTTGCGTCGTTGCGTATCCCCATAGTGGCGACGAAATAGCAAACCGTATTATAGAAATTTGTGATGTTTTTCATATTCGCGATAAAATTATGGCTATTAGTTTTGATAATGCATCTAACAACAATGTAGCAATTACTACTTTAAAATCTGTATTAAACCCTCCATCTGACAATATTTTTCATGTTAGATGTGCATGTCATATTATAAATTTATGTGTTCAAGACGCATTAAAAATAGCTGATCCATATATACATAAAATTAGAAATTGTGTACATTTCATTGCATTAAAACCAAGCATTCTACAAGAATGGAAAGCTTGGTGTAGAGTTAGGAAAGTTCCTTTTAGAAAATTTCCAAAGGATGTTAGACACCGATGGAATTCTACTTTTGATTTACTTAATGTTGTCACCGAATATAAAGCAGTTGTAAATAATTTTTGTATCGCACAAAATATGCCTAATTTTGAAATGACTCCCGCCGATTGGTTTTTTGCTGAAGCTTTGTTGAAATTTTTAGAACCTTTTAAAACCGCAACTTTAAAGTTTTCTAAAACATATGAATCTACTTCTAGTAGCATTTTTATTGAATTAGTTAGCATGGTACAAATATTTAACGAAATGTTAAATGATGTCTATATTAGTAACATTGTAATACCTGCATTTAAAAAAATTTTGAAGTATTATTTTCCTCCTCCGATGTTGATTTGTGTTGCTACTGTTATGGATCCCCGTATCAAATTAGAAGGTACGAAGAATTTGATACAAATATTTTTTGGATTTTTAGAGAACAATGTAGAATTAACAATTGATTGCGATCAGTTTTTAGTTCAGTTTGAAACTACCTTAAATAACTTGTATGATTATTATGATAGACGTTTTGCTTCTAGTGGTACAACTTCTGTAATTAGTTCTTCGTCTGGTAGTTCTAGAGATAAGGGTAAAAGTAGAATTGGTGATAGAACATTTAGTTTACTTGAACAAATTCAATCTAAAAAACCTAGGACTAATCAACCAAATGAATTAAATTGGTATAACCAACAGGATACTGAGCCTACTATTTCTCCACTAGATATTTTACAGTGGTGGAAAGAACATGAACACACTTTTAGTATTCTGTCAATTATGGCTAAAGATTTGCTAACTCCTCCTGTCTCTACAGTTGCTTCTGAGAGTGCATTTTCTACAAGTGGCAGGGTTCTATCTGATTACAGAAATAGGTTGAAGCCGGAGTCGTTGGAGATGCTCGTTTGCACAGAAGACTGGCTGAAGGCTGAAGATAGGACGCAAGGAAAAGCACTATCAAGTTCAACAAGTGGGAGCAACTCGCCCGAAGATCAACAACAAGAACAACAACAATAACAACACTTACAATAGCTTTCTCTTATTATGTCAAATTAGAAAACTTGTACTCAATTAAAATTGTATATAACAAATATGTTATTGTATAAAACTTATTTGTGAATTGAATTCTTCATTTCGTTATAAATTGTTCAAATTGTATAACTTAAATTCATATGAATAAAATTCCAAATTTTGTTGTCATTTTCACTCTTTCAATCTTATTATTAGTCTTCACTCTTCAACGATTTTTTTTCTTTATTAATATTATTAATTACTTAGTATTATAATTAAACATCATTTGGGGACATTTGAAGAATTGTAGTATTATTACTTAATATTATTATTACTGAATTTAATGAATTGTAGTATTATAAATACTTATTGATATTTGATAGTTTTACTTACTTGGGGATATTTCCCCAAAATTACTTACTAATATAATTACTTACTTAGTAACATTCAAACATAATTTTTGAAATATCCCTCAATTTGATACTAATACTACGTAACTTACTTAGTAATATAATTTTTTAAGAATTGTAGTATTCATAATTCATCAAACAAAGATATGATTGTTTGTATACAAGTATACAACATTCAAAAAATTATTATTATTATTATTTTAATTTAAACTAAAAAAAAAAAAAAATTATTATACGGGCCAACCCGCGGGTCGACCCGGCCCAACCCGGGTTGAGCCCTAAAGGGTTCGCGGGTTGGGCGGGCCATCCAAGTGAGAATGTAACCCGGCCCGGCCCGGCCCGTATAGGGGACCAACCCGGCCCGGCCCGGTTAAGAATTCGTCCCAACCCGTCCGGGTTGGGCCCGGCCCGGCCCGAGTGACCCGTTCGCCATCCCTAGTAGCAGCTACGTGTTGAACTCTGTGGCTAGACAGAAACAATACTTGTATTCGTAACACTAGATGTTCATTTAACATTATGCTGTATAATATACTGAGTCATATTTCTGCTTGGTCAGGCAAGATAAGGGTCAAAAGGAGGCTGCAACCGGATCTTCAAGAATAGCCACTGCGGGATAGGGGGGAAGAGGGCTTAGGGGTGCGTCTTGATGGCGCAGGTAGAATGGGAAGGGTTATGTCTCTTGTATGAGGGTGGTTTATTTTGTTGTAGTTCGTTCGACTTTATTTTGATATATGTTGATGTATTTTGTATCTAGACCGGGGTGGTCTAGTTGGACTATGGATGCTTTAATATGTTTTCTTAATTACTCATTAATGAAACCGGTGACTAGTTGGTCGCTTTATTCGGTGACTAGTTGGTCACTTTATTCTCAAAAAAAAAAAAAAAAAAAAAAAAAAAAAAAAAAAAAAAAAAAAAAAACCCCAGAAGTAAACAATAGTAAACTTCCAATTTAGTTATAATGATTGTTTCACTTGGATGCCTAGAAAATTTCCGGATGTTTGTGTTAGATAGATTGGTCCGTAAAACAAGGTTAGGAAAAGTATACACAGCACATTCATGAAATATTCAAATGCAAGAAAATGAAGTTCAAAAGAAAGGGAGTGGAGTTACCGGAACGAGATTAGTCCCAGCCTCAATGCCATCTTTACCGATCCTCACAGCCGTCTGAATGACTAGAAGAAGAAGAAGAGTAAGAAGAAGAAGAAGAATCGGCCGAATGTGCAGAATTAGAACAGCATTAACACAATTTTTTTAATAAAAAACGCATCTTCTTTTGGTGGCATTTTAACAAACAGAAGATATGCATGATAGAAGGGAAGGGAAACCAAAGAAAGAGATACCTTTGAGAAAGTTGGACTGAGCAGAAGCGACGCAGACGGGTGAACGACGACGACAGAGAGATGGAGACGTCGGGAATACTCTAGTAGTGCTACTGAGAGTCTCTGAGGGGGCGATGAAGAAGACGAAGAAGCGAGGAGGCGGATAACAAAAGGAAGAGCGTGGTTGAAATTGTTGGGATTTGATTAATGGAACTGGAAGTAATGATTGTACGGAAGAGAAAGTGGCGGCCATTAGAATCAAGAATTGTTCCGGTTGCTTCTTGTTCCGTTTCGTTGCGTTGGGAGAGCGAACGTGCGGCTCAGCTACGGAGAAAAACAAAATCTGAATAATTTAATTTTAATTAATCTTTTTTTTTCATCTTCTTCTTCGGTTTGAAATGGGTATAGTACTGGAGTCTTTCGACTCTATCCGTTCACATCAAAAAAAAAGAAATGGGTATAGTATGGGCTGTACATAGGCCTACTGAATATTGTATGTTGAGCCCTAAACATATACTCATAATTTATTCATTCTCTTCTTTTGAATATCTATGAGGCTAAATATAAACAACTATCATGCATTTTTAAAAAATCATACCAAACTTTTTTTATAAAAAAAAATCTCACCCAACTATGTTTTCTAGGTATGAGTAAATGAGGTTTCTAAAAAAAATTGTGTTAAAAACATAGTTGGGTGATGTTTTTTAATATAAAAAAAAAATTTAGTGTGGTTTTTTTTTTTTGAATACACAATAGTTGGGTGAGTTTTTTTTTATATTTAGTCTATCTACGAATTTTACAAATTTTATTTTGTAAACATCTATACCTGCATGAATGTTAGGGGGGGCATTAAGGCATAGCGGGCCGGGCCGGATCGGAATTCGCGGGTTTCAACTCAGGCCGGACTTTCGCGGGCCGGTCCGAGGGAATAGGCGGCATGGGCCGGGCTGGGCCAAGCCGGCCAAATGCCTGCCCAGACCTGGCCCCTGGCCTCTGGCCCCTAGCTCGGGGGCAGGGCGGGACCGGGTCCGGGTACGGGCCGGGACGAATTCTTTTTTTTTTTAATTGTTACAAAGACAAAGAAGAAAAAAAATTGTAAAGAGTTATCAAGAACATATAGATTAAAGTGATATTCATAAAAATTCTGATTTTGAACTTTTTTGAAATTCTGAGCTTCCGTACTTTCTCCTCCGACCATTCCTCCGAAGATCTGGTCTCCCCTCTCACCCTCCTTCCCTTCCCCCTTCAGTAACTTTGTTGGGCGCGGTTTTCCTTTCCGACCCAGTTCCTCAGATCTCCTCCTCACCGTCCCTGGTGTCCCCCCCCCCCCCCTTTCTTCCCTTTGCCCCCTTCGCTGCTGCAGGGGTGTAGCCCAGGGTGGGGGATTTTCTCCGCGTGGCGTCCTATCGAGGCTTACCTCTGGTGTCATTGACTCGTTGTTGGTTGTGCGGCTCTGTAGAACCCCGTATTTTCAAATATTATTTTTATTATTTGAAAATGAATTTAAATGAATTTTGAGGATTTAATTGATATTTTCTAAAAGATTTATCTTTTGTACACGTGCAAAACACGTGCAAATGACTTTTGAGATGTTTGAAAAATTAAGTTTTCTCTATGAAAAATCATTATTTATTATTTGGGAATTATTTAGTATTTTTCCAGATTTTTCTGAAATTAATTTGATCTATTTGCAATTTTTGATAAAAGAAGGACCTTTTCGCAAAATTGACATTCTTAAGGGCTAAAATACAAAATTGGCATTCTGGACGTTTTAAACAGTATTGGTTAAGATTTAGAAGTATATTTTCTATTAAATCCTAATTTTAATGAATTTTGGATGAGTTTCCAAGAGTAGATAGATATATATAAAATTGTATTTTGAAGGGATTGTTTTGCAAATGTATTTGGAAACCCTAATACTTGATCCCGGCCTATATAAGAGAGTTTGCAGCCGTCATTCGCTGCACAACTCAGATCTTATTATTTTCTCATTCTTTTGGTGATTGAGGAAGAAGCTTTTGGATCTAGCAAAGGAAGGCTTTTGTGGATCTTCTTGCTTCTAAAGGTGAGTGATATGAACTTAGTTTTGTTAGTGTGTATGATGGTGTGCTGTTTTGTTTGATGTATCCGTATCTTGTATGTGATCGATGCAATAGTCGTTATTCGTATTATGCATGAGAAATCCACGAATGTTTAGTAGATCTAGTTTAACAAATTCTTTATTGATCGAAAACATGTTAAGATTCAAGTATGGTTTGATCGGATGTATGAACATCTGGATCTTGCGTATATAATCAGATCTTGGTTATTATTGGTGGAAGAATTAAGTATTAAGGAAACCCTAATGTAAGATTTAGGAATTTGAGAACAAGGGAATTGAGTTTTGAGTTATTGAATGATTGAATAATGGATCGGCAATGAAGAAGTAATCGAGATTGTCATTTTACATGATTAAAAATTATTTTCATGAACAAGAACCTTTAGAAAACTCCAGTATTGAGTATTGATTTCAGACCTAATTTGTGAGATCTGTAGGCCGACAGTCGACTGGGACTATGTATCAGTCGACTGGTACGACCCAGCTGCTGTATCTTTAGTTTTTCTCGAAAATCCGTTCTGGACAGTCGACTTAGACCCTTCTCAGTCGACTGGTACACTTAGAATTTATTTTTCAAAGTTATTGTAGAATTTCTCTCGGGTAAGTCGACTTATGTTTTTATAAGTCGACTTATGTTCTTATGAGTCGACTTATGTCTCCTTTAAGTCGACTTATGTTTTCTATAAGTCGACTTATGATCTGGTAAGTCAACTTATGATTTTTATAAGTCATCTTATGTTTTGATAAGTCTACTTATGTTTTTATAAGTCATCTTATGTTTTGATAAGTCTACTTATGATCTTTATAAGTCATCTTATACTTTGATAAGTCTACTTATGATCTTTATAAGTCATCTTATACTTTTGATAAGTCTACTTATGATTTTTATAAGTCATCTTATACTGTTAGCACTTGGAACGTTTCTTGAGAATTGTTGATAATTGTCTCGGGTAAGTCGACTGATGGTTTTCTTGAGTCGACTTACTGCACTTGTTATAATCTTGGATATTGGTTCTCGGGGCAGTCGACTTACTATCGCATAAGTCGACTGGTTCTGATGAGTTTTCATAATCTTGAGTGTTCCTTCAGTCTTTAGTTTGTTTGTAGATGAATATGTTCGTCGGTGTAAGAGTCACTATGGGTGATTGCATGCCGGGTATGTATTCTATCTATACCATCTTTAGTTTGTTTGTAGATGAATATGTTCGTCGGTGTAAGAGTTACTATGGGTGATTGCATGCCGGGTATGTATTCTATCTATACCATCTTTAGTTTGTTTGTAGATGAATATATTCGTCGGTGTAAGAGTCACTATGGGTGATTGCATGCCGGGTATGTATTCTATCTATACCATCTTTAGTTTGTTTGTAGATGAATATGTTCGTCGGTGTAAGAGTCACTATGGGTGATTGCATGCCGGGTATGTATTCTATCTATACCATCTTTAGTTTGTTTGTAGATGAATATGTTCGTCGGTGTAAGAGTCACTATGGGTGATTGCATGCCGGGTATGTATTCTATCTATACCATCTTTAGTTTGTTTGTAGATGAATATGTTCGTCGGTGTAAGAGTCACTATGGGTGATTGCATGCCGGGTATGTATTTGATCTATACCATCTTTAGTTTTGTAGATGGATATATGGGTATCCGATCTATGGCATTGTTGGTGATTGATTGTTGGACATACATCGTGGTATTGAGATTTATTGATAGTTGGGCATGTTCAGAAATGTGAGGATTATTGTTTGTTCAGAACAGCCGACTGGTTCCTAAGACAGTCGACTGTACCGTACAGTTGAACTGTACATATTTTGAGAGAGATTGATTGATGGATACTTGATCGTTGGTATTGATTCTCGACTCGGTTCACGCATGTACTGGCCTATCGTTCTTGTTTCAGATTACATGTTCAGTTTATGTATTATTGTTCAGTACATGTTGCTTATGTTTATTGTTTGTTTATGTTCGTTGTTTATATCACTCACACCATTTATGGCTGACCCCTTTAGTTTGGGGGTTAGGGTTCAACTCTAGCCTCATGTGTCACAGGTAGCTGCTTAGAGTTGGGAGCTTGGATGCTTGGGTTAGCTTTGGATTTCATGAGTGATATAATAGAGCCTTGGGTAATTTTGTAAAGAGAAAGAGTTGTAATAGTTAAATGTATTTTAAGGTGTTTTGTATTTCCGCTGCATTGTAAAAGATTATTGTAATAAAGATTTGGAATAAAATGACTTGAGTTTTTGGTCTATGTATATTGTTACATTGAAGTGGATCGCTGGGAGAGTGCCACGTATTTTCTAAAGTTTCGTATTTAGAAATTCGGGGCGCTACAGATTGGTATCAGAGCATGCTTCAATAGTAATAATAGACATAGTATGAAAACCAACCTAGGTGTGGACACTAGAGAGTGAGTACCTAGGTGTGGACATTAGAAGTGTGAGTATCACATAGAGTTAAAAATATGATGTTTTGTTTGAGGTCATGGTATGGTTATGGTCTTACCATAGGATATTGATATGAGTTGGAATCGTGTGGTGATGCTCTACCTCTACCCTCGTTTTGTAGTGATCAGTATGGTGGCATCCAGACCCAGGGACGAGGACTACAATGGCGATGGATCTGGCAGTTCCCGAGGAACTGGAATTGACCTTGAAGCTGAATTCGCCAGGGTGTATCAGACGTTGGACACGCTGATGGCAGTTAATTTGGCGCAAATTCGGAACCAGGATCGGAATTATAGGATTGGACAGGTGTTCATTAACGCTGATTCCACCAAGCAGGGCAAGTTTAGTGACCCAGCACCGATGACACCTGCAACTCGGGAAGTGATTTGTTACTTCTGCAAGGAGGCAGGTCATTACCGGTCAACATGTCCAAGGTCAGCAAAGAAAATCAAGCTCAGCAATCCAGTACAGGAGGCACCGGCAACTCAGGAGGTGACTTGTTATTTCTGCAGGAAGACAGGACATAAAAGGAGGGAATGTCCGAAATTGGCAGAGCAGACTTGTTTCCATTGTGGTCAAGAAGGACATATTCGACCAATCTGTCCACAGCTGAAGGAAGAGAATGCAAGGAAAAGAAAGGATCTGAAGCAGGGGCGAGTGTCCGCACTGGCTGAAGAGGATGCGGGCAATCCAGAAATATGATCTGTGGGTGCAAGAATTTATTCTTTCGTATTAAGTAAAACTTTATTTTGGAAATAATTGAAGATTGAGTATTTTCTTCATGTAACAAGTTTATTTGGATTAATGGAATAAAGACAGAGTTTTATTTAATATTGTTTTCTTGCATGAAATTGTGTCGCCCATTGATTACTAGTCTTAGTGTGGAGCTTAAGGTGTTTCCAAGCAAGGTCTTGAGGTGGCTATCCTTAGTCATGTCCTTTCTAAGGAGGGAGTGGCCACTGATTCTTGGAAGGATGAAGCAGATGTGGAAGGTCAGAGTTGGATGCAGGAGTTCAGAGGGTGTTGCAGCGTGGCTTCCGATGGCAGGTTATCAGAGTCGCGCAGCGGAAGATTGTCTTTTCTGAATTCTTTGCATGATTGTGCTTATTTTGTGTGATGTATTTGTTTTGTTAGAATGCATTCTTTGGTGTGACTGTATTTCCTAAGAGTTATATTTCTATCCTTGGGTTTTCAACCCTTATTAGTGGGTTTGTTCGGACCTCATTAGCCGTAGTTCTGAGGACAGAACTCTTCTAAGGAGGGAGTGATGTAGAACCCCGTATTTTCAAATATTATTTTTATTATTTGAAAATGAATTTAAATGAATTTTGAGGATTTAATTGATATTTTCTAAAAGATTTATCTTTTGTACACGTGCAAAACACGTGCAAATGACTTTTGAGATGTTTGAAAAATTAAGTTTTCTCTATGAAAAATCATTATTTATTATTTGGGAATTATTTAGTATTTTTCCAGATTTTTCTGAAATTAATTTGATCTATTTGCAATTTTTGATAAAAGAAGGACCTTTTCGCAAAATTGACATTCTTAAGGGCTAAAATACAAAATTGGCATTCTGGACGTTTTAAACAGTATTGGTTAAGATTTAGAAGTATATTTTCTATTAAATCCTAATTTTAATGAATTTTGGATGAGTTTCCAAGAGTAGATAGATATATATAAAATTGTATTTTGAAGGGATTGTTTTGCAAATGTATTTGGAAACCCTAATACTTGATCCCGGCCTATATAAGAGAGTTTGCAGCCGTCATTCGCTGCACAACTCAGATCTTATTATTTTCTCATTCTTTTGGTGATTGAGGAAGAAGCTTTTGGATCTAGCAAAGGAAGGCTTTTGTGGATCTTCTTGCTTCTAAAGGTGAGTGATATGAACTTAGTTTTGTTAGTGTGTATGATGGTGTGCTGTTTTGTTTGATGTATCCGTATCTTGTATGTGATCGATGCAATAGTCGTTATTCGTATTATGCATGAGAAATCCACGAATGTTTAGTAGATCTAGTTTAACAAATTCTTTATTGATCGAAAACATGTTAAGATTCAAGTATGGTTTGATCGGATGTATGAACATCTGGATCTTGCGTATATAATCAGATCTTGGTTATTATTGGTGGAAGAATTAAGTATTAAGGAAACCCTAATGTAAGATTTAGGAATTTGAGAACAAGGGAATTGAGTTTTGAGTTATTGAATGATTGAATAATGGATCGGCAATGAAGAAGTAATCGAGATTGTCATTTTACATGATTAAAAATTATTTTCATGAACAAGAACCTTTAGAAAACTCCAGTATTGAGTATTGATTTCAGACCTAATTTGTGAGATCTGTAGGCCGACAGTCGACTGGGACTATGTATCAGTCGACTGGTACGACCCAGCTGCTGTATCTTTAGTTTTTCTCGAAAATCCATTCTGGACAGTCGACTTAGACCCTTCTCAGTCGACTGGTACACTTAGAATTTATTTTTCAAAGTTATTGTAGAATTTCTCTCGGGTAAGTCGACTTATGTTCTTATGAGTCGACTTATGTCTCCTTTAAGTCGACTTATGTTTTCTATAAGTCGACTTATGATCTGGTAAGTCAACTTATGATTTTTATAAGTCATCTTATGTTTTGATAAGTCTACTTATGTTTTTATAAGTCATCTTATGTTTTGATAAGTCTACTTATGATCTTTATAAGTCATCTTATACTTTTGATAAGTCTACTTATGATTTTTATAAGTCATCTTATACTGTTAGCACTTGGAACGTTTCTTGAGAATTGTTGATAATTGTCTCGGGTAAGTCGACTGATGGTTTTCTTGAGTCGACTTACTGCACTTGTTATAATCTTGGATATTGGTTCTCGGGGCAGTCGACTTACTATCGCATAAGTCGACTGGTTCTGATGAGTTTTCATAATCTTGAGTGTTCCTTCAGTCTTTAGTTTGTTTGTAGATGAATATGTTTGTCGGTGTAAGAGTCACTGTGGGTGATTGCATGCCGGGTATGTATTCTATCTATACCATCTTTAGTTTGTTTGTAGATGAATATGTTCGTCGGTGTAAGAGTCACTATGGGTGATTGCATGCCGGGTATGTATTCTATCTATACCATCTTTAGTTTGTTTGTAGATGAATATGTTCGTCGGTGTAAGAGTCACTATGGGTGATTGCATGCCGGGTATGTATTCTATCTATACCATCTTTAGTTTGTTTGTAGATGAATATGTTCGTCGGTGTAAGAGTCACTATGGGTGATTGCATGCCGGGTATGTATTCTATCTATACCATCTTTAGTTTGTTTGTAGATGAATATGTTCGTCGGTGTAAGAGTCACTATGGGTGATTGCATGCCGGGTATGTATTCTATCTATACCATCTTTAGTTTGTTTGTAGATGAATATGTTCGTCGGTGTAAGAGTCACTATGGGTGATTGCATGCCGGGTATGTATTCTATCTATACCATCTTTAGTTTGTTTGTAGATGAATATGTTCGTCGGTGTAAGAGTCACTATGGGTGATTGCATGCCGGGTATGTATTTGATCTATACCATCTTTAGTTTTGTAGATGGATATATGGGTATCCGATCTATGGCATTGTTGGTGATTGATTGTTGGACATACATCGTGGTATTGAGATTTATTGATAGTTGGGCATGTTCAGAAATGTGAGGATTATTGTTTGTTCAGAACAGCCGACTGGTTCCTAAGACAGTCGACTGTACCGTACAGTTGAACTGTACATATTTTGAGAGAGATTGATTGATGGATACTTGATCGTTGGTATTGATTCTCGACTCGGTTCACGCATGTACTGGCCTATCGTTCTTGTTTCAGATTACATGTTCAGTTTATGTATTATTGTTCAGTACATGTTGCTTATGTTTATTGTTTGTTTATGTTCGTTGTTTATATCACTCACACCATTTATGGCTGACCCCTTTAGTTTGGGGGTTAGGGTTCAACTCTAGCCTCATGTGTCACAGGTAGCTGCTTAGAGTTGGGAGCTTGGATGCTTGGGTTAGCTTTGGATTTCATGAGTGATATAATAGAGCCTTGGGTAATTTTGTAAAGAGAAAGAGTTGTAATAGTTAAATGTATTTTAAGGTGTTTTGTATTTCCGCTGCATTGTAAAAGATTATTGTAATAAAGATTTGGAATAAAATGACTTGAGTTTTTGGTCTATGTATATTGGTACATTGAAGTGGATCGCTGGGAGAGTGCCACGTATTTTCTAAAGTTTCGTATTTAGAAATTCGGGGCGCTACAGGCTCCCCCTTTGTGGCTCCTGTAGCCCCGATTCTTCTCGGTTCCTAGCGGCGTGCTCCTACTAGCCTCTCACTGTAAGTATTTGTTTTCCTTTTAGTTGTTTGTCGGCGGTGTTTGCGCCAGTTTCTTAGCGCATTCGTTTTTGACTTATCTAGTTGTCTTCTTTGATCCCTTTCCCCTCCTCCTGGTTTTACGTTCTGTCTTCGTTCTTGCTTTCTATCTCTCTCAGTTCTGTTCGAGTATTGGTGGTTATACTTCTATAGTCCGTTGGTTTGTGGTGGATTGAGTGAGGCTAGATCTTACGATCCTATCTGTAAGAGCTAGTGATATTCCCTTCGCCCTTTTGTTTGAGCCTTAGAGCTCGGTTGTTCATCATATTCAGTTTTTCTTTCAAAAAAATAAAAATAAAAATAAAAAAAATAGGGGTTTTTTTCCTTCTTTTCGTTCTTTAGACAGATCTCTACAGTTTCGGTCTGTTGACTTGTCTCTTCCTCGCTATTTCCTCCTTTTCTCTTGCACAGTGGTCGTTGTGGGCCTGGGCCATTATGGGTTACTCTTGGGTAGATATTGTAAAAAAAAAATCAAAAGATTAATAATAACCCGTCTGAGGTCACTAGTTTTTGGCCGTCTCAGCCCAGCCCAGCTTTGCCGTGCGCCATTCTCGGTCGGCCCAAGCAACAGAAGTTTCTAGGGCGTGCAAATGCTTCCTTTTACACGGCCAGTTCTTCTCCCCCTTCAGTTCTAAACCTAAGTGCTCTTCGTCTTCCTCTCCCTCCCAATCTCTGGTTTGTTATCATTATCTCCAAGTTGGTCATATTAGGGCTTATTGCACCGACAACATGAAGTGTCTCTTCTGCTTGAAATCTGGTCACTCCCAAAATCGCTGCTTTTCTTTACAGCATATTTTGGGGTTGTCCATGGGAGTCCCCATCTCCGAACAAGTCATTGCAGCGCTTGATTTTCCCTCCCTTCAATCAAAGCTTGCGGATCTTCAAGTTCCTAAACCTAAGAGGGCTAAGTTGTTTAATTCTTCCCCTCTCCTTCCTACGCCTCCCGTCTTACTGCGCATCCCTGCGGCGGAACAATTATCTTCACAAGTGAGCTCTTTTCCTTCCTCTCAGACATCCAAGTCTTAGGTCACTTTAGTGTTCATCCCTGCTACCGAACTATCTGATAAAATGGTTTTCTTTGAGCACTACGGTGCCGTTTCTTTCAATGGAGGTTCGGTTTCCAACTTGACTTTTGATTCTTTCCTTTGCAATTCCTGTAATGTGCAAGACTGGACGTGGGCTATCAACACTTGTTCCAATGGGGAAGTGGTCATTAATTGTCCCTCTATTAAAATCCCAGAAGATCTTGTTGCTCTCAACTCTCTATCGATCGAAGCTATCAAATTATCCGTTCGTAAATGGATGCACCAAGGTCACCCCCCCTCCCCTAATTCACTCTGCTGTTAAAGTCACATTACTGGGACTTCCGCCGTTCTGTAATTCTCATCGTGTCGTTGCTGACTTGACTAAATGTGTTGGTGAATTACGGCACATCTCTTCCTCTTCTATGCTGGCGTCTGGGTGCCTTCAGGTAGATGCTGAGTTTTTTTGCCCATCTGTTAATGATCGAATTGATGCATACTCGTTAAGAGATTTTAAATCCATCTTTTCTGTTTCGGTCATTTATCAAGACAGTTCTATAGGAGCTTCGTCTCCAGCCCCATCGTCTCTGGGTGTTTACAAAACCCATGCGAAATCCAACACTTTCCCCGGCTTCTTCTCAGTTGGTACATCGTCCCAATCGACCCCTCATTCTTCCAAATGGAAGTTGTCTCACAAAGAGGTCCCCAAAAAAAATCTGCCTTATCAGCGCAAAGGTTTTTCACCTCCTGCTAAACCCAAAATCTTGCCTTCTAAAGCTCACAATTTGGTCTGGATTAACCCTGACATTGCTTCGGCGAAAACCCTCCCTACTTCTCAACCTGCTCCTCTCGAACTTCCGCTTAAGCTACCTTCTCATCCTTCCTTAGAGGCTCACTCTTCTCTGGCCGCCGTTTCTCCCGCGGTTTCTGTTGAAGCCCCAGCTAAGCTTGATAAGGGGGTTTCTAATCAGAAGTGGCTGGATTGGGAAGTGAATCCCTATTTTTCTTTCGATTGGGACAAATACATTAGTGCGGTTCGGTTCAATTCAATTCCTCTTCAGGTCCCACACCATCTTATAAGCCTAGCAAAGCTTTATCTTCCCCCTCCCCGAAACCCGAAGCTTGGGTTGATAAAGATAATCTTCTGGATGAGGAATTGGCCAACCTGGATCAATCTCTTTTGCAAAAGCAGGTATTCTTTAATTCTCTTTCGATTGTTATTAAGGTTCAAGCCTCTAATTGTCTGGATTGCAATGATTTTTGCTTTGTTCAAATTAGCAGCTTATTTTCTTATTTCACTAGACACATTCTTATTTACTGCCTATCTACTTATTTTCACTTTAATTCTCCTCTTTGGGTTCTTATTCTGCCTCAGGTGGGTTGCCTCCCACCAAGTCGCTGCAGAGAGACCTCCCACAATTCTCCTCCCCCCCGTTCCTTAGCTGTAGCCCCTCGGTTCGGATGACTGTTAACCACTCCGATTCATTTTGTCTTACAGAGGCCCCTATGAGATTTGTTGGGTCTTCCCATCCCAGGAACCAACAGTCTACTAGCTCCCAAAAGAAAAAATTCAAAAAAGAACCTATCACTGTTATTCGCTCTAGTGCCCGTATTAGGGCCAATAGAGTTTCGAAACATCTGGCAGATTCTCAGTCTTCCCTTGCAGCTCAGATCCGCAAGTTTGATATCTCTCCACCCTGTCCTTCTTCATCTGGGAAAGAACATCTTGGTTCTATCTACCAGGTGCATTTTGACTCCCTATCTAATCTAGATATGCTTACCCTTACTAGGAAGATGGGGTTTAAATGATTAACTCAGGTCCGCGAAATCTCTAGAGCTTTTGAGACTAAGGGTTTTAATGATTAGCATCTCTTGGAATATTCGGGGGTTGTGGAGTGTGACGAAGCAACAAGCCTTGTTTAATCTGATTTCTTCTTCTCACTATGATATGATCTCAATTCAAGAATCGAAACTTGAGTTCCCTACTCCGTCCCTCTTACGTTCGATAGGTGGATCCTTAATCTCCAAGTGGATCTCACTTGATGCCAGAGGCACAAGAGGAGGTATTCTCTTTGTTTTTAAAGAATCCAGGTTCTTCCTTATTTCCATTCGTCGATTAACTTTCTTTCTTGTAATGCGTCTCCACTGGACTGAATTCAATTGTGATCTCACTGTAGTGTCGGTTTATAGTCCGTCTACTGTGGACCGTCGTAAGGTTTTTTGGAACGAACTTAACTCCTTCCAACACAACATTCAGGGGTTCTGGCTTTTTTGTGGCAATTTTAATGTTACCAGATTCTCCTCTGAAAGATCGGATATCTCCTCTTACTCATTGGATTCCTCTCGCTTTAATGAAAGCATTCGTTCTCTCCAGTTGACGGATCTTCCTCTCAACGGCAGAGCTTTTACTTGGTCTAATATGTGATTGTCGCCGACCATGGCTAAACTCGATCGCTTTCTGGTTTCCTTTGACTGGATCAACTTCTTTCACAACTCTTTTGCAAAGGCTTGGCCCAATCCGTCGTCGGACCACATACCTATCTCTTTGTGCTCTAACTATAATTTCTCCAGATCTTTCAAGTTCCGGTTTGAAAAATTTTGGCTGCAAGATCAAACATTTGTCAATCTCATCACCGAATGCCTTTCTTCTATTATGGGCTCTTTTGGGCTCGGTTGCATCCTAATTAAGCTTCACAGGATCAAATTCGGCAGTAAAATCTGGCAGAAAGAGAGATTTGCCAACATAAATTGCTTAAAAATATCCTCCTGTCGACCATTAAATCCATTAATCAACTAGAGGAGGTTGGCCCTATATCTAAATCCCTTCGTTCAGAACGTGCTTCTTGTAAAAGAGATTACGCGGCCTTTCTTCATAACGATCATATCAAATGGGCCCAATGGGCTAAGCATCGTTGGTTGAAGGAGGGTGACGACAACACCTCATTCTTCCATAATTTTGCTTCACACCGGCAGCGATGCAATCGTATTTCCTCTATCTTTGACAATAGAAATGTTTTAACTTCGGATTCTGACATTCATGCTACTTTCCTCCGTTTCTTTAAAGATCTTTTGGGATCTCATAAACATCGTTCTATTCATCTTGATTGGTCACAGTTGTATGGTCAGCAAACTTATGACCTGTCTAGCTTGGAAGATCCTTTTACTTTAGCAGAGATCAAGTCTGCAGTTTTTTCTTTAAAAAGTGACTCCGCCCCTGGTCCAGATGGGTTCCCAGCTTTCTTTTTCCAACATTTTTGGGATTGTCTCAAAGACGATCTTTTCAAAATGTTCTCTGATCTTCACCAAGGAAACTTCTCCTTTGATAGGATCAATTATGCGCACATCGTTCTTATCCCCAAATTCTTGGGTGCCAACTCAGTTTCCAACTTTAGACCGATTAGCCTCCTTAACATGACATTCAAGATCATCATGAAAGTTCTCTCTACCCATCTTAGTGCTATTATCCCTCCTTTGATCGATCCCACGCAATCGAGATTCATTAAAGATCGATTTATCCTTGATAGCATGGCTTCGGCCCAACAAATCATTTCCGACTGCCATGGATCCAACTCGGAAGGGATCCTGTTAAAATTAGATTTTCAAAAAGCATATGATAATGTTAGCTGGGATTTTCTTTTTGAAACCCTTTTTCATCATGGTTTCGGTCCGAAATGGATCGCCTGGATTAAATCCAGTCTCTTCGTTGGCACTTCATCCATTTTTATCAATGGGACAGAAGGGCACAAATTCAAATGTAGGCGTGGCCTTCGTCAAGGGGATCCCATTTCCTCGCTTTTATTTTCTCTGGTTGCTGATGTATTCAGTAAGCTTCTCAGTAATGCTTGGGAGGCCGATGTTATCGAAGGTCTTGGAGGTTCTCACAGTTTTCGCAGAGTGTTGAACCTCCAGTACGCCGATGATACCATTATCTTTGTGAAACCCAATGGGTGCACTTTACGTAACTTGAAGTTACTTCTTTATGTCTTTGAAAGTGCCTCGGGTTTAGTTATTAACTTTCAAAAGTCTTCAATTCTTTGGCTTGGCGAATCTCTAAACCGTCAAGTAAAAATTGCACAATTCTTTAACTGTGTTTCGGCCTCTTTCCCAATCCATTATCTAGGTATCCCATTGAGATGGGGGAAGCTTCATAAATCGGATTGGATGCCGATGATCGAAAAGGTTGAAACCAGACTTAACTGTTGGTCTAGTAAGCACCTTTCACGCGGAGGCAGACTTATCCTTGTTAACTCCGTTCTCTCCTCTATCCCTTTATATATGATGTATTTCTTTTACCTACCCTCGCGGGTTATTAAGAGGGTTGATCAGATCAGAAGGAATTTCTTCTGGTCTTGTGTGGATTTGTTTAGACCGGGATCTCATCTTTGCAACTGGAATCTTATCTGCACTTCTAAGGCTGCTGGAGGTTTAGGAGTTCTTAACCTCAGGCACCAAAATTTAACCCTCCTGGGCAAATGGCTATGGAGGTTTTTAAAAAATGATCAACTGCCCTGGGTCCGTCTTATCTCCCTTAATTATTTTTCCCATCGCAATATGTGGGATTTTCCTATCTCCCTCTCCCGCAACGCATCTTTCTTTTGGAAAGGGGTCTGGAAAGCAGCCAGCCCGTTCCGTTGTGGTTTAGCGTATGTTTGCGCTGATGGTTCGAAGACCAGATTCTTGGATGATTTATGCTTTGGTAATAACAAACTTGCTATAGCTTTTCCTTCGCTCTATCAGATGGCTTCCAACCCCTCCGCCATGGTGGCGGACTATGTTGAAGTCATCAATCTGACACTGTCTGTCATCGAACCTAAGACATTCTTTACATTAGTTATGCATGTGTATTGCACATATTTGTTGGGTTACAATGCACATATTTGTTTAGTTACAAACCATCTCATTAAAATAGTAGATATATATATATATATATATATATATATATATATATATATATATATATATCTAACGTTGTCTGGCATCGAACCTAAGACCCTCGTTATATTAGTTATGCATGTGTATTGCACGTTGATGCGGTTTGTTTTTGGGGGTGTGGATGCAACAGGTGTGAGTTCTATTTGTTTGTTTAGTGGAAGGATACGGTACCGGCTATACGCCCGACCCTCAGATGGGGAGTCAGCTCGGGAGTAGTAGGGAAGGGGCAGGAGACAGTGGCTCGGCTTGGATCCAGAGGCTCGGCTCGTGTACCTGCACACTGCCTAGGAACACCGGGGTTGGTCCCGGTGGCAGGCCCTCCGACGGTCTAGTTAACTACTGAAGAGTAAAAATAAAGCTAGGGTGTTTAGAGGGAAAGATACATTACCCTTTAAGTGAGGGAGGGGTAAGGTATTTATAGGCAGTGGTAAATGGGTCTGAGGCCTAACGGGCCAGGTCAGACCCGTTTGCCCGTGGGCCTGAGCTGGTAGAAGCCCAATTGACTACTATTGACCTTATTATCCTATGTGAGCGCTTTTTAAGGAGATCTGGTGGCCTAGGATGGGCCACACCATTTTACCCTATGTCACAAGCCCCCCACTCCTGTAAAGGTGTGCGAGCTAACCGTGGAGGAGTAGTCTTGGTTGTGGAGGAAGAGCGGGGGGAGGTTCCTGATGGCATTCATGGTCGTCGCCGAGGCTGAGGTTGGCTTGGAGGCCGAAGGTCTGGTCTTCGGCTGTAGGCTTTTGACGAAGCTCGTGGGGGTGTCCTGAGGTGAGCGAAGCCTCGGGAAGTCGAGGCTTGGTGCTCGATGGCCAAGGTGTGGAAGGAAGCTACCCTGGTGCTCGACCTAACCTCGGAGCGTCGAGGGATTAAGGGTCGGCAAAGGTGCAGCGAGCCTGCGGGCTTTCCTTTGAGAAAGCTACCCTGGTGCTCGACCTAACCTCGGAGCATCGAGGGATTAGGGGTCGGCTAGGGTGTAGGCGAGCCTGCGCGCTTTCCTTTGAGAAAGCTACCCTGGTGCTCGACCTAACCTCGGAGCATCGAGGGATTGGGGGTCGGCAAGGGTGTAGGCGAGCCTGCGAGCCTTCCTTTGAGAAAGCTACCCTGGTGCTTGACCAAACCTTGGAGCGTCGTGGGATTAGGGATCAACAAGGGTGTAGGCGAGCCCGCGAGCTGTTCTTTGAGAAAGCTTGTAACCCCTATTTTTCATTTTGTGTATTTTTGAGTGTATTTTTTGTTTTGGTATATTTTCTCTCTTGTATTCTTTCTGAACCATATATTGGAGTTATTTTCAATATATATTCGTTTTATTTCATTTTTTGAGCCCTTGTGGTTGATTGGTTGTCTTTTTGTTTCGTTTTTCATTACTATTGGACAGTACAGTATAGTAAGATGAAGTACAATACAACTTTTCATCCCCAGACTGATGGACAGTCAAAGCGGACTATTCAGATTCTTGAGGACATGTTGAGGTCCTGTATGCTTCAGTATGGTGGGTCTTGGGAGGATCATTTGCATCTCGTAGAGTTCTCGTACAATAACAGCTTTCAAGCCAGTATTAAAGTTGCTCCGTTCGAGGCACTCTATGGGCGGAAATGTAGATCGCCAGTGTGCTGGGATGACATTGGTGAGAATAAGTTGTTGGGTCCGGAGTTGATCACCAAGACAGTTTGATGTTGTGGTTCAGATCAGGAAGCACTTACAGGCAGCTCAGGATAGGCAGAAGCGATGGGCCGATGTCCATCGGAGAGCTTTGAAGTTTGGCATTGGTGACCATGTTTTCCTAAAGGTATCGCCGTGGCGCGGTGTCATTCGGTTCGATGGTGGGGACAAGCTTAGCCCGAGATTTATTGGACCGTTTGAGATTTTGGAGCGAGTAAGCAGGGTGGCCTATCATCTTGCATTGCCGCCAGCTTTATCAGGAGTGCACGATATTTTCTATGTCTCACAACTCAGGAGATATATCCGAGATGAGAGCCACGTGATCGACTATTCTGAGTTGACCATTCGGCCGGATTTGACTTGTGAGATTCCGCCAGTTGCTATAGTGGATCGGCGGGAGAAAGTGCTTAAGAACAAGGTCGTCAAGTTGGTTCGTGTTGCTTGGAATCCTCACTTGCTTAGTGAGCCGACTTGGGAGCTGGAGGAGGAGATTCAGCAGAAGTTTTCTCATTTGTTTGAGTAGGTTTTGTTTTGTTTTTTTGGTTGTTTTGGGGTTACCCTATGTATCTTCTTTTTGAATTTCGAGGACAAAATTTTTCTTGTTAGGTGGGTAGGATTGTAACCCCTGTTTTTCATTTTGTATATTTTTGAGTGTATTTTTCATTTTGGTATATTTTCTTTCTTGTATTCTTTCTGAACCTTATATTGGAGTTGTTTTCAATATATATTCGTTCTATTTTATTTTTTTGAGCGCTTGTGGTTGATTGGTTGTCTTTTTGTTTCGTTCTTCATTACTATTGTTCTTTCTTTCATTTGATTCTTATCTTCTTTATTTTGTGTTCTTGGGTGCTTATGGTGGTGTTGGTTGCTCATCCTATTCCCAATCCAGTTGTTTGATCCCTAATAGAATTACCAAAGCCAAATTAAATCCACAATCCTATTTGATATCCTATACAATTTGTATCCTAATTAAAGCCCAATTAAACAAATCCTATTACTACTCCTAATACACCCACAACCCTATAACCCAACTTGTATTACTAAACCCTAATCCCCTCACATATATATACTACCTCTCCCTCTCCCTAAACCCTAATCCCAACCCTAGTCTCCATCTACTAAATCCCGGCCCCTTCCTCCTTGCTTGCGCCACCCCGCACACACAGCCCGATCACCCCAGGTCGAGAACCCTCATTCCCGGCATGTGCATCCCAACCATCTCCCCATACCCAAGAGCCCCCATCTTTTGGCCGATCACCCTTCGCACCATCACCACTATATGATCCCTAGTCTCTCTCATCCTCTCGTCGGCGTTGATCTACCCCGTGGCCGCAAGCCACCCTTGCCGTCATCTCTTTCTTGATCATCTCTCTTTTGTGAAGTTTGTTCGTGTGGAGATTTTTGCTCAAGTTTGCTTGGATATTCGTGGATTTTCGTTCGTGGGTTTTGCTCGTTGTCGGGATCCGTTCCCGTTATTCTTGATTTTCGTCGTTCGTCGTCTTCGGTTAAGACAAGTAACTTGTACTCAAATTCATTTGTATGATACAAGTCAAAAATACCACCTATAATGTAGTTGGGTTCTAGAGACGACTCTTGTGTGTTATTCTTGTTGGGTTTCATCTCTGTAGTGCTATTTGACCATAGATGACTCACGACACAAATTCGACATGAAACAACTAGGTTTTCACCCGATCTTGATTTGATTATGTATGTGAACTATTTGTGAGAAATTGACTATTTGTTGAGATCCATGTGATTAACTTGTTGTGGACTTGTTATATACCCTAATCCATGTTGTTTGGACACTTGGTAGACCCGATTTCATATTTGGTTGTGTGTGGATCAAGTTTCGTTGAATCTATATTGGTTTTGGTTTTTGAGGAAATTCTGTATTTTACCAATAATCTGTCTTGATCAGTAATTTAGACCATATTAAGATCAGAATCTTAATTTCAGTATAAAACATGAATTGTATAGAAATTCGTCTGCTTTCCAACCCCTCTGACCTTGCTTGATTTCGTTTTCGTATGTATGAGATATGACTGTTTTGCTACAGAGGTGTAGACCTTTTCCAGATTTCGTTTCTCGGTGATTTGGATGACTAAATTATTTTGATTCTTATGTTACACATATTATTTTGGTCTATAACTTTGGTCAGTTTTTCTATACTTATCTAGGGATTATCCAGAATTTTGGTAGATTTTATTGATGAGTTTTACATGCCGTTTTATGCCCGTTTATGAAAACTATACTTGCTGTATTTTGCTCGCTGTTCTGTAAAGAATCGTATTTTCACCCTGATTCCTTTGACTGTATAAAAATTATTTGTGAAATATGAAAGTTAATATATTTTGTCTATTTTCATCTCTCTTTGGCTGATTTGGATTTCGTTTCACTGGTTGCAAGATATTATAGTTTTCGTACAACAGTGTTGGGAATTTCAGATTTGCCAAACTATCATTTACTGATAATTTATGATTTTCGATGACTGATCTAATTTTATTGTAAAATTCTGAAACTTTATATTTAGATACTGGACATATAGGGGAATACCCCAGATTTTTTGTAGATTTATTTAAGGAGTTTTGATTCTGTTTTACTAACTGTGAATTCATTTTCCTGATTTCTGGCTGAACTTATTTTCTGTATACAAATCAGTTTTGAGCTATGTTTTTTGTGAATTAATATATGACTTATTTATACTCTCTGGATTTGGTTGGGAGTCTACTTTCTAGAAGTTTCGACGGATTCAGATTTGTATTTTTATAACACTGGGAATCACTGTTTTACTGCAGTGTGGTTTTGCTGTCCTGAACTTGAGAGTTGTTCATTTTTATTCTTTTATGAACTATCTTGTACTCGCACATATTTATCTTGCAACTTGAACTTGTTACATGATCATGCCATGTTATTCTTGATATGTTTTGTACACATACATTATTGTTGGACACTAATAATAATAAAATAACCAAGACGGGGTTAAGGGAAAGATCTAGTAGTGGATAGTGCAGAAACGTGTACTCGGAAGAACCTAGTGGTTATTGGAGCTTGTTTAAATATGGAGCTTGACACATTATACATGACACGTACACACATGACATTGGAGCTTGTTTGGGTTTTGGAGCTTGTTTACATGATACATGATTACAAGATACTTGGAGCTTGTCCCTGAGTACACTGCCCTATATGGTCCCCTATGAAATATAACGCGAAACTGTTTGTTATAGCAACCATGTGTTATGTTTTTGGGACGCATAAAGTGCTACCTAGATAGTAATAACTACAAGACTTGATACATGAAACTTGAACATGATACATGCCTACTTGACACTTGACTACATGATACATAAGATTTGATACTTGATACATGTTAAATGATTACATGATTCTTAATACTGGTTACTTGGTACATGACACTTGTTTACTTGACACTTGACACATACTATTATACTTGCCCATCTTGCCGTGCCATGATTTACATTCTGTTATCATGATTATACCATGCTAGGCTTGTTACTTAGATTTACCTATCCCATGTACTTATATTCTACATTATAAGTGGTCCGTAACTTGCTATTGACGGGTACTTGTTTTCTTTTTTCCTTCTCCTGCAAATTTAATTAATTGCAGATTAGGATGAACGACTACCAGATGGTGTTGGTGGGATGATGTATTAGTACGGGAATTTCTGCTGTATGATTTTTATTATTATTGTTGCTGAACTTGAATAAGATGTACTTGATTACTTGGATATTTATCTTGTATTTGGGCAATGTGACCCAGGATATTTGACTTGTTCAGAGTTTGATTATTTGAGATTATTATATTTGATTTCAAGTAATTTCTGTTGGTATCTTGTTTCAATTATGCATGCCTGGTTGTATCTTTTGCTTCCGACTCTGAATTATCTTGTGAAATGTTGTAAAGATTTCTTGAACAACTTATGGATGATTAAAATTATTCGCTGAGATTTTGTCTCGTATCTGTATTCCGTATTCTTTTGAAAAGCGGAGCATGACAAAGCTACTCTGGTGCTCGACCTAATCTCGGAGCGTCGAGGGATTAGGGGTCGGCAAGGGTGTAGGCGAGCCTGCGAGCTTTCCTTTGAGAAAGCTACCCTGGTGCTCGACCTAACCTCGGAGCGTCGAGGGATTAGGGGCCAGCAAGGGTGTAGGCAAGCCTGCGAGCTTTCCTTTGAGAAAGATACCCTGGTGCTCGACCTAATCTCGGAGCATCGAGGGATTGGGGGTCGGCAAGGGTGTAGGCAAGCCTGCGAGCTTTCCTTTGAGAAAGCTACCTTGGTGCTTGACCTAACCTCGGAGCGTCGAGGGATTAGGGGTCGGCAAGGGTGTAGGCGAGCCCGTGAGCTTTTCTTTGAGAAAGCTACCCTGGTGCTCGACCTAACCTCGGAGCGTCGAGGGATTGGGGGTCGGCAAGGGTGTAGGCGAACCTGCAAGCTTTCCTTTGAGAAAGCTACCCTGGTGCTCGACCTAATCTCGGAGCATCGAGGGATTAGGGGTCAGCAAGGGTGTAGGCGAGCCTGCGAGCTTTCCTTTGAGAAAGCTACCCTGGTGCTCGACCTAACCTCGAAGCATCGAGGGATTGGGGGTCGGCAAGGGTGTAGGCGAGCCTGCGAGCTTTCCTTTGAGAAAGCTATCCTGGTGCTCGACCTAACCTCGGAGCATTGAGAGATTAGGGGTCGACAAGGGTGTAGGTGAGCCCGCGAGCTTTCCTTTGAGAAAGCTACTCTGGTGCTCGACCTGACCTCGGAGATTCGAGGGATTAGTGGTCAGTAAGGGTGTAGGGGAGCCTGCGAGCTTTCCTTTGAGAAAGCTATCATTGTGCTCGACCTAACCTCGGAGTGTCGAGGGATTAGGGGTCGGCAAGGGTGTAAGCGAGCCCGCGAGCTTTCCTTTGAGAAAGCTACCCTGGTGCTCGAACTAACCTCGGAGCGTCGAGGGATTGGGGGTCGGCAAGGGTGTAAGCAATCTTGCGAACTTTCCTTTGAGAAAGCTACCATGGTGCTCGACCTAGCCTCGGAGCATCGAGGGATTAGGGGTCGGCAAGGGTGTAGGCGAGCCCGAGAGCTTTCCTTTGAGAAAGCTACCCTGGTGCTCGACCTAACCTCGGAGCGTCGAGGGATTGGGGGTCGGCAAGGGTGTAAGTGAGCCTGTGAGCTTTCTTTTGAGAAAGCTACCCTGGTGCTCGACCTAACCTCGGAACGTCGAGGGATTAGGGGTCGGCAAGGGTGTAGGAAAGACCGCGAGCTTTCCTTTGAGAAAACTACCCTAGTGCCCGACCTGACCTCGGTGCGTCGAGGGATTGGGGGTCGGAAAGGGTGTAGGCGAGCCTGCGAGTTTTCCTTTGAGAAAGCTACCCTGGTGCTCGACCTAACCTCGGAGCGTCGAGGGATTAGGGTCGGCAAGGGTGTAGGCAAGCCTTCCGATGACGAATTTGCGTGCGACGCTTCAATCCCTAGGAGAATTAATGGCTCGATGCTTTGCCTTTCGATGAAGGATTAGCGTGCGACATTTCAATCCCCTAGGAGAATTAACGGTGCGAAGCTTCGCCTTCCGTCGTTTGGCCTCCCTGATGTCATAACTGCGACTTTTTTGGGGGGTCTTTATATACCCCCTCCTTCCATTATTCTTTCGCCAAAAAATGCTGGTGGCTCGTGCTATCAGGGGTGCCTGCCGAAGGCGGGCGCCCATAAGTTGGATTTTTAGGCAGAGGGTCCCGGATCGGTGGCTCCCCTGCCGTCCTCTGTCTTCCTTTGGGTACACGGTTCTGAGGTCTGTCTGCCTGAGGAAACAGCGGATGGGAGGCGTGCCGAACTAGGTCAGGGGTTCGAGGTGTTGTTGGAGGGGAGTCTGCCGGCCTCTGGCATTTTTTGGGTAGATCAATCTGAGCCAAAATTTTGGCTCAGATGGGTCTACCTCAAAAATGTTAGATTCGGTTGATGAAGGTTCCGGTACGGGAGTTCGGGTATGGTGGCTCTCTTCCCATCGTCGAACAGTTCGGTGTTTTGGCTTCGAGGGCTGTAAACCCTGAATTGTTCGCGGGTGAGAGGTGCGCTGACCTAGGCTCGGAGCTCGTGGCGTTTGCTGAAGGTGAGCGCCCTAAACCTTTAATGTAAACCTCTTTTTTTTTGGGGGGGGGGGGTTGAGTAGCTGGGGGTCATCGCCGAGCATAGTGGGTCGCATGGCCTGAAGAGGCCACGGCCCTGCTCGAGGTCGATGCGGAGCGTCCACCCCTTTGTTTGGGGAGCAATCCTGGTGCACGAGTAGCCTCGGCCGGACGAGCACTGTGCGGAGACCGAAGGGTCATCTGCCACGTGTTTTGGTGATGTCACATTTGTGAGATTCTAGGAGCCATTATCACGGAATTCAAGGAGCCATTTTGCAAAAATCGAGGAGTCTCTTGGCTCTCTATATATATCTCCCCTAGCCCCCCATTTTTCATTCTTCACTTTTACTCTCTCTCTCTAGAAATAGTGCCACCAGAGCTTCTCTCTCTAGGATTCTGTCTTTCGTTCGTCCCTCGCCGAAACCGAGCAAGTTAGTTTGTTGTTCTTTTTCTTTAGCATGTCTAGGGCTCAATCTGGTTCTTCGGCCTCGAATTCGAGGGAGGAAGACGACCGAAACACAGGCCTCTCTGATTCGACATCTTGGGAGGGGGACGTCACAGTGTACGATGCGAGACCCCTTCGTGTTAGGAAGCCGTTTGTCGTGGAGAGTGGTGACTCGGAGGAGGCTGACAGCGACGGGTCGGAGGAAGTAGAGGTATTGGACATGGTGTCAGACGATAGTGAGGAAGGAGGAGAGGGGGAAGTGGAGACTGGTCAGAGGAAGGGCAAGGGGATCGGTTCTTCTTCAAAGGCAACCATCCTTGAGCCACTGGCCACCCCTTCTCCTTAAAAGGCCAAGAAGAAGAAGAAGAAGATTAGGAAGTGGACGATGCCTAGTAGCCCTGACAGAACGATCCCCGCTCGGGACATGGGAACAGGCTTCTCGTCGCAGCCGAGGTCGATCAGGCAGTACCCAGACAACCTCGCAGATAAAGTCTTATATGGGGTTCAGCCCTCTTCGCTGAGCCGTCAAAAGATAAAGATGGATGCTACGTCATTAATCCTGAAGGCGGAGGACTTGGACATCATCCGCTCGACCTTCCACATTGGGAAGGGGTTTGAGTTGATGCTGCCGAGCCTGGGGCTCCAGCCAACCGATCTTCTGTCCGAGTGGTATTGCATCTTCCTGGCTGATGCATTCGGCTATGGCCTACGGTTGCCAATCTACCCATTCATCCGAGAAGTAATGAATTGGGCGTCGCTGGCTCCGATGCAGTATGGGCCGAACTCTTGGAAGCAGATGGTGTGCTTCGTGCTACTGTGTGAGGAGAGGAAGGTGTCGTTGAGGTTAGATGTCTTCCGAGCGATGCTAGGGATTAGCTCGTCCAGGTTGTTCGAGGGTATTTTCTATGTCTCCCATCGGAGCGGGGGGAAAGTAGTCCATGGCCACCCAGACTCGATAAAGGAGTGGAAGAAGTACTTTGTCTTCCGGAGCAAGAACCCTTGGGACATTCCTACTCGATGGAATTTTTACAAGCCAAATTTCAAGAGGCCGAAGTCGAAGGATCTGTCTGTCGAGGAGTGGGGATACGTCGAATGCCTTCGGAAGGGCAACAACATAACCTGGCCGAAGGTGATGGAAAGTCACATGGCCCGCATCGGACTGAGCCCGACTACGTCTAGTATGTTGTTTGTTCCATTTTCCTTGTTCTTGTATTCTTTTGTGCTCATTGTTTATAATTGGTCTTTTTGCAGGTATGGACCTCGATCCCGAATCGATCAAGGCAAGGAGGATAGCCTTGAAGAAGCAGATGGCCGAGCAGGCGAGCAGGGGAAGAGAGCGAGGGGGGCTTCGCAGGTGGCCTCCGACGCACCGAATGAGCCGAGGGCGAAGAAAGTGCGCCCTGAAGCGAGCAAGGAAGTGCTCGTCCAACCGAGCCCCAGTGCGATGAAGGTGATTGAGTACGTGAAGGGGAAGGTTCCTCCGCTCCGAGCCGATGCTGGTGACATTATGGGCTACGAGATGTGGCAGCCCTGGGCCCCGGGCTGGTCGATAAAGAAGGGCAACAGCGTGACCGAGAGCGCCCTGGCCATCGAGGTTGCTGACAAGCTGGCGACTCCCCGCGATCGGCAGAGTATGAGCAACGAGACTCTGGAGGTTGCCTACATGCGGTTGGCACAGGCGAACGTGCTGGTGAGAATTACTGGCCCTCTGCTTACCAGTTTTTGTACGATCCGACCCCCTTTTCCGACCCATTTCTACTTGTGTTGTAGGCTTGTCTGGAGGGGGCTCAGGTGATGAGGCTCCACGAAAAGGCACTGGCGTACGAGAGGGAGCGAACCAACCGCTATCAGCGGGAGATGAAGGAGCTGAAGATTGAGCCTGAGGCCTCGCACAAGAGGGAGCAGGAGATGAAGGCCGAGCTCGCCTCTATGGAGAGCGAGTGTGTTCGGAAGGTAAGCTTGTTGAAGAAGGGGTTCTCCACGGAGAAGAAGATTCTCACCACGAAGGCTCAGGACTTGGTCATCGAGGCCCAGAACGAGGTCTATGACAAGGCGCTGAGTTACGTGAAGCACTTCTACCCGACCCTCAATCTGTTCGGCTTCGACATCGACATGGTGATCGAGGCGCCGCCCAAAACCCCTGAAGGGGGCGAGCAGATCGAGCCGCCTGCCGACCCAGCTATGGATCCTCCCACCGACCAGGCCGAGCCAGTGGTGGGGAATTAAGCAGTATGCCTCCTTGCTGTTTTTGCTTTCTCTTGTTTTTGTTTTATCCATGTATTTACCGACCGCGGACTGGCCACCGCACCTTTTGTACAATGAACTTGATTTATGGAAAAAAAAGATTTTTGTTTGGCCAAGTGTTTTGACTTCGACCGTTTATTTTTGGGGAAGTGTAGCTTCGCCGACCGAACCTTCTGACTTATTTTGAGATTTTCATGCTGAGATCGGTTGGCATCGGAATGATGGTGGTTTTCCCCTTGCTAGGTGCAATCCCCTTTTTCTGAGGCAGAGCCTCGACGATCCGAGGTGACGTTGCTCCGGAGTAAGATCAAGGTCCTGGAGTCCACTTTAGTTCGGTATTAGAAGGAAGTGCGCAATCAGGATGCTGCTTTTCACTATTATCGAAACAGATCCGAGCGCTAAGTGTGGAGGCATCCAAGCTGAAGAGAGTGATGGTCGATCGCGACCTAGGCAGCGCCGGTCTTGGGCACACCATGTCGAGTGCATCAGTGCAGCGACCCTCGTCAGAGAGGCTCCTTCACAACGTCATAGTGAAAAAGGAGATGGAAATACAGCGTTATAAGACGATACTGGGCATATCCGGGGTGAGGATGGCCTCTTCTTCGGGTGGCCGCCGAGTGGAGGGCACCCCCGCACCAATTATGCCACTGGAGTATACCAGGCCGGTCGATGCCCAGAGCTCCGTGGTCGGGGTCTCAACTTTGGCTGAACCCAAGGGTCATGGCGACGAAGCAGGAGGCCCCAGTCGTTCGGCCGGATTCGACCTATCTTGCATCGGCCCCGAAGGCCGTTAAGAAGTTTTAGCTGAGTGGAGTGGCTTGTAACGTTCTTGTTCTTCTGGTGGTGCTTAATCAATAAAAGAGTATGAATAAAGAGTTTAATCTTTTCTCTGTTGTTTCTTGCAATCTGTTTGGGAAAGCTGTCGAGCTGGGTGTGGGTCGGTGCCAAGCATTCTGACTTGGGCGTCATAGCTTGAGAAAGCTACCCACATGTTCGAAATTGGTGCGGAACCGCCGAGAAGGGTGTGGGTCGGCGCCAAGCATTCTAACTTGGGCGTCATAGCTTGAAAAAGCTACCCACGTGTTCGAGATTGGTGCGGAATCACCGAGGAGGCTGTGGGTAAGAAATATTTAGGTTTACAAAAGAGCTATTTTACTTGCATCTTTTTATACATGAAGAGAGGCATGAACGGCCTATTACACAAAGTAGGTTACAAAAGTGTTATTTATAGAGAGTAAACCAAAACTCTACTTCTGCACTTCAAAAAACTTGATGAGATGTTCGGTATTCCAGGGTCTCTTGACTGCTCGGCCCTCCATGTCCATGAGTAGGTACGTCCCCGGTCGTATCACATCTGCTACCTTGTACGGGCCTTCCCAATTGGGGAACAGCTTTCTCTTTCTCATGGGGTCGGAGACAGACAACTTGCGGAGCACAAGGTCTCTGGCCTTGATGTCAGTGGGGCGGACTTTCTGGTTGTAAAACCTTTCGACCCGCTATTGGTAGATGCTCCTTCTTACGGCAGACTTCTCCCTGACCTCGTCAATGAGGTCCAGGTTGGCCCTGAGGCATGATGAATTGTTGGCTTCGTCAAAGTCCATGATGCGCAACGGAGGGAGACCGACCTCCACGGGAATAACCGCCTTCGTTCTATAGGTTAAGTTGAACGGTGTTTCACCCGTAGGGATTCTCTTTGAGGTCCTGTGCGCCTATAGCACACTTGGAAATTCGTCTACCCACTGCCCCTTGGAGGAACTGTCGAGATGCTTCTTCAGATCGTCGAGTATCTGCCAGTTCGCGTTCTCCGCTTGGCCGTTTGACTGGGGATGGCATATGGCGCAGAAGCGCTGCTGGATGCCGATGTCCTCGCAGAACCTGTGAAAGTTCTGGCCCGCAAATTGGGTCCCGTTGTTTGTGATAAGGACCTGCAGAATTCCAAACCGAAAAATGATGTTCTTCTAGAAGAACTTTTGGGTTTGGCACTCGCTAATCGTTGACAGCCCCTCGGCCTCGATCCATTTTGTGAAATAATCGATAGCGACTATTAAGAATTTTCTCTGTCCGGTCGCCATGGGAAAGGGTCCGACCAAGTCCATCCCCTACATAGCGAAGGGTGTCGGACTGGCCAGTGAGCGAAGGTTGGCCTGTGGAAGTCTCCTAGTCGGGGAGAATCTTTGGCACGGACCACACCTCTTGACTAGATCCCGGGAGTCTTGCAACATTGTTGATCAATAGTACCTGTGGTTCAGAGCCTTACGGGCGAGCGATCTACTTTCCATGTGACATCCGCTGATCCCTTTATGAAGCTCTTTAAGTGTGTAGCTAGCCTCCTCCTCGGCAAGGCAGCGGAGGTAAGGTTTACCATCTGCCAGGGTGTACGAGCATTTGAAGAGGACATCGTTGATCATGACGAACCTTTCAGATCGAACCCTGATCCTTCTTGCTTCGGCCTGGTCTTCAGGGAGCTCGCCCTCCCACAGGAACCTTCGGATGGGGGTGGTCCAGTCATTCGGGCGAGCTCCGTCGTTTACACACATTACCTCGGGGAGGTCGATGCTTGGTTTCAAGAGGACTTCGATGAGTACTGTTCGATTGAGATCCTCGAAAGACGAAGAGGCAAGTTTTGATTCTGCTCTCTTGGAACCCTAAGGATTGCGGAGCAGTCGAACATGTTAAGAGCTGCTGGACCACCGCCAAGTACTGGATCATTCGATCATCATGAGCCTCGTACTCTCTGGTGATCTGATTGACCACGAGCTGAGAGTCACTGAAGGCCCTGATTTGCTTCACACCAGCCTGGTGCACAAGGGTTAGTCCAGCAATCATAGTCTCATATGCCACCTCGTTGTTGGAGGCTGGAAAATTGAGGCGGAGAGAGTACTGGAGGAGGAAGTTGTCGGGGCCTCGCAGGATGATCCCGGCACCACTCCCTGAGTCACAGGAGGACCCGTCGACATAGACTTCCCAGGTCGGATCTGAATCTTGAATGTTGGGCTGTTCGGAAATGGTGCATTCAGTGATGAAATCGGCGAGGGCTTGCCCCTTGATTTTCGTCCTCGGCTGGTAGCTGATATCGTACTGACTCAGCTCGATCGACAATTTGAATAAGCGGCCAGAGTTCTCTGGCTTGTGAAGGACGGTTTTAAGGGGCTGGTCCGTCAGCACTTGGACAGAGTGTGCCTGGAAGTAAGGGCAGAGCTTTCGAGCAGCCATGACCAAAGCGTAGGCCACTTTCTCTATCCTTGCGTACCTCATCTCGGCCGGGAGCAGGACCTTGCTCACATAGTATAGCGGTTTCTGAACTCCATCATCTTCACAGACAAGGACTACACTGAGGGCGCTTTCCGAGGCTGACAAGTACAGCCATAGTGGCTCGCCCGGCTCGGGTTTTCTAAGGAGATGCGAGTTGGCTAGGTACTCCTTCAGGTGTTCGAATGCCTCTTGTTGAGGGGCGCCCCATTCGAAGCCCCCCGTTCCGTGCAGAGCCTTGAAGAAGAGGAGCGACTTCTCCCCAAATTTGGAGAGGAATCGACCGATGGCCGCCAATCTTCCCGTAAGCCTATGGACTTCCTTGACGTTTCGGGGGGGCGCCATGTCTATTATGTCCTGGATCTTCTCAGGATTTGTCTCGATGCCACGCTAGCTGACGACAAACCCGAGAAAATTTCTGGAGAAGACGCCGAAGGTGCATTTGGCGGGGTTGAGCCTCATATTATAGGTCCGGAGTATGCCGAAGGCTTCTTCAAGGTCTGTGACGTGGTCCTTCCCATGCCGGCTTTTGACGAGCATGTCGTCGACGTAAACCTCCATATTGCGACCGATCAGGTCCTTGAAGATTTGGTTAATGAGCCGCTGGTAAGTGGCTCCAGCGTTCTTCAGCCCAAAGGGCATAACGCGGTAGCAGAAAAGGCCCTGGTCAGTGATGAAGGATATCTTTGCTATGTCCGGTGGGAACATCCGGATCTAATTTTAGCCCGAGAAGGCATCCATAAAGGATAGGAGCTCGTGCCCCGACATTGCATCAATCAGGGCATCGATGCTGGGAAGAGGGAAGGGATCTTTGGGGCATGCTTTGTTCAGATCCGTAAAGTCTATACAGATCCTCCAGCTTCCGCTCGCCTTCTTCACCATGACGACGTTGGCCAGCCATTCGGGGTAGCTAACCTCTTGGATAAACCAGGCGGATAACAGTTTGTCCACCTCCATCTTGACCGCTTGCTACCTCTTCGGGGCAAATTTATGCCGTTTCTGGACGACCGGCTTCGACCCCGGAATCACGCTCATCCTATGCATGATTAGGACTTCGGATATCCCGGGTATATCGGATGGCTTCCAGGGGAGGAGATTGATGTTGCGGCAGATGCAGTTAATCAGGTCTGACTTCAGATTACTGGCGAGGGAGCGACTCACTCGGAACCACTTTGACTCATCCTCTGCCCCGAATGAGACTTCTTCCAGTTTGTCTGCTGGTTCAGGATCTGGTTGGCTTCTTTCTGGCTGAAGCTCGACGGCATCGAGGGGAAACACACCCCCTCCGATAGCCGTCATGTAGCAAGACCGTGCAGCCTCCTAGTTGCCTCGGACGACACTGACCCCCTGCTTCATGGGGAATTTCAGCTTCAAGTGGTAGACCGATGGCACAGCCTGCAGGGAGCAGAGACCGGGTCGGCCGAGAATAACATTGTATGCTGCCTTGACGTTTACCACCATGAAGTCCATCGATTCGGTCCGCCTGAGGAGGGTCGTACCCGTAGTGACATCTAGGGTCACGATCCCCTCTATCACAACCGGGACATCGGAGAACCCGTGCAGGGTGTATCCGGCCGGTTTGAGCTTGTCTCGGGATAGTTTTAGGTTCTCGAATGCCTCCAGGAAGAGGATGTTCACTGAACTCCCATTGTCCACGAGGATCCGATGGAACTCAAAGTTCGCCATGTCGAGGCTAATGGTGAGGGCATCGCAGTGGGGAAGACGAATGCCCTCTAGGTCCTCTCCTGAGAAAGAGATGGGGAGTTGCAGAATCTGGGGAGACGAGAGGTCCCGATCGGCATTCACCTCTCAGACGAACGCCTTACGGGAAGTATTAGATTCCCCTCTCATGGGTCCCCCATGGATGCAATGTAGAATGGCATGCCCTTCGGTCTCCCCAGGTTCGGGATCTCGCTCGGGATGATGGTTTGGAGTGCGAATAGGGAGCGAAGGCCTCCAGTTCCTCGTATCCTTCCGGTCCCTCTGGTTTTCCCTAGTGAACTCTCGGAGGTATCCTCGTAGGATGAGGGCCTCGATTTCATCTTTCAGGGTCCGAAACTGGTCGGTTTTGTGCCCATGATCTCGGTGGAAGCGACGGTAGAATCGCTGGTCTCGCTTTTTGTTGCTTTTCGGTCGAGGGGGTAGTTGGATGAGGCCCTTGTCCTTTATTTCTAAGAGTATTTCCGACACATTTTGTGTCAAGGGTGTGTATCTCTCGAAGCAAGGGACTGGGGGGACCCTCTTCATGCCGACCCCTTCTTGTGCTACTTTCTTGGCGAGCTTGGTCTTATCCGCCTTGCGCTTTCCCTTCCCTGTGGCCTCTTTGGTGCCTTCTGGGTTCAGGGCCTCTTCCGTTTGTATGTACTTCTCGACCCGGTTGAGCAGGTCGGGGAAATCTAGGGGCGGCTTCTTGGCCAGGGAAACCTTTAGCAGGTTGTGTCGAACATTGTGCCGGAAGACCGCTGAGGCGACCCCAACGTCGAAGGAGGAGACGGATCTCGCCTCAGCGGTGAACCTCCGGACGAAGTCACGGAGCGACTCTCCATCCTTCTGTCGGAGATCTAACAAGGATGCGCTTGTCTTCTTGACCTTCCCACTGGTTACGAAGTGGGCCAGGAAGTTGGCCTCCAGTTGGTCGAACGAGAAGATCGAGCCGGGGACAAGCTTGGAGAACCATTCCCAAGCCGGACCCCGGAGGGTGGCAGGAAACGTGCAGCACAGCAGGGGATCCGAAGCGCTGTGAATCATCATGAGGGTCTTGAAACCCTCCATGTGATCAGCAGGAGCACCCTCGCCGTCATAGATCTCAAACTGGGGAGGCCGGAAACTCCTGGGAATTTCTGCTTCTAGGATGGGAGCCGAGAAAGGTGGTCGGGTCGGCCTGCGGCCCTGAGCCGGATTTGGGATGCCTTCACCGAGGTGGTCGAGGCGATCTTCCATTTCCAGCAGGCATCGGAGCACCGTGTCTTCGCGCTCCAGGGGATAGGCTTGGTTGCGAGTGTGGTTGACTCCATCGCCCGGTTGCGAACGGGATTGGTTGACCATTTTGGTTCTGGGTGCTCCGTGGATGGCCTCCATGATTTCATCCCGAAAGTTTTGGAACTCGGCCCTTGTGACTGGACCATGCTCGACCGGATCGTGCTGGGGCGGTGGTCTTCGCGCGTTGCGGCTGAGCGCGGGCTCTTGCTCTCGGGACCTCTGCCGGCATTGGTTCGGGACCGAGTTGGAAGCGGCCCCTCCCCTTGCTCGGCTAGCCTGCCGGTTTTTGATGACGCGGCGTAGGTTGGTTCGGACCGAGCGATAGGCTGCGGATCCGGCTCTGTGCTCGCCATTGATTCTCGGGTCGTTGGACCCTTGCGCGTCGGCGTGACTGTTGACGGGGCAATTTTCTGGACGATGTCCAGAGGCGGTAGCTCTTCCGGCATGTGAAGCCATGTAAGAGCCCGGATTCTGAGGTGACGTCCTTGGTCGGGATCGGGCTGTGGTCGGTACCGAGCGTTCCCACAGACGGCACCAACCTGATGCGGTTTGTTTTGGGGGGTGTGGATGCAACAAGTGTGAGTTCTATTTGTTTGTTTAGTGGAAGGATACGGTACCGGCTATACGCCCGACCCTCAGATGGGGAGTCGGCTCGGGAGTAGCAGGAGATGGTGGCTCGGCTCGGATCCAGAGGCTCGGCTCGTGTACCTGCATACTGCCTAGGAACACTGGGGTTGGTCCTGGTGGCAGGCTCTCCGACGGTCTAGTTAACTACTGAAGAGTAACAGTAAAGATAGGGTTTTTAGAGGGAAAGATACATTACCCAAGTGAATGAGGGGGTGAGGTATTTATAGGCAGTGGTAAATGGGTCTGAGGCCTAACGGGCCGGGTCAGACCCGTTTGCCCGTGGGCCTGAGCTGGCTGAAGCCTAATTGACTACTGTTGACCTGATTATCCTGTGTGAGCGCTTTTTGAGGAGATCTGGTGGTTTAGGATGGGCCACACCATTTTACCCTATGTCACACGTATTTATTGGGTTACAATGTACATGTTTATTTGATTACAAATAAAGTTTGTTTGGTGACGAATTCTCCATTAAAATAGTAGAGATGAATCCTGGATAGCAGATATATATATATATCTATGTCATGTCAGTCGATTGGATTGGCTTAGTTGTTCCTTCAACCTGATAGCGAATGATTGTCGATTTCCGGCTCTCCAACATGTTCACATCCACACTTCATCATTTTCCTTTGAGAACGGAGACATGAAGTGCATTGGATTAGATGGAGCCATACAAGTAGGCAGATGCAACCAAAATCAGACATACGACTGCCTACTCTTCTGATCATACAGTGAGGATCGAAATGCATGCATGGCACGCTTAGATTCAAGATTGAAGAGTTGAGAGTTCAAACGTTATCCTCCTCTACTCTTCTCTGATTGCATTACTGTGGACCCTCCAAGAATTAGCCCATCCAATCACCTCAAGCCACACAACCCCTGCCCAGCTAACTTCTACGTACACTCCCCCATGTTTTTTGACCATTACATAATTCACAAATATCTTGTTCCCTAAGGTTTGTAAATCTTTTTTCGTTCCAACTCTTACGATATCTTATACATGCACATCAAGATGGTACTCTTACTAATGCAAAGCTTCAAATAATTTTAAAATTTATGCACATCAAGATGGTACTTGTATGCATTAGTATCATTCTCTTCTACTTCTTTTATTTTCTTAAAATTTTGTTTATAGAAGGCGGGAGAGCTTACCTACCATTTTATGCTATATATATTACTAGGTTTGTCCGTGGATACGTGCCTACGACACGTCTTCGTAAACGATGCGTCATATGAAAAGCCATATAAACACATAAAGAAAATGCAGACAAATCAAAGTACATAAAGTATGAGATGAATTCAAATTCCAGCAATACGGTTGAAATGGCCGCTGAGATTAATGCATGGAGTAGACTAAAAGTAGAGTTGGAGAGACAACATTTAACAGAGCTAAATGAGATGGAGTTGAACATGGCAGTGGAAAGGGCTTGGTTGTTCAAGTTTTTTTTTTTCCAATTGTTTTGATGTTTCTTGTATGTGCCCAGTTTGTGGCTAGTTGGTGGAAACATGGCAGTGGAAAGGGCTTGGTTGTTCAAGTTTTTTTTTTTCCAATTGTTTTGATGTTTCTTGTATGTGCCCAGTTTGTGGCTAGTTGGTGGAGGTAAAAGTAAAGGATCAAAAGCTTATGCAATGGTCCATTGTAGTGAAAAGGAATAGTTGATTCATCAAGACAATGTATTAGACTAAATTATCAATAATGTAAGGTATTAGAGTGACTATAGAGTATGATTATACAAATGAACAATAGATTACCTAGTAAAACCTCAACAACAACAAAAATTAACTAAAACATCCTGTCTCTAGATTACCATGTAAAACTTCAACAACAACAAATGAATGTTAAAAATTGTATTTACAAAAAATTCCTATCTCTGGGTCAACCAAATACATTAAACTTGTATATTTCATACTAAAAGGACTATATCCGTCCATCTTGAACCAAATACAATAATTATACAACATTGAGCCTCTAGTTGCATTATTGTGCTTCTAACTACCTGTTGCTTTGTTTGCTCAAGTATCAAAACATAATCCTAATGTTGAAGCTTTGCTTGTTATCAGATGCAACACCTAGGCCATTTCATCCCAAGCTTCGTGTATGCTCATGGTTTACTTCAGTTGCTCCACCACATCTCTGATCCCAAGCTTCACTCAAAAAAGCTAAAACTCGAAATACTCTCAAAGACATACACAATTAAAAGAGGTTATTAGGGGACTAATTCAAATTTAGATCATATCAAACAAATAAAAGCAGGTAAATTTAAGCATTGAAATGGCTCAGAACACATGTTTTTCCATCATCATAAGGGCTAAGAGAACACCACAATTATGAACACAATTATGAGTACAATTATATGGCTCAGTATCACACTAATTCTCTTCACTATCTGGCTCAGAACTATATGAGGATCACATTTCATGAAGTAAGAAAATTCTGAACCGTGTATCATAAAGTAGACTGAATCAGTGTAGTCAAAACCAATAAAAGCATGCTAGATTGCATGGCATAATAAAAGCAATAAACTAGTTTGGCACAATGAATGCATCACCAAAATATAATAACATGCAATAACTCATTCAGTCCACGCATTGAAGGAGTGAGCCTCATAAACACATTTCATATTCAGAGAAGTAGCAAATCAAAAATTTCAAGTCAGAACCAAGTGCAAAACCAAAAGAGACTCAAATTAAGTTCATCACTGCTCAGATTTTTAAAATGGATGCTTCAATACCTCAAATCTGTATAATCATAATGTGTAATATCATCACAGCCATAACAAACATAGTGATTAAAAGCATAATCAATATAAGAAGCAGTTCCATTATTCCAACCAAAGCAAAGTATCTGCAAGCATCTCAACAATAGCCACCATCCTCAATCTCAAAATTGCCGGCATCTCAACAATAGTTCATCATAGCCCATATTAAAAAAAAATAGTGCGTCAATTACTTAAGTGCATAATGAAGCATCTAAGAACAGAGTCATTTAACTCCCATCCTCAATCTCGATCTCTACCACTCCTAAGCAATATATAAGTTTTTAAGAAGTAACAGAGGAGTTCAACATCTTTAAATATTATAAGCAAAAGGTTGACATATGGCATGGCAAAAGAAAATGTGAACCTTCAATGTGATTAGTAATTTATTGCAAACTCCAGCATAGACTCATCCAAAGACCAATCTAAAGGTTGAATATATCATATGGTCACCCTGCAGGCTATCCACTTGTATATCCATGTCACCAATTTTAGACACCCAAGTGGTATGTTATATTTCATCTAGTAGCCAATCAGCTAAACCATATAAATATACAGGTGAATATATACTATGTATTCCAAATAAACTTCGAAATCGCAATGAATAGTCATAGCTAATAACCCCATTATCATAACCAGACAATTTTCGTTCACTGACCAAAATTAAATTTGAAACTATTAACATTAACACTAAATACACACTCACATACACATATTCCTTTTTCCATTTAGTCAATCAACTGTCTTCTTTTTTCATTGTCTTGTTTTTCCTAGATGTCAAAATCATCTACATACACAACTCATACCAAAAGCATGAGAATTCTCATTTGAAACTTCCTCCGTGTAACCCATTCTTCCATTTCAAATCAAAACACCACACATTCCTTCGTGAATTAATTAAACATTGCGATACTCATTTCAAATTGAAAAAACTGCAAAAAATAGTGCTTCAATTACTTAAGTGCAGAATGAAGCATCTAAGAGCAGAGTCATTTAACTCACATCCTTAATCTCCACCACCCCCAAGCAATATAGAAGTTTTTAAGAAATAACAGAGGAGTTCAAGATCATTAAATATTATAAGCCAAATGTTGAATTTGTGGAGAGTTTGGCAAGGAAACAGTCTTGGGAGAAAAATCCAAAGTTAGGCAAAGAAACAGTCTTGGGAGAAAAATCCGAAGTTAGGCAAGGATTCTTCCCATATTTTGTGGTTATATTGGAAAACAACATTTTATATATGCAAGAGCTTTTTAGTCTTACTTTGATGTGATAGCTATATTGTTCTTTCAGTTGTACTAACCAACTTCTGTTTCTTGATGGTTTGGCTTTCATGAAGAATTACCTACTTTTAGAACTATTTCGAACGTTTTCAACAGAACCAACTACTATAATCTTCATGACAACCACATAAAAAATGAAGAAGTGAAGAATTAACACTATGACATTCACGGGAAATTGGGACAAACGGGTTGTTTGAATCATCCATTCCTTACAAAATCAAGCAAATATATTAGCATAAGAAATAAAAAAAGAAAGAAAAAGAAAGAAAAGAAAAGACACATCCATTACATTAAGGCTTACCATTTTCAGTGATGTATACTGGGGGATTACCGTACTTCTGCTTAATGTAGTTCATTAGGTTTCTCATCTCTTGGGGTACAATATATAGCCATATCGATGCCACCTGTAATCGCACGTGTTTTTAGCTCTTATGGTAGTTTCATGTTCATACACAAGAAATTTGCAAGTTTTGTTAAATATATATAGAGTTCTAGTCCAGTGTGTTCATGAAAAAAGGACAATATTTGTGTCAATGCATGAATTTATTAATTCAGAATGCTCATAAACTTCCCTACACTTGCTTGTGAAGAATCAAATAATCTGAAGTTTCTGTTTTGTAAGAAGTTCAATTTAGTGAAATTACAGGAAATTGCTAAGTGCACATTGACTTTTGAAGTTACAATAAGAAAGATTTATTTGTTGGAAGTCATTATATATCGTTGAACAAAGGGAAATAATTTGTAGTATACTGCTGAATTAATAAAGCTTACACTATCTCCTTTCAGACTCAAGCCCTTGAAAGCTGCCACACAATAAGAAAATCAAAGGCAGCTACCAATTCAAAGAAAGAAAATTCACACACACAAAAGTCTTGTGATAAACAGTCAAACTTTGCTTTGCAAAGAATATGTAGCTTTGATAAGCAAGCCATAATCGTTGCTCCCCAATCAATCATCACACTAGCTTTTCTTTTTTTTCTTCATCGGTCAGTTTCTCTTTTAGCATCATGCAGCTAATTATAAATGCCTTGCTATTATTATCTCACACCAGATTCTACCGCTCAAAATCCATATCCATTGATTGGGCCACAATCAGAAGCTCAAGGAAAATACATCTCTTAAGCATTACCGATTGAGAGATACGGTATATACATTGACCCAAACATAAGAAAGACATAGACCTGTTGTGGAGGTTGTGAAGGAATTTTTTATTTGTGTCAGAAATTGTGGTCTTTGGTAAAAAGTAGATATAGCCTAAATTTCATTAATATGATTGATGCAAGGGAAGGGACATACCTCAATCTGCATTCGGAAGTGAAGACTATGCTAGTCTATTACCTAATTGATTCTTGAAAAAAGTGGGGTGATTTGTTGGAAGTTGAAATAATCATGAAAGAAATTGATAGTTGAACCAGACACGACTCTTAAATGAAAAGCATGTTGTCCAATACATTCTGAATGTAGTACTGGATATGATCTAACAGATTGTGCAAATACCTGTCCATATTGAAGACTCAAAGCATCACGGTAGAATTCTGGATCAGTTTCTTTAGCTTTAGTATATGCCTCCATGTCACATTCCATGTTCTTTGTGTGTTTATTGTAAGCATTGCACAATGTTTTCTGATTGAAAACTGGTCACAATAGTTGATATTTTATTCAGGTATTAATATTGAACATCTATAACAAAAAAATGCCCACTAACTAAAGTTTCTCGAGTATAGCTGCTGGCGAGTAGAATTGGCACAGCCAAAATTAGAAAACATCATCATTAATCAAAGAAACATCTCTATAATTTCAAAAGGAAAACGATAATCAAGGCATCTATGCTATTAAACTCCAAAAAAAGTATGTCAAGCTATTTAGCATCATCTAAGGATGAAGCTACAAATTATAATCCAAGGGCCAAATTAAAATCTACAGATTGCTCAAATTTATATGTGTGTGTTGGTGGGGAAACTTACTTGAGAAAGAGTTTATGGTTTCTGGTTTCTTACATGCTCAAATCAACAGAATGCTTCGGTTTCGGGAGAAAATTACATCTAAAAATTACTTCTTAATCTCACACTAAACAAATAGATCTAAAAAATTTTAATTGACGAAAAGGGATAAAAAATTTATGATATCTACAATCTACATTCCGAAATCGTTCAATTCCATCATCAAACAAAACAAAACAAATAAATTTAACCACTTCCACATCAAATTCAGTAACAAACCAAAAGTGGAATGTTCATTACCAACAGGATCATGCGCAACCTTCGCCTCCCCCATAAAGGCTTTCGCCGAGCTCTGAAGATTCCTCTTCATCAGATAATCATAAATGTAAATATCCAGCCTACAAACATCACTAAAAAGTTCATGTTAATAAACAATAAAAAAATAACTTCGTTTGAACCAAGATTTTTTAAAAATCTTGGTGGACACATAGCACGGAATCTTTTATGCTCCAAAAAAAACTTCAGATTCACTATTTTTTTTAGTGAAATTATCCAAAAAAAACTTCAATTGATAACAAAATGTATTTTTTTTTAAAAAAAATTACATTTTATCAGCTTCCCAATTACTCTGCGCCATAACACTCTTGATCCGATATTCTCCACCTTCAAAAGATTCAAATGAAAACATTAGAATTATACTGAATTCAGAATCACGGCCTACATTACTCGTTAACCACTTGATCACATCAAATTAAAATCAAGAACTGAAATCAACGCGAATTCAAAGCAACTATAGCGAACTGGACTGAGACTGAGATCACACCTTATTCGGAATCCGAAAGAGCTTGTGAATTGTTTCTCAACTTCGAAACCCTAGAAAATTGAGATAAAAACTCTAAATTATTTCTCAGCGTGCGAATCGAAAGACACAGAGATAGATAGGGGGGTGTTTCGAGATTGAGAGGCAGAGAGAGGGGGGAATTTGGGGAAGATGGAGAGAGAGAGAGGTTCGGGAAGGGGGGGAGAGAGAGAGAAAGAGAGAGAGAGAGAGAGAGGTGGAAAAGATAGAGGGGAGGATTTCGGGAGGAGAGAGAGAGCGGTGAAAGAGATGGGGGGGGGGATTTTCGATCGATCGAGAGAGAGAGAGAGAGAGAGAGAGGATTTGAATTGAGCTTGAAATTTTGGGCGGGAAAATATGTTTTGGGAGAATTGATCTTGACCATTGATTTTGTTTATATTGAATGAGAGACACTTGATAACTTTCTTTGTGTTTTATTATATATATATATATATATATATATATATATATATATATATATATATATATATATAAATTAAAAACTCTTTTGTTAAATATTCTCATTTTACTCTCATTTTTGCAGTACGTAGTGTTACAATTTTCCACAAATAATTGATTCTATATTCTATATGCACTGGTTTGAATATTGAATTCAAAATCTTTTTTACTGATGTTGATGTAATATGTAATAGGACTAGGTTTGTCCGTTGACACGTGCCTATATAAATTAAAAACTCTTTTGTTAAATATTCTCGTTTTACTCTCATTTTTGCAGTACGTAGTGTTACAATTTTCCACAAATAATTGATTCTATATTCTATATGCACTGGTTTGAATATTGAATTAAAAATCTTTTTTACTGATGTTGATGTAATATGTAATAGGACTAGGTTTGTCCGTTGACACGTGCCTACGGCACGTCTTCGAAACGGTGCACCTGGTTTGATTATATAAAATAGTTTTGGACGTCAAGCAAATTAATTGAAGTAGCAAACATATTATATGGGAAAACAGCATATATACCTTTAAGCTCAACCATCACCTTCTTGATCATCAACTTGAACTTACCTGGAATGCATATAGCTAGTTTGTTAGAAACACTGCATAGAGTTTTTTTAACTTCAGCATCACTTTTAGATGCTTGTAACAGTTATGCAAGAACATTATCATATAGGTTTTATAGAGCTTACTCTAATCCCATAACCACTATGAGCATGTCTAAATACAATGGTAACGCAAGTGCATGTGTGAAGGTATCTACAATACCAATAATTTAAACAATTGCTTGTCTCAGACTTAGTTTGCAATTTAAATACCTCTTATTATTATTTCAACCAAAATGAAATACATGAAGTTCTTAAAACTCTGATCCAAGCTAATCATTTCTTTTATCTCCACTTTGTCTTTCCATTGTACCTTTATAAAAAAAATTTAAAATGGATAAATAACAAATTTACTTTAGTTGTCTTTCTTGAGTGAAGAGTTTGCACCCTTCACTGGTAAACTTCAGTCATCCCAATCCTATATATCCAAACATACACTAAAAGTTCTTATATGTTATGTTATCCATGGTTTCTAATAACCAGTGATGGGAACACTTCACGATAGTATATTATCTTGTCGTAAAGAAATTAATGTTGCATATTTGCCAAGTTATTTTAGATTGCTAGTCAGCTTACTTGTCCTGCTATGGTTTGGAAGTCCAAATTGAGGCCACCAAATAATCCATCTCTCACTTGCGTACACCTTAAATAAAAAACAATAAAAAACTCATCAAATAAATCACCAAATTAAAAAATTTTAAACCCAAAAAATAAAACAATTATACATCTCTGAACTTAAATCACATGGACACACAAAATTCGAGTCAGCAAAAAACTGAGTAATCCCCTGCACACAAAAAATTAAAAATTAGAATGAGAATTCGGTTAATGAGATGAAATTAGAGTCGTCGCATCGCATATAGAGGCTCTCGATTCGGTGGAGAGGAGTCACCGATACAAAGTCGCTTGATATTAGCGCTCGATTCGGTGGAGGGGAGTCACCGATACAAAGTCGCTTGATATTAGCGCTCGATTTGGTGGAGGGGAGTCACCGATGCAGAATCAGCAGCGGATCAGATATCGACGACGACCTCTTGATTGGGGTTCGACCTACATCTCTGAACTTAAATCTCATGGATACACAAAATTCGAGTCAGCAAAAAACTGAGTAATCCCCTGCACACAAAAAATTTAAAATTAGAATGAGAATTCTGTTAATAAGATGAAATTAGAGTCGTCGCATCGCATATAGAAGCTCTCGATTCGGTGGAGGGGAGTCGCCGATACGGAGTCGCTTGATATTTGCGTTCGATTTTGTGGAGGGAAGTCACCGATACAGAATCAGCAGCGAATCAGATATCGGCGACGACCTCTTGATTGGGGTTCGACATTGGATTTGGATTTACTTTGAGATTTTCAAATTTTCAAAATTTCTAAATTTCAAATTTCAAATTTTAAAATGTTTCAAATTTCCAAAATTTTAAATTTAAATTTTTTTAAAATTGCTTTTTTTATTTTTTATTTTCAAAATTTCTAAAATTTCTAAAATTGAAAAAAATTTACAGTTTTTTAAATTTTAAAAATTTTGAATATAATTAAAAAAAAATTTAAATTTTTTTTTAATTTTTTTAATTTTTTTTAATTTTTTAAATTTTTTTTAAAAATTTTTTTATAAGTTTTTGATTTTCTTGATTTTTTTGAATTATTTTTAAAGTTTTTAATTTTTTTTGTTTTAAAATTTTTTAATTTTTTAATTTTTTTATTTTCTTAAATTTTTAAATAGAAGAGAGAGAGAGACAGAGATAGTTAAATAAATAAAGAAGTTGTTTTGGATGGGGGATTTGGATTTGAGTTTTGGGGAGAAACTTTTGGAGAAAAAAATATGTTTTATGAGGTTAGATCTGGGCCTTTGATTTTGGGGGGAATTGAAGGAGAGCCACTTGATAGCTTTCTTTGTGTTTTATTATATAGATGTGTAAAAATATTTAACCGTATAAGTGACTGTATTAGACTACCTCCATCTAATGTCGTCTCTCACTTATCATCGATACACGCCAAATAAGACAAGGAGGCAAATATAATCATAATGTTGCTCAAGAGAGAAAGTCCTTCTGAAATCCAATCCCTGAGATTATTGTTGACCGTAAAATACGATGCGACTGTAGCATTCTGATTTGAGGTTAAGTGGAAGAGAGATGGAAATAAAATAGAAATTTTATTGTTGCCAATTCAAAAATTTACCGGAATCGAATGGCGGAACCAATCCAAAAATTTTATTGAACACAAATCATAGTATTTGTACAACTCTTACAAATTGTCATCCTAAAAATCAATGCAACACAGCAAAAATATTAGAGAAAAAGACTAAATGATATATATTTCAGGACTGATGAAGTACTAAATTAGTTGGAGCACACATTTTTAGTGCATGTAGACGTACTAGGTTTGCCCGTTGACACGTGCCTACGGCACGTCTTCGAAACGGTGCACCTGGTTTGATTATATAAAATAGTTTTGGATGTCAAGCAAATTAATTGAAGTAGCAAACATATTATATGGGAAAACAGCATATATACCTTTAAGCTCAACCATCACCTTCTTGATCATCAACTTGAACTTACCTGGAATGCATATAGTTTGTTAGAAACACTGCATAGAGTTTTTTTTTTAACTTCAGCATCACTTTTAGATGCTTGTAATAGTTATGCAAGAACATTATCATATAGGTTTTATAAAGCTTACTCTAATCTCATAACCACTATGAGCATGTCTAAATACAATGGTAACGCAAGTGCATGTGTGAAGGTATCTACAATACCAATAATTTAAACAATTGTTTGTCTCAGACTTAGTTTGCAATTTAAATACCTCTTATTATTATTTCAACCAAAATGAAATACATGAAGTTCTTAAAACTCTGATCCAGCTAAACATTTCTTTTATCTCCACTTTGTCTTCCCATTGTACCTTTACAAAAAAAATTTAAAATGGATAAATAACAAATTTACTTTAGTTGTCTTTCTTGAGTGAAGAGTTTGCACCCTTCACTGGTAAACTTCAGTCATCCCAATCCTATATATCCAAACATACACTAAAAGTTCTTATATGTTATGTTATCCATGGTTTCTAATAACCAGTGATGGGAACACTTCACGATAGTATATTATCTTGTCGTAAAGAAATTAATGTTGCATATTTGCCAAGTTATTTTAGATTGCTAGTCAGCTTACTTGTCCTGCTATGGTTTGGAAGTCCAAATTGAGGCCACCAAATAATCCATCTCTCACTTGCGTACACCTTAAATCAAAACCAATAAAAAACTCATCAAATAAATCACCAAATTAAAAAATTTTAAACCCAAAAAATAAAACAATTATACATCTCTGAACTTAAATTACATGGACACACAAAATTCGAGTCAGCAAAAAACTGAGTAATCCCCTGCCCACAAAAAATTAAAAATTAGAATGAGAATTCGGTTAATGAGATGAAATTAGGGTCGTTGCATCGCATATAGAGGCTCTCGATTCGGTGGAAGGGAGTCGCCGATACGGAGTCGCTTGATATTCGTGCTCGATTTTGTGGAGGGAAGTCACTGATACGGAATCAGCAGCGAATCAGATATCGGCAACAATCTCTTGATTGAGGTTCGACATTGGATTTTGATTTACTTTGAGATTTTTGAAATTTCAAATTTTCAAAATTTAAAATGTTTCAAATTTCCAAAATTTTAAAATTTTAAAGTTTTAAAGTTTTAAATTTTAATTTTTTTTAAAAAAAAATTGATTTTTTTTATTTTTAATTTTCAAAATTTCTAAAATTTCTAAAATTGAAAAATTTTTACAGTTTTTTAAATTTTAAAAATTTTGAATATTTAAAAAAAAAAAATTAAAATTTTTTTTAATTTTTTAAAATTTTTTTATAACTTTTTCATTTTCCTGATTTTTTTTGAATTATTTTTAAAGTTTTAAATTTTTTTTGTTTTTAAATTTTTAAAATTTTTGAAATTTTTTATTTTCTTAAGATTTTGAATAGAAGAGAGAGAGTGAGAGAGAGCGAGAAAGCAATAATTAAATAAATAAAGGAGTTATTTTGGTTGGGAATTTGAATTTGAGTTTTGTGTGGAAATTTTTAGGGAAAAAATATGTTTTGTAAGATTATATCTGGGCCTATAATTTTGAGAATCGAAGGAAAGCCACTTGATAGTTTTCTTTGTGTTTTATTATATAGATAATACCATCTTAACTGATGGTCTATGGGCTAATCTTGAAGGTCATACCCTATAGGAATATTTCCAACAAGTAGGCCTCAAAGGGCCCACAGCCACGTGAGATGGGCCCCACAAATTTCAGATTGTCACTTGTTTGCTTATTACAGCTTCTAAAGCCTAGCCACAGATCAAACCAATTATACAATTTGCAATGGCTTGCACTCTTCTGCCCTGCCAGTTCCCCTCAGCACTCACCAGCACCCTTACTACGTTTAACACCAAACCCCCCCAAGCTTCACACTTAGTCAGGGGCTCAAACAAAGGAAAGGCTTCCGCCTTTTCGTCGTCCATTGGCAGCCTACGGCCTGAGCTTGACGAGAATCCAGAAGCCATCATCTCCGGGGAGTGGCCCGATAACTTCTCCTTCTTGAGCTTCGATGATCTCCGAGTATACCTTGAAGCCCATACATACAATGATGATGACGGCCTTAAGGTCCTTACTCGTTGCAAATTTCCTTTATTCTTTCAGGAAAAATTGCTTGCATACCTTTCTACTTACCTGACATAACCCTAAGTGTAGATTTTTTTCAAAAACTGACTCACTTTTCGAGACTAATTTTCAAAATAACCCACTTTCTAAAGTAATTCCTAGGGAGGACCGGTCCTCGTAGGACGCAGTTCCGAACTGCAGCCTATTCAATTGTGAGATTGTAGTTTCCAACACTGCCTAATTACATATCATATTTGGCTAATAGACTCCGGGACCTGCTAAAAAAAAATCTAAGTCTAAGTGTGTAAAAAGTAGACGGCAATTGGGTACTGATGCCTAGATTTGTATTTTTAGGGCTTAATTTGGTAGATTTATGCTTAATTGAATAGATTAGTATTTTTTAAGTTAGAAATTTGATAGATTGGAATTTAATTTAACATTTTGTTTATTCTTTCAGTTTTATATGATACTAGTATTTAGCACGTGCGATGCACGTTTTAATAATTGGTACTTGTAATGCACGTCTGAATAAATATATATATATTTCAAAGTAAAAAAGAGTATAATGGGACAGTTTAAGTTGCACGTGCAATGCACGTAAGTTATTTTTTAAGTCTAAAAAAGTATAATGAGATAGTTGGAGTTGCACGTGCGATGCACGTAGGTTGATAGATTTACAAATGACACTGAGGTCTTCTCCCATTACACGTGCAATGCACGCCTTTATGAATAATTTTTTTTTTAAAGTAAAAATTTCGACATTGTCTGGCATCAAACCTATGACCTCATTTATATTAGTTATGCACGTGTATTGTACGTGTTTATTTAGTTACAATGCACGTGTTTGTTTGGTTACACAACTCCAACTCTCCCATTAAAATATTAGAGATATATGTTTTTTCCCTATATATATATGACATATTGGTTTTTTCAAAATTATTAAAAAAAAATTACCAAAAGAATTTGTTTAACCAAATTTTTTTAAAAAAAAAAGTTATGCATAGAGCTCCATTTTGGGAGTTCGCCTTGGGCTCTAGGAAACTCAGAGCCAGCCCTGTCGAGCAATAGTACCACAAAAATCATCTCAGTTTTTTATATATTTCAGTCATAAGAATTTACCAATGTGACATTTAATTTAAAATTTCTGTACATACAAATAAGCAAACATAAAATTATTGGAAAAATAAAGGGATTATGTGAATTTGAAACTATACTTAACTACCTAATTTTTCGGTTACAGATGGGGCCAGCTATGTTGCTGGGGGAGGCGATGTCAACATCAATCATAACAGCGACAACCGACAAGACATTAGAGGACTTAGAACCCAATTTTCAGCTCGTCTCAGGAATACCAGTCGTCGACGATGAGCTGAGGTGTGTAGGGGTGATCTCGAAGAGTGATGTAGCCAAAGCCTCACATGGGGTTGGTCTTTCTATCATCCTATATATTGTCACTCATGCTACTGCGTTAGCTAATGTTCGATAATTCTAATGTGTGGCAATTAACTATTAGCTGATTAACTTTGTATTCTGTTGATGATGAAGCAGTTGAAATCAAGGGTTGGTGAAGTGATGTCGTCTCCCGCCATTACATTGCCTCCCAATAAAACTGTGAAAGGTAATCGGATCATTTTAGATTCTAATAAATAGCCAACTAGATTCATTGAGTCCTCGATAAACTTGCTGGGTATAAAAACTGCAGATGCTGCGGCGTTGATGCTGAAAATGAAAATCCACAGGATTCCTATTGTGAATGAGAGAGCCCAAGTCATAGGTTAATGAACTGATTTACAATTTTTGCAACTACTGGCTATAGTCGGTTTTGTCGAATATAATTTAAACTGTGTGGTTCCTAATGTAGGCATTGTCACTCGCACTGATATATTTCAAGCACTGGAGGCCCTAGACGTACTGGAAGTAGAATGAACTTCACCAGAGTTTAACTGATTTGAATATAAATAAAAGGAACCTTGAAGTTGCAGATTGGGTTGTGTAGAATATGTTTGTTTGATGAGTTGTATATTGAGTTTTTTCTTCAATGAAATCCGTCGACATGGCAATAAGGCATTTTCTTCGACTATCATTTTGTCTCCGTATACATCATATTATAAGCTTTACTCAATTCACTGGTGCATTGGAAAGATTGTAATTTCATCATAGAACTATTACGAAATCAGCCAAGAATGGTTCTTCATTCTTGATGATGGTAAAAATCGCAGCAGATCAGAGCCATACGATTCCTGCACAGATCTCAAAGCATCCACAGGCAGATTAGCCATCACATGCTTCTTTTACAGGTCTGGGCCCATTGCAAGACATGAGCTTCTCCCAAGCCCATAAAAAGTGACAGACTAGGTCCACTATGAGAGATACCCAGTCCATGTAGGCTAGGAGTCAAATCTCTTATCTCCTAAAAAGGATATCATATCCCTTGAGGGGAGATACATAAAAGAGATAAGGTAGTTAAATCGATCCAACAGACACAAATCAATCTCTTGAAATGCCTTTCAGGCCTATAAATACTCATCCCCCTCTTCAGTCAGAAGGTAATCAACAATTTACCAGTTTTCACTCTCTTACTCTCTCTCTCTCTTTCTGGTACTGACTTGAGCGTCGGAGGGTCTGTCGCCGGAGCCACTCCCCGGTGTTTCAGGCTTTTTGGCAGGATCATCGGCCGCATCAGCAACCGTTAAATTCATATCACAGTGGTCAATCAATGATCCAGATTCAATCTCAAGAGCTCTAACCGTCTTTAACGGCCAAGGTCACAAGTCAGACTTTTAGTAGTTTCCTTCAATTAACACACTCTCTGTTTGCTCCTACACCGAAATAAGCAGCAACAGATTGGCGCCGTCTGTGAAAAATACTACACAAGCCAGGCTTGTCTCCATGCCACCAAGACGTAAAGGTGTGGCCTCCAGCCTTCGCACTACCTCTCTTCGTTAACCAGCTCCTCCTATGGAAGATCAGATTCCTCCTCAAAAGTCACTCCGACAGCCTAATCACGCTCCTTCCAACTGAGAGGCACCGAGGGGCTCCCAACATGAACAATATCCTCAGTACGATTGCATCTCAGTTCATTATGTTTCAACTGGTTCGATGGCCTCACGTGGCCCGCGGGAGGTCTAGAGATCTTCGCAAGATCATCAGTAACAGGCTACAAGAAACCGACCTGCGAATTAGGTTGGACAAGGGGCACGCCCGATCCGAGGCCTCCCGTTTGGGACATTAGGCGAACCAGAGATCTTTCTAGACAAAAATCAAGGCAATCCTCCTCTCATAGGGGGCGTCCAACAATAAGGAGCCCAACTCATGAGAATCAAAGGCATCCTGTGCAGAACAGAGGGCAAAATGCTCCAGTCACAAGGGCTGAATTGGATAAATTCAAGCTTGACATCCTCCATGCTCTCCAAGGGAGCCTCGATCTGGGCCTCCCTCCTAACGAAGGATCCGCCGACTCAACTAGATCTCAAAAGAAGGACGACCAAGTCCTTCGCCAAATCCAAGAGGTAGTGAATCGTCTAGAACAGATGAAGAGTGAGAGAAACCACTCCAGCAGGGCCTACCACCCTAGCCGACCTCCTTTCAGCAGAGCTATCCTTGGCGCACCCATCCCAAGGGGCTTCAAGGCTCCTCAATTCGAATCCTACAATGGAGAATCAGACCAGACAGACCATATCGAAAGCTTTAAAATACTCATGATGGTCTATAATGCCACCAACGCACTCATGTGTCAGACATTTTTCACACCACTGAAAGGATTAGTAAGGGAATGGTATTCACGTCTGACTCCCGAATCCATCTTTTCCTTCGATCAGCTCGAAGAACTCTTCATTGCACACTTCGTTACTAGCCGGAGAGCTGAAAAAACCAGTGTCTCCCTGCTAGAACTGAAGCAAAAAGACGGAGAGCTGAAAAGACCTGTGTCTCCCTGCTAAAACTGAAGCAAAGAGATGGAGAACCGCTAAAAAATTTTTTTAAATGCTTTACAACTGAAGCAAGGTCAATTTCCTCCTTGAACACTTCGATCGCAGCTACGGCTTTCAGCCACAACGTCAATAACAAAGAACTGAAAGTTTCCTTCACAAAAAGGCCACCCAAAAGTTTTACTAAGCTCATGGAAATGAGTGACAAGTATATGAGGGTCTAGGAAGCTCTCTATCCTCAAGGTAAGAATGATTCATCTTCCGGGAACTAACAGAAGAATACAAGCGAGGAAGAACCTGGGAAGTTTCAAAAAAACGGTGCAAGTTCACGCCGTCCAACTTTAGCGCCACGCTTCAAGAAATTCACTCCTCTCAATGCAAGCTTATTAGCCATTCTCATTGTAATGCCCCTGCCCCCAGCTCAGACAATTTATACAATTTAGAAGACAAATTAGATACTATGTAGTACAACTGCCCACTCCAGGCTGCCTCTCAAAAGGTGGTTAACCGAATTGGTGACTCTTGATCATAGGAAATTATATTTATATATTATAATATTTTTGTTAACTCCCGATATGGGATTATTCACTTACCTTTCCACTACTCTCTCTCACTATGTGATGTCATCAGTGGGCCCCCACCCACTCTTTTACTCCATCACATGCCAGAGAAAACAGCACTCACAGCAGAGCCTGCGTAGGCCCCCCTGCCTGTCAACATCGCTGCTGACGTGGGCAGGAGCAGCTGCTGCTGTCCTGGGCCCCACCGCAGCCCCACAACTCCATACGGTGCCCCTATAGGAAATTCTATGGGGGTGGCCTCCAATTCCTCTTATATTATTTTTAATATATACATATATCTCTTTTTAAAAATTACGGGGTGTTACATACATCCCCCTTCAGAAATCAACGTCCTCACTAACCACGGGCATGCACAACCTAGTGCAGGATCTCCTTTCTAGCCGATGTGGAATGGAGTACCTTGATTCTGCTAGCTGCACATTATCCCGATTCTGCGGGTTGTCCATTATTTCAGGCCGCAACCTCGCTCCCTCTCAGGCATACCTGTACATCTGCTAGCTCCATCTCCGGCATACATCTCACCCACTCTTACCCACACTCGGTGTCGAAATTCGGCTCTTATACCATTTGTAACGCCCCTGCCCCTAACTCAGACAATTTATACAATTCAGAAGACAGATTACATACTATGTAGTACAACTGTCCAACACAGGCTGTCTCTCAAAAGGTGGTTAACCGGATTGGTGACTCTTGATCATATGCATTATTATTTATATATTATTTAATTCTTTTACACTCCCGATATGGGACAAATTCATACTCAAACTCCTCTTTTTTCTCTCCTGTGCACAGCCCAAGTGGGCCCCTGTACGCCATGTCACACAAGGAGACAGTGGCAACTACACTCACGGTGGGGCCCCACGTATGACGTCAGCCACATCATTGGAACGCAACAAAGTCTTTGTGCTGTTTCTTTGCATACCGTGGGTCCCCCTCCCATTATACATATATTATATTTACCAAAGTGTCATATATAGCACATTATACCAAACAGCCCACTTCATTTTATTAACATAACAACCCACTTCATTTTATTAACATATATATATATATATATATATATATATGGTTTTGCTCCATTGAAAACGGGTTCGTTTCAATGGGTTGGAAAACACCCTTCTCAACCATCCGATCTAGCGTGATCTTGATCAGCGGCTGTGATCAAGATCCGCTAAGGTCTCCCACTAATGCTCCAAAAAGCGGAGGGGTAACTTCGTCACTTGACGCCAAAAAACGTTTGGGACTTAGCGTTTTTTTGGCGTGGAGTTTTTTTTTGTCCAAAAAATCACTTAGGCCGTTGTTTGAGACAACGGCCTAGGTTGTTTTTTTATAAAAAAATTCAACTTAGGCCGTTGTTGGGAACAACGGCCTAAGTATGTACAAGTGTTTTTCCAAACACTTGTACATACTCAGATCTTCATCTCCCTCACAACTCTCTCACTCGCTAGTGGAGCTCGATAAACCCATTTCCCCAAACCGTAGCTCTCTCTCTATCGAACTAAAAAACCTACTCTCTCTTGGTCGTTGCTTTTCACCGATTATCTCCCTATTCTCAGTCTCTAGCCCTCTTCCTTTGAAGATCCCAATTACAAAAAACCCTAACCCTTACGAAATCTACCCAACCCTAAAACTCTAATCCTGAATAAATTAGCCAAACCCTACTCCCCTTCCTTTCTCTACAGCAGCGCGCAGCGGCCTTCCGAACACCGTCATTGTTAAAGGTACTAATTTGTCCTACTTGAGTAGATCTAACTAGGCTAATTGATTGGAAATTTTTCTCCAATGTTTGAGTATACAATTGCTATATTATGCGTAGGTATTTATAGAGTAGGTAATTATAGTTTAATTGGGGAAGTAGACGTAGTATTAGTTGTTGTTGGTTGTTATTCGATGTTATTAATAGCGCACAAAGCGAACAAAAATTTGTGGAACTTTGCGAGTACGTCGAGCTCGCCATACACAAGCAAATGCAATTCGTAGAAGTGTGTATGGATTCACGGTTTGAAGTGTATGGCCGTGTATCGCTTTCAATTCATTCCCGTGAGTGAAAGCGATACATCGGCGTATTTTGCAAACCATGAGCCGAAACTCACCTCTACAAATTTTGTTGGCTCATGTGTTTTGCCGCCATCCCACTCCCAAAGTATAGGAATTTTTTGATCTCGTTTGAGCGGATTTGTACCGTATATCAAACAACAACCTCAGTTCAAAAGTGAGGGGAATGCGAGCGAGACACGGCCTTATCTTGCAAACCGTGGATCGGAAATTATTTGTAGAAGTTCCGTTACCTTGTGTGCGGCAAGCCGAACCCAATTGAAGAGTTTTATATTTATATGACGTCGTTTTCGACGTTTTGTCACTTATTTTTATTTCGTAGGTATATATATCGCAATCGTTTGTTAACAAGCTATTTTATATATAATGTGTATATTAATTGACTAATAATATATTTTTACCCCAAATGAACAACGATACGGAGAATTCTGCTGCCTGCGATAATTTTGTGCGGGTAGAACCAATCCTTGATTCCATGCCGATAGTCGAAGACCATCTGAAACCAAAGTTAGGTATGACATTCCCCACTTTAGTTGAGGCCGAGAAATTTTATTCTGCATATGCTCGTTGTAGGGGTTTTGCAATGCGTAAGGGTGGGAATAAATTAAAGGGGGGAATGGAAGTAGATAAGTCATATTTTTGTAATAAAGCTGGGTCGTCGCCAAGTCAACATAGTGATGGTAGACGTGGAATAACCAGTAGAACGGGTTGCAAGGCTTGCGTTCGTGTAAAATTGAACGAAATAAGTAATACGTGGGTGGTGTATTCATTTTACGAAGAACACAATCACGAATTCACCTCACCCGGTAGAAGGCACCTTTTGCCCCGGAACAGGTTCGTGTCAAATACGGACAAAAGGATTATAGACCAAATGAACCAAGCTAATATCCAAACATATCGACAAATGCTCTTCTTCGAAAGTGCTAGTGGTGTTCATGATCAAGTAGGATTCACAGAAAAAGATGTTAGAAATTTAGTTAGAGACTCGCAAGAAGTATTGAAAGGACACGATTCTACAATGCTAATTGATTTTTTCGAATCTAAGAAACAGACGGATCCTTCATTTTTTTATGACATTCAAGTCGATCCCGAAGGTCGGTTGTCACATTGTATGTGGGTAGATGGTATTTGTAGAATGAATTACGAAGAATTTGGCAATGTAGTTTGCTTTGAAGCCACGTACAATACGAACCGTTACGGAATATTATTTGTTCCGTTTGTTGGAGTGAATCAACATTGGCAATCAACTTTCTTAGGAGGTGGGTTCATTCCAAATGAGACGGCCTCTTCGTTTGAATGGTTCTTTGAAAAGTGGTTAGGGGTTATGAATCATGCTCCATCCGGTATTGTCACCGATCAAGACCGTGGGATTGTCGCCGCAGTTAAAAAAGTTTTCTCCCAGACTCGGCATCATTTTTGTATTTGGCACATTCTGGATAAGTTACCACAGGAAGTTCGTCTTGGTTTCGATGTCGACAAGTTTAAGGAGTCCTTGAAGAATGTAATCTACAATTCTGAATATATACATGAATTTGTAGAAAAGTGAAATATTTTGATTTCGCAATACGGATTAGAGAGTAACAAATGATTGAACGATATATTCGATATCCGTGAAAGTTGGGCACCCATCTACGCTAAAGAATCATTTTGGGCCGGCATGTTGAGTAGCTAACGGGTTGAGTCGGCACATTCTGCTCTGAAGCATCCCTGCACAAATTTGCCGTCATCTTCGACCATTTTTTGGGAAGGCAAAGACACGATGAATTGAAAGAAAATCATCGTAACCATGAGAAGAGACCGAAGTTAAAGATCGAATGGGCTTTGGAGGCACAAATGGCAAAAACATATACTTTGAAAATATTTTACAAATGCCAAGATGAAGTCACAAAAATCTTTATGTACAATGTGACATTTGTTGCCGATCTTGAGACACCGGATAGTTCAACCTTCCATGTGATACTCTGTGGAGAATCAGAACCGGCTCGCCTTCTTCAATTATCCAAAATCAATGGAATTATTGCATGTGCATGTCACATGTTCGAATTTGTTGCCATTCCTTGCAGGCATATTTTAGCTGTACTTCGTTTCTCCCATCACACATCCCTCCCGGATGTATATATTAAAAGAAGATGGACTAGGGATGTGATGAGAATAATTTACACATCAGTTCCAACCGAACCCAATACCGAGAATTTTGCTTCTCGATATTGTGAGTTGAGCTACCATGCAAAACAAATTGTCGATCTCGGTTGTTCCTCCAATGAGAATTACAAATACACGTTGGAGAATTTACAGAAGATCATTGACGGGGTTTCTCGGCTACAACCTGGATTAGGTGAACAACCGAAACAGGCCTCACAACCACATGATAGTGTCGAACCTGGAGGTAGTTCACAACCGCATCCAACTGCTGATCAAGGGAGTGGACACATACATACACGCATTAGTGACCCACAGCAGTGCACGACAAAGGGAAGGCCTACGCCAAAAGATTGAGGCCGATTAGAGAGCAACTCCGCATTAAAAAACCGAGAAGGTGCCGAAGATGCGGCATTGTCCAAATGAATCATGATTCAAGAAATTATCCAACTTTATTTGAGGGGTATGACTCGTAACTTTTATGTTTGTCACTCGTTTAAATTTATTATACTTTATTTGTGGCAATTGAGTTTCTTACTAACTAAACCTAATCTTTCAATGAAGGCAAGAAGTAATTCCTTCCGAAGAAGACAGTTCTGAGTCGAGATATGACGATCCACTATGAATTGTAATTTTTAAAATGTAATTATTGGGTATATTCAAAACTCTTTATGCCACTTGGTTAATTACCTTTGATTGGTAACTGTAAATGTAATTCTCGAGACATAAGTATCGTTTGTTTGTGTCGTTTGTTAATATTGTTGTGGTACGCAAATGTTGGTTTGTTACTCAATTGTATCAGCTGTAGCTGTATCTGTATTTGTAAATTTTTTTTTTGTAAACCAAGGCCGTTGAAGGCCTCAGTTATTTCATGAATTTGGTTTTTCATTCAATATAACTAGTTTAAAAAGAGTTGATAACCTTAGGCCGTTGTCTCCAGCAACGGCCTAGGTGATAAGCAAAAAATTTAAGGTTTGGGGGCCTGGGGGGTGCTCTCTGACTTAAAGAAGACAAAAGGAGCAACAAGTCAGGTAGCAATCTCATTTTTTAATCAATACTTAAAGTCGTTGTCTGAGACAACGGCCTTGGTTATAATCAAAAAAGTTGTGATTTGGGGGCTGCTCTCTGACTTGGCTAATAGAAAAGAACTCAACAAGTCAGAGAGCAGTGGCTATTCTAAAAAATACTAAAGGCCGTTGACTCCAACAACGACCTAGGTGATAATGAAAATAGTTGTGATTTTGGGGGTGCTCTCTGACTTGGAGAACACAAAAGGATCAACAAGTCAGAGAGCAATCTCATTATTGATAAATACCTAAAGCCGTTGTCTGAAACAACGGCCTAGGTTATAGTCAAAAAGTTGTGATTTTGGGGGTGCTCTCTGACTTGGAGAAGACAAAAGGAGCAACAAGTCAGAGAGCAACCTCATTTCTTATAAATACCTTAGGCTGTTGTCTTCAACAACGGCCTAGGTCATAGTCAAAAAGTTGTGATTTTGGGGGTGCTCTCTGACTTGGAGAAGACAAAAGGAGCAACAAGTCAGAGAGCAACCCCATTTCTTATAAATACCTTAGGCCGTTGTCTTCAACAACGGCCTAGGTCATAGTCTAAAAGTTGTGATTTTGGGAGTGCTCTCTGACTTGGAGAAGACAAAAAGAGCAGCAAGTCAGAGAGCAATCCCATTTATTATAAATACCTTAGGCCGTTGTCTCCAACAACGACCTAAGTTGTAGCTTAATACTTGAAAAGAGAAAAAAGTCATGGAGGATCCCTTTAATTCAATGCCTTAAGTCGTTGTTTGTAACAACGGACTACGTATGATGTTTTTGGTGTTTTTATAATTTTCTCTTTACTCTTTACGTACAGTCTCTGTGGAAATTTATACCAAAGACAGATGATCTACACTTATATATCTTTCCGCTATATTTTTTTTAAGTGCCGATTACTACCACCTTTCAAACCAATATATAATCATGGTGGTTAAATACGTAAAAAAAATGATAAAAAATAATTCATAATCATCCATTTTGGGAAAAATTTACATGTATTACATGTATAAGGTTAGGGTTAGGAATTTTTTGATATATGGGTTTACATGTGTGGATGTACATATGGTTTTTTCCATATATAGGCTACACGTAGGGATCTACATGTTGTTTAGCTTGGTGCTTGTTCCTATTTAGGTGTATGTTGAAAGTCTGCTGGCATGTGATTTAGTTGAGCTTAACAACAAGGAAGAAACTAGCAAAACAACAACATTGTTGAGTCCTAATGGCAAAACATGGAAAGTTGGGTTAATTAGAGTAGGGCAGAATCATGTGTGCAGTGGTGGAGAGAAGTGGAGAGAATTCACAGGTTCTAATAAACTAGAAGTAGGATATATGTTAGTGTTCCATTACAATGGGAATATGTTCAGCTTTTTCCTGTTAATTTTATTACGTTTGTGATTTTTTTTAGTATGATATATATAGATTTGATTATGCTAATACAATACCCACATATCCAAAAAATATATACCGGATTGGTTTACAAGTATAAGGTCAAGGTTAAGGTTAGGGTTGTGCTAACCCTACGATAACCCTAACCCTAACCCTTAACCCTACTCTGCTAACCTTGCAATAACCCTAACCCTACGTTAACCCTAACCCTAACCTACATATCACTTTTATTAATTTTTATTGGTTATATACAGAATATGTATAAATTTTTTTTGTGGAAACTTAATACCTGTCTACTCCCAACAACCACAAATTAATGATAAATCAAAACCATATTTTACCACAAATGTTTTTCTTGCAATAACCTTAACCCTACAATAACCCTAACCAAACCCCTGACCCCCGCTAACCCTAATCCTTCCCGTAACCCCCTTTAACACTAATTACCAAACTTGTTACCCTAACCCTAACCCTAACCCTAACCCTAGCCAAGTCGAGAACACCCCAATTTATCTCTTTTTGGCCTAGGGTCCAAGGCCGTTGTTGCAGACAACGGGTAAGGTTAAATACATTAGGTCGTTGTCTTCAACAACGGCCTAGGTTTTAGGTTCATACTTTTACAAAAGCAAAAAGTCATAAACGACCCCTTCATCTGAATGCCTTAAGCCGTTGTCTCCAATAACGGCCTAGGTATGAAATTTTTGGGATTTATACAATATTCTCTTTACTTTTTACGCACAATCTCTGTGGAAATTTATACAAAAGATAGATAATCCACACTTGTATATCGTATAGGTATATTTGTTTATTTGCCCATTACTTCCACCTTTCAAAGTGACTCGAAGAACTGCACACAATTACTTCACGACGAGATTCCACATCCCAAATTTCCACAGAAGCAACAGTTTACATGTAGTGTTTGAGAGTAATCTATGAACTTTTTTGGGATACTCGTCACATTGGTTTATACATGTGGTCAAATATACTTGTGGCATATTCTGTTACGGTTTCCCAAAAAAAGTCAGATCCAGTTCTTGTTGGCCAAGTAGTTTGATCTGATTACTCTCCGCTCAAACAACGAACCGACACTTTTTAATTTTTGATTTCTTCTTGTCCATCATAATTACCTGGTTATATTTTTGATATTCGGAGATGGATTTTTGAATTTTAGGAGAGTGTTTTCGGAAGAGTGCTAAAAAATGGGAAAACTACATGTGGTGATGTACCTGTGAATTTTTCAATTTTGGTCTTACACTACTTGTGGGAATATACATATGGTTTTTTCCCATATATTGTGATGAAATTTAGGTTTTTTCCATATTGAACATGTGGTTTTTTCCAAGTATGGTCCACATGTAGGGAGCTACATGTGGTTTTTCCTTTACATGCGGGTTTTTACCTTATTGGTTTTTTCCATAATAAACTTGTTCTACTACATGTGATCACACCTCTTCTTCCCAATCTCGTGGAATTCTTTCCAGTTGCATGTATGGTGAATGTCTTCAGGAACGTCTTCATTGTAAACAACGTAAAACGATTTTGTATATTATATACACTACAAAAGATACTCGATTTACCGGCGAATCTTCCCCGGCGTTTTAGTAGTAGCGCCGGGGTAGGGAGCGAGTAGGAATTAGGCGCCAGATGGGAAGGTTATACACCGGCGGCCGCTTTAAACTGCCGGGCAATATTCGTATTCACCGGCATTTTTTTTAAAAACGCCGGTGAAGTGTATTATTCACCGGCGTTTTAATAATAAACGCCGGTGAATATACCGATACATTCACCGGCGTGTCTAATTGAAACGCCGGTGAATAACCTTCGATAAATCCTGCGAACCCTAATCTTTCGCTCGCCATTTTCCGAACCCCAAAAAAAAGGGGGGGGGGGGGGGCGCTTCGTTTTCCCTCCTTCCTCGCTCTACTTCCCGCGCGTTTGCCTCCACCACTTCGTCCTCTTCGACAGCCTTCGACCTTTCGTCATCGTCCCTTCTTCCCTTCGTCATTTTCGATTTCCCTCCTCCCTCTCTCTATTTGGAGGTGAATCGGCGATCGGAAACCACCGTGTTGCCCCGCTCTCTCTCTATCTCCTACGCCCCCACACTCGTCGCCCCGCTCTCTCTCTCTCTTCGGTATCATCTCTTGATTTCCCTTATTTTTCAAAAAAAGCATGTTTTTTCAGATTATGCATCTTGATTTCCTTAACATGAATGGTTTAGTTGGGATGAAGAATGAATAGAAAAATATATGCTTAGATACTGGAAATTTTCATCTTCTTTTACTGTTAATGAAGCTTATTTCATGCATCTGATTGTCATCTTGGCATGTTTTTTTGACCAAAATGGGTTCGCTGTGAACTGAGGATGCAATAGGTACGTATGCCAAAATCCTCCGGATATGCACAACAATTGGGTTTTAGATTTAGTTGGGCTAAAGAATTAGTAGAGCAACATATATGCTCAGATAATGGATATTATCATTTTCAGATACTGTTAGAGAAGCTGATTGCCATCTTAGGCATGATTTTGTAACATAAAATGGGTACACTTCCAAACTAAGTATGCTGCTAGCATCCTCATCTTCTTTTACTGTTAGTGAAGCTTATTTTCATGCATCTGATTGTCATCTTAGCATGTTTTTTTGACCAAAATGGGTTCGCTGTGAACTGAGGATGCTATAGCTGTATGCCAAAATTCTTCGGATATGTACAACAATTGGGTTTTAGATTTAGTTGGGCTAAAGAATTAGTAGAGCAACATATATGCTCAGATAATGGATATTTTCATTTTCAGATACTGTTAGAGAAACTGATTGCCATCTTAGGCATGATTTTTTTACATAAAATGGGTTCACTTCCAAACTAAGTATGCCGCTAGCATCCTCATCTTCTTTTACTGTTAGTTAAGCTTATTTTCATGCATCTGATTGTCATCTTGGCATGTTTTTTGGACCAAAATGGGTTCACTGTGAACTGAGGATCCTATAGGTACGTATGCCAAAATCCTCTGGATATGTACAACAATTGGGTTTTAGATTTAGTTGGGCTGAAGAATTAGTCGAGCAACATATATGCTCAGATAATGGATATTTTCATTTTCAGATACTGTTAATGAACTTGATTGCCATCTTTGGCATGATTTTTTAACAAAAAATGGGTGCACTTCCAAACTAAGTATGCTGCTAGCATCCTCATTTTTTTTTTACTGTTAATGAAGCTTATCCCATTCATCTGATTGTCATCTTGGCATGTTTTTTGACCAAAATGGGTTCACTGTGAACTGAGGATGTTGTAGGTACGTATGCCAAAATCCTCCGGATATGCACAACAATTGGTTCACTGTGAAAAATATATGCTTACATACTGGACATTATCAATTTTCTTTTACTGTTAATGAAGCTGATTTCATGCATCTGATTGGCATCTTGGCATGTTTTTTACCAAAATCCTCCCAATCTGTACAAGAATTGGGCTGAACAAACCTTGTGCAGGTTTCTTTTGGCGCTACAAACATCAATGATTTAGTTGGGATGAAGAATTATTTTAGAAAAACTTATTAGTAGCCATATTAGTTTCTTTTGTTTAGTATTATTATTATTATTATTATTATTATTATTATTATTATTATTATTATTATTATTATTATTATTATTATTATTATGAGATAAGTAAGTGATTATTAGTAGCCATGAACAGAATAGTTCGTGAGTCATCAGATCTTCTTGTTACCGTAGTTACAGCACGATGCGCTCATTATTCGGCCGATTCCTCTTCATCAGCAAAATACCCTTTACCATCATCATCTCCTTGAACGGAAAGCCAAATACAGGGGAGACTATAGCCGAATTTTTTTTACACTCGAACACAGGGTGTGCGATAAAATACCACTAAGGTGGTTGTGATAATTTCCACAAGAGGTAGTTTAGGGTTAGGTGAATAGAGTAGATTGTGTTAAGATTTAATTTTTTTTGTACATTTTTTTGAAACCACAATTTCTTTATTTTACAGTTAAAGATTATATCGTTTATTTATTTGCAGTTAGGGATGGTTTTCAAAAAGATGAAATTTAATATACAAAATGCCTTTTACTGTTATTACTATTTAATATATCAAATTTTAATTTCAGATTGTGTGCTATTGTTATAATGGATAGAAGTTGGATTAGTAAACCACGATTATCCAAGGAGTACCGTGATGGTATTAAAGATTTTATTATCTTTGCCAAACGACATTCCCGTGATCCCAACCTAATCCTTTGTCCATGCCTCCGGTGTACAAATTGTAATTTGAGGACATGTGACGTAGTACATACACACTTGGTTGTCAACGTTTTTCTTCAAGGGTACACAAGGTGGTTTTGTCATGGAGAGGATCATACGTCAGCTCCTGTTCGTCCGGTTGTATTAGAAAATGAAGATGTGCCCTTAGTGAACGAAGACTTAAGTGTTTCCGATGAGATGCATGCTTTGTTGCATGATGCCATGGGGATTCATAATGTTCCTTTCCACACCAATAACCCAACAACCCAAGTTCACAATGAGTCAACAGAAACAAACCAGATTGGTGGTGGGGTGGACGAGGAAAGACACGTACTAGTGTTTGTGAGTCTGCATTGTGGCTGTCGTCTATAAGCATTTCGTCTATGTTTCTTAAGTGGGCTGTGATTAGAAAGAAAGGGCTGGAGTGGAGATCTAGAAACCCAAATAGAGACATCTCGTTTATTATAATCTATACTTATTGTTGGACCAACCCCCTCTTGCTGTTGTTGCTGATGTCTCTTTGTGTGCGTGTGTTGAAGAGAATGAAGGGATGAGAGAGAGTTGAGGAAAATGCCGCTATGTTAGCCTGGTGTATCCTCATTCTCTACCATCCCTCTTTCTGGCTCCATATATAGCTTCTATATTAAATTGGTTTCCTTCCACGATGACAGTCCGTAATACTTGATATGAGCCCTGTTCATAGCTGCACCCTATTGCATACTCACAAACAACTAATACGTGTCGTTCATGCATTGTATGACCAACCCCACTTTGGCACATAACATGGTATAGATGACATTGTATGACCTGCAAACAAGGTTTGTTCAGCCGTGTTGTTGTACTGATTTGGAGGATTTTGGTATGCTAGCAGCATACTTAGTTTGGAAGTGAACCCATTTTGGTTAAAAAATCATGCCAAAGATGGCAATCAGATGCATGAAATCAGCTTCTTTAACAGTATCTGAAAATGAAAATTTCCATTATCTGAGCATATATGTTTCTTTAACAGTGACTGTGAACAATTGTTCTTAATTGGGCTGTGATTAGAAAGAGACGAGTTGGAGTGGAGATCTGGAAACCCATATAGAGACATCTTGTTCATAATAATTTATTATTATTGTTGTTCATGTCGCTCTTGCTGTTGTTGCTGATGTCTCTATGTGTTCGTGTGCTGAAGGGAAAGAAGGGATGAGAGAGAGATGAGAAAAATGCAGCTATGTTAGCCTGGTGTATCCTCATTCTCTACCATTCCTCTTTCTGGCTTCTATATTTGGTTTCCTTCCACGATGACAATTCCTTAAAACTACACTTGATATGAGCCCTATTCGTATTTTTCTTCAATGAAGAATTGATCTATGACTACAATCTCCATTCAAAACCCAATTGTTCTATATTTGGTTCCCTCTTGCTGTTGTTGCTGTTGTTGCTGATGTCTCATCTTCTTTTACTGTTAGTGAAGCTTATCTCATGCATCTGATTGTCATCTTGGCATGTTTTTTTGACCAAAATGGGTTCACTGTGAACTGAGGATGCTATAAGGACGTATGCCAAAATCCTCCGGATATGTACAACCATTGGGTTTTAGATTTAGTTGGGCTAAAGAATTAATAGAGCAACATATATGCTCAGATAATGGAAATTTTCATTTTCAGATACTGTTAATGAAGCTGATTGCCATCTTAGGCATGATTTTTTAACATAAAATGGGTACACTTCCAAACTAAGTATGCTGCTAGCATCCTCATCTTCTTTTACTGTTAGTGAAGCTTATTTTCATGCATCTGATTGTCATCTTGGCATGTTTTTTTGACCAAAATGGGTTCACTGTGAACTGAGGATGGTATAGGTACGTATGCCAAAATCCTCCGGGTATGCACAACAATTGGGTTTTAGATTTAGTTGGGCTAAAGAATTAGTAGAGCAACATATATGCTCAGATAATGGATATTTTCATTTTCAGATACTGTTAGATAAGCTGATTACCATCTTAGGCATGATTTTTTAACAAAAAATGGGTACACTTCCAAACTAAGTATGCTGCTAGCATCCTCATCTTCTTTTACTGTTAGTGAAGCTTATTTTCATGCATCTGATTGTCATCTTGGCATGTTTTTTTGACCAAAATGGGTTCACTGTGAACTGAGGATGCTATAGGTACGTATGCCAAAATCCTCCGGATATGCACAACAATTGGGTTTTAGATTTAGTTGGGCTAAAGAATAAGAAGTCTCAACATATATGCTCAGATAATGGATATTTTCATTTTCAGATACTGTTAGAGAAGCTGATTGCCATCTTAGGCATGATTTTGTAACAAAAAATGGGTACACTTCCAAACTAAGTATGCTGCTAGCATCCTCATCTTCTTTTACTATTAGTGAAGCTTATTTTCATGCATCTGATTGTCATCTTGGCATGTTTTTTTGACCAAAATGGGTTCACTGTGAACTAAGGATGGTATAGCTGTATGCCAAAATCCTCTGGATATGCACAACAATTGGGTTTTAGATTTAGTTGGGCTAAAGAATTAGTAGAGCAACATATATGCTCAGATAATGGATATTATCATTTTCAGATACTGTTAGAGAAACTGATTGCCATCTTAGGCATGATTTTTTAACATAAAATGGGTACACTTCCAAACTAAGTATGCTGCTAGCATCCTCATCTTCTTTTACTGTTAGTGAAGCTTATTTTCATGCATCTGATTGTCATCTTGGCATGTTTTTTTGACCAAAATGGGTTCGCTGTGAACTGAGGATGCAATAGGTACGTATGCCAAAATCCTCCGGATATGCACAACAATTGGGTTTTAGATTTAGTTGGGCTAAAGAATTAGTAGAACAACATATATGCTCAGATAATGGATATTATCATTTTCAGATACTGTTAGAGAAGCTGATTGCCATCTTTGGCATGATTTTTTAACAAAAAATGGGTACACTTCCAAACTAAGTATGCTGCTAGCATCCTCATCTTCTTTTACTGTTAGTGAAGCTTATTTTCATGCATCTGATTGTCATCTTGGCATGTTTTTTTGACCAAAATGGGTTCGCTGTGAACTGAGGATGCAATAGGTACGTATGCCAAAATCCTCCGGATATGCACAACAATTGGGTTTTAGATTTAGTTGGGCTAAAGAATTAGTAGATCAACATATATGCTCAGATAATGGATATTATCATTTTCAGATACTGTTAATGAAGCTGATTGCCATCTTTGGCATGATTTTTTAACAAAAAATGGGTACACTTCCAAACTAAGTATGCTGCTAGCATCCTCATCTTCTTTTACAGTTAATGATGCTTATTTTCATGCATCTGATTGTCAGCTTGGCATGTTTTTTTGACCAAAATGGGTTCACTGTGAACTGAGGATGGTATAGGTACGTATGCCAAAATCCTCCGGGTATGCACAACAATTGGGTTTTAGATTTAGTTGGGCTAAAGAATCAGTAGAGCAACATATATGTTCAGATAATGGGTATTTTCATTTTCAGATACTGTTAGATAAGCTGATTGCCATCTTAGGCATGATTTTGTAACAAAAAATGGGTTCACTTCCAAACTAAGTATGCTGCTAGCATCCTCATCTTCTTTTACTGTTAGTGAAGCTTATTTTCATGCATCTGATTGTCATCTTGGCATGTTTTTTTGACCAAAATGGGTTCACTGTGAACTGAGGATGGTATAGGTACGTATGCCAAAGTCCTCCGGATATGCACAACAATTGGGTTTTAGATTTAGTTGGGCTAAAGAATCAGTAGAGCAACATATATGCTCAGATAATGAATATTATCATTTTCAGATACTGTTAGAGAAGCTGATTGCCATCTTAGGCATGATTTTGTAACAAAAAATGGGTACACTTCCAAACTAAGTATGCTGCTAGCATCCTCATCTTCTTTTACTGTTAGTGAAGCTTATTTTCATGCATCTGATTATCATCTTAGCATGTTTTTTTGACCAAAATGGGTTCACTGTGAACTGAAGATGCTATAGGTACGTACGTATGCCAAAATCCTCTGGATATGTACAACAATTGGGTTTTAGATTTAGTTGGGCTAAAGAATTAGTAGAGCAACATATATGCTCAGATAATGGGTATTTTCATTTTCAGATACTGTTAGATAAGCTGATTGCCATCTTAGGCATGATTTTGTAACAAAAAATGGGTTCACTTCCAAACTAAGTATGCTGCTAGCATCCTCATCTTCTTTTACTGTTAGTGAAGCTTATTTTCATGCATATGATTGTCATCTTGGCATTTTTTTTGACCAAAATGGGTTCACTGTGAACTGAGGATGGTATAGGTACGTATGCCAAAATCCTCCGGGTATGCACAACAATTGGGTTTTAGATTTAGTTAGGCTAAAGAATAAGAAGTCTCAACATATATGCTCAGATAATGGATATTTTCATTTTCAGATACTGTTAATGAAACTGATTGCCATCTTTGGCAAATTTTGATTGGGCTGTGATTGGATTGTTTAGTGGCTGTTGTCTATGTTCTTAATTGGGCTGTGATTAGAAAGAGAGGGCTCGAGTGAAGATCTGGAAACCCATATAGAGACATCTTGTTCATAATAATTTATTATTATTGTTGTTCTTGTCGCTCTTGCTGTTGTTGCTGATGTCTCTTTGTGTTCGTGTGCTGAAGGGAAACAAGGGATGAGAGAGAGATGAGGAAAATGCCGCTATGTTAGCCTGGTGTATCCAAAGTCTCTACCATTCTTCTTTCTGTTCCCATTTATGGCTTCTATATTTGGTTTCCTTCCACGATGACAGTACCCTAAAAATACACTTGATATGAGCCCTATCTTATTTTTCTTATTTTTCTTATATTTGGTTTCCTTCCACGATGACAGTTTCATGGATTGGCTGAACAATCCATGAAAGACATGCTTAGATACTGAATTTTCATTTGTTTTACTGTTTTAGATAGTGGATATTCCCAATCAGAGGAGAATATTAAGGTTTCAAGTTAATTACTGAATTTTCATTTGTTTTGTTGTTTTAGATATATTTAAAAACAAAATTAAGTACTAGATTTTTAGCATTGCAATGTAATTATTTTACCTCTGTATATATCATTAATAATTCCATTTGCAATTGGCACTTTGATCTTATAATTTAAGATACAGGTAGATCTTTTTGCAAGTTCAAAAAATATGTATATTCTGTATTGTGGTCTACTGTTGAATTAAACTATTGTTTTTTTTTTTCACAGAGCGGTCGCCCAGATGAAGGAAATTCTGATGATCAGAACTGAAGCTACTCGAGGGGTATGAATCTGCGGTCCTCCTTGCTGTTCTTATGTCCTCCTTGCTGTATGGTTGTTGTTCTTATGTCCTCCTCCTTGCTGTTGTTATGTCAGACTGTTTTTTTTATGAGAGTTATGTCAGACTTTTAATTTGGGATATTTGTCAGACTGGTTTGTTTGGATATTTGGGATGTTAGTCCCTATATTAATTTGTTACTTATGACACTGTTAATTAATCAATGAATTTGGACGTTGATATGACAAGTGTGAAACTTTATTATCTTTAATTATTCTTGTGTTTGGTTGTGATTTGCACAGTAATATGCAACGAAATTGGTTGAATCAGTTGTGAATTAGTTTACAGGTTTTGTAAATGAAACTGTGAATTGAAATCGAACGGAAAACCGGAGTATCGAAAATAAACGGGCATAGCTAGACCGGCGTTTCAAAAAACGCCGGTCTATCTAATCAATTTGTTGGAGTGTGCATTATACCGGCGTTCCCACACACGCCGGTGTATGTCGTTAGCTGTAACGGCACCGAGGATGTAATACCCTGATTTTTCAATATATGAAAAATTATTTATTTTGCACGTAGTGTGCACGTGCAATATTTTGGTTGAATTAAATCTTATAATTATTTTTGTTGTGATGTGTATAAATATTTAAATATATGTTTTCGAATTATTTTTATACAAAAGCCTTTTTTTAAATAGATAGAAAGCCTTTTCTTAAAGCCCAAAATGTATTTTATTTATTTTATTTTGAAATAACTATTTTGGCCCATAAAACTAAAAGCCCATGGATTAATTTATTTAAAAAGTCTATTTTATTTTTATGTAAAAATCAATTGCACAATTTTGGGCCTAGTTGCTTGCACGTGCACTACACGTACACGTGCAAGTGCACTTTCTCTTCATGGCCGGGTACACTCTTTTGGAGGGAGATTCAAAAGTTTAGTGGTGGTAATGGTGTGGTAGTTATGTGAATGTGGGTAGTTGTGGTAACTCCTACTCTCATCCTAGCCTTCCATCCTACAACCAACCAACTAATCCTAGCCCTTCATTCTACTTGATTTTTAGTATAAATACCCCCTCCCATGGCTATATTCATATGCAATTATATCTTTCTAAAACTATAGTCTAATTTAGTGTAAGTTGTGAGTTAAAAGATTGAGAGGATTGTGTGGGATTGTTTTGCTTTCAACAAGGAGGAGAAGGGCCGGCTAGGAGCTTTCGGTGGCGTTGAGGAGCTTGGGCGTGCATCATCTAGGAGGAGGTGCATTCATTCGCAAAGGACTTAGTTGCTATTGTGTTTGTTCTCTCCATACAAGGTGGGTAAAATTTTCCATATTTCTAAAGTAGAATGCTTGTTTGAATGAATGATAGTGGGTTTGATTTTCCTTATTTCTAAATTAGAAACGATGCTTGAGAATGATGCATGAAAAATATTAATAAGAGTACACTCTTAATTGGAGAATTGACCTATGAATTGATTGGAATGTGAGTATGCAATTGTATGTGATTGGATTAGTAAAAATCAAAGTTGATATGGATTAATTATAACCATGAATGTGAACTTGGCTAATAAAGGAATTTGTGGCATTAATTGTTGAGAATTGTCGAGAAGGAATCTTTCGGGTAAGTCGACTTATATGCTCATTTAAGTCGACTGGTGCTGTTATAAGTCAACTATTTACTTAAAATATGGATGTTTTCCCCTGAACAGTCGATTTACTATAGTATAAGTCGACTGGTACTGATGCATTTTTATAAACTCGAATGTTCTACTCTTTTGAAAATACTTGAGACTTTATAAAGATAATTTGGGAATTGTTGCATGAAATAAAATGTGATTTGAGAATAAAAGGTGTAATCAGAACTATGATTTTGATATGTGTATTTTTGGAAGTTATACCTTGCAAAAGAACTAGAAATGAGGAAGATAGTATAGTAAAGATTGAAGAGACATTATGTGATAAATGTATGGAAACATGAATTATGAATATTCGTTAGTACTTCTCATTGGAGAACAGTGTGACAACCATGAAATGTGATTTATTCTTGTTAAAGAATAGCATGACAAATTATGATGTGTGATTCCTTAATTTGAGATTTTTAAACTGTTCAGTCGACCGAATGTGTGTAGCAGTCGACTGTATAGAACTTGAGAAATTACATAACTGAATTCCGCAAAAACAGGCGACTGTGTTGAACGACAGTCGACTGTCCTGTGATTAATAAATTGAAATTGGAATACTGCGGAACAGCCGACTGCCATGTGCAGCAGTCGACTCTCCCGAGTGGTTATGAATAACTGAAATTGACTGGACAAGTCGACTGGAAGAGATCCAAGTCGACTGTCCAGAGTGTTTTGTTATGTCAGAGAACATTATTTCTGTCTATTTTGAAGATTGTGAACTTTATGATTGATGTTGATGAACTCTTTTTATTTGCTGTATGAACTTATATAAAAGGAATCATAGTTGAATTGAGAAAATTACATGAGGTGAATCATAGATTGGAATGGAGAATTACATGAATATGAAAATTAAGAACATGATTATGAAAAAATGAACTCATGAGCTGGGAATGCTCAGATTATGTTAGAATTTGTGAATTGGAATTGAAATGAAAGAGTAGCTAAGTCTCCCCCGGCAATTGGAAAGAAATTGAAATGAATTATTGAAAAGAAAGACCAAGGTTGGTCATGTTGAAATGAATGAATAAGTCCGGTTTAGTGGAGAGGCTAACTCTAGAGCTTTGATTTTGTTCATGATTCTAATAAAAACTAAGGATTAGCACATAGTGGAGACGTGATGAAAGTAGGAGAAAAACACGAGTGAGAGCCATCGGATTTGCGGCGGAGAGTATTTCACAGGTTCTTCACGATGAGTCGTGACATGACGTGGATACGGCTCCAGGGTGCCGTGGTGGCGGAGAGTATTTCACAGGTTCTTCACGATGCATCGTGACATGACGTGGATACTGCTCCAGGGTACCGTCCCTGTGGTGACACTTGTGGGATGTTTGGTGACTGCATGAGGATCGTGTGCCATGAAGGAGGCTGAATTGTCCATAGGTTCTTCACGATGAGTCGTGACATGACGTGGGATTCCCCTCCAGTTTCTGTACACGTGCTTGCACTCATAGATCATCTAAGACACTACCGTAGTTACAGTAGTAGATTAAGTCACGACGAGGGATTGAACCCTACAAAGATGAAGAACGATTAAGAGACTTGCCCTCGGACCTATGTAGTATGGGATGCATAGACTCCGAACAAGTGTGCATTAGTGTCATGTAACATAAATAATTGCATTAAGGATTAAGTGCACAATCACAACACGACATCAATAGGGTAGCCCCTTTAATTGTAATGCGACAAGTTTGTGTTTGCTAAATATGGAAAATTAAGTTATACTATTTCCGGCATAGAGAGGATGGCCGTGTATAATGATCATCGGTTGAATAAACTAACGTACCCACAGTCTTATATGCAGGTAAATGGCATGAAAAAGGTTAAAGAGGAATGGATGCTTAAAGATTAAACCATGTTGTTGTACATTTGTTTCATTGTTGTAAATTTTACTTCCGCTGTGCAAACGAAAAGTGTAATATTGATGTAAACTCTGATGTAAAGTGAAAAGTTTAAATTTCCTTGTAAAATTGTACTAAAGAAAGTGAAAAGATCCTGTAGAACATCTCGAATTCAGTGTATTTGGGATTCGGGGCGTTACAGAGGAACACCGGTATTTTTTGGTCGCGCCGGTGATTGTAAGCAGGGAAAACCGGGCACTCATAAACGCACATACACCGGCGGTCTAGGACCGCCGGTATACTTTCATTCTACACCGGCGTTTATGGAAGCGCCGGTGAATGGATAAATACCGGCAGTTTACGGCCGCTGGTGAATGTATATATGGTGTAAAAGAACGGCACTCAGAGACCCCCATACACCGGCGTTTGCTGACCGTCGGTGTAGTTTTAACGTTTACCGGCGTCCAGTAAAACCGCCGGTGTATACCCCTTCCTTTCCGCGATGCTCGCTTCGGCGGCATTTGGACCGGCGCTATTATAAACGCCGGTGTAAGTTTCACCGGCGTAAAAAAACGCCGGTAAAGACGTAAAAAAATGCCGGAAAATCGAGTATCTATAAACCAAAAAATTAATAATATATAACCAAAAAAAACCAAAAAATATAATATATTCTTTAGTTACGTGCCTAAAAATGGAATTGAATAAAAAATATAAACAAAAAAACATTCATATGAACGTCTATTTTGTAGAGTTCAGAAGGCAATGCACGTAAAGAGTGGAGAGACACATGTCATTAATGACAGAACTTAAATATCCATAAACTCTCTACGGGAAACTTATTACCTATCTACTCCTAACTATAAATAATCCTACCCTAACCCCTACAATGAAGCCAAACCAAACCACTAACCTTACAATAACCCTAACCCTACCCTTAACCCCCTTTAGCACTAACCCTAACCCTAACCCTAACCCTAACCCTAACGAATCAAATAGTTTTTTTTTTTAAAATATTTTCTGAGTTGTTATGTACATATTAAAACGACGTGATTATGTAGTGGTTAGTTAGGTGTAGTCAAATTTTTTTAAAAAAAATTAATATTGTTATACAAGCCAAGTTCTCATCTGTCTTTTGTATAAAGTTCCACAGAGATTGTTCGTCAAGGGAGAAAAGAAAATTGGAAAATGCAAACAACCAATTAATTTTTGGCCTACAAACTAAGGCCGTTGTTGGAGACAACGGCCTAGGGTATGAACATTATATTGAGGGGTTCTTTGACCAGTTGCTATTTTTAAATACCAACAAGTCGAGAGCATTCCAAATGCTCTGTCTTTTTGGCGTATAACCTAAGCCGTTATCTCCAAAAAGACCTTGGGTGTAAACAATAAAGTGGAGCTGCTCTCTGACTTGTTGGCTCTTTTTAAAGCCAACAAGTCAAAGAGCAAGACAAATTTTCTATTTTTTTCACCTACAACTTAGGCCGTTGTCTCCAACAACGGCCTTGGGTATCTATAAACTGGAGCTGCTCTCTGACTTGTTGGCTATTTTTAAAGCCAACAAGTCAGAGAGCAAGACAAATTTTCTATTTTTTCACCTACAACTGAGGCCTTGGGTATATATATAAACTGGAGCTGCTCTCTGACTTGTTGGCTATTTTTAAAGTCAACAAGTCAGAGAGCAAGACAAATTTTCTATTTTTTTCACCTACAACTTAGGCCGTTGTCTCCAACAACGGCCTTGGGTATATCTATAAACTGGAGCTGCTCTCTGACTTGTTGGCTATTTTTAAAACCAACAAGTCAGAGAGCAAGACAAATTTTATATATTTTCCTACTACAACTTAGGCCGTTGTCTCCAACAACGGCCTTGGGTATATCTATAAACTGGGTATATCTATAAACTGGAGCAAGTATAATTTTCTATAACCTAGGCCGTTGTTTGGGGCCACGGCTTAGGTTTAAAAAAAAAAAATCTACATTTATACAGAGCAGCTGAAGCTGCTACACTTGAAAATATAACCAAATTTCAAACACTTTGCCATCACCTACATTCTCCGACTAAATTCATATATACAACCGCCAAAATTACCCATCCATAATTGACTATCAGAAATTAATAACAACAACATCAACTACACTTACACTTAAGAACCACATTTTTCAATAATTAGTTACAACAGGTTAAAACCCACAAAATCAATAAACAAAAATTATAACCTCCAAAATGCATTGGCTAAGCACCGGGGGTGTAATGCTATGGTGCTCGCCTCTTCTGAGCAGGGTTTCGGCGCCGCAACGTGGTTGGCGAGTCGGGGATTTGTTCAGATCCACCCTCCTCTTGTTGTACGTCTCCGACAACCCTCTCCCCACTCTCTTCATCCTGCGCTTGTTCGTGAGATGGATGTGAAGTTGAACCTTGTCTTTCTCTGATCTCACGGTCCCGTTGCCCCATCAATGAAGCTCTGGCCTACCACTCACACTTTTACGTCGGCCTCCCCTCGGTCCGTGTAATGCTCGATCCAAATGTTCGGCACATCTCAAAGCATCCATATTGCTACGGCATGAAAGGAGCATCCTCCGAGCGAAACTCTTCATAGGCGTGCCCACATTACTTTTTAGTACCTCTGCGCATTCTTTTGCCATGTCCATCGTGTTATCAATCTAAATCAGAAAAAACCAACAAAAATAATTACACAAATTAAATAATTGAAAGAATTCATGAACTTCACGTATAAAGAACATTAAAATAAATATGAAGATTGAATTTACCACTGTACGTATAGCTGTGGCCTTCGGTTGGAACATGGGTTGTGAACTGGAATATGCGGGTAATGGTTCATTCTCCCTCTCCTCAATTTCTCGTTGGATACCAGCAGGTAGTACAGTATCGGGAGAGATGTACAAACGTGTATATTGTTGGAACCAAGTCATGTACTTTCCTTGCAGTCTTCCATCGTACTCTGGAACATTGACGAGTACAAGTTCAAACCGTCGCTCGTTCCATTCTGCAACATGAACACGATGATAATCTCCCCAATCATGAGTAGGCATGTGGCCGGTACCCCTAACGGCGTGTAACTCATGATCGTATAGGTTTGCGCAGCTTGGGGGACTATCTTGTTGAAGATTGAACTGACGAAGGACTCTTTCCGGTCGCGGATGCTCGACTATACCGAAGTTGATGAGGGAAGCCGTCGTCAGCCACAACTGCGACCCGGTGGTGCATAATGGCGGTAGTCTTCCCACATGCTCGGGTGTATACGGCGCCCAAATCAAAAACTCTTCACGTAGTTGGTCGAGCTCGTCTCTGTAGTACGTTATTACACCCTTGGGGCTGTCTTTGTAACTTCTTGTACCAGCCCAATATACCCCTAATGGTGCTAATATAGCAGGATCTTCAGGTTGGGCCATCCAACCATCCTTGGGTCTCCTAATGCGGGGACGACTCAAGTGCAGTCGCTCCCAGGACCAAATCTGTAACAAAACCATCGGTCCGGTCATTTCTGATGATTCTAGTGCTACATGACACAACATCCTGTATAGCATTGCCAACGCGCAGCTTCCCCAGCTATACCGGCCAGCTAAGCCTAGGTCGGCGAGCAATCGTAGGTACATGAGGTGTACCGTATCGCCCGATGAGTTAGGCAATAGAACCCCTCCGATCACTGTTAAAATGTAGGCTCTGGTGTAGGACTGTACATAGTCGTCGGGCGATTTGTTGGTCAGCATCCCATCAAAATGTCCCTTAAACCAAGATAGTCAGATTGATTGTCCTTGGAAAATGGTATCGTCTTCTGCAGCCGACTCATCAAACTCTGTACCGAGCAGTTCGTTGCACATCTCTATTTTATCAAAATTAATATTTCCCGTCACGGCAAACCCATCTATTGGAAGACAGGATATCATCGCTATATCCTGTAGCGTCACCGTCATCTCTCCGACCGGTAGATGGAACGTGTGCGACTCTGGTCTCCAGCGCTCCACGAGTGCCGAGAGAAGTGCTCGGTCGAGTTTAACATTCCCTATCATGCTGATTCCATAGAAACCTGCCGCTACAAGGTCTCGATAATACGTGGATGCACCCTCATGGTCACGTGGGTGCAGAAATTACACCTACGCATCGTCCCACCCCACACTTCCGTGGATCTGTGGCGATCTTGCAAGGTCAGTTCGCCGGGATTTATTGGTCCTGGACCACGACGTCCTGTCATCGAAGAGGATGCACCAACCTACACGAACCAAAAAACATAATTATTATTAGTCTAAAATAAATATCACTAAATACAAAATTAGGGACAATACAAGTTATTAGTTCTCACATTCTCTGTGGAATGTTCCCCCCGTGCTTCCTGGGATGTCCTTCCCCTTCCGGTTCCCGTCGTTCTGGCCATTTCTCTGTAACAAAGTTTGCATATATGAAACTAATTACTCGCCGAAAATTACTAAACATAAACCAACGAGATGAAAAAATTTCAAGAGTTCGCTTATACGCGTCAAAACAACACAAACGAGATGCAAAAATTCCTAAATTTCGCCGACAACTAGGGCACACCAAACACAAGCCAACGCAACTTGTAGAAGTGAGTTCCGACCCACAGTTTGAAATATACGCCCGTGTATTACTTTCACTCTTTAAAATAGAGCGGGAAGTGATACATTGACGTATCTTGCAAACCGTGGGTCGGAACTTGCAAATACAAGTTCTGTTGCGTTGTGAATGGTTAGACGAACCTACGTGCACCGTTTCGAATTTTTTCGACTTCGTTTAAGCATTTTTGTATTGCGACTGTACTAAAAAAAAATCGAGGTATATTGAAGTATTTTCATATACGCGTAAAAACAACATAAACGAGATGCAAAAAATCCAAAAAAATCCGACTTTGGGTCGGGATCCCCCCACACAGGCCAACGCAACTAGTACATGGGAGTTCCGAACCACGGTTTGAAAGATACGGCCGTGTATCGTTTTCACTATTGAAAACTGAGCGGAAAGCGATACATAAACGTATCTCACAAACCACGGGTCGGAACTCGCATGTCCAGGTTGGTATGACTTGTGAGTGGTGAGACCAACCTACTCGCAAAGTTTCGTATTATTTGGACTTCGTTTAAGCTATTTTCACCTCATAACGTATTTCACAAGTTCCGAGGTGGATTAAAGGTTTTTTTTATATAGGCATCAAAACAACAAAAATAATAAACTTATTTCCTAAATTTGGGCGTCACCTCTGGCACACCAAACACGAGCCGCCGGAATTTGCAGATGTGAGTTTTGACTCTCGGTTTGAAAGATACGGCCGTGTATCACTTTATATCCGTTGTATTGAATTGAAATGATAAACGGACGTATCTCACAAATCGTGAGACGGAAATTGCCTCTACAAGTTCCATTACCTTCTACGCGGCGAGTCCGACCTACTCAAACAAATTGAATTTTTTCATCTCGTTTTTTTCATCTCCTATATTCCACCACTACAACTAGCACTACATCTACGAAAATATCAACAAAATGTATACAACAAACAAGATGAGAGCTAATTATATACTCTCTAAATTATAAACTACACTACTACGCATAATACCAAAAAAACCAACTCCAAAATTGAAAAAAAATCAATAAATTCAAAGAGTTCATTATAGTAAATTGGGATTAAGAAAATACCTGGTCCAAAGAGAGAGTGATAGAGAGTTGGTGAAGATGTGAGAAGCCGCTGCACGCGGTTGTAGACAAAGGAAGACAATTTGTGCTAGGGTTTAGATGATTTGGAAATTTGGATGTGAAGTTAGGGTTTGCTGTATTGGGGAGAGGAAGAGAGAGATAAGGAGCTTTCCACAAGGGGCGGAGATCGAGAAGGCAAAGAAATCGATGCCAAAGGGGTTGGGAGAGTGAACTAGGGTTTGGGGATGGGTATCGGGAGCTCGAGAGAGAGAGATAGTGTTTGTGACGAAGTGAGGGAGATGAAGCCCTGAGTGTGTACAAGTGTTTGGAAAAACACTTGTACATACCTAGGCCGTTGTTGGAAACAACGGCCAAGGTTTGTTTTTTTTTTATAAAAAAACAACCTAGGCTGCTGTTTCCAACAACGGCCTAAGTGATTTTTTCGACAAAAAAAAACTTGACGCCAAAAAAATGCTAAGTCCCAAACGTTTTTTGGCATGAATTGACAAAATTACCCCTCCGCTTTTCACTTCATTAGTGGGAGACTTTAGTGGGTTTCGATCACAGCCGCTGATCATGATCAAGGGTGATCGGATGGCTGAGATGGCTGTTTTCCAACCCGTTGAAAACGGATCCGTTTTCAACTGAGCAACTTCTGAATCTGCACCTTAAGCTCTGCCAGCTCAACCGGTGCCATCCTGTAGGGAGCCTTCAATATCGGTTCTGTTCCAGGCTGAACATCAATACCGAACTCCACTTCCCTATCAGGGGGTAAGCTAGGCAATTCATCTAGAAAAACATCCATGAAATCCCGAACCACTAGAGTAGCACCCAGATGCTCAACTGCGCCTCTAGTAGCATCCAGAATCTGAGTTGGTATTAAGTTTCATTTATGCATGCATGGTTGGTGAAGTGTTGTGCAGATCCCAGTTCGAGCCAAGCTTGTCTAATATATTAGGCAACTAATACATTAGCCAAACCTGATGCTCTGATACCACTAAAAACCCTGTCATGCCCTGCTTCCCAAAAATACGGAATACGAGCACGTAACAAAAGCCCAGCGAATGATTATTATCATCCTTAAGCTGTTTCAGAAATCTTTGCAACACATCACAGAATATATCAGAGTCGGAAGCCAAATGCACAACCATTCATGAATAATAGAAATAAATTACCAACAGAATTTACTTGAAATCAAATACAATATCCTCAAATAAAATTCAGAGTACGGAAAAAATAATATTCTGGGTCACATCGCCCAAATACAAATAATATTCAAGTCTCAAAATACCAGAATAAACTAAGTCTCATGGATACAAAATAATGTTCTAGCACGAAACAGAAATAATAATACCAATCAAAAGTAATTAATACTGCAAGTCTCCAATACCGCCTTGAACCTGTTCGCCATAATCTGCAATTCATCGAATGCAGGAAAAAGAAAAAGAGAAAACACAAGTACCCGTTAATTGCAAGTCCGGGTCACAAATAGAGTAGGATACAAGCACATGGAATGGAGAAACTAAACAGATCTAAATACTAGCAGAAACAGACCTAACATGGTATCCTAACATATGTCTCAAGTGTCAAGTGTCAGATAACAGATATGTCAGGTAATCAGGTAACAGATTTCAGATAATCAGATATTCAGATAACAGATATTCAGATTTTCATATAACAGATTCAGATTCAGGCTTCAGAATTCATAAATAGATTCAGATTCAGATTTCAGATTAATGTAAGTCTTGTGTGATTACTATCTAGGTAGCACTTCATGAGCCATACTTTTATCACATGGTTGCTACATTCAAAACAATTTCGTTTGTAGATTTCGTAGGGGACCATATAGGGCCGTGTACTCAGGGTTCAGATAGGTAACAGACGATCATGTAAAATGATCTCAAACAGACGATCACGGAAGTGATCTCAAACAGACGATCATATAAAATGTTCTCAAACAGACGATCACGTAAGTGATCTCAAACAGACAGTCATGTAAAGTACTCTCAACAGATGGAAAACACGGGCCCCCTTCTAAGTACACATTTCTATACTTTCCCTCTACTAGATCTTTCCCATAGACCCCGGCTTGATTACTTTTATTATGGTTATTAAACAGACATGAATGTGTGCGGAATGGTGTCAAACTATCATCATATAATCAGGTTTAGGTTCAGGGAATCACATCAGCAAGTACCGGTAATAAGGGGTCCAAGTTAGCATATGTTTATAATCAGGTCAGCAAGATCAATTAGTAGTAAAACAGAGATTCTGAGAGCTACAGACATTCAAATCACGATCCGTCGAAGGATCTGGAAACTAGACATCCACACAATTCCAATGCATATAATAAAGTCACATACTAGTTCATAACATCTCAACTCAAAATTGATTTGAATACAGATTTCATGTACAGCCAGAAAACAGGGGAATGACTCCAAACACATAAAAACAGCATGTAAACTCATCAAAGAATTCCACGAAAAATCTGGGGTACTCCCCTATAGATATAGACTCAAAATAATAAGTTTCATAATATTCCAGGAAGTATAGCTAAGTCGTCAAAAAGGAAAAGCAACACAAAAACAAGGTTTGACGAATCTGGAATTTCTCAACACTGCTGTACGAAAACAAACATATCTCGCAAACAGCGCATCAAAATCCCATTCCGCCAAAAAGGCGTGAAAATAGATAAAATTATCCAATTTTCTTATCTCACAAATAATTTTCATACAGTAATAATAAATAGGGTGAAAACTGCATTTAACATAGAACAACACGCAATTTACAGCGAAAGTAGGTTATAGAAAAGGATATGAAACATCGCGCTAAACTCCTCTTTAAAATACACCAAAAATTTGGAAAGTCCCTAACATCATGATGAAACACTGAGCAAAATATTATGGCATGATATTATGTCTAGCCTATATCGTGAAAATAAATAGTTCACAAAATTCACACAAAACTGCATCTGAAAACTACCGACACGACTGTACCAAAATTATCATATCTCGTTCATACGAACTCCAAACGCAGTGAAACCAGTGGGGTTAGAAAATAGATTCAGTCCTATACAATTTACTGTGAAATGTCTACGTTGAGATTCGGACTCTAACCTAGGTGAAAACAGCAAACAACACCGCACAGCCCGAAATTCCAGATTCCACAACTTATCTTAGAAACGTCATAACTTCTACAAAAATGAACCAAACTCATCCAAATTTGAAATGCAGCCTACTCAACATCTAAATATCATAATGAAGGGTTTTTAACATGTCAAAACCTAATAATTCTCATATGGACAATCAATCAAACACATGGTATGCAACATGTCACATACACGATCAAAATCAAGTTTGGGTGAAACCTAGGGCATCAAACTATCAATTCTCATGTTCTAAGTCATCTATAGCTTGATTTACACAATAGAGATAAAATCCACAAATAAAAATTCAATTTTTGGCAGTCTCTAGTCTCAACTACCCTATATGTGAACTTTTTGACTTGTATTAACTAATGAAATTATGTACAAGTTACTTGCCTCTAATGGAGTGAAACACGACGCAAACGAGTTCAAGCGCAAAACCCACGAGCAAAATCTCTCCTAGCGCGAATTCAAGCGAACCCACGAACCAAAAACGCCTTATGAACGATCTCCTTAATGCACGATCCAAAGTGGATGATACTTACTTCAAAAACACCACAAAGGAGAGGGGTTGTACTGATTTGCTGATGGTGGTGGTGCTGGATGGGAAGGGGCCGGCCACACAAGGAGGAATAGGGTTGTAGGGTTGAAGGAGATTGAAGTTGTAGTATGGATGGAGGAGGATGCTTGTGGTGGTCGGCAAGGTTAAAGGAGAAGGAGGGGGGTAGGTCTGGGATTGAAAGCAGGCCGGGAGAGTTTGAGAAGGAGAGGGAGCTGGTTTCTATTAGGAGGAAGGAATAATAGGATTAGGGTGAGGGTTAAGGGATTATGGGGTGTTTAAATATGGGTTAATTGTGGGTTAATGGGTAGTGGATATCAATAGGAATTAATAGGTATACAATTGGATAATGGATAATGGGTAGATTTCAAATGGGATACAAAATACAATGAATTCTATGGCTCCTAAAAATCTCCTTAAGGGCCAAAAATCACAAATCGGTCAAATCCCCTCCAAAAGTCCACCACAACTCCAAAATAAATAATAAATATGAACGAGGGCAAGAAAATGAGAAAAAAACTCAAAATGTCGAAAAATGAATAAACGACGCACAATCAGCACAAGGAGGTCAAAAATGAAAGAAAAAGAAAATATATTAAAAATAATCCAATATGTGGTTCTGAAAAATACAAGAGATATAAAAATATACAAAAATGAAAAATACACTCCAAAATACATAGAATGAAAAATAGGGGTTACATAAACACCCTAATTAAAACCTAACCCTAATTACCAAACCCTAATACTCTTTCTCTCTCTCTCGCTGTCACCCTCTCTTTCCCCTCATCCCGACCTACCCCGACCTCCTCTGCCCTTCGCTGTCGGCGTCCCTGATCGCCGGTGACAGATCAGCTCGCACCCCCTCTCCTCTTCTTCCTCCCGTGCTCTCACCCCCAGGCTGACCGCTCGCTGTTATCGACTTCTAGGTGGTCGAAAACACCCCAGCCAACGCTCTGATTCTTCGCTGCCATCGTCTTGTCCTCGAGTAACCACGATGCGTGTATTGCCCTGATTTTTCATTTAATGAAAAATTATTTATTTTGCACGTAGTGTGCGCATGCAATATTTTGGTTGAATTAAGTGTTATGATTATTTCCAATATGATGAGTATGGATTTTTAAATATGTGCTTTTAGATTATTTTCACAAAGCTTTCTTTCAATTAGACAAAAAGCATTTTCTTTTAAAAGCCCAAAGTTAATTTAATTTATTATTTTATAATAATTATTTTGGCCCATTAAACTAAAGCCCATTAGTTAATTTATTTTTTAATATGACCTATAATGTAGAATACAAAATTAAAGTTTATTTTTATAAATAAAATGTACAATTTTTGGACCTAGTTGCATGCACGTGCACTACACGTACACGTGCAATATGCACTCCTATATGGCTGGTTTTGATCTTTTTGGGAGGGAAACCAAAAATTTGAGTGGAGATCATGCTTGGTGGTTACTTGGTTGTGGGTAGTTAATGTAACTCCTACTTTCATCTTAGCCCTCCATCTTATAACCACTTACTTGATCCTAGCCCTCCATTCCATCAAGATTTTAGTATAAATACCCCCTTCATGGCTAGTCATTCTTGTGCCCATTACTTTCTACAAACCTATAGTCTAAATTATATTATCTAGTAGTGATTCTGTGAGTTAAAAGATTGAGAGTGTGTGGGATTTTTGCTTGCAACTAGAAGAGGGAGAGGCCGGCATCAAGGAAGGAGGAGCTCGGTTTGTTTGGGTGTGCTTGGAGGCTTGTGTGCACGTGTTCAAGGAGGAGCAATTCGTCGCAAGGACATTCGTCTAGGGATTGCTAGTTGTATTTTTTCTCTCCATACAAGGTGGGTAAATTTTCTATATTCTAATTAGGGATGCATGCTAGATTAAATTGAATGAATGAGGCATGAAAAATATTAATAAGAGTACACTTTTAATTGGAAAATTGACCTATGAATTGATTGGAATGTGGTTGTGCAATTGTATGTGATTTGATTAGTAAAAATCTAAGTTTGTATGGATTAATTATAACTATGGTTTGTTAAAGAAGGTCTCATTATCCACATCACAAATTATATACACAAAGTTAGTAGATTGGCCAAGCTACTTCATGTGATTAAATGGATCATTGTGTGATATTGAAATAAATGAATTAAGATATAGATTAGTATGGATGATAAAAGGTTAAAAACAGAGAATTAATCCTTAGTTTGCTAATAAAGGGATTAGTGGTATTATTTGTTAATAAATGTCGAAATGAAGAATGTGGTAGTTATAATGTAGAATTCGAATTAATCGTATGAAAATGTGTTTTAATTGTTGAAAAAATTATTTTTTCCATACTGATATGTAAATTAGACAAAAAATAATCAATCTGGAATTTTACAGTATTTTTTATAAAAGCAAAGTGAAATGAGGACTAGTTGAACATCGAGACGTTTTAATAACAGAGAGAATTGGTTCAAATGAGTTTTGAGTTGCGTTCTTGACAACTTGAGCGCGTAGCTCAAGTGGTCGGGACGGCTCTGATCGCTACAGTAGCCGTGGGTTCCCTGTGGTGGCTGGTTCGAATTCCTGTGGCACCATATTTTATTTCATGAATTTTTAAAACAAAGAATCAGTGGCCGAGAGCATTAAATACTCTCTGTTTTTCTTTGATACTACTGGCGCAGTTGGCCTAGTGGCCGGTGCCCTTGGCTGTGTTCTCTGCGTGCTGGGTTCGAATCTTGCCCTCGGCAAGATTGGGAAAAACTTATTTTTTAACGTTTTAGTGATCCAAAAATTATGGAAAAAATATGGTTATTTTCCTAAAAATGTGTAGGACTTATGAAAAAAATAATTTGGAAATTATTTGCATGAAATAAAACATGATTTGAGAATAAAATGTGTAAATAGAACTATGGTTTTATATTTATATTTTTATGAAATTATATCTTGAAAAAGGAATGAAGGATTAGAAAATTAATTTGGCAAAAAGAAATTATATTGTGTGATGTGATGCAAATTATTCTCATTTGAGAATAGTGTGGAAATTATGAAGTGTAAATGTTCACCTTTGATTGAATAATTAATGATATGGGTTTTTATGTGAAAATAACATTTCATGAGTTACATGATGAATAGTTGAATTTCATGTATAGTTATGGACAATTTGAACGAATTAGAAATCATGATTGAAAAAGAGAAATACTTTTGAGTATGATAACTCAACATGAGAATTTATGAGTTGAAAATGCTCAAATTGGAAATTGTGAATTGAAAATTGAAACAAAAAGAGTAGCTAAGTCTCCCCCGGCATTTGGGAATAAATGAAATGAAAATTGAAAAGAAAGACCAAGGTTGGTCATGTTTGAATGAATGAATAAGTCCGGTTTAGTGGAGAGGCTAACTCTAGAGCTTTGATTTTTGTTCATGATTTTGATAAAAACTAAGGATTAGCACATAGTGGAGATGTGATGAAAGTAAGAGAAAAACACGAGTATGAGGGCCATCGGATTGGCGGTGTGAGAGTGATCCATAGGCTGCCTGCTTGATGCGTCAAGACATGGCGTGGGCACTACTCCAGAATTATCGTCCCGGCGGCGACGCTTGTGGGGTGTTTGAGTGGTTACGGGTGGTGCATTGTTCCATGGTGGAGGCTGAATTGTCCATAGGTTGCCTACTCGATGCGTCGTGTCAGTGCGTGGGATTCCCCTCCAGGCTGCCTGGACATGGGCTCGTAGATCATAGAACATCTAGGATACTTACCGTAATTACAGTAGTAGATTAATTCATAACGAGGGATTGAACCCTACAAAGATGAAGAACGATTAAGGGCTTGCCCTTAGACCTATGTAGTATGGGATGCATAGAATCCGAACAAGTGCGCATTAGTGTCATGTAACATAATTAACTGCATTAAGAACTAAGTGCACAATCACAACACGACATCAATAGGGTAGTCCCTTTAGTTTGATATGTGACAACTTTGTGTTTGCTAAATATGAAAAATAAGTTATACTATTTCCGGCATAGAGAAGATGGCCGTATATAATGATCATCGGATGAATAAACTGACGTACCCACAGTCTTATATGCAGGTAAATGGCATGATAAAGATTAAAGAAGAACAGATGCTTAAAGATTATTCAATGTTGTTGTACATTTGTTTCATTGTTGTAAAGTTTACTTCCGCTGTGCAGTGTAAATTGTAATGTATTCATGTAAACTCTAATGTAAAGTGAAAAGTTCAAATTTCCTTGTAAAATTGTACTAAAGGAAGCGAAAAGATCCTGTAGAATATCTCGAATTCAGTGTATTTGGGATTCAGGACGTTACAACGTGCCCTAGCTGCCGTCGTCGTCTTCCCTGGTGTGGCTGATGCCGGTCTTGCTGTTGTTGGCTGTTGTCTCTTGGTGTGTGTGCACGTACATTGTGTGCACGTGCTTCGGGTGTTGGATCAATCTCTCGTCTCTCGTTCGTGTGTTCGTTGTTCGAGACCATTCCCGTTATTCTATTCTTCGTTTTCGTCGTCTTCATAATCAGGCAAGTAGCTTGTATGTCTTCTTTTTGTCATACAAGTTAATACCGTAAGTAATCTAGTATGAAAATATTTGTACTCTCATGATGATCCATATTTGTTAGTTTAACCATGACACCATCTCTTAATCATGAGTAGTTACAATAATTGACACCCGTTGCATGAAAATAATTACATTTGTGGACATCTTGACTGTATGTTGTTTATAACACACCATACGCTGTAGATGACTGTTACATAGATGTTTATTGGATGTATGACCTCACTATAGCCCATTTATTCACATGCCATGCCGATTTGAGTAACCCACATATACCATATTTTGTATGACATCTAGATTGGACCGGAGGTAGTTAAGTTGTTTGATAAAATACCGAAAAGAACTTTTGTTTTGCTGTTATCCTATTTTGTACAGTAATTTAGACCTTGTTAAAATTAGTCAAATTAATAAGTTTGTGAACATGATTTTTAGCATCTAATTTCTAGTTTCCAGAACTTTCGACGGATCTGAATTTCGAGTTTTAATGCATGAGTTATTGTTGTTTTACTGCAGACATATCGTATTTTTCAGATTTTGAACTATATGTATTCTGTATGGAATTTTATTTTAAAACTGATATTAAAAGTAGAATTTAAACTCTATATTTTGCTGAATATGTTTAGATATGACTGTGAGCAATTCCTAATTTTTTTGAAATTAATTAATGACTTATGTATCTCATTTCATACTTATGAAACTAGTCAATATATTTCCAAACTGCATGCTGTTCAGTAAAGAATGTTATTTTCAACCTGATTCTATTCATTTTTTTAATGAAAACCTTGTGAATAAGAACTTTAGCCTTATTTGTCTATTTTATCATCCTTTCGACGGATCTGGATTTAGAATTATATTTTATGAATTATCTCTTTTTTGGTACTGCTGTGTTTAGACATTCAGAACTGAGATTTTGTTGCATTACTCTGTTTTCACAATTTTGTTGCTCATACTATCTGTAATATAATTTCATGATATTTTATATTTTGAAACTAGGTATGTTAGGGAACCATCCAGATTTTTCTCAGATTTAATTATGATGATTTTAAACTCTTTTCAAGCTTATAAACAAGATTTTGTATTTTCTGGCTGAACACAATTTTTGTATTAAATGCTGTTTTCGACCCTGTTTCTGTGGCTAATGTGTGAATTATATATATATGTGATGGAATCGGAAGAGAGTCTAGTTTCATTATTTTCTGACAGATCTGGATTTTCTATTCTGTAGCAACGGTAATCTCTGATTTGGTATAGTCGTATCTTGCTGTCCAAAACTGAAAATTTCGTTGTTTTGACCATTATGAGTTGTTTTTATCAACCGTTGCAATCACTATTTCATCTTAGACTTATTTCCTGTTCTTGCCATGTCTTTATCCTGTTTGTATTCGTTCACACATATTTATTGATAATAAAAGAAATCAAGCCAGGGTTTTTAAGGGAAAAGATCGAGTAGTGGACAATATAGAAATACATATTCAGAAGGAACTTGTTTTTCCACTGTTTACTGTGGTACCTACTGTTTATCTCTGAATGCATGAGGGCATGATCCATGACATCGTTACTATTTTTTATTACTGTTACTATTACTGTTTGTCTGAATATATTACCCTATAGAAGTTCTACTACAAAATCTTAAAACGAAACTGTTTGCTGTAGCAACCATGTGGTAAAATCTGGGACGCATTAAGTGCCTAGTTAGTAATGAATATTAGACATAAGAATAACTGTTTACACTGTCACATCCTGTTACGGTTACTTTGGATCTGTACTGTTACTGTTGATTACTACTACCTTTGACATATTGTTACTGTTGATCCTTACTGTTACTGTTATGCGTCTCCTGTTATCACTACATTGCTTACTATCATTTCTAGACTGTTATACTTACTGCTTTCTTCATGTTAGTATTACCTGTTTAGTTTAGTTTTTCCCATTTTCTTACTTGTATTGCTTGCGGCCCGGACTTGCATCTAACGGGCGATATGTTTTTCTGTTTTCCCTATTTTACTTGTAATAGCTATATGAGCAGGTTTTGCTGATCAATTGCCTGCTGGAGTTGGTGAGCAAAAGTTTTGAGCTGCGCAATTGGATAATTTGCTTAAATATTTTGATGAACTATTTTATTTCATGAATTGTATTGAGACTTGTAATTGTGCTTATTGTCCCAGGATTATTGTTTTGTTTCGGATCTAGTATTTGTTGGATCATTTATTATTGATACAATAAATACTATTGAGTTATGATTGTTTTTGCATGTCTGGTTGGAGTATACTGTTATATTTACTGTTATGATGAGTCAAGCAGGTCCGTACAGCTTATGGATGGTAAAAACTATCCGCTGGGCTTAATCACGTATCGTATACCATATCCTTTTGGGAAGCGGGGCATGACAAGGTTTTAATGGTATCAGAGCTTCAGGTTTGGCTAATGTGTTAGTTTGACTAATACATTAGACAGGCTTGACTCAATCGGGTTTACTTAACTCCCGACAGGCCATGCATTGCACAAATAATTATAATTAACTTGATCTGGATACTTGTCTCATTCCATCCATTTTGATCTTTTCTTAATCGATTCCTTGATTCCTTGCTTCTTCCGTCTCTTGCATTTGTCCTCATTGCTGATTCCTTATTGGGTATGAATTAATTTCTTTTGTACCCATATTCCTTTGATTCTGGTATTCTTTTGTGTTTTTCTTTTGTTGTTGTGCTCTTTGTTCCTCGTTTCATTTATTTCTCTTGCATTTTGTTTCATGTTTTCCTTCTTGCATCAATTTTTCATATTCCTTGTTTATCTTTAATCTGTTAATCTTTTCCCTTGTTTGGCTTTATCTTAGGTGTTATTCTAGTTCATTCTGTTCCTACTCGTGTTCTTTTTTATTCTGGGGCAACCCATTCCTTCGTCTCTTCCCACTTCATGGATCAGAATCAGTTGGTGTGCAGTGAGTTGCCAGTTGCTTGGCATATCACTACAGGTGACGGTGTTGTCGTTTGCTCCCGGGAGTGCAAGCAGAGTCCCGTGGAGACTGGAAGTGCAGATTTCATAGCGTATCTGATTGTGATTGGCAGTTCAGGGTTTAATGTGATTCTCGGCATGGATTGGCTGGGTGAGTCCCATGCTGTCATTGATTGTTGTGCGAAGAAGGTTATTTTTAGGATGCCAGGCCGTAAGGAGTTTGAGTTCCCTGCTGGGGAGTTACCACTTTGGCTTGGTCAGGAAATTGTTGTCGATGCTGGTTGTGCAATGGAGTTGTACTCAAGCTGTGAGGCTGCGCCTCTTGTTGTGTGGGATTTTCTGGATGTGTTTCCTGAGGAGTTGCCTGGGCTACCCCCTAATAGGGATGTTGAATTCGGTATTGATGTTCAGCCTGGTGCAGCGCCGATATCAAAGAGTCCTTACTGGATGGCACCAGTTGAGCTAGCAGAGCTGAAGGTGCAGGTTCAGGGTTTGCAGAATTTGGGTTTCATCAGGCCTAGTGTGTCCCCGTGGGGCACTCTTGTCTTGTTTGTCAGCAAGAAGGACGAGATTCTTCGTCTGTGCATGGATTACCGTGAGCTGAATAGTGTTACAGTGAAGAACCGGTATCCGCTACCCAGGATTGATGACTTGTTTGATCAGTTGGGTGGAGCTGCTGTCTTTTCGAAGTTGAACCTTCATACTGGTTATCATCAATTGAAGGTGAAGGCAGCTGATGTGCAGAAGACTGCGTTCAAGACCAGATACTGGCACTATGAGTTCCTTGTGATGCCTTTCGGAGTAACGAATGCGCCAGCAGTGTTCATGAGTCTGATGAACATGGTTTTCTCTCCATTTTTGGACAGATTCATGGTGGTCTTCATAGACGACATTCTGGTGTATTCTCGAAATTGGAAGGATCATGCTGATCATCTGAGGTTTGTTCTGCAGACCTTGAGGGAGAATCAGCTCTATGGGAAACTCAGCAAGTGTGAGTTTTGGCTTGATCGAGTTACCTTTCTGGGGCATATTATCTCAGGCGATGGTATCTCTGTTGTTCCGTCCAAGATTTCTGCGGTCAAGGATTGGCCTGTTCCCAAGTCAGTTTCGGAAGTGAGAAGTTTCCTTGGTTTGGCCAGGTATTATTGGAAGTTCGTCCAAGACTTTTCGAAGATAGCTGGTCCGTTGACTAAGCTAACTGGGAGGGATTAGAAGTTCATTTGGGATGGAGCTTGTAGTGGAGCTTTTGCTGAGTTGAAGCGCCGGTTAACTTCAGCACCTGTGTTGACTATTCCGGATGGTACAGATGGTTTTTTGGTTCACTGTGACTCTTCTGGCAAGGGCCAAGGTGCAGTGTTGTTGCAAAAGGGTCGAGTTGTTGCTTATGCGCCTCAACAGTTGAAGCCGCATGAGAAGAATTACCCTACCCATGATTTGAAACTGGCTGCCGTAATTTTCGCTTTGAAGTTATGGAGGCATTATCTGCTTGGAGACAGAGTGGAGATCTTTACTGACCACAAAAACCTCAAGTATGTGTTCACTCAGAAGGAGCTGAACATGAGGCAGAGGCGATGGTTGGAGTTGATGGCTGACTATGACATAAGTTTGTAATACCATCCTATTAGAGTGAACTTTGTGCCAGATGCTTTGAATAGGAGACCAGTCGCCATGTACCTAACTCAGCAGAGAGAGCTTGTTATGCAGATGAGGAGGTTGGATTTGATGTGATCTTGCTAGGTTCTGTTCGGAGTTGCATGATGCTTCAGTTGCAGTCGTCTCTTGTTGAGTAGATTAAGGAGGCTCAGGCAGGTGATGAGCAATTTCAAGGGTTTAGAGCCGAAGTTGAACTGGGTACGAGGACCAATATGGTCGTTCACTCAGATGGATCTCTTTGTTTTGGGTCCAGGTCATGTGTTCCGAAGGGTGAGGTTCGTCAGAAGTTGCTTGAGGAAGCCCACCAATTATCGTACCCTATTCATCCTGGTGGTACGAAGATGTACCGGGACTTGAAGCTTCATTTTTGGTGGCATGGTATGAAAAGGGTCGTGGCGAGATTTGTGTTGCAGTGCTTGATCTGCCAGCAGGTGAAGGCAGAGCATCAGTGGACTGCTGGACTTCTTCAACCTCTTCCTATTCCGGAGTGGAAGTGGGAGCATATCACCATGGATTTTATGACCACTTTGCCGAGGAGTCCTAAGGGGCACAACGCCATTTGGGTGATTGTGGAAAGGTTGACCAAGAGTGCTCACTTCGTTCCCTTCAGAGTTGGACAGTCTACTGAGAGCTTAGCTAAGAAGTACATGCAAGAGATAGTCAGACTTTATGGGGTTCCAGTCAGTATTGTATCCGACAAGGATATGAGGTTCAGGTCGCAGTTTTGGGAGAGTCTTCAGAGTAGCCTGGGGAGTAAGTTGCAGGACAGTACCGCTTTTCACCCTCAGACAAATGGACAGTCAAAGAGGACCATCTAGACTCTAGAGGACATGTTGAGATCCTGTGTGCTACAATTTGGAGGTTCTTGGAAGAACGACCACTTGCATCTCGTAGAGCTCTCGTACATAACAGCTTTCAGTCTATGGTCGTAAGTGTCGGTCGCCAGTGTGCTGTGATGACATTGGCGAGAGGAAATTGTTGGGCCCGGAGTTGATCACCAAGACAGTGGATGCTGTGAGTTTGATCATGAAGCATCTTCAAGCCGCGCAAAACAGAAAGAAGTGATGGTCTGATGTTCATCGTAGAGCGTTGGAGTTTGAGATGGGAGACCATATTTTCCTTAAGGTATCGCCGTGGCGAGGTGTCATTCGTTTCGATGGCAGAGGCAAGTTGAGCCCCAGGTTCATCAGACCATTTGACATCGTGGAACGAGTAGGCAAGGTGGCTGATATGGCTAAAAATGGGGTTAAATCGGAACCGTCCAGATTAGGCACGAATCTTGAAGCTCAGGGGTAAAACGGTAATTTCGCATATAGATGGGCCTGAAGCGGGCACTGGATCTCCCCTTCACAGATCCAATAACCCGCGAACGGATCCACTCCAGCTGGGTACGGGTCCCGACCCAAGACAAACCCAGACCAGCAAGAGGAGATCAGGGTCTCTGATTTGACTAAATCAACGGGCCTGATTCACGGTTATCCTCTCACCGGGAATCAGGGATCAGTTTCCCAAACTAATTATGAGGATTTTACTCCTAACGGTATCACAGGAAATCAGATCCCTAATCAAATTCCCATGGCGACTATAAATACCTCCGACTTACCACTGTTACAAGGTAATCACTCTTTTTCCAATTAGAGCTCTTTCTTAATCATATCACTGGTTACTGACAAGAGCGTCGGAGGGTGCGTCGCCGGGATCAACCCCGGTGTATCGCACTTCCTTGCAGGTGAACGGCGGGAGTCAGCAGCCCAACTCCGACGAACAGGCTTGGATTCGCTATTCAGATTTTTCCACGAACCCACAAATTCTATCTGTTGGCCCCCACACCAAATTTAGCGGCAACAGATTGGTGCCGTCTGTGGGAAAATCAGACGAATAGCAGCTTCTCCTCTTCCCGTCGGAAAGATCTTCTCCAGCCATGCCGCCTAGAAAGGTTAGGTCCCGGGGGTCCAATCGTGGACCCAATCCCGATCAGCAACAGGAAGTACCCCTCCAACCCGCTCATCAACAGGGGCAACTTCTGCCGCAGGCCGAGGATCTACCTCATCTTCCAAATCAGCAACATCCCAATGGTCCCACCGGGGCGGGGGTCTCTCGCCCCAACCCGCAGAAACAAGCTTTCCATCCTGACCATGTCTCCATCCACAATGCCTCCTCAGATTCTATGGCCTCTCATAATCCCCGAGCTTTCGACCTCCGCAACACCGTCCTAAATCGGCAGAAGGATGAGGACCTTCGCTGCCGCCTAGATGAGAAGCGGGCCCGAGAGGGAGTCTCCCGCCAACATCAAGGTGAGCGATCTCCTCATCGCCGAGATGGCAGGAGGTCTCCGGACCGAAGAGGACGGGGGGAATCTCCCGAGCATCGTAGGAGGAGGCCACATTCCCCTGCTGGTCGACATCATATGAGGAACGATGAGGCACCCATCACTCGTGCCGAGTTCCAACAATTCCAGGCAACGGTGTTGCAGGCCCTCAACCTTCGCCCCAACAACAATAATGCCCAAAGGGTTCCAACACCCCCACGGGTCCCAAGTCCTCGCCACCGGTCCATTACTCCTCCCCCGGCTCCTAGTCACCAGCAACACAATCATAGTCCTTGCCGATCCCAGGACTATCTCGCCGTAGTCCCCGCTCCCCTTCCTATGAAGACGAGTCCAGGGGATCGTTTGACTACCACCAGAGGGACGATGCCCTCTACCGCCGTCTCCACGAGATGGAGAGGCACCTCGGTCGAATGGACAAGGAGGAGGAGTCGAGAGGAAGGACCGTCCGCCCCAGCAGACTCCCCTTCTCCCGAACCATAATGGAAGCTCCTATCCCGAGGGGCTTCAAGCCTCCGTAGTTTGAAACTTACTCGCGAGAGTCAGATCCCATTGACCATGTCGAAAGATTCAAGACCTTGATGCTAATCCACCAAGCTTCCAACGCCATGCTTTGCAAAACCTTCCCGGCCACTCTCAAGGGTTCGGCTCAGGAATGGTACTCCCGGCTCGCTCCCTTTTTCATCTTCTCTTTTGAGCAGTTCAAAACGCTCTTCATAACCCACTTTGTGAGCAGCAGACGAACGAAGAAGACCAGCCTCTCTCTACTCCACCTCCGACAGGAGAGGGGAGAAAAGTTGAGGGACTATGTGAGGAGGTTTACTGCGGAGGTTAGGTCCATCGCCTCCCTCGACCATTCAGTGGCGACCGTCGCATTCCAATCCAACGTCCTCAACTCTAACCTTCGGTCGTCCCTCGCCAAAAAGCCCCCGCACAACTTCGCCGACCTTCTCCTTAGATGCGAGAAATATATTCGGGCGGAGGAAGCCGAGTGCTTCCCGGGTTTCGGAGGATCCGCTTCCGGGTCGAAGAGAAAGACAACGGAGGAGGAAGGAGCCAAGAAGCTACAGAAGGATAATAGCGGTCAGCGCCGTCCTCCTCCCAGGTTTGAAAATTTTACTCCTCTCACCACTAGCGTCTCCACCATCCAGATGGAAGTCGATAAGGAGGGATTTATACCTCCCGCTCCGAGGATGAACACCCCAACCAAGAAGAGGAATAAGGAGAAGTGGTGCCGTTACCACCGGGATCATGGCCACGACACCAACGACTGCCGGGCACTGAAGAACGAGATAGAGGCCCTCATCCAGAGGGGGCAGTTGGCTAAGTTTGTGAGAACAAATGATCGGGGAGATCGCACCACTCCTCTGCCTCCGGGGGCTAACAAGCACTCCGAGCGACGTGATGAAACCCCCGAGTTCGAGGAGGAGCGTGTTCTGCACCTTATCCACGGAGGTCCCATGGGGGGCTCTTCCAATTCCTCTCGGAAGGCCTTCGTCCGAGAGATCAATTCAGTTCACAGCGCCCCTCCCCCCAAAGGCCTCGGCGTCCCAGTAACTTTTTCTGATGAAGACCTCGAGGGGGTCCGAACTCCCCACTGCGACGCACTTGTTATCGACCTCCGCATGGCGAACTTCAAAGTGCAGAGGATTCTGGTAGACAACGGGAGCTCCGTGAACATCCTCTTCCTCTCGGCCTTCCGAGGGCTGCAACTATCCCGGGATCGCCTCAAACCGGCCGGCTACACGCTCCACGGGTTCACGGGGGTGCCAGTAACTATCGAAGGGGTTATCACCCTGGACGTAACTGCTGGGAAGACCCCTACCACCCGGACAGAGCCAATGGATTTTATGGTCTTCGATGTCCCGGCTGCATACAATGTCATCTTGGGCCGACCTGGCCTAGCTGCCCTGGAAGCTGTTCCTTCGGCGTACCACCTCAAGATGAAGTTCCTCACCCGGGCGGGAGTGGGAGAAGTCAAGGTCAGCCAAGAGATGGCTCGGAAATGCTACATGACTTCCACTGGGGGTCTGGTGCTCTCCCTCGAGACTTTAGAGATCCCCGAGCCGAACGTCCGGCCAACGTCCGAGCCGACGGACGAATTGGAAGAAGTGCTCTTCTCGGACGAGGACCCGAGCCGAAAGTTCCTCATCAGCAAGTCCCTACTGACTGCCCTATGTTCCGACTTGGTGTAGTGCATCCAGAAGAACCGCGACCTATTTGCCTGGTCTGCCGCAGATATGCCCGGGATTTCCAAGGAGCTTCTAGTCCACCGCCTCAGCGTCGAACCGAGGTGCAGACCGGTTCAGCAGAAGAGGCGTAAATTCACTCCCGAGCGACAACAAGCCATCAAGGAGGAGGTGGACAAGCTCCTAAAAGCTCGGTTCATACAGGAGGTGAACTACCCCGAGTGGCTCTCCAATGTCGTCATGGTTAAGAAGTCCAATGGTTCCTGGAGGATATGCATCGACTTCACAGACTTGAATAAGGCATGTCCGAAGGATCCGTTCCCTCTCCCGAATATCGACACCCTTATCAATGCCACCTCAGGCCACGAGCTCCTCAGCTTCATGGACGCCTTCTCCGGCTACAACCAGATACGAATGTTCCCCCCAGACATCCCGAAGACTTCCTTTATTACCGACCAGGGCCTCTACTGTTATAGAGTTATGCCGTTCGGATTGAAGAACGCTGAAGCCACCTACCAGCGCCTCGTCAATAAAGTCTTCCAAAGCCAGATAGGTCGCAACATGGAAGTATACGTCGACGACATGCTCGTGAAGAGCATCCGAGGTAACGACCACGTGGCCGACCTACAGGAGGCATTCGGCGTACTGAGAAGGCACAACATGAGGCTTAATCCGAACAAGTGTGCGTTCGGGGTCTCGTCAGGAAAGTTCCTCAGCTTCATGGTCAGCCAGCGAGGGATCGAAGCAAATCCTGAAAAAATTAAGGCCATACTGGACATGGCCCCACCCCGGAACATCAAGGAAGTGCAGAGGCTTGCGGGTCGCCTCGCCGCTATTGGGCGATTCCTTTCGAAGTCTGGGGAAAAGTGCCTCCCCTTCTTCAAGGCTCTCAGGGGGGGCAAGGGTTTCGAATGGGGCGAACTGCAACAGGAGTCGTTCAACCAACTGAAGGCCTACTTGGTCAACCCTCCCCTGCTCAGCAAGCCCGTTCCAGGGGAAACCCTCTTCATCTACTTAGCTGCTTCCGAGAAGACCCTAAGTGCTGTTTTGGTGAGGGAAGAAGACCGGGCTCAGAGGCCCCTCTACTATGTAAGCAAGGTGCTTCGAGACGCCGAGCTCCGCTACCCGAAGATAGAAAAGATGGCCTACGCCCTGATTATGGCGGTAAGGAAGCTCCGCCCATACTTTCAGTCCCACTCGGTTGTGGTCCTCACCGACCAACTGCTGAAGCAAGTCCTCTACAAGCCGGAAACCTCAGGCCGGCTTATAAAATGGTCCATCGAGCTGAGCCAACACGGCATCTCCTACCAGCCTCGAACCGCGATAAAGGCTCAGGCCTTAGCGGAATTCATCGTCGAGAGCACCATCACCGAGGTCAGCCAAGTAGAGAACGGACCACCCATCTGGACGGTTTTTGTAGATGGTTCTTCGTGCAATGAGGGAAGCGGCACCGGTATTATCCTGACAGGTCCAGTCGACTTCGTCCTCCAGTATGCCCTCCGCATGAACTTCAAGGCCTCAAACAACGAAGCAGAGTATGAGGCACTAATCGCCGGCCTCGGATTGCCCAAAGTGTCGGGACGCAGCGCCTCCGAATCTATAGTGACTCTCAGCTGGTTGTGAATCAAGTCTTGGGCGATTACGAGGCACGAGACGAACGGATGGCGAAGTACCTCGCTAAAGTCCGAACCCCCATGGCCTGGTTCAGAGAAGCGCTCATCCAGCGAATCCCTCGAGAAGAGAATTCACAGGCCGACGCCCTCTCCAAGTTAGCCCCATCCTCCCTCCAAGGTCTCGAGCAGACCGTCTTGATCGAGGTCCTCTTGGAACCAAGTATAGAAGACGAGACCCTCGACTCAGTGGAGTCACTGCCGGTCCTACTGCAAGACAATTGGATGAAACCGTTGGTGGAATTTCTAAAAGATGGGCTCCTCCCGGAAGACCCTAAGGAGGCTCGTCAAGTAAGGACCAGAGCGGAACGGTACACCCTAGTCGAGGATATCTTGTACAAGCGCTCCTTCTCGCAAGTGGACGGCAAGCCATACTTGAGATGCCTCTCTCCCGAGCAAGCCAATTACGCCTTGTAGGAGCTCCACGAAGGCATTGGCGGGGCGCATTCAGGATCCAGATCACTGGCCCGGAAAGTGTTGAATTACGGCTACTTCTGGCCTACCATCCTCCAAGACACCGAGCAACACGTTCGGAAATGCGAGTCTTGTCAAAAGCATTCGAACGTCCGTCGCCTCCCACAAGCTCAGCTCGCCTCCCTATCAAGTCCTATCCCCTTTGCCATGTGGGGAATGGATTTACTAGGGCCATTTCCTCCGGCTCCCGGCCAGTTTAAGTTCCTTGTCGTAGCGATCGACTATTTTTTGAAGTGGATAGAAGCCGAGCCTCTGGCCACCATTACGGAGAACAAAGTGCTTCAGTTCTTCTGGAAGAACGTAATCTTCCGATTCGGTGTTCTCCGAGTCCTCATAACTGACAACGGAACTCAATTCACGGGGGCCGCGTTCCGAGCTCTGTGTGAAGACCTCGCCATCCAGCAACGTTTCTCCTCCGTCTCCCATCCGCAGTCAAATGGTCAAGTCGAAAAATGCTAACCGGCAGATTCTTGTCGGCATTAAGAAGAGGTTGGACAAGTGTTCCAAAGGTTTATGGGTGGATCAGCTCCCCAACGTGCTGTGGAACTACCGCACAACTAAACGGACCCCCACGGGAGAGTCCCCGTTCAACCTTACCTATGGGTCCGAGGCCGTTATCCCACTGGAGGTCGGAATACCTTCTCTGCGCCTTGTGGCCTACAATGAAGAACAGAATGCCAGAGACCTTCGGGCAAACCTAGACCTGATAGACGAGCTGAGGGAAAGAGCATCAATTCGCTAACAGAGCTATCGAAGGAGGATCGAGTTGGCGTATAACAAAAAGGTCCGACCTACCAATCTCAAAGAGGAGGACCTAGTTCTCAGAAAGCTGGCTGTCTCCTTCCTTAGTCAGAAGAGCAAGCTGGCCCCAAATTGGGAGGGGCCCTACAGGATCACGAAAGTAGTCCGGCCAGGAGCCTACCGTCTCGAAGACCACGAAGGCAGAGAAATCCCTAGGACCTGGAATGCTGACCATCTTTTGAAGTACCAAGAAGGTGCCCCGGCACCCCTCTAAGTATTTCAGGATGTCGAACCGTTCCTCTCCTACCCATGTATTTTCTCTAATATTGTCTCTCATATGTAATATCGGCTCGCAACTTTAGAAGCGGCCGACCATTAATCAACAAAGAAAGCTTTCTCATATTTTACTGATAAAACTGTTTTCAACTCTCTGCCTTTACTCTTCGCTCTAACGATGGTTTCGGAGTCCAACACTTGGCTCGATTCTACTCCGCAAGCTCGCTCCTAAGCGGGCTAGGAGTGGGTCGCCATCTGGAATTGCTCCCACGACCGTTGACTCTAACGATGGTACCGGAGTCCAACACTTGGCTCGATTCTACTCCGCAAGCTCGCTCCTAAGCGGGCTAGGAGTGGGTCGCCATTCGGAATTGCTCCCACGACCGTTGACTCTAACGATGGTTCCGGAGTCCAACACTTGGCTCGATTCTACTCCGCAAGCTCGCTTCTAAGCGGGCTAGGAGTGGGTCGCCATTTGGAATTGCTCCCACGACCGTTGACTCTAACGATGGTTCCGGAGTCCAACACTTGGCTCGATTCTACTCCGCAAGCTCGCTTCTAAGCGGGCTAGGAGTGGGTCGCCATTCGGAATTGCTCCCACGACCGTTGACTCTAACGATGGTTCCGGAGTCCAACACTTGGCTCGATTCTACTCTGCAAGCTCGCTTCTAAGCAGGCTAGGAGTGGGTCGCCATTCGGAATTACTCCCACGACCGTTGAACTCTAACGATGGTTCCAGAGTCCAACACTTGGCTCGATTCTACTCCGTAAGCTCGCTTCTAAGCAGGCTAAGAGTGGATCGCCATTCGGAATTGCTCCCACAGCCGTCGAACTACTCTTACGATGGCCAGCGAGCCCACTATTAGGTAAGGCCTGGCCCATCTCGCAAGTTCGTAAGATTAGGAGACCGAAGCGCTGCTCGGCACCACTGGCCGAGCGAGCAAGAGGTCGGCACAGGGACCTCGGCGCGATGAACACAGTCACAAACAAAACGACTACCCAAAGCTACAAAGGACATGCAAGTTCGAGAAAGAAATGTTATTAATAATTGGGATACAGTACAAAGCGACTCTTCCGTACAACAAGGTCACAAGGCCTTAAAGTACAAAAATTACAATGCCGACCCACTACACTTCGGTGCGTCGACCTCGGCCGTCAGCTTGTCCCGCTCGGTCGTCAGTTTGGCCACCTCGGCCGCCAGTCCCTCTCCCTCCGTCCGAAGCTCCGCCTCTACAGTCTGCAAGTGACGGATCTCGAAAAGCAGATCGTCCCTCTCTGCTGTTATTTTTGACAAATTGTGCCGAACGCACTGGATCCGAAGAGTGTTGCTGAAGGCGGTCGCCGAACCTTCGTCCCCTCCTATGGGGGTCATCTCAGCAATCCTGTTTTCCAGACCCCAGATCTCGATGTCTCGCCGACCTAGGACGAGCTGGAGATGGTTCCGCTCGCTCTCGGCTCGGCGCAATCCCAGCTTGACTTCATAGAGCCCCTCTCGGAACCTCCCCAAGCACGGCCTCGTCACCCTTGAGACAGCCTCGGCTCGAGCGTTGTCATCTGAGCGAGTGAGCTCAACGTCTTGAGCCACCACCACGAGCTGAAAAGAAGAAGAGTCAGACAACAAAATTTCAAACATTGCCGAAGCCCAACACTTCAAGAATTTTCAAACGAACTTTCAGATTATGAGTAAGATGTCAAAGATTGGGAGTCACACATGAAGCAAAGCGAAGGTTTTTATTCAAATAAAGTAGCTCTACATACGACTAGACCGACAATACAGCAGAGTTTTACAACAACTTAAAGGAACGTAATACAACATCTTTAGTGCCTCTTCAGAAGGGGAACGCTCCGGTTCAAGGAAACACGGGGTCGGTGACGCCTAACCTCCGAGCTCGATTCCAAACCAGCGAAGCGAGATCCCGCTTCGCCGCTAACTCTAACTGTGGCACCAACTGAGGCGTCGCTAGACGAGACAGCTACGCCACTCTGGGCGTCAGCTGGACTCCGCCTCACCGCAGGCCGACGAGTCGCAAGTTCGTAAAAAGTAATCCCTCTCTCGCTCTCTTCGCGAGTACACGACGTACTACGAACGTTGGCCCTCTCAGGCAGAGGCTTGAGCGACGCGATCTCTTCCTCCAGCTCGACAATCCTATCCCTCAGAACATCATCTTTTGCCGACATCTTCAAACGAGGAGGTCTTGACGAGCCCGCAACATTGGCACTATCGGTCGCAAGACGTCGATAATGGGTGACCTCGATCCCCCTGTCTATTGTAATCCTCCTAAGCTTGTCGATCTTGGCCAACAACTCTTGGCGCTCGGATGACAACTTCTCCAACTCGGAAGCTAACTTCTCTTCTTCCGCCGAGTGTTCTTTCTCCGATACCTCCAAGTGACGGATCTCAGCCAAGAGCTCGCTATTCTTTTGCTCGACAACGAGCAGCTCCCTACGAAGCAGCTCTGTCTCACCTTCGAGACGAGAAGCTTGGGGTTGTTTCCGTAGTTGCTTCAACTCACGACAATACCCCCTCGTAGCTGCTTTTATCTCCTCCAACTTCAAGAGCATATAGAATCGCCTCTCTCGGCTTTGGGAAAGCGCACGCTTCGTTTCTTTCAGCTCCTTATGGAGGTACGAAACCTCCGTGATCGGGCCGAACTTCATCTGAAAAACCAAGATAAATCCAATGCCCAACACTTGGAGAAATTTTGCAACTAGTCAAACATAAAATCCGAGGTCCAACACTTAAAGAATTTTTGGCCAAACAAAAAGTGTTTTCATTCAAAACTCAAAATGCATTACAAGAGCGGTGGCCAGTCCGCAGTCAGGCTTACACGTAAAAAAAAAAAAAAGAAGACTAAAGACGCAACCAAGTCAGGGGTCGACCTTTTTGTCGCTCGGGTCTTCCGACCCCCCGACGATTCCCATGTCCTCGTCCACGTCCTCGTCCTCGGAGTCGTCCTCCTCCTCACCCTCGGCCTCTGTCTCGCCCGTGCCTTCGACATCGTCGGCCTGTCCCTCGGGGCTGAGCATTGCCAAGGGAAGCTCCTCCTCCCCCTCCACGGGGTCGTAAAAGTGGTAGGAGGATGTGTCGAACCCCGGGTTCCGAGCGGCGATATGAAGCAGGGCTCGGCCGTACACGTCCTCCATGTTCTTAAACATGTGCTGCTCGGCCTCTTGCTGGATAGCCCTCTTCGCCTTTGCCACCTTCGATTGGTGCGTGGCCCTGATCCTCTCGGTCTCCTTCCGAGCTTTCTCCGCCTCCGATCGTGCTTCGGCCAGCTCCTCCTTAAGCGTGGCATTCTCCTTCTCCGAGGCCTCGAGCTTGGCTGCCTCGTCCGCCGACCGCTGCATAGCTTCGGCCAGCTTCACCTCCAACCCCGCCACTTCGGCACCGCGCTTTGCCGAGAGGAGTTGCTCGGCTTCGAACAGCTTCACAGCTTTCGCGCGCTCCGACCTCTTCCGGTCACACAGCGCCGACAGCTCCTGTTCTTTGCTCGCGAACTCTTCGAGCAAAAAGTTGAAGTGGCAGAGGGTCTGAAAAGAAAACAAACAGTTAGAATCCGAACCTAAAAACTTAGAAAAATTTGAAAGAAACGCTTCAAGAAGAAAGTGTTCGGTTTACTTACCGACATCGTGTTCCGAGCAATCTGCATTGTAGCGTCCCCGACCTCTCTGGACTTAAGCGCCGCTCGGTCTTTCAGGGTCGGCAGGTGCTTCACCGCCTGCAGACAAATGTTGCCGTCCCCCAAGAAGCCGTCGACCTTCATTACTTGCCAGTCCGGGATGAAGATCCGCTTATGCTCCTCGGTCAGAATCTTCTCCGCTTCGGCGGTGAGAGGCGGAACTTGAAGGGATAATGTCCCGCTCACGTTGAACGCGCCGCTCGACGAGCTGGGAGCATCTGTCTTCGCTCGGCCTGAGGGCAGCCATTAATGCTGGGGTGCCATTAATGCTCCCTGAGGGCAGCCAGTAGCTCAGCTCGGCCTTCTCACGAAGGCCCAACAGCTCGCCATCGCCCTTGCCGACCCATAAACCCTCAGACTCCCGGTCGGCTGACCGAGCAAGTGCCCATCCGAGCCCCAAAACGGAGAAAATTCACTTTCTCCTCAACATTCGTGTAAGATCTCGATCAGACGGCCCAGATCTTGCCAGCGTCGCTAAACGACAAGATAGTATTTTCTTGGGAACTAAGCCTATCTCGAGATTCGTGCCAGCATCCAACGGCCCAGATCTTACCAGCATCGCTAAACGACAAGTTGGCATTTTCTTGGGAACTGAGCCTGTCTCGAGATTCGTGCCACCATCCAACGGCTCAAATCGCGCCACCACGCTCGGACTGCCGAACCCTTAGACCTCCGGTCGGCTAACCGAGCGAGTGCCCATCCGAGCCCCAAAATGGAGAAAAGTCATTTTTTCCTCAACATTCGTGTAAGATCTCGATCGAACGGCCCAGATCTTGCCAGCGTCGCTAGACAACAAGATAGCATTTTCTTGGGAACTGAGCCTGTCTCGAGATTCGTGCCAGCATCCAATGGCCCAGATCTTGCCAGCGTCGCTAAACGACAAGATAGCATTTTCTTGGGAACTGAGCCTGTCTCGAGATTTGTGCCACCGTCCAACGGCTCAGATCGCGCCACCACGCTCGGACTGCCGAACCCTTAGACCTCCGGTCGGCTAACCGAGCAAGTGCCCATCCGAGCCCCAAAACAGAGAAAAAAGGCGCCGAGCGACCACGACCGTTGGATCTTCCAGAATTCGCGCTTCTGGTGATGAACGGTCCAGATCGTGCCACGTGCGCTAAACGACAAGATAGCATTTTCTTGGGAACTGATCCCGTCTTGAGATTCGCGCCACCATCCAACGGATCAGATCGCGCCACGTCGCTCGGACAGCCGAACCCTTATACCCCCAGTCGGCTAACCGAGCAAGTGCCCATCCGAGCTCCAAAAGCGAGAAAATGACTACCGAACGACCACAACCGTTGGATCTTCCAGAAATTCGCACTTCTGGTGATGAACGGTCCAGATCAAGCCACGCCATAAATAGGTAATAAAAATCAGTTTTTATTTATTTTAATCGTTTTATTTATTTAAAAATTGCAAAAAAATTACTAAAAATTTGGGAAAATTAACTAAAAATTCTAGAAAATAATTATAAATTCGGGGGAATATTTTTGAGCCCCTGAACGAACAATTATTGCCTAGAACATATTGTTAAGGCCCCCGAACGACTGGTTAACACATCGCAAAATTAAATAAATAATCCGAAAAAATAGATAAAAACCGTCGGATATTCAACAAGGCTTAAGAACAGCTTACAGCTTCAAAAATCACCTCACTACCCCCTTCGAGATTCAAAAGCCTCCATTCGGACTCCGATACAACTCCACTAGCCACTGAAACAGTTAAACTACTCCTCAAAGGCTGATCACACTCAGTCTTTAGGAGTGGGGGACTCGTGATATGGCTAAAAATGGGGTTAAATCGGAACCGTCCAGATTGGGCACGAATCTTGAAGCTCAGGGGTAAAACGGTAATTTCGCATATAGATGGGCCCGAAGCGGCCACTGGATCTCCCCTTCACAGATCCAATAACCCGCGAACGGATCCACTCCAGCTGGGTACGGGTCCCGACCCAAGACAAACCCAGACCAGCAAGAGGAGATCAGGGTCTCTGATTTGACTAAATCAACGGGCCTGATTCACGGTTATCCTCTCACCGGGAATCAGGGATCAGTTTCCTAAACTAATTATGAGGATTTTACTCCTAACGGTATCACAGGAAATCAGATCCCTAATCAAATTTCCATGGCGACTATAAATACCTCCGACCTACCACTGTTATAAGGTAATCACTCTTTTTCCAATTAAAGCTCTTTCTTAATTATATCACTGGTTATTGACAAGAGCGTCGGAGGGTGCGTCGCCGGGATCAACCCCGGTGTATCGCACTTCCTCGCAGGTGAACGGTGGGAGTCAGCAGCCCAACTCCGACGAACAGGCTTGGATTCGCTATTCAGATTTTTTCACGAACCCACAAATTCTATCTGTTGGCCCCCATACCAAATTTAGCGGCAACAGTGGCCTATCATCTTGCGTTGCCCCCGGCTTTATCGGGAGTGCACGATGTCTTCCATGTCTCGCAACTGAGGAAGTATATCTATGATAAGAGCTACGTGATTGACTACTCGGAGTTATCTGTGAGGCCGGATTTGTCTTGTGAGATTCCGCCAGTTGCTATTGTAGATCGGCGGGAGAAAAGGTGATCAAGCTTGTTCATGTTTCTTGGAATCCTCATGTAACACCTCGAATTTTTAAAATATCGGAAACGCTTGTTTTATATATTTGGAATGGTGAATAATTATTTTGATATATTTTATTTTTAAATATGGATATGGGTATGAGTATTTATTGGACTGGTGTAAAGGGTATATTGAAGCATGAGTCGAGTTTTATATGGAAAAATTATTGTTTAATTTTGTTTTATGATTTTGGAGGATTATTATGGAATGTTTTAATATATTTTGTATTGTTAAAAATAGAGTTGGGGTTTATTTGTAATATTTTATATTTGGAAGGTTTATAGGTAAATATACCATACTATTACTATTATTATATATAATATATTTTATAAAAAAAAATATCCCCAAAACCCATTCTTTCTTCTTTCTTTTCCTTCCTTCTTTTCTCTCCCGATCGAAGGCAGGAAGCCAGCCGAACCCATCTTTCGGCCTCCCTCCCTCTCTCCTCAAATCCACTTCGTTCCTTCGTCAAATCCAAATTAAATTGGGGAATAGGCTAATTGAAGGGTCCTCTACGACGTGGTAGCATTGGATTTTCGAACGGATGTCGAAAAGGTATACCATATTTTATTTATTCGTATAAAATTTAGTGTGTTTAGTTTTATTGAGTAGGATTATTATGGAAGAGTGATTTAGAGGTGTTGGAAGTGGAAGATTTAGGGAATTAGTGGATTGTTAGAAAAATTACAAGTTGTTAGTAAATTAGGATTTTGGATTTGTAAAATAGAGATATATATATATTAGAAATATCCTTTAGATGGTGGTAAAAATTTTAGTGAGCCATTGGAATAAAATGGGAAGTAGTGATTTTGGCATAAACTCGAATTATGGAGTTTATGAAATCGGGTAGAAAACTCGATCCAAATAATTGTAGAAAATGCATATGAGGGTGTAGAGTATTATGAAAGGATTAATATAAATTTAGGATGATTTTTATAGGCTTCCAGCTCAATTAAATTGAGTGAAATGAATTATAGGCGAAAAGTGCACGCCGGGTGTTCGGTGAAATGCCCGCGCGATATAGAGGTGAGACTTTGATGAATTCGGAGGTATAGATGAGTTCCATTATTGTTGTCAATCCTAATTTGAGATATTAGGATCAAGGGATTGAAGAAATTAGAAAATATGAATTTTTCTTATTAGAAAGCCTCCGATCAATAAGGAAATGTTTGTATGGGGACCCAAATTCGAAATCCGTCGATGTAGCTCGGCTACTTAGGTCATTTGTAACGTGTGGGTGAAGATGGATTCAAATTTGGAGGTTCGTAGGTCGAGTTTTGAGCTTTAAACTAATCGGTTCTATAATTTTTCAATTAGGAGGAAAAAGTCGAACTTCGACTGGCTACAGGACGGACGTGGGACATTGTTTGCTCGAGCCGTCAGGTGAGTACGTTGTGTTTATGAATATTTTATATTGTGGCCAAATTTCGTGGCCTTTTGATATGTTTTGTGAGTGTTATGCCAAAAAATGAATTTTCGTTGAAAATACGGATTTTTTAAGGATCCAAAATGGGTTTTTGAGACATGTGATGAAATTAACTATTTTAAGTATATAAAACCTATATTATGGATTAATGTGACGTGTTGAAGTATAAAAAACTAAATATATTAAATTATTTATGCGTATTTTTACCCCGTGCATGTTTTGTGCATGTTTTTGGGGTATATAGGCCGATATAAGCAATCGGGTATATGCGGAGCCTGGTGTATGGGCTAGCATGTCATGGATGGATGTTATAAGATGTAATTAGACGAATTTAGTGATTGTGATCATGTTTTGAAGATCTGTGTAATTATAGTACACGTTTGTGCATGTTTTGGAGCATATAAGCCCTTATAAGTGATTTTACTTATATGAAATAGGATGTATGAGCTAGTATGCTATAATTAGATATTATAAGACTTAATTAGAGGAAATAAGTGGTTTTGGCCCCTTATGATGGGAAACCCGCATGTGTGATGTTTATTTGTAATATATATATAGAGAGAGATGATTATGATGTGTGATGCAATAATTGACGAAATTAAATAAGTGGGTGCATGTTTATATTTTAATTATGTTTGAAATGAATTAATGGGCAATAATATGACATGTTGGTTTATATGATAAATGACTTGGTGTATGTTTATATGGGATTTAATGAAGTAGCGAATAGCATGGTATTCATAATGGGTGATGTTATGGTAAATTAAATAACATGATGGTTTCTATATTAAATGACATGGGGTATGCATATATATATGATACAACGAGATGATAATCAATATCGTGGACATCAGATGTGCATCAAATGCAAGATAAAAGGTGAGATAGTAAGTGTTAATAAAATGTATTATTATTCTTGTGATTAAAGTCAAGGATGTGGCTATTGTTGAATTAAAAGCTATGATGCTTTATGTTGATAAAGTAAACTGGAAAGATGAAATGATTAATGTTAATAACAGATGATTTTGTTGACCAGTACCTACAGCAATCCTGGGGGTTTGGGCTAGACCTCCTAATACCCAAGGACCGGCTTGGGGTGCGGTGTTTTTTCCTCCTGGCTGTCGGCTGGGAGGAAGTACCCAGTATATCTGGGGTGCGGTGTTTTTCGCCCAAGCTATCGGCTTGAGGCCCGGTTTCCCTCGATGACAGCTGTCGCGAGGAAGTACCCAGTTTACCTGGGGTGCGGTGTTTTTCCCTCCTGGCTATCGGCTGGGAGGAAGTACCCAGTTTACCTGGGGTGCGGTGTTTTTCCCTCGATGACAGACGTCGCGAGGAAGTACCCAGTTTATCTGGGGTGCGGTGTTCCCTCGCTAGTTCGGCTAGGAGGAAGACGTAGCCTCGGACGAGTAAGACTCTGTGTGAGCATCGGTCCGCGTGTTTTACTGGGCTGTCGGCTTTCAGTATGTTGGGATACTGTGGCTCACTGGTCGACAAACTAATAAAATAACTAAGTGTTAATAATAAATGTGAATTGTGCGTGGAAAGGAAAGTGGATAGTAAAATGTGAATTGCGTGTGGAAAAGAAAGTGGAAAGTGACTTGTGAATTGTGAATGACAAAGAAGGTAGTTGTGAATGAAATAAATGTGAAAAAAAATGAGTTATGAGTTAGTATATGAAAAGAAGTGATAAATGCAGTGCGTGGTTAATTTAAAATGATAATAATAGAAGAGACATGTGTTCTTATGAATAATACGAAGTAATGGTGTTATGTGTGTGATCATTAAAGTAAAATACAGTTGATGTGAGTTGTACCTTGGAATTGTGTCAAGGAACTACCTGCCCGCTATTTATGTAGAAATGGTGGGAATTACCTGCCTTGGCATAATTTGCAGGGTGAGTTGATATAATAGTGGTAATGATTGACGGAAATGAGAAATAAAGTAAAGTGAAGATGATAAGTGATTGAAGTGATTAATAACCAAGCTATCGGCTTGAGATGTGATGTGATATTACCCAAACTGTGTTTGGGGTGCGGTGATTATTACCCAAGCTATCGGCTATGGGGTGTGATATGTGTGGCCCCAGATTGTGTTTGGGGATTAAGTGAAAATGATAATAAGATTTATTGTTTATAAGAATGAGAAATTACTAAAGTGATATAATAAGATGTGAATGAGCTATAAAACATGGTTCTGATGCAATGAGTATAAGTATTCTAATTAATGAGGTGTTTATGATGTGATACTTTTATAACATAATAAAATAAATACCTGTATTATGAGATTGGGTATGAAAATGGTTATTAAAGAAAGTATGTTGTGATATGAGTTTGTGTACCTTGGAAGTGTGTCGGGGAACTACTCGCCCACTATTTCCGTGGAAATGGTGGGAACTACCTGCCTCGGCACAACTTCCAAGATGAATGTGTGTGTTGATGACATAATATAAGTAAATGAAACGCATGGCTAAATAGAGTTGGAGAAATGATGTAATAACACCATGTAGTTATATTAATATAAATAGTGAGATGCTGATATGACGATAAGTGTGGAAAGATGAATAGTCGTATTATGCGAATGTAAGATAAGTATATATATATATACGAGGTTGATGTGAAGTGTATTATGAAATGTGGGAAGTTATGAATAATTAAATAGTTGAATGCAGGTTTGGCAGAGTAATTGATATGTCATTGTAGTGACGATGTTGTTGTATTCAAGATTCAGGTTGCCTTATTTTAATTTGGCATTCGTAAGTTTAATTTATTTTCTTTATACTATTTTAATTTGTTATTTGATTAATAACTATACTCACACTAGAAATGGCTAAACCCTTAGTGTTTGGTGGGTTAGGGGAGTCTGAGGACTACCCTAGGTCCCCCACTGTTGCAGGTTCTCATCAGTGCAGAGGTGAGGCGTGGAGTGGTAGTATAACTTTTTATTTTAAAAATTTATATTATTTAGTTATAGGAATAGTGAAATTTATGATTTAAATTGTATTATGAGTGTATAAGCCTGTATATGACGATGATGAGTATAGTGTGAGGTGGTGTGGTATGTTGGTGACCCGTACCCATCTCGTCGTAGAGTACCAGGCTCTGTGGTAAGTTTTACAATGATTTTTCTAAGATTTTACCTCGTTTTTCAAAGAAATTCATAGTTTTTAATTGATATTTGATAATCCGTTATGAGTTTGGCCCCCAGAGCATTATATTATATTGCTTGTGTGTATCTGCTCATTTTGGCCTGGGGAGCCCATGAAATATTGTGTGGTTTGTGAGCTACGGAATTTTGAGCAGAATTCCGTAAGCTTTTTGTGTTTCGGGACAAAATTTACAGGGGAGACTCTGTCAAAATTTTTCCTGGAATATAACTTTCTTAGTTTATGATTAAAGTGATATAGAAATTAGAAGAATTGAATTTGGAGACTTAGTTTTCAAAAAAAAAAATTTTGGGGCGTTACACCTCACTTGCCGGGTGAGTCTACTTGGGAGCTAGAGGAGGATATCCAGCGGAGGTTTCCTCATTTGTTTGTGTAGCTCTTGTTTTGCTGTTTTTGCATTTGATATTGTATTTTTCTTTCCTCTTGGGGTTACCCTACATACTTCTGGTTGAATTTCGATACGAAATTCTTCTTGTTAGGTGGGTAGGATTGTAACCCTTATTGCTCATACCTGTATTTTCGATTATATTTAATAAAATTCTTGATTATTTATTTTGTTTTTGGTTGTATTTAATTTCATTCCCTTTGTATGGTGTGTTATTCTTTTCTCTCTTGTGATTCATTTTGCATTGATTCGGCTTTTTATTCTCAATTATTTGGCCTACAATTTGTTCTTGATCTCCTCTATTGTTTAAACCTATTTCATGACCTAATTGTCTCTTATTAGATTCTTTTTACCCTATTGGATACTGCCCAGTTCACCCAAACCCATATTGTCTCTATATAAACACCCTAATGGAAACCTAACCCTAATTACCAAACCCTAATACTCTTTCTCTCTCTTTCTAGCCGTTACCCTCTCTTTCCCCTTATCTCGACCTACCCCGACCTCCTCTGCCCTTCGCTGGTCCCTGATCGCTGGCGACAGACCACCCGCTACCGTCTTCTTCCTCCCGTGCTCTCACCCCCAGGCCGACCGCCCGCCCGCTACCGTCAACTTCTAGGTGGTCAAATACACCCCAGGCGCCGTACCGATTTGTCGTTGCCGTCGTCTTGTCCTCGAGCAGCCGCGATGCGCCCTAGTCGCCGTTGTCGTCTTCCTTGGTGTAGCTGCTGCTGCCGGTATTGCTGTTGTTGGCTGCTATCTCTTGGTGTGTGTGCAAGTGCTTCAGGTGTTGTATCTCGTCTCTCGTCTCTTGTTCGTGTGTTCGTTGTTCGGGATCCGTTCCCATTATTTTATTCTTCGTTTTCTTCGTCTTCATAATCAGGCAAGTAGCTTGTATGTCTTCTTTTTGTCATACAAGTTAATACTGTAAGTAATCTAGTATGAAAATATTTGTACTCTCATGATGATCCATATTTTTTAGTTTAACCGTGACACCATCTCTTAATCATGATTAGTTACAATAATTGACACCCGTTGCATGAAAATAATTAGATTAGTGGACATCTTGACTGTATGATGTTTGTGACACACCGTATATTGTAGATGACTGTTACATAGATGTTTATTGGATGTATGACCTCATTACAGACCATTTATTCACATGTCATGCCAATTTGAGTAACCCACATATACCATGCTTTGTATGACATCTAGATTGGACCGAAGGTAGTTAAGTTGTTTGATAAAATGCCGAAAAGAACTTTTGTTTTGCTGCTATCCTATTTTGAACAGTAATTTCGAACCTATTAAAATAAGTAAAATAAATAAGTTTGTGAACATGATTTGTAACCACTGATTTCTAGTTTCCAGAACTTTTGATGGATCTGAATTCTGAGTTTTAATGCATGAGTTATTGATGTTTTACTGTAGACATATCGTATTTTCCAGATTCTGAACTATAAGTATTCTGTAAGGAATTTTAAATCTGATATTAAAAGTAGAATTTGAACTCTATATTTTGCTGAGTATGTTTAGATATGACTAGGAGCAATCCCTAATTTTTGTGGACTTAATTAATGACTTTTGTATCTTATTTAATACTTATGAAACTAGTCGATATATTTTCAAACTGCATGCTGTTCAGTAAAGAATATTGTTTTCAACCTGATTTTATTCGTTTTTGATGAAAACCTTGCTAATAAGAACTGTAGCCTTATTTTTCTATTTTCTCATCCTTTTGACGGATCTGGATTTCGAATTATATTTTATGAATTATCCCTGTTTTGGTACTGCTGTGTCCGGACTTTCAGAAAATAGATTTTATTGCATTACTCTATTTTTCCAATTTTGTTGACCATACTATCTGTAATATAATTTCATTATATTTTATATTTTGAAACTAGATATGTTGGGGAATCTTCCAGATTTTTCTCAGATTTAATTATGATGATTTTAAACTCTTTTCATGCTTATAAACAAGTTTTTGCATTTTCTGGCTGAACACGATTTCTGTATTAAATATTGTTTTCGACCCTATTTCTGTGGCTGATGTATGAATTATATATATGTGATGGAATTGGCAGAAAGTCTAGTTTCTAAATTTTCTGACGGATATGGATTTGCTACTCTGTAGCAACGGGAATCTCTGATTTGATAAAAAAGTGTTTTGTTGTCCAGAACTGAAAATTTCATTGTTTTGACCATTATGAGTTGTTTTTCCGTTGCAATCACTATTTCATCTTAGACTTATTTTCTGTTCTTGCCATGTCTTTATCCTGTTTGTATTCGTTCACATATGTTTATTGATAATAAAAGAAATCAAGTCAGGGGTTTTTTTAGGGAAAAGATCGAGTAGTGGACAATATAGAAATACATATTCAGAAGTGACTCGTTTCCCCACTTTTCAATGTGGTACCTACTGTTTATCTCTGGATGCATGAGGGCATGATCCATGACACCGTTACTGTTTGTTATTACTGTTACTGTTACTGTTTGTCTGAATATATTGCCCTACAGAAGTTCCACTACAAAATCTTAAAACGAAACTGTTTGCTATAGCAACCATGTGGTAAAATCCGGGAGGCATGAAGTGCTACCTAGTTAGTAAGGAACATTAGACATAAGAATAACTGTTTACACTGTCACATCTTGTTACGGTTGGATCTTTACTGTTACTGTTGATTACTGCTACCATTGACACACTGTTACAGTTGATCCTTACTGTTTTTGTTATGCTTCTCCTGTTATCACTACACTGCTTACTGTCATTTGTAGACTGTTATACTGACTGCTTTCTCCATGTTATTATTACCTGTTTATTTTAGTTTTCCCCATTTTCCTACTTGTATTGCTTGCGGCCCGAACTTGCATCTAATGGGAGATATATTTTCCTGTTTTCTCTATTTTACTTGTAATTGCTATATGAGCAGGTTTTGCTGATCAATTGCCTACTGGAGTTGGTGAGCAAAAGTTTTGAGTTGCGCAATTGAATAATTTGCTTAAATATTTTGATAAACTATTTTATTTCATGAATTGTATTGAGACTTGTATTTGGGCTTATTGTCCCATGATTATTGTTTTGTTTCGGATCTAGTATTTGTTGGAACATTTATTATTGATGCAATAAATAGTGTTGAGTTATGATTGTTTTTGCATGCTTGGTTGGAGTATACTATTATATTTACTGTTATGAAGAGTCAAGCAGGTCTGTACAGCTTATTGATGGTGAAAACTATCCGCTGGGCTTAGTCACGTACCGTATTCCGTATCCTTTTAGAAAGCGGGGTGTGAAAAACATGAAAGAGATAAGGTAGTTAAATTGATCCAACGAACGCAAATCAATCTCTTAAAATATCTCTCAGGCCTATAAATACCCTTCCTCCTCTTTAGTCAGAAGGTAATAAAAAATTTGCCAGTTTTCACTCTCTTACTCTCTCTCCCTTTATGGTTCTGACTTGAGCGTCGGAGGGTCTGTCGCCGGGGCCACTTTCCGGTGTTTCAGATTTTTTGCAGGTTCATCCATCGGCCGCATCAGCAACCGTTGAATTCATATCACGGTGGTCAATCAACGATCCAGATTCAATTTCAAGAGCTCTACCCGTCTTTAACGGCCAAGATCACAGGTTAGATTTTTAGTAGTTTCCTTCAATTATTAACTTACTATCTATTTGCTTCCATACCGAAATAAGGCTTCCATACCCAAATAAGCAGCAACAATTATGTTCAACTAAAACAAACCACAATTCAAATTAAAACTATCTTTCAGGTCTATTGACCGACTTGATTTCTCCGACTTTTCTACCTAAATTCAAGGTCAACAATTGCTTTCTTAAATATGAATAAACGAGCATTATATCAAACGAGTTGTGTTTAAAATAGGGTTAGATAGATTTGCACACTTCCATTTGCTGAGCAATGCACTCTCATGATCCGTGGACTCATAATGTGGGTAGCATTCTTCAACTCTTTAGAATTCAAATTTAGACCTCAAAGGCCCCTAAATCAGTTATAGATTAAACAATTAGCGTATCATAGGCACAATATATAAATAAATAGTCTTTATAGGCACGATACAGGGCCGGCCCGTAGTGGAGGCCAAGGAGGCGGCCCCCATTTTTTTTGCAATTCTATGGCATCCAATTTTTTTTTTCCTTGTACATATAATTAAGTATTTTGCAGGTAAAATAAATTTACACTATGTATAATTGTTAAATTAGGTGCCCCCAAATTTAATTATTTGGCCCCTTAGAAATTTTTTATTTTTATATAGTAGAATACAAACTAGAGTTTATTTTTATATAGAATAAAATGTACAATTTTTAGGCCTAGTTGCATGCACGTGCACTACACGTACACGTGCAATATGCACTTTCTCCTAGCATGGCCGGTTGCATTCTTTGGAGGGAAACTCAAATTTTGAGTGGAGTCATGGAGTGATGGTTATTGGATCATGGGTAGTTGGTGTAAGAGCATCTGTAGTGGTTTGCTATATATCGATAATATCGATATTTAGATTAAAAAGCAGCTGCAGTCGTTTGCTATATATCGATATTATCGATAAATCGCTACAGTAGATTGCTATAAATGAGAGGCGAAACAGCTTTTATCGATATCTGGGGGACGGCATTCGAAGAGCCGTCCCACTAAAAAAATTACTATTATAAGCGTCGGACGGCATTTGAAATGCCGTCCATTCGAAAAATTTCTAATTTAGCCGATTAATTAAATCCCAAAAATCCAATTAAAGCCCACTGTCGTACGGCACTCTATGTGCCGTCTGTGCCATTTCCGCTATTCCCGGACTTAGGCATGAAATTAGGGGAATTAAAGCCCACTGTTGGATCAATTAGGCATGAAATTAGGGGAATTAAAGCCCACTGTTGGATCAATTAGGCATGAAATTAGGGGAATTGTGAATAAAGTAGGGAATAAAGCATGGAAAAGGGGCTACAGTCCAAAAGTGTGTTGGACGGCACTTCATGTGCCGTCCTAGATACACGGGTTGCGATTTTTATTTATTTATTTATTTATTTTTAAACGGACGGCACTTCGTGTGCCGTCTGACGATTTCGCGCCCAGTTTTTGCTTTTTTGCCCTCCGACGGCATATGAAATGCCGTCGCTTTATATTAAATCATTGTTTGCTATAATATAGTTTTCGACGAGTGCAGCGAAATCCAAATTTCTATTTCTATTTATCGATATATGGATAAATTTAACATTAACGACTACAGATGCTCTAACTCCTCATTAAATCTCCACCATTTGTTCCTAACTCCTACTTCAATCCTAGCCATCTATTTCCCTTGATTTTTAGTATAAATACCCCCTCCCATGGCTAGTTATTTTGTGCTTAATATTGTAATACCCTGATTTTTCAAATTTATGAAAAATTATTTATTTTTGCACGTAGTGTGCACGTGTAATATTTTGGCTATTATTTTCAACATGATGAGCAAGAATATTGTTTTCTATAAAGCATTTTCCTAAAGCCCAAATGTTAGTTTACTTATTTTTCTTTTAAAATAATTATCTTAGCCCAATTAATTTAAGCCCATGGATTTAATCCCTTTTTATTTTCTACAACTTGTAATGTGTAACATTTCTTTTTAAAGACTTGTTATTTGGTGTACAAGTTCTTGTAGGGTGGTTTGTGCATGCACGTGCATGTTGCATACACGTGCAAGAGCACCCTTTTTCTTGGCCGGTTGGGTAGAGAGTGGTTTTGGAGTGTGGGTAGTTATTTGGAGTGTGGGTGGTTATCACAACTCCCTAGTCCATCCTAGCCTTTGATCCTATAACTATCTACTGAATCCTAGCCCTCCATCTCACTCAAATTGGTGTATAAATACCCCCTCTCATCCATTGTTCTTTTACACTAAGATCATTTTGTAAGAGAGCTATATTGTGAGAGAGTTGTGTGTGTTATTCTGTGGAGGCCGGGCATCATTTTCTGAAGTTTTCGGTGTGGAGCAAGGAGCAAGGAGCAAGGAGTCGTCCATTGCATTAAGGAGTTTTCTGGATTTCGGTTATTTCGTCAATAAGGTGGGTGTTTCTCAGGACTTCTAGTGTAGAAAATATGCCATGATTATGATGATTGTTACTATGCTTATGAGAAGTAAATTCAAACGTATTAGAATTGCCTGAGTATGTTTATGATGATAATTGTGAAGGACTAATAGTGTAGTAATGACACTGTAAATAAGAACGAATTGGGTCTGTACAGTTGACTGCCATTTGGATAAGTCAACTGGAACGAGGCATATGTTCTCATATTTTGTTAGAAAGTTTCATGATGTATATGTGTACAAACTAAAATGAAATAGGAATGCTAATTTCGTATCTTCCATGTTGCATATGACTGAGAAGACATGAACATGTGGAAAGAAACTAGTGATAATTAGTAAAACTGAGAATAACCTGTACAGTCGACTGATTATGTGAACAGTCGACCGATGCATTGATTAAACTATGAATATTCCAGAAATTCCATGAAATGAGATATTTCCATTGTGTTGTCCTAGTGTAATTGAGATTAACATCTCATCTCCGCAAGAAAGTTATGAACAAGTGTAAACGCATGTTTAACACTTCCTTGAAGGAAAGACAATATTAGTTATTTGAAATTCTATGGTTGTGATGTTACTGAACAGTTAAGAAATTACGAGTTTATGAAGCATGAATATATGTATATTGTAATTTGACACCATGATGCATGTGCATGTAAGAACTGATGGAAAGATAAACCCTTAATTTGAAATGTGAACCTGTTCAGTCGACTTAATGCGAGTAGCAAGTCGACTGAGCTGAGCATGAATGTGTACTGTTAAAACTCGGGGCAGACGACTGATTTATTGACAGTCGACTGTCACGTGAATGACATTTGTGAGCATAGAAAGTTGCGGAGCAGCCGACTGGCCATGTGCACCAGTCGACTCTCCCGAGTGATTATGAAGAACTTGAATTGACTGTACAAGTCGACTGGAATTTTCCAAGTCGACTGTCCAGAGTGTTTTTTTTGATATGTCAGAGAATCTTATTTCAGTTTATGTTGAAGATTGTGAACCTCATGATTGATGTTGGTCGCTGCATGAATTTTTACATGAAATGAATCATAGATTTGAATTGAGAATTACATGAATATGAAAGTTAAGAACATGATATGCTGAGGCAATGAAATTAAATCCATGAGTTGGAAATGCTCAAATTGGAAGTTGTGAATTGGAAATTGAACAAAAGAGTAGCTAAGTCTCCCCCGGCAATGGAAATGAAATGAAATTGAAAAGAAGACCAAGGTTGGTCATGTGAGAATGAAATGAATAAGTCCGGTTTAGTGGAGAGGCTAACTCTAGAGCTTTGATTTTTATTCATGATTCTAATGATTAGTACATAGTGGAGATGTGATGAAAGTGAGAGAAAACATAAGTATGAGAACTAGAGTTTACAGTGCGGGTGTGTGAGCCACAGAATGCATGCTTGATGAGTCAAGACATGGCGTGGGCACAACTCAGTAATGATCGGACTTTAGCCACGCTTGTGGGATGTTTGGTGACTGCAAGAGGATCGTGTTCAGGGAGGAGGCTGAATTGCCACAGAATGCATGTGATATGGCTAAAATTGGGGTTAAATCGGGACCGTCCAGATCGAGCACGGATCTTGAAGCACGGGGGTAAAAAGGTAATTTCACATACAGATGGATCCAAAACGGGTATTGGGTCTCCCTCTCACAGAACCAACCATCCGCAAATGGACCCACTTCAACTGGGCACGGGTCCCGACCTGATACAAGCCCGGTCCATCAAGAGGAGAATCAGGCCACTGATTTGATTAAATCAAATCAATAAGCCTGATTAGCTCTCACCAGGGAATCAAGGCCTAATTTCCTAAAACAGAATAGGAGGATTTTGCTCCTGACTGTTAGGCAGGAAATCAGGACCCTAATCATTCCAAAGGCGACTATAAATACAACCCCTCTACCACCAAGACCAGGTTAATCACTTTTTGACCACTTAAGCTCTTTCTTAATCTTTTTCCTGATTACTGACAAGAGCGTCGGAGGGTGCGTCGCCGGAATCAACCCCGGTGTCTCGCACTTCCTTGCAGGTCACGGCAGGAGCAAGAAGGCCGAGTCAACTGTTCAGGCTTTTTCCCGGACTCACAAATTCTATCTGTTTACCCCCACACCGAAATCAGCGGTAACAGATTGGCGCCATCTGTGGGAAAACAAGCCACACGAACAGCCTCAGTCCATTCTCCGCCGTCCTTGACAGCCATGCCGCCGAAGAAGAACAGATCCAGAGGTTCGAACCGTGCGGGCAACCTCACCGACCCGGCAAATGAAGCTCCGGTCAATCCGATCCCTCAGTCCGACCTCCCTCCGCTGACCCAGCAGGTCCCACCTCCTCCTCCCAAGCAGCAGCCCAACAATGGTCCGGCCGGTCACAAGGTCGGAAGGAGAAGCAACCTCTCAATCCGGGCCATATCTCGGTCCATAACGGGTCTTCGGACTCGATGGCTTCTCATCACCCCGACCTCCACATCACACTTCTGAACCGCCAGAAGGACGACGACCTCCGCACTCATCTTGACGAGAGGCGGGCCCGAGAGGGAGCCTCCCGCCAGCGTCAAGGTGAGCGGTCCCCACGTCGCCGAGACGGCAGAAGGTCTCCGGACCACAGAGGCAGAGCGGCGTTCCCCGATCGCCGAAGGAGGAGGTCCCGCTCTCCCAGGGATCGGCGTCATCCGAGGGACCGGGATGTACCTATCAGTCGAGCCGAATTCCTCCAGTTTCAGGAGACCGTTCTGCAGGCCCTCAATCTTCGGCAGAACGTCCAGAATGCTCAGAGGGCTCCGACGCCCCCCAGGGATCCCAGTCCTCGGCGCCGAACCCGGAGCCCTTCCCCGGCTCCCAGCCGCCAGCAGCGGGAACAAAGCCCACGCCGGTCCCAGGATTACCGGCGCCGCAGTCCACGCTCCCCTTCCTATGAAGAGGAGTCCGGAGGGTCATACGACTACCAGCAGAGGGACGACGCCCTCATCCGCCGTATCCATGAGGTGGAAAGGCGCATCGGCCGCATGGACAGGGAGGAAGAGTCCCGAGCCGGAACCTTCCGTCCTAGCCGACCCCCCTTCTCACGGTCGATCATGGAGGCCCACATACCGAGGAGTTTCAAACCGCCACAGTTTGAAACATACTCAAGGGAATCTGACCCGGTCGACCACGTCGAGAGCTTCAAGACCCTGATGCTGATCCATCAAGCTTCCGACGCAGTGCTCTGCAGGACCTTCCCTGCCACCCTCAGGGGGTCGGCTCGGGAATGGTATTCTAGGCTCGCCTCCTCATCCATATTCTCATTCGAGCAGTTCGAGACGCTGTTCATTACTCACTTCGTGAGTAGCCGGCGAGCCGAGAAGACGAGTCTTTCCTTACTGAACCTGCGGCAGGAGAAGGAAGAAAAGTTGCGGGACTATGTGAAAAGGTTCACCGCAGAAGTCAGGTCAATTGCCTCCTTAGACCAGTCCATGGCCACCGTGGTGTTCCAGTCGAACGTCCTTAACGCCAACCTCCGATCGTCCCTGGCCAAGAAGCCCCCGCAAGACTTCGCCGACCTCCTCCTGAGGTGCGAGAAGTACATCCGGGCAGAGGAGGCCGAAGCCCTTCCAAGCTTCGGGGGGCCCTCCGCAGGGTCGAAGAGGAAGGCGACAGGGGAAGAAGGGTGCAAGAAAGCTCAGAAGGACATGGGCGGTCAGCGCCGCCCTCCCCCCAGGTTCGAGAAGTTCACTCCCCTCACCACTAATGTCTCCACTATCCTCATGGAGGTGGAGAAGGAGGGGGTCATCCCTCCAGCCCCGAGGATGCACACCCCGGCGAAGAGGAGGGACAAAGATAAGTGGTGTCGGTACCACCGAGACCACGGGCACGACACGAATGACTGCCGGGCTTTGAGAGACGAGATCGAAGCCCTCATTTGAAGGGGACAGTTGGCCAAGTTCGTGAAGGCTAACGATCGGACAGACCGCCACTCCTCTCCGCCCCGGGGGGCTAACAAGCGCTCCGAGCGGCGCGAGGAAACACCCGAGTTCGAGGAGGAACGGGTTCTGCACCTGATCCACGGAGGTCCCATGGGGGGCTCCTCTAACTCCTCCCGGAAGGCCTTCGTCCGAGAGGTCAACTCGGTCCATAGCGCCCCTCCCCCGAAAGGACTCGGCGTCCCTGTGTCTTTCTCTGATGCCGACCTCGAAGGAGTCCGAACCCCCCACTGTGATGCCCTCGTCATCGACCTCCGCATGGCCAACTTCAAGGTGCAGAGGATTTTGGTGGACAACGGGAGTTCGGTCAACATCCTTTTCCTCTCGGCCTTCCAAGGCCTGCAGCTGTCCCGAGACCGTCTCAAGCCGGCCGGTTACACTCTCCACGGGTTCACGGGGGTCCCGGTAACCGTCGAAGGGGTGATAACCCTAGACGTTACTGCGGGAAGCACCCCTACTACCCGGACCGAGCCGATGGACTTCATGGTCGTCGACGTCCCGGCAGCATACAATGTCATCCTAGGCCGCCCCGGCCTAGCCGCCCTTGAGGCTGTCCCCTCGGCATACCATTTGAAAATGAAGTTCCCCACTCGATCGGGAGTAGGGGAAGTCAGGGGAAGCCAGGAAACAACTCGGAAGTGCTACATGACTTCCACCGGGGGTCCAGTGCTCTCGCTCGAGACACTAGAGATCCCCGAGCCGAAGGCTCGCCCAACGTCCGAGCCAGCGGACGAGTTAGAAGAAGTACTCTTCTCAGACGAGGATCCGGACCGAAAATTCCTCGTCAGCAAGTCCTTGCCGACCGTGCTGTTCTCCGACTTGGTGAGGTGCATCCGGAATAACAGCGACCTGTTTGCTTGGTCGGCCGCGGATATGCCTGGCATCTCCGAAGACTTGCTCGTCCACCGCCTAAGCGTCGAACCGGGGTGCAAACCGGTTCAACAAAAGAGGCGAAAGTTCGCTCCCGAGCGACAGCAGGCCATCAAAGAGGAAGTTGATAAGCTTCTAAGGGCCAAGTTCATACAGGAGGTGAATTATCCCGAGTGGCTGTCGAACGTTGTAATGGTCAAGAAGTCCAATGGCTCGTGGAGGATATGCATCGACTTCACCGACCTCAACAAGGCGTGTCCGAAGGATCCATTCCCGCTCCCGAACATCGACACCCTTATCGACGCCACCTCGGGCCATGAGCTCCTCAGCTTCATGGATGCCTTCTCGGGGTACAATCAAATCCGAATGTTCCCTCCGGACATTCCGAAAACCTCCTTCGTCACCGACCAAGGTCTCTACTGCTACCGAGTAATGCCGTTCGGCCTGAAAAACGCGGGCGCCACCTACCAACGCCTCGTCAACAAGGTCTTCCAGAACCAGATCGGCCGAAACATGGAGGTGTACGTTGATGACATGCTCGTCAAGAGCATCCACGGCACCGATCATGTAGCCGACCTCCAGGAGGCCTTCGGTGTATTGAGGAAGTACAACATGCGGCTGAACCCGAACAAGTGTGCGTTCGGGGTCTCCTCGGGAAAATTCCTCAGCTTTATGGTAAGCCAGCGGGGAATCGAAGCTAACCCCGAGAAGATTAAGGCCATATTAGACATGGCCCCGCCTCGGAACGTCAAGGAGGTGCAGAAGCTCACCGGTCGGCTCGCAGCCATCGGTCGGTTCCTTTCCAAGTTAGGGGAAAAGTGCCTCCCCTTCTTCAAAGCACTCCGGGGGGCTAAAGGATTTGAATGGGGCCAAACGCAGCAAGAATCGTTCGACCAGCTGAAAGCCTATCTGGTGAACCCCCCTCTGCTCAGTAAGCCGGTCCCGGGCGAGCCTCTCTTCATCTACTTGGCCGCTTCCGAGCAGACCTTGAGCGCTGTCTTGGTAAGAGAAGAGGACCGGACCCAAAGGCCCATTTACTACGTGAGCAAGGTGCTTCGGCACGCCGAGCTCCGCTATCCGAGGATAGAGAAGATAGCCTACGCTCTGGTCATGGCAGCAAGAAAGCTTCGGCCCTACTTCCAATCTCACTCGGTCGTTGTCCTCACCGACCAACCCCTCAAGCAGATCCTCCACAAGCCGGAGACCTCGGGCCGGCTGATGAAGTGGTCCATAGAGCTAAGTCAGCATGACATCTCCTATCAGCCTCGGACAGCAATTAAGGCACAGGCTCTCGCCGACTTCATCGTAGAGTCCACTATCCCTGAGGTCGGCCACATCCCGAATGGGCCCCCCATTTGGACAGTCTTCGTGGACGGATCCTCTTGCAATGAAGGAAGCGGCGCCGGCATCATCCTGAACGGCCCTGACAACTTCGTCCTCCAGTATGCGATCCGCATGAACTTCAAGGCCTCGAACAACGAGGCGGAGTACGAGGCTCTCATAGCTGGGCTCGGACTCGCCCGAAGTGCTGGGGCGCAGCGCCTACGAATTCACAGTGATTCCCAGCTAGTCGTGAACCAGGTCTTGGGCGAATATGAGGCCCGGGACGAGCGAATGGCGAAGTACCTCGCCAAAGTCCGGGATCTCATGGGCCGGTTCGAAGAAGCCATCATCCAACGGGTCCCCCGGGAGGAGAACTCACAAGCTGACGCTCTCTCCAAGTTGGCTTCGTCTTCTCTACAAGGTCTTGAGCGGACCGTACTGATTGAAGTCCTCTCTAAACCGAGCATCGAAGACGAGACACCTAGCTCGGTGGAGACATTGCCGGTCATGCTGCAGGACAATTGGATGAAGCCACTGGTGGAATTCTTAAGGGATGGGGTTCTGCCCTCGGATCCCAAGAAAGCACGCCGAGTCAGAACTCGGGCCGAGCGCTATGTCTTGATCGAGGGCATCCTATACAAGCGCTCCTTCTCTCAAATAGATGGCCGACCATATCTAAGGTGCCTTTCTCCGGATCAGGCCAAATATGCCCTACAGGAGCTTCACGAAGGCATCGGAGGGGCACACTCCGGATTTAGGTCTTTGGCCCGAAAAGCTTTGAATTATGGGTACTTCTGGCCGACCCTTCTCCAAGACGCCGAGCGGCACGTTCGGCACTGCAGTTCCTGTCAAAGACACTCTAACATCCGACGACTCCCTCAGGCCAACCTCGCCTCCCTATCAAGTCCCATCCCCTTCGCAATGTGGGGGATGGACTTACTAGGGCCCTTCCCTCCAGCTCCGGGTCAGTTCAAATTCTTGGTCGTAGCCATCGACTACTCCTCCAAGTGGGTCGAGGCCGAGCCCCTCGCCACCATAACCGAGAACAAGGTGGTTCAGTTCTTCTGGAAGAGCATCATATGCAGGTTCGGCGTCCCCCGTGTCCTCGTGACGGACAACGGGACTCAGTTCACTGGCACGGCATTCCGAGCTCTATGCGATGACCTCGTCATTCAGCAACGCTTCTCGTCCATCTCGCATCCCCAGTCGAACGGGCAGGCCGAGAATGCTAATAAGCAGATCCTCACAGGCATCAAGAAAAGGTTGGACAAGTGTTCGAAAGGTTTATGGGTGGATCAACTCCCTAATGTGTTGTGGAACTACCGCACAAGCAAGCGGACGCCCACCGGGGAGTCCCCTTTCAATCTTACTTATGGGGCCGAGGCCGTGATACCCCTCGAGGTCGGAATACCTTCCCCTCGGCTCACAGCCTTTGACGAAGCACAAAATTCCAGGGACCTCAGAGGGAACTTGGACCTGATAGATGAACTGAGGGAAAGGGCATCGATTCGGCAGCAGAATTATCGAAGAAAGGTCGAGCTAGCGTACAACAAAAAGGTCCGACCCGCCGACCATAAGCAAGGAGATCTGGTCTTGAGAAAGCTAGCCATATCCCTCCCCAGTCAGAAGAGCAAGCTGGCTCCGAACTGGGAAGGTCCGTACCGGATCACAAAGGTTGTTCGGCCTGGGGCATACCGTCTCGAAGACATGGAGGGCAGAGAACTTCCGAGGACCTGGAATGCCGACCACCTCCTAAAATACCAAGAGAGCGTTCCGACGCCACTCTAAGTAACAAGGAGTATCGAGCCATTCCAATCCTCCGACTTGTAACCCATTTTTTCATAAATTATGCTATGTAAAACGGTTCGCCGTCAATGATTAATAAAGAAAGCTTTCGCATGTTCTTAATTTCACGTGTTTCTCTTCCCCCTTGTCAACTGTTTCTTTTCACATTACTTCAACCGATGGTTCGGAGTCCAAGACTCGGCTCGACTTTACCTCCTCGGCTCGTCTCTGGACGAACCAGGGGTAGATCGCCGTTCGGAATTGCTCCCACAGCCGTTGAACTATACCGATGGTTCGGAGTCCAAGACTCGGCTCGACTTTACCTCCTGGGCTCGTCTCCGGACGAACCAGGGGTAGATCGCCGTTCGGAATTGCTCCCACAACCGTTGAACTATACTGATGGTTCGGAGTCCAACACTCGGCTCGACTTTACCTCCTCGGCTCGTCTCCGGACGAACCAGGGGTAAATCGCCGTTCGGAATTGCTCCTACAGCCGTTGAACTATACCGATGGTTCGGAGTCCAACACTCGGCTCGACTTTACCTCCTCGGCTCGTCTCCGGACGAGCCAGGGGTAGACCGCCGTTCGGAATTGCTCCCACAGCCGTCGAGCTCCAACGATGGTCCCGGGGGCCAACACTTGGTTCCCAGTCCATCTAAACTACCTCGGTAGATCGATGCCGGACCTTCGTTCGAACACAAAAGTCCGAACTCTCCTAACTGTTAGCCGAAGACCGAAGACCCACAAATTCGGTCGGCTCCCGAGCAAGTGCCTTCCCGAGCGTGTAAACGGGGAAAACACACTTTCCCCTCAACTTTCGTGCGTGATCTCGATCAGACGGCTCAGATCATGCCACTTGCGCAAAACGACAAGATAACGTTTTCTTGGGAACTGAGCCGCCTCGAGATTCGCGCCTATGTTCGACGGCTCTGATCTCGCCACCTGCTCTAAGCGACAAAATAGCACTTTCTTGGGTACAGAGCCGCCTAGGGATTCGTGCCGTACCGTGTCAGAACTACTAAACGACAAAGTGCCGTACCCCTGGGGATCCATTCGGCTAAACAGACACGCTCAGTTCAAAGATCTCGGCATAACCAATAGAGTTATAAACAAAGACAAACATACAAAGCAACGAAAGGGAATTTTATTAATTGTCGGCGCGTAGTACAAAACATTCCATTACAAAGTGTTGGCAAACAAAACATACAATGCCCGACCCACTGCACTTGTCTCTCATAAGAAAGCATCCTCACCATACTGTTCGTCCTCCTCGGCTGGCAGCTCCTCTGCCTCCCCCCGGAGCTTCGCCATTACAGCTTGCAAGTGCCGCATCTCCGAGAGCAAGTCATCCCGCTCGGCAATAATCTTCGACTGAATGTGCCGAATGCTTTTGACCCGAAGAGCGTTGCTGAATGCGGTCTGCGAGTCTTCATCCTCTCCTGCGGGGCTCAGCTCGACGATCTTATTCTCCAAGCGTTGGATCTCGGCTTCCCGGAGACTGAGGACCAACGAAAGGTGGTCCCACTCACTCTCGGCTCGGCGTAACTTCATATCGGCGCTCCTGGGGCTCAGAACCACCGTTCCAGAGGTGGCCTCGGATTCGGAGTCATCATTCGAACGCTCGGAGTCCGAGCCATGGATCGTTACCACGAGCTAAAAAGAGGGAAAAAAGAAAAGCACAATTTCAATACAATGCCGATGTCTAACACTTGAAAACTTCCCGAAAAAAGATTCACATTCAGACATGATAGTGTTACAGACAGCCGAACCGACCCCATTATTAGGTTCTTACAACAATCAACAAAAATAGGAAAACGACAGAATCAGAGCCTCTTCGGAAGGGGAATGCTTCGGTTTAGGGAAACACGAGGACGACGAGGTCTGCCCTCCGAACCCGACCCTAAACCAACGAAGCGCGACCCCCCTTCGCTGCTAGCTCTAACTGCGACGCCGGCCGAAGCCCCGCTCGACGAGGCGGCCGCACTACTCTGAGCGTCGGCTGGACTCCGCCTGGTCAACGGCGAGCGCATCGCAAGTTCGTGAAACGTAATCCCCCTCTCGCTTTCTTCGCGAGTGCACGAAGTGCTGCGAACGTTAGCCCTGACCGGTGTCGGCTTGAGCGACGCGATCTCTTCCTCCAGTTCGATAATCCTATCCCTCAAGACGTCGTCCTTCGCCAACTTCTTCGGTCGAGGGGCCGTCAACGAGCCCGAGGCATTGGCATTATCAGTCGCGAGCCGTCGGTAATAGGTGACTTCAATCCCCCTATCTATTGTGATCCTTCTGAGCCTGTCGACTTCGGCCGATAGCCTCTTGCGCTCAGTTGACGCTTTCTCCAGTTCGGAAGCCAGCTTTTCCCTCTCCGCCGAATGTTCTTTTTCCGCTAGCTCCAAGTATTGGACCTCGGCCAAAAGGTCGTCATTCTTCTGCTCGGCGGCAGTAAGCTCTCTACGGAGATTCTCGACTTTGCCTTCGGGATGGGGAGCTGAAGAGCGCTTCCGATACTGGTACAGCTCGCGACCATACCTCCGCAGAGCCGCCTTTGTATCCTCCAGCTTGCCGAGAAGGAGATATCGATTATACCGGCTCTGAAAGAGCTCGTCCTTCGTTTTCGCCAGCTCCTCCCGAAGGTATTCAACCTCCGTGATCGGACCGAATCTCACCTGAAATGCAGAGATAAATCCGAGGTCCAACACTTGGAGAAATTTACGCCAAAACAAACACTAAGTTCGAGACTCAACACTTGGGCAAATTTTGGCCAAACAAAACATTTTTTCATTCAAAATTCAAAGAGATCTACAACAGCGGTGGCCAGTCCGCAGTTAGGCTTACAAAAACAAAAACAAAAAAAAAAAAGGAAAAGAAGACAACCGAGTCAGGGGTCGACCTTTTTGTCGTTCGGGTCCGTCGACCCCTCGGCCTTGTCCTCGCCCTCGCCTCCGCCTCCTCCTTCGCTCCAGCTCTCCTCCTCGAAGTCATCCTCCTTCTCCTCCTCGGCCGCGGCCTTCCACGGGTCCTCGACAGGTTCCGTCTCCCCCTCGGGGCCGATCAACCTCTCGGGGACAACCTCCTCCCCTTCCACGAGGTCGTAGAAGTTGTAGGAGGACGTGTCGAAGCCCGGGTTCTTGGCGACCACATGTTGCAAGGCTCGGCCATAGGCATCCACCATATTCTGGAGCATGTGCATCGCGGCCTCCTCCTGCACGGCTTTCTTCACCCTCTTCACCTTCCTAAGGTGTTTGGCCTTGATCTTCTCGGCCCTCTTCCGAGCGTCCTCCGCCTCCGACCGAGCCTTGGCCAGCTCCTCCCTCAGGTCGGCAGCCTCCTTCACCGACGCCTCGAGCTTGGCCGCCGAATCCTTCAGCTCGGCCGCCTCCTTCTCCGAGGCCTCGAGCTTGGCCGCCGTATCCTTTGACAGCTGAACAGCATCGGCCAGCTGCTTCTCCAGCCCCTCCACTTCGGTGGCCCTCTTCGTCGAAAGAAGCAGCTCGGAATCAAGCCGCTTCGCGACCTTGACGCGTTCCGCCCTCTCCTTCTCCTTCTCCTGATCCTTCTTCGCCAACTCCTCGACCAAAAAATTGAAGTGGCAGAAGGTCTGGAAGAGAACAGCTACCGCGACAGCTAGCAACACCACCAGAGAGCTAAAAACTTCGAAGCGGAGTAAAAACTGAAGAGAGAGAGTAAAAGTGAAAAGTGAGACTTGGTCTTAGGGGGGGGGGGTGAAGATTTATAGTAAAATTGGGACGTCCCTTGGACTTCCAATGAAAGTTCGCGACTGTTGGGCTGCTCTCGAAACGTCGCGAAGGCCCATCACCACTACCTCTCTCACCAAGTCAACTGGCTCGGCTCCAGGGGTTCCAAATTTGAGCTACAAGCGATCCGAACACGCCGGCAGTAGGATCCGATCGGAATCCGAGCAAGTGCCTTCCCGAGCTGGTAAACGGGGAAAACTCACTTTCCCCTCAACTTTCGCGCCTGATCTCGATCAGACGGCTCAGATCTCGCCAAGAGCACTAAACGACAAGATAGTGTTTTCTTGGGAGCTGCGCCCGTCTTGAGATGCGCGCCATCATCCAACGGCTCAAGGTGCACCACGTCACTCGGACGACTGAACCCTCGGACGCCTCACCTATGCCTAGAAGAACCTGGAAAAATTTTGATTCAGTTTTGAGGTGCCGCCCTCGGCGGGCGCCCCCCGGGTCCCGTGCTTCAGTCGGTATTCCGCCGACCCACGGGCCCCGGTCGGGAACAGACCGGCACTCCCCCCATCTCTAACTCCCCCGGGCTGACATCCATCAGAAGCCATCAGCCCAGAAGGAAGACAGAGATGAGAGGAGACCCATCAACACTCAGAGATCAAGAGAAACGCACCGTTCCGAGCTAGTTGTTTCCAACTGGAAGGCACGGCTTGTCAGAGGGCTCTGACCGCAGCGCCTTCACAGTTGCAAACAACAGACTCGGACGGTCCAGAAGCCCGAGCTGCAACTCATGATGAAGCGCACCATCCCGAGCTAGTTGGCTGCAACTGGAAGGCCCGGTTTGTCAGAAGACTCTGGCAGCGGCGCCTTCACAGTTGCAACAAACGGACTCGGATGGCCCGGAGACCGGCATCGGACATGGATCATCACTCTCTCACCAAGACCTCCGCTCACTTCGACACTCACTTTGGAGCAACCAAAGAAAGCAGAAGATCTTGGTGAGAGAACGACCACCCGTCCTTCCGAAAAGACCCACACACCCCGGTCCGGACTATGGTCGTCGCCTCTACTGCCTTATCCCCTCCCGCTCCTGACATCCCCTTCGGAGCAGTGAGGAACGGGAGAAGAATAAGACAACAGAGCGACCACCCGTCCTTCTGAAGTAACTCATCCCTCGGATCTGGACCACGGTCGTCGCCACTACTACCTCGTCCCCCCTCGCTCCTAACATCCGCTTTGGGGCCGTCAGGAACAAAGGGAAAACCAGGCAGAAGAGCGACCACCTCTCCGGACCTCAAGAGAAAAGCTACCCAAGGCAGATGCCTCCGAGGTCTGAAACTCAATGTTGATTGCGATTGAAATGACAAGGAGAGTGGGGTACTTATAGCCTGCCTCCAAGAACCCGCCATTATGACCCTCGGAAGTTGAAACGCCACGCGTTAAATTAAAGGAATTATCCTTAATGACATCGGGAAGGCGAAACGCCACACAAGCCACGAAGCACCATTAATACCATTAGGAACAGAGCCATCTCAGATTGCCAAAAACCACAGGCCCTCGGTCGGCTGCCGAGCAAGTGCCTTCCCGAGCGTGTAAACGGGGAAAACTCACTTTCCCCTCAACTTTCGCGTCTGATCTCAATCAGACGGCCCAGATCTCGCCGAGAGCACTAAAAGACAAGATAGTATTTTCTTGGGAGCTACGCCCGTCTCGAGATGTGTGCCGACATCCAACAGCTCAGATAGCGCCACGTCGCTCGGCCTGCCGAACCCCCCTGCCTTCGGTCGGCAGCCGAGCAAGTGCCTTCCCGAGCTGGTAAATGGAGAAAAAAAGACACCGAGCCACGTGGACCGCTGGATCTCTCAGAAATTCGCGCTCCCAATGATGAACAGCCCAGATTGCGCCACATGCGCTAAACGACAAGATAGTGTTTTCTTGGGGACCGCGCCCGTCCCAAGATGCGCACCAGCATCCGACAGCTCAGACAGCGCCACGTCGCTCGGCCTGCCGGACCCCCTGCCTCCGGTCGGCAGCCGAGCAAGCGCCTTTCCGAGCTCGTAAACGGAGAAAAATGCTGCCAAGTGGTAACAGCCGTCAGATCTTTCCGAAGTTCGCGCCCGTCCATGATCAACGGCTCAGATCGAGCCACGCCATTAATCGGTATTTAAATCGTTTTTTATTTATTTAAATCGTTTTATTTATTTAAAAACTGCGAAAAAATTGCTAAAAATTCGGAAAAATTAACCAAAAATTCTGGAGAATAATTGAAAATTTGGGGGCACATTTTCGAACCCCTGAACGAACAATTATCGCCCAGAATGTACAGTTAAGGCCCCCGAACGACTAGCGAACACGTCGCAAAATTAAATAAATAGTCCGAAAAAATAGATAAAAACCCTTAAATACCCGATGTGACCAGAGAACAGCCAGTGGCGTCAAAAGTTACCTCACTACCCCCTTTCTAGATTCAAAATCCCACATTTGGACTCCGATACAACTCCATCAGCCATGGAAACAGCTGAACTACTCCTCAAAGTCTGATCACGCTCAGTCTTTAGGAGTGGGGGGCTCGTGATATGGCTAAAATTGGGGTTAAATCGGGACCGTCCAGATCGAGCACGGATCTTGAAGCACGGGGGTAAAAAGGTAATTTCACATACAGATGGATCCAAAACGGGTATTGGGTCTCCCTCTCACAGAACCAACCATTCGCAAATGGACCCACTTCAACTGGGCACGGGTCCCGACCCGATACAAGCCCGGTCCATCAAGAGGAGAATCAGGCCACTGATTTGATTAAATCAAATCAATAAGCCTGATTAGCTCTCACCAGGGAATCAAGGCCTAATTTCCTAAAACAGAATAGGAGGATTTTGCTCCTGACTGTTAGGCAGGAAATCAGGACCCTAATCATTCCAAAGGCGACTATAAATACAACCCCTATACCACCAAGACCAGGTTAATCACTTTTTGACCACTTAAGCTCTTAATCTTTTTCCTGATTACTGACAAGAGCGTCGGAGGGTGCGTCGCCGGAATCAACCCCGGTGTCTCGCACTTCCTTGCAGGTCACGGCAGGAGCAAGAAGGCCGAGTCAACTGTTCAGGCTTTTTCCCGGACTCACAAATTCTATCTGTTTACCCCCACACCGAAATCAGCGGTAACAGCATGCTTGATGAGCCAAGACATGGCGTGGGGTTTCCCTCCAGGGTCCAGTGCACGTGCTTGTACTCATAGATCATCTAGGATACTCATCGTAATTACAGTAGTAGATTAAGTCATGGCGAGGGATTGAACCCTACAAAAATGAAGAACGATTAAGAAGCTTGCCCTCGGACCTATGTAGTATGGGATGCATAGAATCCGAATAAGTGCGCATTAGTGTCATGTAAATTAAATCATTGCATTAAGGATTAAGTGCACAATCACGACACGACATCATTAAGATCTTTCCCCTTTTCTTTTATTTTGATATGTGGAACAAGTTTGTGATCTTTTAAGAAATGAGAATCGTTATACTGTTTCTGGCATAGAGAGGATGGCCATGTATAATTATCGTCGGTTGAATAAACTGACGTACCCACAGTTTTGTATGCAGGATAAATGACATGTTAAAGGTTAAAGAGGAATGGATGCATAAAGATTTTACCATGTTGTTGTACATTTATTTAAATGTTGTAAAATTTTACTTCCGCTGTGCAAATGTAAATGTAATATATGATGTAAACTCTGATGTAAAGTGAAAAGTTTGATTTCCTTGTAAAATTGTACTCTGAAAAGCGAAAAGATCCTGTAGAACATCTCGAATTCAGTATATTTGGGATTCGAAGCGTTACAAATATTCTCTTCCAAACCTATAGTCTAATAGTATTATCTAGTAGTATTTTGTGAGTTAAAAGATTGAGTTGTGAGTGGGTATTGTGCTTGCTTTCAATCAAGAAGGAGAGGCCGGCTATTCAAAGGAGGAGAGCTCGGGTTGGTGCTTTTGGAGGCTTGTGCGCGCGTGTACAAGGAGGAGAAGCATTTCGTTGCAAGTACATTCGTATAGGAGACCACTAGTTATAATTTCTTCAACAAGGTGGGTAAAATTTTCCCTATTTCTAAAGTAGGAAGGCATGCTAGTTTAATTAGAAAGAATGAAGCATGAAAATGACTAAGAAGAGCACACTTTAATTGGGAAAAATGACTTCTTGAATGATTGAAATGTGGACATACAAATTTATATGTGGTTCTATTATTTGAGTTGTATGTGAATTGATTAGAATCATGGATTGATTGATAGAAAACACATTTATTGCCATCAAGCATTACACACAAAAGTTAGTAGGTTGATTATACCATTTCATGTGTTAAATAGATCCTTGGTGTTGATATGGGCATGAGTAAATTAAAATATGTGTTTGATGTTAGGTAAATAATTAAAGTCAGAGAATTAAGGTGAAAATTTATTGACAAAAAGATTAGCATGCTACAATGCGAAGAAATGTCGAAAAAAGAAGAAATGTAGTATTATAATGTATAATTTGAATTAGTGTATGAAAATACGTTTTAATTATTACAAAAATTATTTTGCTCATACTGGTATGTAAATTATGTGAAGTAGTATTAATCTGGAGTTGTACAGTAATTTTTATGAAGACCAAATGAAATTGGGACTAGTTGAACATCGAAATGTTCTAAATAACAGAGAGCACGGGTTAAATGAATATGAAATTATATTAGTGACAACCTGAGCACGTAGCTCAAGTGGTCATAGGGTGCGGTTGGGTTCCCTGTGGCGATCGGTTCGAATCCTCTGACCAACACATTTTATTCCATGATTTTTTTTAAATAAAAGAAGAGCAGCAGCCGAGAGCTCTTATGGCTCTCAGCGCCTCTTTATGACGCCAGTAGCAACCGGCCTAGTGGTCTGTGCTCTGGGCTGTGTTCTCGGGGGTGCTGGGTTCGAATCTTGCCCTCAGCAAGATTGAAAAAAAAATATTTTTTGGGGTTTTAATTGTCCAAAAATTATGAAAAAAATATGGTTATTCTCCTAAAAATATAAGGGACTTTATAAAAATAATTTGGGAATTATTTGCATGGAATAAACTATGATTTGAGAATAAAAGCATAAATAGAACTATGGTTCTATATATATACTTTGTGAAAAATTATAACTTACAAGAAGAAATTGAAATGAAGGATTAGAAGATTAATTTGGCAAAAAGGAATTTTAGTGTGTGACATGATGCAATTTATTCTCATTTGAGAATAATGTGGAAAATATGAATTGTGAATATTCGTAGTGATGTGAAATTTTGATGTGAAGTGATAATTGATAAAGCGTATGAATTTCATGTATAGTTATGGACTATTTGAACGAATTAGAAATCATAATTTGAAAAGAGAATTATTTTTGAGTATGATGACTCAACATGGAAATTTGTGAATTGGAAAGGCTCATTTTGGAAATTATGAATTGAAAATTGAAACAAAAGGAGTAGCTAAGTCTCCCCCGGCATTTGGAAATAAATGACATGAAAATTTGAAATGACAGACCAAGGTTGGTCATGTTTGAATGAATGAATAAGTCCGGTTTAGTGGAGAGGCTAACTCTAGAGATTTGATTTTTGTTCGTGATTTTGATAAAAACTAAGGATTAGTACATAGTGGAGACATGATGAAAGTAGGAGAAAAACATGAGTATGGGGGCCATCGGATTAGCGGTGTGAGAGTGATCCACAGGCTGCCTGCTTGATGCCTCAAGACATGGCGTGGGCACTACTCCAGAATTATCATCCCGGTGGCGACGCTTGTGGGATGTTCGAGTGGCTATGGGTGGTGCCATTGTTCCATGGCGGAGGCTGAATTGTCCATAGGTTGCCTGCTCGATGCGTCGTGTCAGTGCGTGAGATTTCCCTCCAGGCTGCCTGGACATGGGCTCATAGATCATAGGACATCTAAGATACCTACCGTAGTTACAGTAGTAGTTTAAGTCATGGCGAGGGATTGAACCCTACAAAGATGAAGAACGATTAAGGGCTTGCCCTCGGACTTATGTAGTATGGGATGCATAAAATCCGAACAAGTGCGCATTAGTGCCATGTAACATAAATAAATGCATTAAGGACTAAGTGCACAATCACAACACGACATCAATAGGGTAGTCCCTAGTTTGAAATGTGACAAGTTTGTGTTTGCTAAATATGGAAAATTAAGTTATACTATTTCCGGCATAGAGATGATGGCCGTGTATAATGATCGTCGGTTGAATAAACTGACGTACCCACAGTCTTATATGCAGGTAAATGGCATGTTAAAGATTAAAGAGGAATGGATGCTTAAAGATTATACCATGTTGTTGTACATTTATTTAATTGTTGTAAATTTTACTTCTGCTGTGCAAAAGAAAAATGTAATATTTATTTAAACTCTGATATAAAGTGAAAAGTTCAAATTTTCTTGTAAAATTGTACTAAAGGAAGCGGAAAGATCCTGTAGAACATCTCGAATTCAGTGTATTTGGGATTCGGGGCGTTACATATATATATATATATATATATATATATATATATATATATCTTCTATTACAAATGGGTCTGTTTGCATTTATATATATCTTCTATTACAAATGGGTATGTTTGCATGGACCCGTTGCGAACGGCGATCTGAGCCTTTAGATCTAGATCCAACGGCTCAAATCCGAACTGATTTTTTTGTTTGATTATTCTGCCTTAGAACGTCGTTGGCAACGATGGGCTAAGTTATTATTTTTTAAAAAAAAATTATAACTTAGCCCGTCGTTGCCTGATTTGTCTAATTTTTATATAAATATTTGTACTCATTTACCCATAAAAATTGCTTGTATTCATCTATCATGTTAATAATTTATCTTATTTCCATAGATTTCAGTTAATTAACTATTTTTGAAGGAATAAGAATTTTTGATGCAAAAGGTGAAGATTTTCGGTAAAAATCAACAAACAAAACAAGGAGAGTGATTGATTAATTTTTATTGTTTTGTTGAATTTTAAATTTTACAATTTGGCCATGTGAAAAGCAAAATAGAAATTTTAATTGCCATAATTAGAGGGTGAAAAAGAAATAAACAAATTTAAAAGGTTTTAATTGAGCTAATGTGATTATTAGTTAGTTTAATTTATTTAAACTAATTAATTTTAATTTTATTTAAATTCTAAATTCTGGTATTATTTTGTATGTGTGTGCAACACGTGTTTCAAGAAAAAGAAAGAGAAGAAAAAGAAGCAAGAAATAAAGATCAAATCAAATAAGGAAAGAAATAAATAAAGATTTGGGGTTTTCTGCAAAAATAAACCATAATCCCCACGTTCCTTCGCCTATAAATACAATAGCAAAACAAGAGAAGAATGGCATGCAAAACAAAGGAAGATTGATGGCTACTTTCAATTAAAAAAAACGAAACCCGAGGTTGGCTCTTGACACACATGCAAGCAGAGAGACAAGGGCTGACTTGTGGCGCTCAGAAATCAAGGCAAATAGCAACAGAGTTCTCCTCTATTGATGCTGACGTGGGGCTTCGGCTTGTGGTTCGAGGACAGCACACGCAAGCAGAGAGACAGGGGCTGACGATGACGTGGGCGCACTGTTCGATGCAAGAGAGAGAAACAAAGGGGCTGACTGTTTTGGGTGCTCTAATTTGCGGCTCGACTTTTGAGGCGTTGGTTTGCAAAGTTTTTTTTGTTTACAAAAACAGTTCTTCTGTATCTCTTTTCTTCTTCTAATTTTATTATGCAATCCATGAATAAGTTTTTAATTTCAATTTTATTGTGAACTAAATTTTATTTTTTTAGGACTTCGATGTAGCCTAATTTTGAGAACACAATTTTAATTCCATATTATTTTTCTTTTTTTCCATGGTTGTGTGTTTGATTTTTATTCTTAATGCTTACAATTGTTTGGCCAACTTTTTTATGATTTATTAAATCATGGAGAGACCGAACTGGTAATTTGTGATTTTGAATTAATAAAATTAAACACTGTTATAAGAGCTAACCACTGTTAATGTGACCGTTAAGAAATCCATAGATCTTAATGAATTTTCAATTAGTAATTTGTGCATGAAGTATGACAAATAATTAGTTGATAATATTTTTGATATTGCTTGAGAGAGAATATTGAATACTTTGGAAATTTTGGTCTACAATTTGGAAAAATAATATTTTTGTTCACATGGCGTTATAAATTCTGTGGGATTAACTAGGTTTAAATCAAAAGCCCTAGAATTAGTTTTGAATGACAAAATTTCAGATTCCGCTCCTTTTAATTAATTTAGTTAGTTTTTTTAGATTAATTTGATTTAGTTGCTTTCTTTATTGAATTTCGATTTTCCAAATAGTAGTTAATCTAGTAAATTTCAGTACTCAGTAAAATAATTAGTTCTTGTGGGTTCGACACTCTTTTCACTTAACTATACTACTTTTTGCGATTTTGTACACTTGCAAATAATTCACACCATTGCCAACGATGGTCTAAGGCAAAATAATCACTTTTTTTTTTGAACTCTATCTTCTTTCTCTCACTCTCTCCTTTCTCTATTTTTCTTCTTCCCCGATCTAAACCATCGTAACCCCACTAAATCCGACCCCCTCTCCCTCCAGCGAATCCTCCTCTCTCACTTCACTCTCTCACTCAGCATCGTTTCCTCGTTGGCACACACTCTCTCTCTCTTCCGAAGTACCTCCCCAACCCAAAAAACCCTAACCCGGTTGCTGCTGCTCCTCCTCCTCCGTCCACTCCTACTGTGCCTCCTCCATTCCCACACTCTCCTTCACTCCCAATCTTCGAAATCACTCCTCCGCCAATCTTCTAACGCAAATCGGAACCCTAGTTCGGCGACAACACCTGGATTGAAAAAATTCGCAGTAGTGTAAGGTAATGACTTCTACCTTACTAATGACTTCGTAATTGTATTTGTGACTTACTAGATTTGAAAAATTACTTGAATTGATTAAATTAGGCCAATAATTTTGTATATATAGTAGTTTGCATGTAGTTTTTTGATCATTTTAGACGTTGGAATTTTAGTTGTAGTTGTAGTTGTAGCTATTTGCTCATTTATTTGTATTATCAATTGTTCGATATTAATAAAACCGCATAAACTGTCCAAAAAAAATCTAAAACTTTGCAGGTTGGTCGGATTCTCACTACACAAGCCATCGCAACTTGTAGAACTAAATTCGACTTACGATTTGAGAGATACGGCCGTGTATCGCTTTTGGTGAAAAAAAACTAAAATAACGCGGTACACAGTTGTATCTCGCAAACCGTGAGTTGAAACTCATTTCTACAAGTTGTGTAGCCTTGTGTTAAGTGAATTCGATCAATTTGCAAAGTTTGAATTTTTTGATGTCATTCGTACGGTTTTCTCAAGTTTTTTGAACAAGAACAAACAAACTAGAAAATTTTTTAGTACGGTTTGAATTTTTTGATGTCATTCGTACGGTTTTCTCAAGTTTTTTGAACAAGAACAAACAAACTAGAAAATTTTTTAGTACGGTTACACTAGAAAATCCTACAAACGATCTCCAAAAGTCACGAAACTTTTCGATTGGAATCACGTAACACAAGCCACCACAACTTGTAGAAATGATTTTCGAATCACGGTTTAAAAGATATGGCCATGTATCGCTTTTGGTGAACAAAAACTAAAATAAAGCGGTACACGGTCGTATCTCGCAAATTGTGACTCAAAACTCACTTCTACAAGTTCCTTTGCCTTGTGTTACATGAATTCAACTAAGTTGTAAAGTTTTTAAATTTTTTGATGTCGTTTGTGTAGTTTTCTCATGTTTCTCGAATAAGAACAAATAAAATAAGAAAATTTTTAGTACGGTTACACTAGAAAATCCTACAAACAACCTCCAAAAATTACAAAACTTTGCAAGTATGTTGGACTCACATAACACAAGCTACCTCAACTTGTAGAAGTGATTTTCGACTCACGATTTGAGAGATACAGCCATATATCACTTTGGTGAACACAAACTAATATAATGCGGTACATGGCCGTATCTCGCAAACCGTGAGTCGAAACTCACTTCTACAAGTTGCATTGCCTTGTGTTACGTGAATTCGATCAAGTTGCAAAGTTTTTTGAATTTTTTGATGTCGTTTATGCGATTTTCTCACGTTTCTCGATCAAGAACAAATGAACTAAGAAATATTTTAGTACGGTTATACAAAAAACCCCTACAAACGACCTCAAAAAATTATGAAACTTTGCGAGTAGGTTGGACTCACGTAACACAAGTCAACGCAATTTATAAAAGTTAGTTTCGACTCACAGTTTGAGAGATATAGATTTGTACCTTTTTTTGTGGACCCAAAGCAATATACGGCCGTATCTTGCAAACCGTATGTCGAAAATCACTTCTACAAGTTGTATTAGTTTGTGTGGGGTTGGTCCGACCGACTCGCAAAGTTTCAAAATTTTTGGAGGTCGTTTTGCATTTTTTATATCATTCATCGTAACCACAACAACTTAAATAAGTAATTTTTGAAAATTTGAAACTAGATCCTAGAAAAACCTCACAAACGACAATCAAAAATTCTGAAAATTTTTGAGTAGGTTGGACTCAACCCAAACAAGCCAACGCAAATTGTAGAAGTGAGTTTTGACAAACAGTTTGCATGATACGACCGTGTACTGCTTTATTTTGGTTTTTGTTGACCTAAAGCGATACACGGCCGTATCTTGCAAATCGTCTGTCAAAAATTACTTGTACAGGTTCCGTTGGCTTGTGTGGGGTGAGCCTGACCCACTCGCAAAAGTTTTGCCCTTTATCCGTTTCATTTGTGCGTTTCTTCACATTTTTTCTTTGTTTACTGTTTATAGAGTAATGACTTAATAATTAACCTTATGCTTATTGTTGGTATATAAAATGGGTAGAACGAGGTGAACGAGAAGCCCTTCTGTTAGCGCTAGTGGCATACCATTTACAGAGGTAAGATTGATTATTATTATTAGTTTAAATACGAATATGTAACATTATTTTTTTAATACCAAGATTTGTATTTGTCCTTGAAGGTTGTTGGTCGTCATTCTTCATCTGCCGAGGTCGGTCCTTCGTCTTCTATCAAACTTACACCTCCAGGACCATTGGAATCAAGCGTACTCACGTTGCAATCCATACACAAATCCGAAGCCGTGTGGAATGGATCCGCAAAGAAGTGTAATTTTTGGAAGCATGCGGTTATTCCCATGGACCCTGTATTGTTCCATACTTAGTCGAAGCTGGTTTTTATAGAGATCGATTTATGGGGAGTGTGAAGCTTTATCTTCCTTTACTTACATCTCTTATGGAGCGATGGAGGCCGAAGACACACACATTTCTTCTACTGGTAGGAGAGATAACCATCACTCTCCAAGATTTAGCAATGATTACTGATCCTCCGATAGGTGGGGTCGCCGTGACGGAGAACATGGACTTTGACCAAGTGGAAGTTGTTCGTGATTTGTTCGGTATCGACTTGGAAGTGATGTTAGATAAAAAGAAAGATGGCGTTGAAGATAAAATTGTTAAAGATATTCCGTTAGATCATGATCCAGATGTAATAGAGCAATCCATAGACCAGGCTAAATGTGAAGTCAAAAATGCTTTTTGGGATGAAGTATTTGAGGGTAAATCACTCCGACTTAGTTGGTTGAAATACCAATTCGAAGATTATTTGACTGATGATTCCGATGAGGAAGTCGTAGGTTACTATGCGCGTGCATACATATTCATTTTGATGGGGGATGTGATCTTCCCAAACTCATCCGGTTCGAGTGTGCCACTCATGTATTTATGCTTGTTAGAACAGTTCAGTAGGCCGGCCGTTACAGTTGGGGGAGTGTGGCCTTGGCATCGTTGTATAGAAATTTATGCTCATGTGTATTAGGTTCCGTATAAATTGGTGGCCCGATAGTTTTGTTACAAATCTGGAGTTAGGAGTGCATCCATATTGGTTCTCCCTATATGACTGAGCCAACAGTAGATTGGTTGGCCGAAGCATCGTACGCAGAGATGTTGCCTTCTTTAGGAGTGTATTGGGCAGGGCGGCACACGTGGATCGATAACCCACGCACATCTCTCACATACTACAGAGATGAGTTGGATAATTTGCGCTACGAGTTTGTCAATTGGGTTCCGTACACCCCCGACAGGTTGGAACGAGTTCTACCAGTATGTTTGGCTAGCGAGCTTTGGTTGACGGCTGTCCCACTTATCAACTTTCTATTGTCGATTGCCAATATTCGGATAGAGTGATGCAGTAATTCGGGTATCAGCAGAAGATTTCTGAAGCCCGCTCGTACGATAAAAAATTACACGAGATGAAAGGAACGGGTCGCGTGCCCAACTTTGAATGGGTGGATATTCACCGGTACATGTGGCCAATTGGAACACCTTACGGTATCATATGTGACCCAATATGTTGTATATTGTTGTACCTTACGATGGCCTCTTCCAACAGGTGTATAAGATGTGGTACAAACGCATTACAAGATTGTATGTATCTCTACAATCCGCTATACTTGCCAAAGTCCAGATTCTGATTCCCCTAACCGGGGAGGAACCACCACCGGCATATTCCTCTTCACAACCAATGTATCAACCGAAGGTCGACGTATCGGAACATGATTAGTCTAACTTTACATATTTTCATATATTCTGTATGCATGTATTGTTATTTGAAGATGTGATGATTATATAGATAATGTTGATTAATTTGTAAATTTCAACCTAATGTAGATTGAAAACACATGAGACACTGTTCGGATAGTTTCTCATACGCTAAAGAGTAGGGTACCCGAGATCGTGAAGGATATAGTGCGGGAGGTTCTTAAACTGTGCTGCCTCACTCTTGAAGATGAAGGTGAAGATCCCAAACTTGGTTCATATTTACAAGCTAACGTGAAAAGGACAAGAATTCACATCGCCGATCCACAACAACTGCAACAACAAGAACCAACAGATGTAGGTGAGGAGGAGCAGTGGTCAGAAGACCCCCCATCCCCCGAGACACAAGTTAAACGGTGAAATCCCCCATGAAAGAGGAACAAGCTGGATCAGTACACACTAAGTGGAAGCAAATCGCATGGTCGAAAGAGGTAGTGGCTTGTACATCTTCTTTATTATTAGTTTTGTATTCGTCTTATGATTTCGTTCCTTATCTTTTTTGTACATATTTTTCTATGCTTTTGTCAATTATGTAAATGAATTGAAGCGGTTGTACAAGGAAAGTCGGCTACGTGTGTAATTTTTTTGTTATTCGTGAATTAAATGTATTGATCCAGATTTATGTACATATTCGTTAAATTTGTATCTTGGGCTTATATATTTATATTCGACTTTTTTTGTCATAGTTTGTGTATGAAAGTTTTATTGTGGACTATTGTTGTTGTTACCGCATGAGATTGATGTATGCTATGATAATTGCTGTTACGGTTTTGGGTTATCATATTGGTGTACGTAACCAGCATACAGTTGTTTGGTTAAAATTTGTATGATATGGAGAAAGATGTATGTTGTTTTCACTGAAGTATGGTGTGTTAATTGTTTGTGTTCTTTTATAAAAAACATAATGTACCCCATGTTGTGCAATCTAGTTATCTAAATAAATAGATAATCTGGACACAAATTAAAACCTCGCAAGTGTACGAATCGTTTAGAGAAGCGTAGTGAAAAGCAAGGGTCGATCCCACAGAGATTGTAGAAATTAACTTACTAATCAATAAAAAGAAATAAGAATCTTGAAGTGTTGTTGTAAAAGAAATGAAAAGATTAAAAACTATATCAAGAAGTGCTGAATCACAAATATCTATTAAGTAGTTGGGTTTTTGATCTCCACCAATAGTCAATAATGCTAAGTCACCTTCTGTACTACTCTAATCACTCATGTTCATTCTTTTAAGGGCATGGTATCTACTCCTTAAAGTATTGTTTCCCTAAGCCAAGAATTAGGCATGGTATCTACTCTAATTCGTTTCTTTCCTTAAGTATTTAGCATGGTATCTACTAAGTCGCACTTAAAGAAAACATAAGAATAATGGAAACGAACAAACACTCGAAGTTCTAGAAATTGGTATCAGATCTAGATCCTTCAAGTTGATTAAACCAAGAATCCCTAAAGATTCCTGTGTTACAAGCTACGAGCACGAGATACGGGTCGTCTCTATACTCATATAACAGATTCAGATTTATACTATGCAAACTTGATAATCTCAGGTTCTGTATGGCAGTCGACTTGCTGTCACTCTCAGTCGACTGCTCTTAGAACTTCTGAACAAGTTTGTATATTATAAATCTATACCAATACTCTCAGGTTTAATCAATAAGTAACAGAATGGCATTCAGAAGAATATAAGCATTACATAACTACGGTTTCAATCTACCCAACTATGAAATTAGTTCCACATAATAAAACTTTTATTGACTAACAGTTTCGAATACATGATGAAAATAAAAACTAGAAAGAGAAGAAATAAACTGATGATGTTTGGTCCGAGAAGTCGACTTCTGTCACTCAGTCGACTGGTTTGTTGCTTCAGTGTACTCGATCTCCTTCTTCTTCGATGCTGATAGAATAATCCTCTTGGTTGATGATTTGATGATTCAGAAATTCCGTGATTCGGTCCCCCCAGAATAACGCCTCTTGGTTGATATTTGTGTCCAATGTTTACCTTTACGTCAAACGGCAACTTGAAATATGCAAAGCACTTTAAAGTTTGTGACTTGTTGAGTAATCGGGTGGATTCATCACAAATGTTTTGCATTCGCATAAAAAGGCAAGTGACGACTTAAAGAAGAGACGAAAAAAAACTCTAGTTTGCTACTCGGTTTGTAGTAGTGAGAAGGGATAATCACAGATTGAGTTGTTACATACTATAATTAAAATTAATTGCATGACAAATATGATTGGGTTTGGAGCTATGAATAGATAATTGCACTGGAGAAAGTGGGTATGCTTGTTTTTACTTTATTTACAATTGTTTATTTGCAATTTTGATGCTTGCATAATGAGAATTTTTGGTGTGATGGGTTGAGTCTACTATTATTTTCTCCTTGTTCATAATTTTACTTTTTGCTTGAGGACAAGCAAAAGCTAAGTTTGGGGCTATTTGATGAACTCAATAATATTCACATTTAGGAGCAATAATCTTAATGCAATTGGACATTTAAATGCTTTATATGTGGTATTTTACTCTTATTTTCTCTTTTCCACAGGAAACAGCCTAAAACAGCAAAACGAAGCAGATTCAGGATTTTGAGGAGGATACACAGAAACTGCACAACATAGGTCGACTGATTCCACCAACAGGCGACTGGACAGAGAGATTGATGGGGCTCGGCACAGTTGACTTACATCCAACACCAGTCGACTGCATCCAGCGGAGTGAAAAGATAAGATAATTGAAGATCCATCCTCATCTAAGTCCAAATCAAAATTAAGTTATCCAAACCCAGGTAATCTGCGAATAACAACTTCTCCAAACAATCAAAGCTAGAGACCGGGGATTGGCAAGAGCACGTGGTTAGCAGAAAAGGAAGAAAAGAAGAAAAGAGAAAGAAATAAAAGGCAGATCAAATAAGGAAGGAAATAAATAAAAGAAGAGGACTTTTCTGGAAAAAAAAAGTGCAAACCCTAATTCTCTTCCCGTGTTCTATAAATATCAACCAAGAGGCGTTATTCTGGGAGAACCGAATCATGGAATTTCTGAATCATCAAATCATCAACCAAGAGGATTATTCTATCAGCATCGAAGAAGAAGGAGATCGAGTACACTGAAGCAACAAACCAGTCGACTGAGTGACAGCAGTCGACTTCTCAGACCAAACATCATCAGTTTATTTATTCTCTTTCTAGTTTTTATTTTCATCATGTATTCGAAACTGTTAGTCAATAAAAGTTTTATTATGTGGAACTAATTTCATAGTTGGGTAGATTGAAACCGTAGTTATGTAATGCTTATATTCTTCTGAATGTCATTCTGTTACTTATTGATTAAACCTGAGAGTATTGGTATAGATTTATAATATACAAACTTGTTCAGAAGTTCTAAGAGCAGTCGACTGAGAGTGACAGCAAGTCGACTGCCATACAGAACCTGAGATTATCAAGTTTGCATAGTATAAATCTGAATCTGTTATATGAGTATAGAGACGACCCGTATCTCGTGCTCGTAGCTTGTAACACAGGAATCTTTAGGGATTCTTGGTTTAATCAACTTGAAGGATCTAGATCTGATACCAATTTCTAGAACTTCGAGTGTTTGTTCGTTTCCATTATTCTTATGTTTTCTTTAAGTGCGACTTAGTAGATACCATGCTAAATACTTAAGGAAAGAAACGAATTAGAGTAGATACCATGCCTAATTCTTGGCTTAGGGAAACAATACTTTAAGGAGTAGATACCATGCCCTTAAAAGAATGAACATGAGTGATTAGAGTAGTACAGAAGGTGACTTAGCATTATTGACTATTGGTGGAGATCAAAAACCCAACTACTTAATAGATATTTGTGATTCAGCACTTCTTGATATAGTTTTTAATTTTTTCATTTCTTTTAGAACAACACTTCAAGATTCTTATTTCTTTTTATTGATTAGTAAGTTAATTTCTACAATCTCTGTGGGATCGACCCTTGCTTTTCACTACGCTTCTCTAAACAATTCGTACACTTGCGAGGTTTTTAATTTGTGTCCAGATTATCTATTTATTTAGATAACTGGATTGTACGAGATACGGGTCGTCTCTATACTCATATAACAGATTCAGATTTGTAATATGCAAACTTGATAATCTCAGGTTCTGTATGGCAGTCGACTTGCTGTCACTCTCAGTCGACTGCTCTTAGAACTTCTGAACAAGTTTGTATATTATAAATCTATACCAATACTCTCAGGTTTAATCAATAAGTAACAAAATAGCATTCAGAAGAATATAAGCATTACATAACTACGGTTTCAATCTACCCAACTATGAAATTAGTTCCACATAATAAAACTTTTATTGACTAACAGTTTCGAATACATGATGAAAATAAAAACTAGAAAGAGAAGAAATAAACTGATGATGTTTGGTCCGAGAAGTCGACTGCTGTCACTCAGTCGACTGGTTTGTTGCTTCAGTGTACTCGATCTCCTTCTTCTTCGATGCTGATAGAATAATCCTCTTGGTTGATGATTTGATGATTCAGAAATTTCGTGATTCGGTCCCCCCAGAATAACGCCTCTTGGTTGATATTTATAGAACACGGGAAGAGAATTAGGGTTTACACTTTTTTTTCCAGAAAAGTCCTCTTCTTTTATTTATTTCCTTCCTTATTTGATCTGCCTTTTATTTCTTTCTCTTTTCTTCTTTTCTTCCTTTTCTGCTAACCACGTGCTCTTGCCAATCCCCGGTCTCTAGCTTTGATTGTTTGGAGAAGTTGTTATTCGCAGATTACCTGGGTTTGGATAACTTAATTTTGATTTGGATTTAGATGAGGATGGATCTTCAATTATCTTATCTTCTCACTCTGCTGGATGCAGTCGACTGGTGTTGGATGTAAGTCAACTGTTCCGAGCACCATCAATCTCTCTGTCCAGTCGCCTGTTGGTGGAATCAGTCGACCTATGCTGTGCAGTTTCTGTGTATCCTCCTCAAAATCCTGAATCTGCTTCGTTTTGCTGTTTTAGGCTGTTTCCTGTGGAAAAGAGAAAATAAGAGTAAAATACCATATATAAAGCATTTAAATGTCTAATTGCATTAAGATTATTGCTCCTAAATGTGAATATTATTGAGTTCATCACCCCATCGTCCACAATAACGGGTTAGATTATTTACCTAAAATTTGTTCATAACTGAAGCAAGTGAGCTTGAAGACTGGAAAAGTTTTCAACTTAACACGTTATTGGCGATAACGAGTTAACTGAGCTTAACCCGCCATCCACAACAACGAGTTAAGTTGGAAGATTTTAGAAGAAACTAATCTTAAGAAGTTGAATATTCTTCCACAAAGAGCAAGTAGAACTAGAAAAATCATTCAACTAAACCCATTATTGGTAATAACGGGTTAAGTGAACTTAACCCGTCATTCACAACAACAGGTTAAGTTGGAAGATTTTAGCAAAACTTGGTCTTAAGAAGTTGTATGTTCATCCACAAAGAGCAAGTAGAAATGGAAAAATTATTCAACTTAACCCGTTATTGGTGATAACGGGTAAGTGAACTTAATCCGTAATTCACAACAACGTGTTAAGTTGGAAGATTTTAGCAGAACTTGGTCTTAAGATGTTTAATTTTCATCCACAAAGAGCAAGTAGAACTGGAGAAATCATTAACGGGTTAAGTGAACTTAACCCGTTATTCACAACAACGGGTCAAGTTGGAAGATTTTAGCAGAACTTGGTCTTAAGAAGTTGAATTTTCATCCACAAAAAGCAAGTAGAACTGAAAAAATTATTCAACGTAACTCGTTATTGGTGATAACGGGCTAAGTGAACTTAACCTGTAATTCACAACAACGTGTTACGTTGGAAGATTTTAGCAGAACTTGGTCTTAAGAAGTTGAATTTTCATCCAAAAAGAGCAAGTAGAACTGAAAAAATCATTCAACTTAACATGTTATTGGTGATAACGGGTTAAGTGAACTTAACCCGTCATCGCAAACAACAGATTAAAGTGGAAGATTTTGACATAACTTTTAATCTTAAGTTGAAATTTTTTAACCATGTTAAATTTTTAATATTGTTTTCTTTCACATCTTGTTTGAGTGAAGATATTTTTATATATATTTAGATTAATAATTTTAAAAATCCAGAAAACAATTTAATTCATTTTTTTGAAAAAAATTGTTGTTAGAATAAAAAGTTTTCAAAAAAATAATTTCAAATAAAATATTAATAAAAATTGGGTACCAAAAAGTTTTAAATATCTAACCCTACAACTCAAGCACTTTCTCTAACCGTTGCCCTATTGTTCCAACCCTAGCCCGAACGGGCCAAACCCTATAACAGTAACCCTCTAAGCCTACAACTGATGTAAAATAAAAAAAATAACAAAAAATGATAAATAAATACGAAAAATTAAAAAAATAAATTTTAAAACAAAATACTCAAATTTAATTTTAAAAAAAGTGTATGAAAATCCAAGGATCCAACTGTAAACCTTTCTCTAACCCTTGCCCCAACACTCTAACCCTCTAACTCTAACCCCCTAACCCTCTAACATAATATACAGAATTCTCAATTTGTATTGATATTTAAAAAATATTATAAAATCATTTATAAAAAAATAAGTGTCCGAGAAAATAAAATTTGTGAGAAATTACTCAGTTTTATATATAAAAAAACTAGTCTACAAAAATCTAAAACTACAACTCTCGCCCTTTCTCCAACCCAACTGTAACCTTTACCCTAACCCTCTAACCCTGTAACTCTTAAACCCAAATCAATGTATATGTAGAATGATAATAAATCCATAATTTTTATTTAAGAATATTATATGGAATTCTAAATTTGTATGGATATTTAAAAAAATATATATAAAATAATGTTAAAAAAAACAAATACTATAATTTGGGAAAAATAATTCAAAAAAATAAAAAATAAAATCAAACCAAAAAAGGAAAATTATCAAATTAAATTTTAAAACACAATACTCATTTTTATAATAAAAATAAGGTTTACAATAATCTAAGGCTACATCTCTAGCGCTGTCTCTAACCCTACTCTAACCCTTGCCCTAACTCTCTAACCCTAGCTCTAACATTCTAACCATAACGCTCTTACCCCAAGTACAGCAAACCGAACCAATGTATATGGAGGAAGATAATTTTTATATGAAGATTTTAGATTTTATATGGAGAATTCAATTTGTATGGATATTTTATTATATATAATTTATTATTAAGATATTCTATTTTAAGTTTTTTGTAAATTTCTCTTGTACTTAAGTCGTTACTACCAATGACGGGTTAAGTGAGATTAACCCGTCATCGACAGCAACTGGTTAAATTTTAAGATTTTGGCAGAACTAACACCCTTCATAAGTTGAATTTTGTATACATTTTCATCCAAAAATGGCAAATACACTGAAAAAATCAACCAACTTAACCCGTTATTGATGATAATGAGTTAAGTTCACTTAACCCGTCATCTCCAACAACGGGTTATGTTGAATGACTTTGGCAGAACTTAATCTTCTGAAGTTCAATTTTGTACAAACTTTTATCAACAAAGAGCAAATACACTGAAAAAGTAATTGAACCTACACCGTCATTGTCGATAACGAGTTAGGTTCACGTAACCCGTCAATGACAATAACGGGTTAAGTTGGAAGAGTTTGGCAGAACTTAATTTTCAGAAATTAAATTTTCTACAAATTTTCATTCAACCTAATCCGTTATTGGAGATTACTGGTTAGGTTGACAAAAAGTAAAGAAAAAAAGCACTCACACACACACACAACATCTGTTAGCTGCACACATACACAAAGTTCACAAAGTTCACAAATTTCAGCATATACATACATTGTGAAGGCAATTACAGCAACAACATACTCATCTCATTCACATTACCAAACTCATCCATCCCTCAATTGCAGCAAAAACATACTCATCTCATTCATATTTTCAACAATTTAGTACATAAATTTGCAATTTCATACAAAAAATATACTTGTAACTTCAAATACAATCCTCAAACTTGAACCGTCCAAAAATTAATTTACATGACCATATTTATACATTCAGAAATGAATTTTTTTTGGAAGAGGAACGCCTTCCTTTAGCTCGATCATGTTCGAATAAAAACCTAGAACATAAAACTTGTACAATGAATAAATGGCTTATCATAAAATGAAATTAGTAATAAAGGTATTCGAGTTAAATATGACATACAGAATAAGAAATTTACCTTAGCATGAATCTTCACCCTCATCGTCATCACTCTCTTCACCGCTTGGATCTTCTTCATATGCTACCGAACCGCTAAATAAATGAGAAGAATGAGTTAGTCAACAAGAACACGTCAAGTTTGAGTGAGTCAAATTAATATATACTTAAAACATATATATTACATAGCCAAATTCTTTGGAAAATTTCTTGAATCGTGATATACGACACGAAGGCATGTCCTGCACAGTCTAGGTTTTTTGAATTTTTGTGATTCTCTTATGGACTTCAATATCTTCCCTCTAGGCATTGCCTTTGTAGTGCAGTGTCGAGGGTCTCCCACCGGTGCATGTGCATGTCCAACACTCTCGGGTTGTGCACTACCTTCGCGATTTGTGCTAATTCTGGGTTGAATGTGAGAAACGCCTTCAATGCCCTTAAGCATATGGTCGAGCATGTATTTGTAAGTTACTTTAGAAGAACAACCAAGATCGACCAACTGTCTTGAGTGTTGACTCAATTCACAATATCAATAGGCAAAATTGTTGCCAATACTATTGGGAACGGATGTATAGCTTCTCCTCAACAGATCCCGTGTCCATCGTCTATAAATATACTACTCTGGTAGTATGGTGTGATTGGTGAACCGAAGAACCGCCAAAATTCGTTTGCATGGAATGCCTACGAATTCATAGAGGGACATGGATATTTAGTCATTTAACGGTGTTTGCAAAAAGAAATCACCATCTCCGGTTATGAATGTTCACAGAGCGTCACAGAGAAAGCTGCATTATTCGATGTTTCCACATCGGCAATGGAAAATCACATTAAATAATAAGCTTTTCTGCACTTTTTTGAAATTTGTAGAAAATTTTCATTGTGTATGTTCGCACCATTTGTTCCTCCATAGCCCATTCGGTCTTCAATTTTGGTCTTTCCTCACGATTACGATGAGTTTCTTTAAGTTCCTCGTGTCTTTGTTTTACTTAGACTCGGTTGAAGATGACGGCAAATTCATGTAAGAAGTACTTCTTATGGGTGTGTTGCTTCAATGATGACTGCAGAGACTCGCTCCGTTGTGTACTCAACATGTCGGCCCAAAATGAATCTCTTGCATAGATGGGGGCCAATTTCTCATGAATTTTTAATTTATCGTTCAACCATTTGTTATTCTTAACTTTGTATTGCGAAATTAATAATTTTCACTTCTCTTAAAAATCAGATTTATATTCTTCCGTATAGATGATACTCTTCAAAGTATCCTTAAACTCATCGATATTATTCGCCATACGCACCTCCTGCGGTAACTTATCCAAAATATGTCAAATGCAATATCTATGCTCAGTCACAGGGAATCCTTTCTTCATTGCAGCACCGATCCCACGATCCTCATCTTCATGATGCTGATCGGCTCATGTTCCATTGCTTCTCTCCACTTTTCAAAGAACCACTCAAATGAGGATACCTACTCATTTGGAATGAACCCACAGCCTAAGAACGTTGATTGCCAATGATGGTTGACTCCAGAAAATGGTACGAATAACATTCTGTAACGATTCGTGTTGTAGATAGCATCAAAGCAAACTACATCCCTAAATACTTTTAAATTTTTCCTAGCGATACCATCCACCCAAATACAATGGGAAAATCGTCCTTCGGGATCTAATTGGTAATTATAAAAAAAATAAAGGATTGGTCTGCTTTTTCAATTTGAAGAACTCAATGAGCATTTGCGTAACACCCTAAATTTTTTAATAATTCTTTTCATATTAATAAATGAATTAAAATTATTTTTGTTGATTTAATAAATATTTTCCTAAAATTTATTTTTTTACACGTGCAAATATTTTCTTGGAAAGTTCAAAGTCAGAAACTATTTTGGGAAAACTTAATATTTATTAATAACTATTATTTGTAAATTTTCTGGATTTTTTTGATAATTATTTAACCTATTTGCAAATAATACAAAAAGATGGGCTTTTGTGCAAAATTACCACTTGAATTACAAACTCTAAATTTTTGGATTTTGGACTGATCATGATGCCTATCTAACAAGGAGGTAAAGTATTTACGTTTTGTTTTAATAGATTTGGTTTATTTCGCAAGTTTTGTTAAAGAAGGGTCTTTTTGCAAAATTGCCACTTAGAGGCAAAAAACTACAAAATTAATTTATGGGTTTTGGGAACAGTGCCTATCAGTATTAGGTGTAGTTATCTCTGATTTTAAATCTTAATTAAATTGGTTAATCTAATTTCCAAGTATAAGGATTTATATATGTAAATATATATTCAAAAGGGATATTTTGTCAATCTTTTCAAAACCATAGATACCATAAATCCCGGCCAATATAAGGTGTGGTGCAGCTGTCTCTTTGCTGCACTACACAAAAGTGTTTTCTTTATTATTATTTTCTTGGAGTTTCGAAGCGAGGATCATGGTTTTCTTGCGAAATAAAAGATTTTCTTATTCTTTTTATTATTTCGGTTGATTCTTCAATAAGGTGAGTGACATATGTTTATTTTCTTATTGTTCTAAGCATGTTGTATGTGATGATTTATCTATTAGAAAGCATTTTAGGGATTGTATGTTGATATATTGAACTATGGATGGATGGATGAATTAAAATTTGAATCTTTCATGAAAACTATGCTCTTAATGATTAAAATTACATATAGATGATTTAAGATTGTTAAAGAATCTAATAGAAATCATGAATGGGACATTTTCTTTCATGTACTTGCTGATTTGAACATATATCAAGATTTTTATGATGTAAAATTGATTAAAAGTGGACCTTTGCTGTGTATTTATATGTATACACTCTGTTTGGATTTTGATGAATAAAGAACTTGATTAAAACGTGTTGCGATTGCACATATTTCATGGGTACTGATGTGAGTAGTCTTATATGTGTTTAATAAATTTTAAAGAGGGGTTTTGGATCGAAGAGGTCAAGTTTAGAATATTGTAAAGAGGGGGTTGATGTGTTCGGGTCTGTGTGTGCAGGCCAAAACACGATTTTTGGAGTTTTTATGAAGTTTTGAGTGAAATTTGATTTGGTTTGATACTGAAATTAAATAAAACCTTAAACCACTCCTATACATTGTTTCATGATACTTAAAAACATATACATATCTATATACGTATATACACGTGGATCCCTATGTTCTATTTTGAAGTATTGCCGAAACTAATATTGGTGTTCTTTATGAAGTTTTCAATTGAGACTTGATTTGTTTGATACTGAGATTGAATCTAAACATTAAAATACTTCTATTTGATGAGATTTGATACATAAACTGATACTTAAACACCTTATGCACATATCTACATGTTCTTTACTGTTTTGTAGAGTTTTGTGAAGATTTTACTCTTTCATGAATTTGATATGGTTTTAATTTGTTTTATAAACTCTTATATGTTGCACAAGTTGTATTTAATCATGTCAGAAATTCTGTTTTACAAATTTGTGATTTTACAAAGTGTAATCAGTGTATCAGTCGAAATGTGGACAAACTTCAAAACTGGCTGTAAAGCAGCCAACGGTCGACCGACATTTCTTTAAATTGGGAATCTTCATTTGACAGTCGACTGCCATATTTTTGCACTGTTGGAGCGGTCGACTGTCGATTGTTTTACTAGACGTTTTTATTGAATCTTATTCGTTCCTTTTAAAGGTTATTTCTTCGATATTGTGGAATACTGATCAACTGTTTTATATAATGTTTTTACTATAGATTACAGTATTTACAGAGAGTTGTATTTTTATTATAATAGAATTTTAATTGTATTCTTTTTATCTTATAAAGTGACATACATGTGTTTCTTGAAGAAATTGATAAATTGTGATATTCTACGATTTCAAAATACGATTCTCGGTTATTTAATGGATTTAACGTTTTACTTTAATTCTGAAATTTTATGAGTACATTAAAATAATTTTGATTTGTTAACTTTTAAGAAGTTTTCTTAATATAAGAATATTGATGATGAGATTGAGAGTTTTAATGAAAGATTTGGTATTGATATTTGAGTTGTGAGTCTCTAGAGGGTGAGTGGGACCTTAGTACATCAGCAGTTGAGATTTTTGTGGTTTTTCCAGTTGTGGCTTGTTGTTGATCAATTGAGTTATGTCCGGTAGGGTACACCAACTCTAGGAGATTCGTAAACAATTAATTAACTTAATAAGATAAGGACAGACACTAGATGGTGATATGATGAAATATGTGCAAACATGGGTCATGGACCTCAGTATGGCCTGCAGTATGAGATAATCCTCGGAATTATCGAGGTGTGAGTGAAATAGTCTCCGGAATTACCTGCGGTGTGGGATTGATCTCCGAAATTATCAGGGTCGATCCAACGCTCATGGGGTATTCGTGTGATGAGGCGTCATAGCTTGCGGTGTGGGGTATTCTCGAAGACTCCCAGGTGTGAGTGAAATAGTCTCCGGAATTATCTGTGGATAGAGATTGACCTTCGAAATTATCGGGGCATTGGCTAGATACTCACAGTTTATCTAAATGTCGTACTTTTCATCGTAGTAGGATTAGTTGTATAACGAGGGATCTAACCCTATAAAGTGGAGAACGATAAGGGCTTGCACCGAACCTATATTGTGTGGGATGCATAGAATCCGACAAGTATGCATTAGAGAGTCTTCATATTGCATTTGTGTTTCTTGACTTGGTTTTATGCATGATGTTTTCTGTTTTCCTACACTTAACACTTAATCTATTTTCACTTGATGTTTTCCTGTCTTATTTATTGTTATTTCATTATCCATGTATTACTACTGCTAGTATGTGTTGATTATGACTTTAATTCTTCATGTTTTATTTATGTTACATTTCTCTTGATGTCACTCACATTGTTATGGCTGACCCCTGTAGTTTTGGGGGTTAGGTTTATCTCTAGCTTCATGTTTTACAGGTAGGTACCTACAGCATTGGGATTTGGATGCATGTTCTAGAATGATGTTGTGGTTTTTGTAAATTGTAAAAGAAAGTATTGTGAAAGAAAGAAATTGTAATTCAAGGTGTTTAGTTTTCCGTTGTGCTTCGTAATGAGTTGATGTAATAAAAGTTAAAATTTTTATTTGTATTTTGGCTATGCTTACTATTACAATTGAGGTTGATGCTGAGAATTGTGCCACGTATTTCTGAGATATTATATTAGAAATTCGGGGCGCTACAGAGATTGGTATCAGAGCATGCTTGAATAGTAATGATAAACATGGTATAAGAATAAACCTAGGTGTGGACACTAGAGCGTGAGTACCTAGGTGTGGACATTAGAGTGTGAGTATCACATAGAGTTAAAACAAGATGTGATGATTTGGGGTATGGTTAAGGTTTTGTTACAGGGTATTGATGTGAATGTGAATTGTATTGTGATGCTCTATCTTTTCCCTTATTTTGCAGTATTCAGTATAATGGTGGGACCCTAAACTAGGAATGGTGGTAATGGTGATTGGGCTGAAAGTTCCCGTGGGGCAGGACTTGACCTTGAGACTGAGATTGTCATGGTGTATCAGACCTTGAACTCATTCATGGAAGCTAATATGGCACAGAATCAGAATCAGAATCAGAATTAAGGGTCTGGACCAATGTTTGTTAATGTCGATCCGATTAAGCAGGTTGAGTCCTTCAAGCAGATAAAGCCGCATGTTTTTTAGGGCAGTCTGATCCAAATGAGACTGATGATTGGATTAGAAAGATGGAGATGGTCTTCGAAGTTCTAGAAACCCCTACAGTCAATAAGGTGAAATTGGCTACAATGCAGTTAGAGAAGGATGCTAGCGTCTGGTGGCAGCAGTGAAGAGGACTATCGGGGATCAACATGTGACTTGGGAATTTTTTCTGGATGAGTTCAGGGATCGTTTCTTTCCTCTAGATGTTCAGGAAAGGAATGAAACAGAGTTCTTAAATCTGTAGCCTGTAGCAAGGCAGCATGACAGTGCGCGAATATGAGACTAAATTTGCCCAACTATCAAGGTATACACCGGAGCTGATTGTTGATGAAGCAAAGAAGGCCAATAAATTCAAGCAGGGCTTGAGGCCGAATTTGAGGTCACGGATGATACCGTTGGGCGTAAGGAGGTTTGATAAGCTAGTCAGGAGAGCAGCTATGACAGAAAAGGATATGGACCAGTTCCAGAAGAAGCAAGAGACCTGAAACAGGAACAAGAGACCTATAGCTAGTCAGAGTGGGAATAAGTTTCCAGTGAAGCAGGGCAGGTTCAGAAGGCCAGAGCAGAAGACACCTGCAACTCAAGAGGTGGCTTGTTACTACTGTAAGGAGGCATGTCACTTCAGGTCAGTGTGTTCTAAACTGGCAAAGCAGACTTGTTTTCCTTGTGGATGAGAGGGGCATACTAAGATTTTTTGTCTGCAGTTGAAGAAGGAAGGTGCTGGCGGAGGCAAATTTCAGAGGTAGGGACAAGTGTTTGTATTGACTGAGGAGGACACGGGTAACTCAGAGGATGTGATCCAGGGTATGCAAGAATTTTAAATTTTATTTATTCAATGTATTAAGTAAAACTTTGTTTGAGAATAAATTGGATATTTGAGTGTCATTCTTCATGTAACAAGATTTGTTTTGGTTAATGGAATAAAAACAAAAGTTTTATTAGATACTGGTTCTTCTCATACATTTGTGTCGCCCAATTTTTGCTAAAGCTTTGGGTGTGGAACCTAAGGTGTTTCCAGGCAGAGAAGGTGGTCGGAAGTATTGGAAGACATTCGTCCTGAGATCAAGTATCATCCGAGCAAGGCAAATGTGGTGGCCGACGGGCTTAGTCGGAAGAGAGTTTGTCGAGTTTGATCACTACTCAGAGAGAGTTGGCAGCAGAGTTTGATCAGACAGGTATCGAGGTGGTACTGCAGGGTTTGGGAGCATCTTTGGCTCAGTTGAGGCTGCAGGCTTCTTTCAGAGAGCAGATTATGGAAGGTCAGAAATCAGATACAGAGATTCAAAAGTTGTTGCAGCAGGTTTCCAAAGGCAGTTTATCAGAGTTCCGTGTCCAAGATGGATTTTTATGGATGGGTAAGAGTTGTGTGTTCCGGAGAATGCAGATTTGAGAAAAAGTATCTTGCAGGACGCACACAGTAATTTGTTTTCAGTACATCCTGGAGGCACAAAGATATACAAGGACATCAAATAGCACTTTTGGTGGTTTGGTATGAAGAGGGATGTTGCAGACTTTGTGGCAAGGTGCTTGACTTTCCAGCAGATCAAAGCAGAAAATTAGAGGCCTAGAGGTTTGTTACAGCCTTTTTCCATTTCGGAATGGAAGTGGGAGAATATCAGCATGGATTTCATCATAGGGTTGCCGAGGAGTCCGAAGGGCAATGACTCGATTTCGGTTATTGTGGATCGTTTGACTAAGTCAACTCACTTTTTGTCCATGAAGATTACTTGGTCATTGGAGAAACTGGTAGAGCTGTACAATGATTAGATTGTGAGACTTCATGAAGTTCCTGTGTCGATTGTTTCCAACAGGGATGCGAGGTTCACTTCGAGGTTTTGGAAGAGTTTGCAAGCAGCTTTGGGTACCAGAACTGTTTTCAGTACCATTTTTCATCCGTAGACGGATGGTCAGACTGAAAGGGTGAATCGGGTGTTGGAAGATATGCTAAGGGCTTGTGTTATGGATTTTGGTGGCAATTGGGAAAGGTACTTGGCATTGGTTGAGTTTTCTTATAACAACAGTTACCATGCGAGTATCGGGATGGCTCCGTATGAAGTTTTGTACGGGAGGAAGTGCAGGACACCTATTTTTTGGTATGAAGTTGGCGAGAGGCAGATGTTTGGGTCTGAGATTGTGCAGCAGAAATCGGAGAAGATCGAGCTGATTCGTAAAAGGTTGGTCTAGGCTCAGAGTCGGCAGAAGAGTTATACTGACACTCGACGAAGAGACTTGGAGTTTGAGGTTGGAGATGCAGTTTTTCTCAAGGTGTCTCCGAACAAAGGGATGACCAGGTTTGGTAAGGGAGGCAAGTTGGCGCCTAGGTACATTGGGCCATACAGGATTTTGGGGCTGATTGGTAAGACGGCATATAGGTTGGAGCTTCCGCAAGAATTGGCACAAGTGCATGATGTGTTTCACGTGTTGATGTTAAGGAAGTATGTGCAGGATCAAAATTATCAGTTGGTAGAAGTGCCTCAAGGTCTACAGCTGAACTTGAGTTACAAGGAGCAGCCTATAGAGATTTTTGAACGTAGGGAGAAGGTGTTGAGGAATAAAGTGATACCTATGGTCAAGGTGTTGTGGAGGAACCAGCAATTCGAGGAGGCTACTTGGGAGCCGGAGGACCGCATGCAGAATGATTTTCCTGAGCTTTTTGTATGATTATATTTCTCTTGTATGAATGTATTCTTTGATTAAACTGTATTTCTTTTGGTTAAATTCCATTCCCTTGTGTGATTGTATTCCCTAAACTATATTTTCATTTTTGAGATTGCATTTTCTTTTGCTTATATTGTTTGGTCCTTATTAGTAGTAGTTCTGAGGACAGAACTATTCTAAGGAATGAGTGATGTAACACCCTAGATTTTTGAATAATGCTTTTGAGATTAATAAATGAATTAAAATGATTTTTGGTGATTTAATAAATATTTTTTTGAAATTTATCTTTTTGCATGTGCAAATATTTTCTTGGGAAGTTCAAAGTCAGAGATTATCTTGGGAAAACTTAATATTTATTAATAAGTATTATTTGTAAGTTTTCTGGATTTTTCTGACAATTATTTAACCTATTTGCAAATGATATAAAAAGAGGCCTTTGTGCAAAATTACCACTTGGAGTAAAAGCTCCAGATTTTCAGATTTTAGACTGATCATGATTCCTAGCTAACTAGGAGGTAAAGAGTTTACCTTTTTTTTAATAGATTTGGTTTATTTCGCAAGTTTTTTCAAAGAAGGGTTTTTTTTTGCAAAATTGCCACTTAGAGGCAAAAAACTACAAAATTATTTTCTGGGTTTTGAAAATAGCGTCGGTCAGTATTAGGCGTAGTTATCTCAAATTTTAAATCTTAATTAAGTTGGTTAATCTAATTTTCAAGTATAAGAATTTATATATGTAAAGATATATTCAAAAGGGATATTTTGTAAATCTTTTCAAAACCCTAGATACCGTAAATCCAGGCCAATATAAAGTGTGGTGCAGCCGCCTCTTTGCTGCACTACACAAAAGGGTTTTCTTTATTATTACTTTCTTTGAGTTTCGAAGCAAGGATCTTGGTTTTCTTGCGAAATAAAGGATTTTCTTGTTCTCTTTATTATTTCGGTTGATTCTTCAATAATGTGAGTGACATATATTTGTTTTCTTATTGTTCTAAGCATATTATATGTGATGATTTATCTATTAGAAAGCATGTTAGGAATTGTATGTTGATATATTAGACTATGGATGGATGGATGAATTAAAAATTGAATCTTTCATGAAAACTATGCTCTTAATGATTAAAATTACTATAGATGATTTAAGATTGTTAAAGAATCTAATAGAAATTATGAATGGGACGTTTTCTTTCTTGTACTTGCTGATTTGAACATATATAAAGAGTTGTATGATGTAAAATTGATTAAAAGTGGACCTTTGCTGTGTATATATATATATATACTCTGTTTGGATTTTGATGAATAAAGAACTTGATTAAAAACGTGTTGCAATTGCACATATTTCATGGGTACTGATGTGAGTAGTCTTATATGTATTTAATAAATTTTAAAGAAGGGTTTTGGATCGAACAGGTCAAGTTTTGAACATTGTAAATAGGGGTTGATGTGTTCGGGTCTGTGTGTGCAGGCCGAAACATGATTTTTGGAGTTTTTATGAAGTTTTGGGTGAAATCTAATTTGGTTTTGATATTGAGATTAAATAAAACCTTAAACCACTCCTATAAACTGTTTCATGATGCTTAAACACATATACATATCGATATACACATATACATATATACATGTGGATCCCTATGTTCTGTTTTGAAGTATTGCCGAAACTGATATTGGTGTTCTTTATGAAGTTTTCAATTGAGACTTTATTTGTTTGATACTGAGACTGAATCTAAACATTATACTACTTCTATTTGATGAGATTTGATACTTAAACTGATACTTAAACACCTTATCTCTACATGTTCTTTACTGTTTTGTAGAGTTTTGTGAAGATTTTACTCTTTCATGAATTTGATGTAGTTTTGATTTGTTTTATAAACTCTTGTATGTTGCACAAGTTGTATTTAATCATCTCAGGAATTCTGTTTTACAAATTTGTGATTTTACAAAGTGTAATCAATGTATCAGTCGAAATGTGCACAAACTTCAAAACTGGATGTATAGCAGCCAACGACCGCACGGTCGACCGACATTTCTTCAAATTGGGAATCTTCATTTGAAAGTCGACTACCCTGTTTTTGCACTATTGGAGCGGTCGACCGTCGGTTGTTTTACTAGCTGTTTTTATTGAATCTTCTTCGTTCCTTTTAAACGGTTATTTCTTCGATATTGTGGACTACTGATCTACTATCTTAGATGATGTTTTACTACAGATTATAGTATTTTACAGAGAGTTTTATTTTGATTATAATAGAATTTTAATTGTATTCTTTTGATCTTATAAAGTGACATACATGTGTTTCTTGAAGAAATTGATAAATTGAGATATTCTACGATTTCAAAATACGATTCTCAGTTATTTAATGGATTTAACGTTTTACTTTGATTCTGGAATTTCATGAGTACATTAAAAGAATTTGGATTTGTTAACTTTTAAGAAGTTTTCTTAATATAAGAATATTGATAATGAGATTGAGAGTTTTAATGAAAGATTTGGTATTGATATTTTAGTTGTGAGTCTTTAGAGAGTGAGTGGGACCCTAGTACACCGGCAGTTGAGATTTTTGTGGTTTGGCCAGTTGTGGCTTGTTGTTGATCAGTTGAGTTAAGTCCGACAGGGTACACCAACTCTAGGAGATTCGTAATCAATTAATTAACTTAATAAGATAATGACAGATACTAGATGGTGATATGATGAAATAAGTGCAAACATGGGTCATGGACCTCAGTATGGCCTGCGGTGTGAGATAATCCCCGAAATTATCGAGGTGTGAGTGAAATAGTCTCCGAAATTACCTGCGGTGTGGGATTGATCTCCGAAATTATCGGGGTCGATGCAATGCTCATGGGGTATTCGTGTGATGAGGTGCCATAGCTTACGGTGTGGGGTATTCTCGAAGACTCCCAGGTATGAGTGAAATAATCTCCGAAATTATCTGTAGATAGAGATTGACCTCCGAAATTATCGGGGCATGGGCTAGATACTCACAGTTTATCTAAATCTCGTAGTAGTCATCGTAGTAGGATAAGTTGCATAACGAGGGATCTAACCTTATAAAGTGGAGAACGATAAGGGCTTGCACTGGACCTATGCAGTGTGGGATGCATATAATCCGACAAGTATGCATTAGAGAGTCATCATTTTGCATTTGTGTTTCTTAACTTGGTTTTGTGCATGATGTTTTTTTTTCCTACACTTGACACTTAGTCTTGTTTCACTTGATGTTTTCCTGTCTTATTTATCGTTATTTCATTATCCATGTGTTACTACTACTAGTATGTGTTGATTATGACTTTAGTTCTTCATGTTTTATTTATGTTACATTTCTTTTGATGTCACTCACACTGTTATGGCTAACCCCTATAGTTTTGAGGGTTAGGGTTATCTCTAGCTTCATGTTTTACAGGTAGGTACCTATAGCATTGGAATTTGGATGCATGTCCTAGAATGATGTTGTGGCTTTTGTAAATTGTAAAAGAAAGTGTTGTGAAAGAAAGAAATTGTAATTCATGGTGTTTAGTTTTCCGCTGTGCTTCGTAATGAGTTGATGTAATGAAAGTTGAAAATTTTAATTGTATTTTAGCTATGTTTACTATTATAATTGAGGTTGATGCTGGGAATTGTGCAACGTATTTTTGAGATATTATATTGGAAATTCGGGGCACTACAATTTTCCCGTCGTGTCATTTTATATCTTCCATCGATTCTCTCCTTAGATTTTTAACATCGGTTTCAGTGAATCCAATTTTATCATGACCTCCACTTGCACCTTCGAAGAATAGCATTTGTTTGCATATATGGACATTAGCTTCGGTAAGTTGACCAATCACTTTTTATTGGATTTTGACACTACACGGCTTCGAGGCAGCAAGTGACGTCTACCGAGTAAAGTAAATTCATGATTGTGTGGTACATTAAATGAATAAATAATCCATGCATTACTTTGTTCATTTAGTTTTACACGAACGAAAGCTTTTGCAACCCGTTCTAGAAGTAGTTCCTTGTCTAGCATCATTAGGATGACTCGGTGACTCCCCGACTTTATTACATACATATGATTTATCTATTACATCGGTTCTCTTGTATATATCTCCACCATTACGCATAGTGAAATTTGCACATTTACAATATGATGCATAAAATTTTTCCGCTTCATCTAAAGTATGAAACATCATACCTATCTTCGGTTTTAGGTGCTCGTCAACTTGCTGGCGAAATTCACCCATTTCTTGTGCACGAACAAATTTTTCTCCGGCAACGGAACTTCCTTCAACACTGTCCATATCTAACATAAAATAAAATGGAACAATCATGAACACAGTAATCATACAGACCTAATTACACTATTTGCATATATAAATACACAAGACAACGTACACAAAAACAAACTTGGAATTCTGAAACATAGCAAGTGGATCGGGCTAACCTAACACAAGATAAAGCAACTTGTAGAAGTGAGTTTCGACTCACGGTTTGCGAGATATGACCGTGTACCGCTTTATTTTAGTTTGTGTTCGCCAAATGCGATACACGGCCGTATCTTTCAAACTGTAAGTTGAAAATCACTTCTACAAGTTGCGGTAGCTTGTGTTACGTGAGTCCAACCTACTCGCAAAGTTTGTGGGTTTTCTAGTGTAACCGTACTAAAAAATTTCTTACTTTATTAGTTCTTGTTTGAGATACGTGAGAAAACTGCACAAACGACATCAAAAAATTTAAAAACTTTTCAACTTGGTTGAATTCACGTAATACAAGGCAACGCAACTTGTAGAAATGAGTTTCGACTCACGATTTGCGAGATACGACCGTGTACCGCTTTATTTTAGTTTGTGTTCACCAAAAGCAATACACGATCATATCTCTCAACCGTGAGTCGAAAATTACTTCTACAAGTAGCGGTGGCTTGTTTTACGTGAGTCTAATCTACTCGCAAAGTTTTGTAATTTTTGGAAGTTGTTTTTAGGGTTTTCTAGTGTAATCATACTAAAAAGTTTTTACTTTATTTGTTTTTGTTCGAGTAACGTGTGAAAACGGCACAAACGGTATCAAAAAATTCAAAACTTTGCAACTTGGTCGAAGTCACATAACACAAGGCAACGTAACTTGTAGAAGTGAGTTTCGATTCACAGTTTGCGAGATACGGCAGTGTACCGCTTTATTTTAGTTTTTCTACACCAAAAGCAATATACGACCGTATCTCTAAAACCGTGAGTCGAAAATCACTTCTAGAAGTTGCGGTGGCTTGTGTAGTGAGAGTCCGACCTACCCACAAAGTTTTGAATTTTTTTTGGACAGTTTATATGCTTTGACTAATATCGAACAATTGAAAATACGAATAAATATACAATTTGAGCAAATAACTAAAACTACAACTACGACTAAAATTTCAACGTCTAAAATCATCAAAATACTATATATAAACTACTACATCTACAAAATTATTAGCCTAATTTAATCAATTCAAATAATTAGAAATAGACATAAAAAACTAGAAAAACATCACAAATACAACTACGAAGTCCTTAGTAAGGTAGAATTCATTACCTTACACAACTGCGAATTTTCCTAATCTAGGTGTTGTCGCCGAACTAGGGTTCCGATTTGCGTTCGAAGATCAGAGGAGGAGTGGTTTCGAAGGTAGGAGGAGAGATTGAGAGTGAAAGAGAGTGTGGGAATGGAGGAGGCACAGCAGGAGTGGACGGAGGAGGAGGAGCCGGGTTGGGATTTTTTGGGTTGGGCGAGGTGCTTCGAAAGAGAGAGAGTGGGTGTGTGTGCCAACGTGGAAACGATGCTGAGTAAGAGAGTGAAGTGAGAGAGGAGGAGTCGCCGGCGTGAGAGGGAGTCGGTTTCGGTGGGGTTACAAGGGTTTAGACTGGGGAAGAAGAAAGATAGAAAAAGGAGTGAGTGAGAGACAGAAGATAGAGTTAAAAAAAAATTTATAAATATTTTGCCTTAGATCGTTGTTGCCAACGACGGTCTAAAAAAATATATAACTTAGCCCGTCGTTACCAACGGTCTAAGGCAAAATAATCACAAAAAAACCAGTAATATCTGAACCGTTGCAACAGGTCTGTGCAAATCTAGATCCAACTGTTCAGATTGTCGTTGCAACGGGTCTGTTCAAACAGACACGTTTGCAATGGAAGAAACCTATATATATATATATATATATATATATATATATATATATATATATATATATATATATATATATATATATAGAGTGATCTTCGGTTGCGAACGGGCCGGAACGGGTCGGTTCGCACGGACCCGTGCGAACCTCGATCTGGACCGTTGGATCAAAGATCCAACGGTCCAGATTTTTTTTAATAAAATCTTGCCTTAACCCGTCGTTGGCAAGAACGGGTTAACGCAAAATTTTATTAAAAAAGATGGCCTTAACCCGTTCTTGGGAATAACGGGTTAATGCTATATTTTTTTCATTTTCGTCGACATACAGTTCGTCTTCTTTCTTTTATCCCAACTCCAACGACGAACCCAAACCCAACGACGGGAAAAAAAATCCTAAAAAATCCTAGCTCCGACGATCGAAACCCTCGAAATCCCTCTTCTCTCCCCACTCCGAAGATCGAAACCCTCGAACTCCGACGATCGAAACCCTAGCTTCTCTTCCCCTCTTCGACACGAATTTGGAACCCTAGTTCTCTTCCAAAACCGTTTCCTTGGCTTGATTTCGACTTATTCCGTAAGGTATACACTATTTCTTTACCCCAATAATCTACATTTGTAATTTTTTGATTGAATTTGTGTGTAGTAATTTATTTAGAAATTTGGGAAAAAATTAAATGTGTTAGTAGATTTTAGATGTAGAATCGGGGGGACTCTCAAGTATATTCAATTGCCGAATTATGTTGCTTGCATTAGTAACTTGTAGAATTAGAATTGTATATACGAAATTAGTTAGAAACTTTTCAGTGCGGTTATGGTTGAAAACCCTGCGAACGACCGTAAAAAAATACGAAACTTTGCGAGTAGGTTCGTCTCACATAGTACAAGCCACACCAACTTGTAGAAGCGAGTTTCGACTCACGGTTCGAGAGATACGGCCGCGTATCGCTTTCGGTTGGAAAAAACCAAGTATAGCGGTGCACGGCCGTATATCGCAAACCGTGACACGAAACTCGCTTCTACAAGTTCGGGTGGCTTCCCCTACGTGAATCCGACCAAGTCGGTAAGTTTTATAATTTTCGGATGCCGTTTGCGCGGTTTTCTCAACTTCCTCGCTTTACAAGTTTTAGACTTAGAATTTTGTAAGTGTGGGTAGGTTAGAAAACCCTTCAAACGACCTCCAAAAAATACGAAACTTTGCGATTTGGTTGGTGTCACCCACGAGAAGCCAAACCAACTTGTAGAAGTGAGTTTCGACTCATGGTTCGAGAGATACGGCCGCGTACCGCTTACGGTTGGGAAAAAACCGAGTAAAGCGGTAGACGGCCGTATCTCGCGAACCGTGACTCGAAACTCGCCATTACAAGTTCGGGTGGCTTGCCCTACGTGAATCCGACCAAGTCGGAAAGTTTTATAATTTTCGGGTACCGTTTGTGCGGTTTTCTCAACTTCCTCGCAGTACAAGTTTTAGACTTAGAATTTTCTAAGTGCGGGTAGGTTAGAAAACCCTTCAAACGGCCTCCAAAAAATACGAAACTTTGCGGGCTGGTTGGTGTCACCTACGAGAAGTGACCCGAAGTTGTAGAAGTGAATTTCGACTCACGGTCCGAGAGATACGGCCGCGTATCGGTTTTGGTTGGAAAAAAACTATTATAAAGCGGTATACGGTCGTATCTAGCAAACCGTGAGTCGAAACTCGCTTCTACAAGTTCGGGTGGCTTGCCCTACGTGATTCTGGCCTAGTTGGAAAGTTTTAAAATATTCGGGTGCCGTTTGCGCGGTTTTCTCAACTTATTCGCACTACAAGTTTTAAACTTAGAATTTTCTAAGTGCGGGTAGATTAGAAAACCCTTCAAACGGCCTCCAAAAAATACGAAACTTTGCGATTAGGTTGGTGTCACCTACGAGAAGCCAAACGAACTTGTAGAAGTGAGTTTCGACTCACGGTTCGAGATATACGGTCGCGTATCGCTTACGGTTGAAAAAAACTATTATAAAGCGGTATACGGTCGTATCTCGCAAACCGTGAGTCGAAACTCGCTTCTACAAGTTCGGGTGGCTTGCCCTACGTGAACCCGACCAATTGGGAAAGTTTTAAAATTTTTGGGTGCCGTTTGCGCGGTTTTCTCAACTTCGTCGCATTACAAGTTTTAGCCTTAGAATTTTCTAAGTGCGGGTAGCTTAGAAAACCCTTCAAACGGCCTCCAAAAAATACGAAACTTTGCTATTTGGTTGGTGTCACCTACGAGAAGTGAACCGAAGTTGTAGAAGTGAATTTCGACTCACGGTCCGAGAGATACGGCCGCGTATCGGTTTTGGTTGGAAAAAAACTATTATAAAGCGGTATACGGTCGTATCTAGCAAACCGTGAGTCGAAACTCGCTTCTACAAGTTCGGGTGGCTTGCCCTACGTGAATCCGGCCTAGTCGGAATGATTTAAAATTTTCAGGTGCCATTTGCGCGGTTTTCTCAACTTATTCGTACTACAAGTTTTAAACTTAGAATTTTCTAAGTGCGGGTAGATTAGAAAACCCTTCAAACGGCCTCCAAAAAATACGAAACTTTGCGCTTAGGTTGGTGTCCCCTATGAGAAGCCACCCGAACTTGTAGAAGTGATTTTCGACTCCAGATTCGAGAAATACGGCCGCATATCGCTTTCGGTTGAAAAAAACTATTATAAAGTGGTATACGGTCGTATCTCGCAAACCGTGAGTCAAAACTCGCTTCTACAAGTTCGGGTGGCTTGCCCTACGTGAACCCGACCTAGACGGAAATTTTTAAAATTTTCGGATGCCGTTTGCGCGGTATTGCTCTATTTCCTCCCATTATAAGTTTTAGAATTAGAATTTTCTAAGTGCGGGCCGTTTATAAAACACTTCAAACCACCTCCAAAAATTACGAAACTTTTCTCCTTTTCAAGTTGTGGTGGCTTGCGCACTTATAAAAACACCAAATACAATGGTTTAGTACCCCTAACTATTCTCCTCTTCACAGTTTCTTAGGTATGGACAGTTTCGAAGGAAGTTCTGTTGCCGGGGATAAATTTGTTCGTGCACAACAACTTGGCGAGTATCTTCCTCATGTTGACGAGCACCTAAAACCGAAGATTGGTATAACATTTCCCACCCTTGAGGATGCAGAAAAATTTTATTCATCATATTGCAAATGTGCGGGATTCGCTATGCGTAAGGGTGGAAATAAATATAAGGGAAATGACGTAGTGGATAAATCATACGTCTGTAATAAAGCCGGGGAGTCACCGAATAGCTATAATGAAACCAGACGAGGTACAACTTCTAGAACTGGTTGCAAAGCTTTCGTCCGTGTGAAAATAAACCCACATAGTACTTCACAAAGTAATTCGTGGATTATTTATTCGTTAAATGAAGCACACAATTACGAATTTACTTCACCCGGTAGACGTCGCTTGCTACCTCGAAACCGTGAATTGACTAAGACAGATAAAAATGTAATTGGTCAACTTACCGAGGCTAATGTCCCTGTATGCAAACAAATGCTATTCTTTGAAGGTGCAAGTGGAGGTAATGAGAAAATTAGATTCACTGAAACCGATGTAAGAAATCTCAGGAGAGACGAGATGGAAGGTTTAAAAGGACACGACGGACAAATGCTACTTGAGTTTTTTGAATCGAAAAAGGCGACCGATCCCTTATTCTATTTTGATTACCAATGTGACTCCGAAGGGTGATTGACACATTGTGTCTGGGTGGACGGTATCGCCAGAAATAATTACAAAGTATTTGCGGATGTTCTCTGCTTTGACGCTACCTACAACACAAACCGATACGGGATGTTGTTCGTACCATTTGTTGGATTCAACCATCATTGGCAATCAATATTCCTAGGTTGTGGGTTCATCCCCAATGAGAAGACATCCTCATTTGAGTGGTTCTTTGAAAAGTGGCGTGCGGCAATGCCATTTGATCTGATCAACATCGTGACAGATGAGGATCGCGGGATAACTTCTGCAATTTCCAAAGTTTTCCCAATCACGTCACATAGATATTGCATTTGGCATATTTTGGATAAGCTACCGCATGAAGTTCGAATGTCGAATAATGTTGATGAGTTCAGGGATGCTTTGAAGACTATTATTTATACGGCGGAATTTAAAACAGAATTCGAACAGAAGTGAAAAAATTTGATCTCTCAGTACAAATTAGAAAATAACAAATGGTTGAAGGAAAAATTTGAGATCCGTGAAAAATGGGCCCCTGTGTACGCAAGAGACTCATTTTGGGGGGGCATGTTGAGTACCCAACGTAGCGAATCGCTACATTCATCCTTGAAGCACCATACTCATAAAAAGTACTCACTACATGAATTTGCTATCATCTTTGACCGACTCTTAGTAAAACAAAGACACGATGAACTTAAAGAAACACATCGTAATCGCGAGGAGCGGCCAAAATTGAAGACCGAGTGGGTATTGGAGTCACAAATGGCAGGGACATACACTTTGAAGATTTTCTACAAATTTCAACAAGAAGTGGTCAAAAGCTTATTACTTAATGTGAGTTTAATTGCGAGTATGGATACACCGGATAGTGCAGCTTATTCTGTAACAGTTTGTGGAAAGCTTATTACTTATTCTGTATGAAAGGCGTACAAATGCTACTTATGCTAACACATATAAAAGCTAAAAAATTAGAAGACTAATAGAAACACTGTAGAAAATGGGTAGAGCCGGCAGCCCTTCTCTAATCTTGCCATTCTTCATACACAAGCACAATTGTAGCGGTCTTGAAGAGAAGAAGAGAACATTGATTACACCTCAATTTTCTTCTACAACTTCAGCTTTGTCTTCCCTATTGGGAAGAAAAGAGGGGTCTTGAAGAGAAGAGGAGAACAATGATTACACCTGGTTTCAAACAGGTAGAAGAGAAGAGGAGACCACTTATGAAGAATGAGGAGACTCCATTTGAGTTCTCCTGAAGAGAAGGAGAGGAGACTCCTTCTTGAAGAGAAGAAGATCAAAGGTCCCTCATATAGGCTAGAAAATTCAGTGGGGAGCATGATAGGACCAAAGAATGTAGAGAGGGCTGTTACTAAATAGAGAAGGGATAAGCACTAAACGGAAGGGACAAGGATGGATTAAACATAAAGAAAAGTTCACAAGATGAAATTAGCAGTTAGTCAACCATGTTATGAGCCAATTTTCGGAAAGGAGCAGCAAGGACAACAATTTTCCCCACCAAATTGATACACATCTCAACTTGTACAGTGTCTGTAAAATTCATAACACTTAACCCGTTCTTGGCGACAACGGGTTAAGTGTACTTAACCCGTTGTCGCCAAGAACGGGTTAAGTGTTATTGGTTTCTGCCAAAGTACTTTAACTTAACACGTTAATGATGATAACGGGTTAAGTACTTGTACCTGTCATCGTCAGTAACGGGTTAGGTGTAGCTAAATCATTTATACTCATAATTTTTAAATCGCATGTAAAAAAAATGTTACCAATGTGGAGGTAATAGGTAATAAGTTAATATTTGTAATAGGTAATAGGTAATCATTTATGATAAACTACAAATATTAAATACGTTAATATTTGTAGCTTGGAGGTAATAGGTAATAAGTTACCAATATGGAGTTTATAGATATTTAGGTTCTATCATTAATCACATACGCCTCTCCACTCTTTACGTACATTTCCTTCTGAACTCTACAAAATAGACAGTCATATGTATGTGGTTTGTTTTTTTATATTTTTTTTAATTTCTTGGCTAGCCACGTAACTAACCAATATAAAATTGATCACATCAAACGGATATTAAAATTAACACAAATTTATTTGTATTTTGGTTCATAAAAAACAATATAAAAAATATTGTAGGTTAGGGTTAGGTTTAGTCTAGGGTTAGTAGGGTTACAGTTAGGCTTAGGGTTAGGGTTGGAGTATCCACTCCTTTTCTCTTCGTAGCAGACACTTTAATATGGAAAAAACCTAAAGTGCATATACAAAAGTAGATCGCCACATGTAGCCTATATATTGGCTACATCCACATGTATATCGCCAAATGTAGAGTCTCCACTCATTTAGCTTTTAATAGTGTCTTCTTTGAGATTGAGTTCTACTTGTTTAGCTTGTTATGGGGGAAAACCACATGTAGACCCCACATGTACCCTATATGAGGGAAAAACCACATGTAGATCCCACATGTACCCTATACAGGAGAAAAATCACATGTAGAATCCACATGTAGTCTTTATGGGGGGAAACCACATGTAGATCCCCACATGTAGTTTATGTATGGGGAAAACCATATGTAGCTTCCCTAACGTGTGTACATGAGGGATGCACTTATTGTGGAAGGACTGATAAGAATCATTTTAGGCTGTCTTGCTGGCCCTCATTCTAATTTGCGGTGCTGAGATCCCTAATGGAAAGGCCTAACCAGATGCGTCACGTGTTCCGCATCTCGTCATCAGATGAGATTAATTGGCCATCAAGAACTGGATCTGTACATGGGATCCGCCAACCATTTTAAATAGTGTCTGCGATAATAGTAGGCGGTTATCGACCCACGTGTGTCGGCCGGCCCAATATGCTCCTACAGGAGGTAACAACTCTGCTGCCCCCGGGTCGGCCAAAAATTCCGGTGTAGGCTTAATAATACGGGGACGTCCGATGTGGATGCGTTCCCAACTCCATATCTGCATCAGCACCATGGGGCCACCCATCTGTACGCCACCTAAAGAACATGTGCACAAATTCCTGTATAGTAGCGCCAGTGCCGCACTCCCCCAACTAAGGCGACCCGCATACCAGAAATCCTCCAACAACCGTAGGTACATCAGCGGTACGGTTGATCCGGATGAGTTCGGGAAGATAAGTCCCCCTATCAAACTAAAAATGTATGCACGTGCATAGTACGTCAGGTCATCCTCATCCGACTCGGGGTTCAAATATTCCTCCTCGAACTGAAATTTTAACCAGGTGATGTAAAGTGATTTAACCTCGAAAGCGTCATCCATCACCTTTTGCTCCGCTTTAAGTTTCGCAGCTTCTATTTGTTCATTCAATACATCTTCATCAGAATCTGCGGAGGCATTTTCGCGGATATTTTTTTCGGCGGCCTCTTGCATTTGGAGAACTACCAATTGTAGGTCGATACCGAGTAAGTCCCGAACAACTTCAACTCGATCGAAGTCCATGTTTCCCGTCATGGCAAACCCATCGACTGGTAGTCCTGTTATCATTGCCACATCCTGTAGGGTCACAGTCATCTCACCCACAGGTAGGTGGAATGTGTGGGTCTCGGGCCTCCATCGCTCGACTAGAGCTGTAAGGAGTGGCCGATCTAGCTTCACAGAGTGAATGAATCTTGCTCCGTAGAAACCGGCCTCTACCACATACGGCGTGATACGGTCATCCCAAGGAAGAACTGTGTGCTTCCGGAAATTTAATTTTTTATTGGACCCATTCCACACGGCTTCCGATCGGTGTTTGGGTTGCAGGGTGAGTATGCTTGTGTCCACGGGTCCGGGTGATGTAACCGAGGACGACGGACCTGCCTCAGCCGATGTGGATTGACGGCCACCAACCTGCACGAATAAATATAACAAATGTTATTATTGAGATAATGTTACATGTTTGTATTTAAAACCAATAATAGTAATCGATCTTACCTCAGTAGTTGGTGCGCCACTAGTGTTACCGGACTCGATTCTCGGTTGCCTTGTTCTAGCCATTTAGCTACCTGACAAAAAAATTAAAATGTTGTTGATAAAGATGACAACAAAACAAACATACCGAGATTATACTGAAAAACGCACGAACGAAAACAAATAAATCTATAAAACTTTCGTAAATAGGTCGGATTCACGTAGGGCAAGCCACACCAACGTGTACAAGTGAGTTTCGACTCATGGTGTGCGAGATACGACCGTATACCGCTTTATTAGGTTTTTTTCCAACCTTCAACCGATACGCGGCCGTATGTCTCGGACCGTGAGTCGAAATTCACTTCTACAACTTCGGGTCACTTCTCATAGGGAACACCTTACAACTCGCCAAGTTTCGTATTTTTTGGAGGTGGTTCGTATCGCTTTCTAATCGGCCCGTTTTAAAAAAATTCTAAGTCAATAACTTCTCACTTGAGGAATTGACGCAATACCGCGCAAACAGCATCCGAATATTTTAAAACTTTCCGTCTAGGTGGAATTCACATAAGGCAAGCCACCCGAACTTGTAGAAGCGAGTTTGGAGTCACGGTTCGCGAGATACGGCCGTCTACCGCTTTACTTGGTTTTTTTCCAACCGTAAGCGATACGCGGCCGTATCTCACGAACCATGAGTCGAAACTCACTTCTACAAGTTGGTTTGGCTTCTCGTGGGTGACACCAACCAAATCGCAAAGTTTTGTATTTTTTGGAGGTCGTTTGAAGGGTTTTCTAACCTACCCGCACTTACAAAATTCTAAGTCTAAAACTTCTCATTTGAGGAAGTTGAGAAAACCGCACAAACGGCATCCGAAAATTTTAAAACTTTCTGAGTTGGTCGGATTCACATAGGGCAAGCCACCCGAACTTGTAGAAGCGAGTTTCGAGTCACGGTTTGCGAGATACGGCCGTCTATCGCTTTACTAGGTTTTTCCCAACCGCAAGCGATACGCGGCCGTATCTCACGAACCGTGAGTCGAAACTCACTTTTACAAGTTGGTTTGGCTTCTCGTAGGTGACACCAACAAAATTGCAAAGTTTCGTATTTTTTGGAGGCCGTTTGAAGGGTTTTCGAAGCTACCCGCACTTAGAAAATTCTAAGGCTAAAACTTGTAATGCGAGAAAGTTGAGAAAACCGCACAAACGGCATCCGAAAATTTTAAAACTTTCAGAGTTGGTCGGGTTCACGTAGGGCAAGCAACCCGAACTTGTAGAAGCGAGTTTCGACTCACGGTTTGCGAGATACGACCGTATACCGCTTTATAATAGTTTTTTTCAACCGAAAGCGATACGCGACCGTATCTCTCGAACCGTGAGTCGAAACTCACTTCTACAAGTTCGTTTGGCTTCCCGTAGGTGACACCAACCAATTCGCAAAGTTTCGTATTTTTTGGAGGCCGTTTGAAGGGTTTTCTAATCTACCCGCACTTAGAAAATTCTAAGTCTAAAACTTGTAGTGCGAGAAAGTTGAGAAAACCGCGCAAACGGTACCCGAAAATTATAAATCTTTCCGACTAGGTCGGATTCACGTAGGGCAAGCCACCCGAACTTGTAGAAGCGAGTTTCGACTCACGGTTCGGGAGATACGGCCGTGTACCGGCTTTAGTTGTTTTTTTCCAACCAAAACCGATACGCGGCCGTATCTCTCGGATCGTGAGTCGAAATTCACTTCTACAACTTCGGGTCACTTCTCGTACGTGTCACCAACCAAATCGCAAAGTTTCGTATTTTTTGGAGGCCGTTTGGAGGGTTTTCTAATCTACCCGCACTTAAAAAGTTCTAAGTCTAAAACTTATAATGCGAGAAAGTTGAGAAAATCGTACAAACGGCATCCGAAAATTTTAAAACTTTCAGAGTTGGTCGGGTTCACGTAGGGCAAGCCACCCGAATTTGTAGAAGCGAGTTTCGACTCACGGTTTGCGAGATACGACCGTATACCGCTTTATAAGTTTTTTTCAACCGAAAGCGATACGCGACCGTATCTCTCGAACCGTGAGTCGAAACTCACTTCTACAAGTTCGGGTGGCTTCTCCTTGGGGACACCAACCAGCCCGCAAAGTTTCGTATTTTTGGGAGGTCGTTCGAAGGATTTTCTAATCTAACCTAACCGCACTTACAAAATTCTAAGTCAAAAATTTACATGCAGGGAAATTGAGAAAACCGCACAAACGGCATCCGAAAATTTTAAAACTTTCCGACTTGGTCGAATTCACGTAGGGAAAGCCACCCGAACTTGTAGAAGCGAGTTTCGTGTCACGGTTTGCGATATACGGCCGTGCACCGCTATACTTGATTTTTTCCAACCGAAAGCAATATGCGGCCGTAACTCTCGAACCGTGAGTCGAAACTCGCTTCTACAAGTGGGTTTGGCTTGTACTACGTGAGACGAACCTACTCGGAAAGTTTCGTATTTTTTACGGTCGTTCGCAGGGTTTTCAACCGTAACCGCACTGAAAAGTTTATAACTAATTTCGTATATACAATTCTAATTCTACTAGTTACTAATGCAAGCAACGTAATTCGACAATTGAATATACTTAAGGTCAACCCGAATTTACATCCAAAATCTACTAACGCATTTAAATTTTTTCCCAATTTCTAAATAAATTACTACACACAAATTCAAAAAAAATACAAATGTAGATTATTGGGTTAAAGAAATAGTGTATACCTTACGGAATAGGTCGAAATCAAGCCAAGCAATAGGTTTTGGAAGAGAACTAGGGTTCCGATTTCGTACCGAAGAGGGGAAGAGAATCTAGGGTTTCGATCGTCGGAGTTCGAGGGTTTCGATCTTCGGAGTTGGGAGAGAAGAGGGAGTTCGAGGGTTTCGAGCGTCGGAGCTAGGGTTTTTTAGGGTTTTTTTCCGTCGTTTGGGTTTGGGTTCGTCGAAGAAAGAAGAAGAGAGCGGAAGAAAGAAGACGAACTGTATGTCGACGAAAATGAAAAAATATAGCCTTAACCCGTTATTCCCAAGAACGGGTTAAGGCCATCTTTTTTAATAAAATTTTGCCTTAACCCGTTCTTGCCAACGACGGGTTAAGGCAAGATTTTATTAAAAAAAATCTGGACCGTTGGATTTTTGATCCAACGGTCCAGATCGAAGTTCGCACGGGTCCGTGCGAACCAACCCGTTTCGGCCCGTTTGCAACCGAAGAACACTCATATATATATATATATATATATATATATATATATATATTGTGTGTGTATGTATGGGGGCCCATTTCAGCAGTTCATCTCAGACCCCGTAAACTCCGAGCCGACCCTGGAACGATATATGCACAATATAAATAATAAGCCCAAAACAAAGCCTGTATAGGCACACAGGTTTACTGCATAGGCATGTAGGCTTAGTGATGATCAGCCCGGCCCGAATACCATCCCTATTTTTGCCTAGTTTCTATTCCGACCTAATTAAGAGGCCCAAAAACACTTGTGATTCACTGTTTACTTATATTTTAATCATTTACTTGTCTCAACCATTTTCCACTCCTGACATCACACTTGTGATTTATGTGTTTTAGCCCCATTTCGGTTTTAATTTCCGTGTGCGATTGCTCAACTCTTTTATACTATTCTGTACTCTGCTGTATTTATGCTTAATGAATCTCCAGCAGCTTAAACTTTTGTATTTTGTATAATATCTGATCGAGTTTAAGCTCTAATTAAGATTAATTTTGAATGTTAACATGATGCATTCTATAAATAACATAGCGTGAATGTGTACATACGGTAAACACTCACAGATATAATTTTCTTACTTATGGTGTATGCTTTGAGATTATTTCAGTTAGTTTGAACTTTTTGAACAAAAGTACAAGGAGTAGGCTCACATAGTCAAAAATGGTTACTGACAGGGGGAAATGGCCTAGCACATTCTAGATCATCTGATCTCCTCAAAAAGCTCTCACCAATGATTATCAGATCAGTCTTAAGTTTCATGGGCTTCTACTCCACCAGGCCCACGGGCATACGGGTTCAGACTCGGCCCAAACGGATCCATACCCGTTTGGCAAGCCTATCAATACCAGGTCCTCTCCCACCTTCAAAGGTAATCAATCTTTTCCTTCTCAAACCCTAGTTACTGTTGCTCTACTTCAGTAACTAACTAGACCGTCGGAGGACCTGCCACCGGGACCAAACCCGGTGTTCCTAGGCCGAGTGCAGGCACACGAGACTCCTGGATCCGAGTATCCAGATCCGAGCCGAGCCGAGCCTCCACTACCAAGCCGAGCATCCTACTTCAGCCTCTATAGCCGATCGTGCCGCTTCTGCCAAAGGTCGGGCATACCGTCCAGTACCGTGTCCTTCCACTAAACAAATAAATAGAACTCACACCTGGTACATCCACACTTTCCAGAAACAACCGCATCAGTTACAATATCTATGATGTATACCGTAAATTTCATGTGAAACAAAGCCAAAAGGTGTTTAGATTTAATTTATCATAAATAATTCAAACAAACAAAGCTAATTTTTTTGTACCTTTACTATTTGGCTGCAGATTCCAAATGGCAGGCATAGAGTGAAGATGAGGAGGCCTTCATCTGGAAAGCAGAATCATCGAATGGACGATTCAAAAACATAATAAGAGCATCTGTATTCGTTTGCCATATACTCAAAATATGGAAAAAATTAAAAAAATGTCGTTGTAGTCGTCTGTCAAATACCCAAATTTTGGGTGTCGCATGAACAGTAGCGTGCCAAAATGGAAGACGGTTTGGCAAAAGCCAAATTTTAGCTGGACGAAAGATAATCTTTCGTTCGAAATGACGGACGGCAAACAAAACACCGTCGCTACAATTTCGTATACGACAAAAGCGACAGACGGCAGATAATCCCCCATCTGATTAATTAAATTTAAAAAAAAATTAAAACTTTCACGGACAGTAGACAATCTACCGTCCAAGGCAAATTCAAGTTAGACAAATTTGCCAATGACGGTAGATCATCCCCCGTCCAAGGCAAGAATGAGTTTTTTGATTAGTTTTTTATTTTATTTTTTTTGTCCTTTTGTGAATGTGTTCACTGCTCTTTTTTTGTTATAATTTTTTTTTGGTCCATTGTCCCTCACTTCAATGCATATATATATATATATATATATATAATTTTTCCGATTTAAATTTCTGAGATGAAGGATAACACTTAAATTTTGGCTTTTGACGACTGCAGCGCTAATCCATTTTTTTCATTTTTATTTGCTAAATACCCAAAATATGGCACCAAAAGGTGATAATTTAGTAGAAATGTGACATTGTAAAGTGGTGATCAAATTTGGTATTCAATTAATGATTTCATTTAATTGGAGCCGGCACGGGTCCGCTATGTTCCAACCCAACCAGAGCCCATAAACCCAATAAGGAGGTTATTATGCTTTTGGTCTTTTGCTCCCTCTCTCTTATTTGGTCCCATATCGAAAGTTAGCAAGTACTTTCTTATATATAGGATAATGAACTGAGCAAAAACGGTTATGACGTTAGTTGAACATCTCCGTGTTCTTTCCTTAAAAAAAAAAAACATCTCCGTGTTCAAGTAATGTCATCTTTACTTTTTGTCATTTGAGAGCCTAGTTTGGCGCTGGTCCACGTCAGGAGTTTTCTCCGTTAACTCTTTTTATAAATTCCTCAACTCCAGAGGAGTGAAATCTCCTATAGCCAACTTTTTCTGGAAGCCGAACATTCCTCTTAAGGTTAAAATCAACTCCTGGCTTGCTTGTAACAATAAGCTACTTACTGTGTCAGTTCTCAACAAGAGACACCTCGCATTGGGTCAGCTCTGTGTGTTCTGCGACCAGCACGAGGAAGACGTTAATCATTTGTTCATTCGTTGCCCCAACATTATTGCCTTATGGAAACTTTGCACTTTGGCTTCGAGTCTAGAGTCTATTCCTCCGGATCTCACTTCGGCTTGTTTAACTAAGCCTTTGAACCCCTTGCTTAAGCAGGCCTGGATCTTATCTATTCACATCATTATTTGGATAATCTGGAAAGAAAGAAATAGTAGAATTTTCCGGCACCGTAGGTCTTCACTAATTGCATTATTCGATGAGTTCTTTTTCCTTTTCAATCTTTGGTCCTCAATTCTGGACTCCAAGTTCAATTCTTCAGCTGCTCTTCAGCTCTTTCATAATGCATATCAGTGTCTCCGCTCTCTTCATGCTATTTAATTTTCAAATATTTACACTGCTTTTGTTTTTGCTATTACCCACCTCGTTATATTCCTTCGTACTTGCAGGTCAAAGTTCCAGGGCCAGAGGCATCTACTATCTCTGATCCTCAGTAATCTCTGCTCAGGACTAGCTCTAAGCAGTTATACTTTTTGATTGCGTTACTCAGTAACCTTGATATATCATCTTTTGATATGGGTGTCTTATGGATTCTGGCTATATTTTGGGCTTGATGTTGCTGTTAGCTACTTTGGTTTAGTTCCTATGCTATTTCTCCTTCTAAAGGAGCGTTTGTACCTCTGCTTATATTCTGATCTAGCCTTGGGTTATATAACTAACTACTTTTAAGCGGACATCTCCCCTATTTCATTTTGCTGCTGGTTTTTTTTTCGCAGGGCCTATAGTACACCCGTGTGTGCTTTCAGTATGCTTATTTGGTGTATTGATTCGCGCCTTTGGGTGTTGTTTGTTTCCATTTACCTATTGTGTCTGCTTGAATTTGTTATCCCTATGTTTTGATCTGTAGTTTCATTATCTGGGTTGGTTTCGTCATAGACTGAGGGCAGGTTTATGTCTCTCGATCTCCTTGTAGTTGGTTTTTTTTCCTTGTTGTCCAGGTGCTGGCAAGGTGATCGCGAGGGTGAGTGTGATTCTGCTGCAGAGGCCATGGTTTCCTCTTCTCGTCAGCTGCTGTTACTCTGACTCCTCATCTTCTTCGGAAATTGCAGTCCGGCTGAGTCGTTTCTTCGATGGATTGAGGCAGCTCTTGCTTCGATCCCCTATCAGATCGTTTGTTTATCTTTTCTGATTGTATTGTATCCCTATTGCTGCTTTGTTGTTTTGTTTCCTCGTATTGACGATTTTACGGCTTGTAAAATACTTGATTATTATTTTATATATGATTCATGATGGCTGGGGTCGTAAGACCCTATCCGGTTCATCAAAAAAAAAACTTTTTGTCATTTTTTATACTTTTTTTTTAAAAAAATTGGGATACAGTTTTCCAATGTTGTTTTTTTTATAAATATTTTATACAGTTTTTCATTGTTTTTTATTTATAGTTTTTCATTGTTTTTTTTTATAATACAGTTTTTTTTGGTTATTTTTGATACAGTTTTTCATTGTTGGTTTTTTTGTTTATATTTTATACAGTTTTTCATTGTTTTCTTTTTTACACAGTTTTTCATAATTTTTTCTTATGCCATTTTTTGAAAATATTTACAAAAGAGGACAGTTGCCAAACTATTTGCGCTCATGGACTCAACAACTAAATTCGTCGTTCCCAATGGCGAGTTTAGTTGTTTCATGCTCGCCATTGGGACACGGCGAGTTTAATGCTAATTTTTTGATAAACTCGGTGTTTTCGACAGCGAGTTTAGTTTAAAAAAAAAATCTAAATTAACTTGCTTTTCCCAAAAGCAAGAATTTTTTTTACTAAACTTGCTATTGGAAATTAAACTCACTATTGGAAATAGCTAGGATGTAGAAAATTTCGCAGAGGGTGAAACAATCTTAGACTTGTTGAATTTTAGTATACCACGCTATGTACGTGTCATGCATTCATCCATCATACGGAGCAATTCCATCAATGTCCATTTTCCTCTGGCGTTCATTCCAAGAATGGACATAACTATGGTGATATCCGGCCCAGTCGGTATCGGGCAAATAACCCATCTCTGTGACACCAAGCAAGATAGTATCATACGTTCGTGCGGTTTGGTATATTTTGTTGTAGACCGAATTGTCGAAATACTTGATCTACATGGGGATAATGTACAATGGAGAAGTGGATGAGAGGTGCAGTAGTCAACCATAGATGACTATGTTCTGTGCAATATAATGGCAACGTCTCCAATCTTTCGTCGGTGTACGGTTCCCACACTACGCATTCCGCACGCAACTGATTGAGCTCAGTTATCTACATCTAACCAAAATTACTTTCGAAATTTGTTTGTATGGAATTGTTGTAAAAAATAGTGTTTCTCATTAGCTTGATATTTTTTACAACCAAAATTTGGTTACGCCTCTAATATCTCATGAAGTAAACTTTTAAGAGAATCCACAATGGTGTTTCTCATATTTGAGAAAAGGCAAAATAGCATATAGAAAAAATTGCAATTTGCTGCAGTCGTCATTTGCTATAATTTGAGAAAGACGGAGCATCTTGTTTCTTCCGGTTTTTTACAGTTAATTATGTAATGATTAAATATAAAAATAGGTTAATTAAATAAATTAAATATTATAATATATACTAACCTACCTAATTAATACACTTACCTAAAGATTAATCTATAATTAATGGGCTAATGATACCATTTGGGCTGGGCGGGACATTTTGTCATGTCCCGTCCAGGCCAAAATTGGCTTCAAACGGGACAACATGTTCCGTTTGACGATTTACCTTTATATATATATATATATATATATATATATATATATATATATATATATATATATATGAGCTTTCTTTCGTTGTAAACGGGTCGGAAGCGGGTTTGTTCGCACAGACCCGTGCGAACTTTGATCTGGACCGTTGGATCGAAGATCTAACGGTCCAGATTTTTTTTAATAAAATTTTGCCTTAACCCGTTGTTGGGAAGGACGGGTTAAGGCAAAATTTTATTAAAAAAAATAGCCTTAACCCGTTCTTGGGAAGGACGGGTTAAGGCTATCTATATTCATTTGTATTTCCATTCTGTTCGTCTTCTTCGGTGATTGCTCTCTCGCTCCTTCTTTCTTCGACGAACCCAACGGCAAAAAAAACCCTAATCCTTCGTCTAAACCCAAATCAACCCACTTACGTCCGCTCCCCCTCCTCCCAACTCCAAAGTTGGAAACCCTACCTTCTCTTCCCCTCTTTGTGTGAACAGATTTATTATTTGTGTGGGAGATTATGTATTTTGTGGATGATATATCTATATTGTCAAAAATTGTAAAAATGTATACAGTATTGAAGAAAAGATGCTGCCAGATACTCTCTGCTAAACCCGTTATTGAAGATAACGGGTTACGATAACTTAACCCGTCATCTTCAATAACGGGTTAAGTAGATAGATATTGGCAGTCCTTAACGAATACTTCACATGTAGGGGATGAAGTTCGGACAATATCTCTCCACGTAGCCCATTATCGGCGTTAACGGTTTTATATAACCTAACCCGTTATTACCAATGACGGGTTAAAGAGATTGATATTGGCAATCCTTAACCAATACTTCACATGTAGGGGATGAAGTTCGGGCAATATCTCTCCACGTAGCCCGTTATCGGTGTTAACGGTTTTATATAACCTAACCCGTTATTACCAATGACGGGTTAAGGAGATAGATATTGGCAGTCCTCAACCAATACTTCACATGTAGGGGATGAAGTTCGGGCAATATCTCTCCACGTAGCCCGTTATTGGCGTTAACGGTTTTATATAACCTAACCCGTTATTACCAATGACGGGTTAAGGAGATAGATATTTGCAGTCCTTAACCAATACTTCACATGTAGGGGATGAAGTTCGGCCAATATCTCTCCACTTAACCCGTTATTGGCGTTGACGGTTTTATATCACCTAACCCGTTATTACCAATGACGGGTTAGGTTGAGATTTATTTACAGAACTTTTCACTTTGTGGACTATATCTTATTTTGTTGATACATATACATATTTGTTCATTCACAACAAATAACTTAGTGAACTTTCGTCTGTGTTGGATATATCTACTTTTGTTGATACATATACAAAATTGTTCATTCACAACAAGCCATTTGCAACAACAAATTTATTCATATATCAAACATTACAAACTGACAAGAACAAGTTGTTTGAAGATACATAGAATGCGTACATAACTCAAGAAAATTGACATTACAAAGTCATCCTTTGACACTCTACTCCAAAATTGAAAGTAATTTAGTATACAAGTACATGCTCGGTTTCTTCTCAAAGTGATAGGAAGGACTGCTGACTCTGCCTTTTTTTGATTGCATAAGTAGCAGTTATCCCCCCTACATACAATTTAGTTCACTACTATTACACAGAGATAAAAATTCTCTGCTTCGTGGGATAGCGTAGTAGTGGGTGTAACCGTATATTCAAAGTACTTGATAACTTCTTGACACGCACTCCTCATATTCGTACTATTTGTTGCACGATTGTGAGGTGTGCATGCCAAGAAGTTGAAAAGTAGCATGAATACACTGTGGCACCCACCACTACTCCGTCCTACGAAGCAGAGAATTTTTACACTCTGTGTAACAATAGAGAACGAATGTGTATGAAAGGAGGACAATTGCTACTTATGCAAACACATCTAAAAGCTATAAGAAAGAAGATTGAGGGAAATGAAGGGAAAAAAAAGGCAGAGTCAGCGGCCCTCCCTACCACTTGAGAGAAACCGAGCATGCACTTGTACACTGAAATGTTCATGCACAAGTCTCTTTACTTCTGCATCTTCATACACAAGCACAATTGTAGGCGACCATCTTTGAACTCAAATTTCTTCTATAACTCAAACTTCTTCCTCCCTATTTAAAAGAAAAGATTATCTTGAAGAGAAGAAGAGAAGATTGATTCCTCATATTTTTTCATCTACTGAGTTAAGAACTGAAGTCTCTCATTTGAGTTAACTTGAAGAGAAGAAGAGAAGACTCATTTGAGTTATGAACTGAAGGCTCTCAGTTATAAGGAAGATTAGAAGGAGGGGAGCATGATCTGACAACAATCTTGTACACAATAATGCTCATCAATAGGGCTGTATCAAAACAAGAAGAAGAAGAAGACAAGCAGGGATCAAAACAAGAAGAAGAAGAAGACAAGAAGGTTAAATCCTTGATATCCACCAAAGTATGATACAAGTCTCCAAAAAACAGTAGCAAGGACAACAATTGTCTCCAACAAATTGATACAAATCTCAAAATGTACAGACCATGTCTGTAAACTACACCTGGATAATCCGTTGTTGGTGACAACAGGTTAATTACAGTTAACCCGTCGGTACCAAGAACGGGTTAAGTATACTTGATCTATGCCAAAACTTGGTCTCTACATGATGAACCACTGCCAATCTTTGTCAACGTAACCCGTTGTTATGGATAACGGGTTACGTTAACAAAGATCGTTATTGCCAACGACGGGTTAGGTACACTTATATTTGCAGAAGTTTATGGCTACATGCATAAGTAGATGGCGAATTTCTGCCAATATATGTTAACTTAATCCGTTATTGACGATAACGGATTAAGTATTTACAACCCGTTATCTTAAATAACGGGTTAAGTGTACCTATATCGGTAGTACTGATAATTATTAAATCGTATGTAAAAAAATGTGTAAACAAGTTTGTAAATATAACATATAAAGTAGTGCACTTATATAAGCTCAATTTATGACAGGTTATTCAAACACCACATTGACCTTACTAAAACCTGCTGCAAAAAAGCTGCTCATAAATTTTATATAATCTACTTTCTATAGATATTCGTTACGCGATTTCAAATTTTGTCTGTAAACAAAATTTTTTAAATCATTTACACGATTTCAGTCAGTCTGGTTTAAACAATTATGTTAGATATAATTTTTGGTTGGGTTAGAGTACTTTGTAGGGTTAGAGTAGGGTTAGAGTAGGTTAAGGGCAGGGTTAGGGTTAGCAGGGGTTAGGGGTTTGGTTAGATCTTGTTTTTAATTTATTTCAATTCCTCGCCACGTAACTAACCAATATAAAATCGATATCATCAAGTGAATATGAAAATTAATGCATATTAATTTAGTATTTTGTTTCTTAAAAAACAATTAAAAAAATTTTGTAGGTTAGGGTTAGGGTTATTATAGGGTTAGTAGGTTAGGGTTAGCGATTAGGGTTAGAGTTAATATAGGGTTAGGGTTTCCACTCTTTTTCACTTCGTATTAGAACAAGTTCAAAAATGGGAATAACCTAAAGTACATAGCCAAATGTAGATCCCCTACGTGTCTACAAAAAACCAACTGTAGATCCCCACATGTAAAGAGAAAACCACATGTAGCATTTGTTGGTTTTTCGGAAGCCATTGATAACACGAAGAAGATAGAGACTGAAACCGATGAGGAAAAAATCACATGTATATCCCCACATGTACCCTATACATGAAAAAAACACATGTACATCCCCATATATAGCGTATACATGGAAAAAATACCTGTAGATCCCCACATGCTGATATCCCTAATGGAAAAGCATAACCAGATGCGTCATGTGATCTGCATCTCGTCATCAGATCTAATTAATTGGTCATCAAGAACTGGATCTGTACATAGGGTTTTCCCCATATATAAGCTACATGTGGGGATGTACATGTAGTTATGTAGTTTAGGTTTTTCCCATATTGAAGTGTCTGCAATAATAGTAGGCGGGTGCTGAGTTCTGCTTGTTTAGCTTAGTGCTTTTTTCCACTTAGGTTTATCTGGCTTGTGGAGGTCACTTGGCTTAGATGACAACACCACTTCTTTGGTGGAGACAACGGCCTACACTCTAGATTGTGGAAACGTAGCCTATATGATTGTGGAAATGAAGCCTATATGGAAAAAAAACCACATGTAGATCCCCACATGTAGCCTATATGGAAAAAAAACCACATGTACAACCCCACATTTAGCCTATGTGATGGAAAAACCACATGGAGATCCCCACATATAGCCTATATGATGGAAAAACCATATGTAGGTCCCCACATATAGCCTATATGGGAAAAAAAACTACATGTAGATCCCACATGTAGCCTATATGGGAAAAAAACTACATGTAGGTCCCCACATGTAGCCTATATGGGAAAAAATCACATGTAGATCCCACATGTAGCCTATATGGGGGAAAACCGCATGTAGATCCCCACATGTAGCCTATATGGGGAAAAAACCACATGTAGATCCCACATGTAGCCTATATGGAGAAAAAACCACATGTAGATCCCTACATGTAGCCTATATATGGAAATAACCATATGTAGATCCCCACATGCATGTACAAAAAGACCAATACAGATGTGGAATCTCGCTGTGATGATGATGGTATCCCTAATGGAAAAGCACGAACGCGTTATTAGAGCGCCACACCACCAGATCTTTTTCTCTTCGTAGTAGAACAAGTTCAATATGGGAAAAAACTAAAGTACATAGCCAAATGTAGATCCTACATGTAGCGTCAAATTGATTGACTGATGGATGGATGGATTCATTAATCTGAGAATTTAGAACGGCTTGTTAATGTGCTACAAGTTAACGACTTGTACTACAAGTAAAGATTATTGCCATGTTGTACATGTGGTTCTACATGTTGCAAAGTAAAATCTGAAGGTGGGGATCTACAAATATTAACCTAATTAATCAAAACAAAAAACAAACACTCACTACTAACCCTAACCCTACACTAACCCTATCTTAACCTAACCCTAACCCTAACCCTTGGGTTGAAATCTCATAATTTATTTTTTGAACTTTTTCACCACCAATAACAAGTTCAAATTTATAGTGGTTAGTTACGTGGCAGTAAATGGAAATTAATAAAAAATATAAACAATTTTGGGCATATTAATGTCACCTTGCACAGTTCAGGAGACAATTCTCGCAAAGAGTGAAGATAAATTTGTAGAAAACCCAAAATTTCAAACTCCCTAACCCGTTATTCACAAGAACGGGTTAAGGGACCTTAACTCGTTATTCATAAGAACGGGTTAAGTAAGTAGATTTTGGCAGTATATTTTGAAAACTTGGATAAGTTCCTCCCAATAACTCTCTACCTAACTCGTTCTTGTGAACGATCTTAACCCGTTATTCACAAGAACGGATTAAAGAGAGCGATATTGGCAGTACTTTGGTCTGTAGGAGTTAAAGGACTGCCAATATCGCTCTACCTAACACGTTGTCGTGAAGAACGGGTTAAGGTCATCTTACACGTTGTTCACAATGACGGGTTAAGAAGAGCCATATTAGCAGAACTTTATTAAGACATGGTCTGTAGGCTTCCAAAGGACTGTCAATATCTCTCTACCTAACCCGTCCTTAGTGATAACAGGTTAAGCTCAAATAACTCGTTATCGTCAATAACGGGTTAAGTATAGATATTTGTGCAGCACTTTTGTTTGTGTTTGACTGTGTACATTTTTTCTGATACGGAAACAACTTCATCAAATGTTGCTCACAAATTCACCTACAACATCACATCAAAGTAAATAATACAACAGATATCTTCACAAGAAAGTTGAAGGCGTACAAATGTACAATGTCAACCAAACCACTTAATTAATTGAAATGAATTCAATTTTCAAAAATTTACACCAAAATTATACATATCAAGTTGCACATGTCCAAAATGCAAAAATTACAAATGAAGGCGTTCTCCACTTTGGCTTACACACCATGCCCGGTATTTACCTACAACAATTTATCAACATAGAAACAAACAATACGTTGGTTACTGCAATAACAAAATCACCAACCAAAAGATTCGCTATTACAGAGTAGTAGAGACTACCGTCTACGACCACGCGGCTTGCCACCGCTTGGTGTGAATTGATTGGGAGGGTTCCGCTTCCTTTGAGGATTTCACCGTCCGCCTTGTGTCTGGGGAGAATCAGGATCATCCGACGACTATTCCTCATCAACATCTTCGGGATTTGGCTGTTCTTGTAGTTGTTGTGGCTCGGCGATGCGAATTCCCCTACTCACAGTTTGTTTTCGCCTATAACCTATTGATGGCAAGTTGGCTCTCAAATAGGCCTCAACTTGTGGACCTTCACCCGCGTCCTCCAGAGTACGACGGCACGGGGCTAGCATCTCCTGGATTACCTCCTTGAAGCTCTCGGGTATCCTAGTCTTCAGGACGCGAGCAGCTGTTCAAACAACCTCCCATGCATTTTCAATCTACAGTTGGTGAAAAATTCCAATTTAAACATCATTCATAATTAGTGGCATCAATTAAATACAGTACATGCGTACAAACTATATGAAATTTGACTGACCATTTTTCGATATGTCTCAGCCCTTGGTTGATACATCGACTGGGAGGAGGAATATGCTAGAGCTGGTTCTGCCTGGGTAGGGGGAATCGGAAGTTGCACACCAACTGGTACGGCGGCCTTTGAAGAAACATACAACCGGGTTATTCGCTTTTACCACATCATGTATGCCTGCTGGAGGGAGCCATCATATGGTATCGCGACGTACATCATATTCGGTGTCATTTGCCGCCACATGGTGTTCCAGTTGGCTACTTGGTAACGATGGTAATCAGCCCAATCGAAGTTGGGCACTCGTCCCGTTCCCCTGACCTCGTGCAACTTTTTATCATAAGACCTTACCTCGGGAATCTTCTGTTGATATCCGAATTGCCGCAAGACTCTATCAGAATACTGGAACTCGACAACTCCAAAATTCACAAGAGGTGCAGCCGTCAACCAAAGGGATCTGTCTACGCAGACTGGAGGAACCCGTTGCACCCTTTCGGCCAAGTACGGTTCTCAATTGACGAACTCGTCCCGCAGGTTGTCTAACTCATCTCTGTAGTAGGTTAAATATTGGCGTGGGTTATCGACCCACGTGTGCCGGCCCACCCAATATGCTCCTAGAGGAGGTAACAACCCCGCTGCCCCCGGGGCGGCCAACCAATCCGGTGTAACCTCAACAATACGGGGACGTCCGATATGGATGCGTTCCCAACTCTAGATCTGCAATAGCACCATTGGGCCATCCATCTGTATGCTACCTAAAGAACATGTGCACAAATTCCTATATAGTAGCGCCAGTGCCGCACTCCCCCAACTAAAACGACCCGTATACCGGAAATCCTCCAACAACCGTAGGTACATTAGCAGCACGGTTGATCCGGATGAGTTCGGGAAGATAAGTTCTCCTATCAAACTAAAAATGTATGCACGTGCATAGTACGTCAGGGTTTGCTCGTCCGAATCGGTGTCCAAATATTCCTCCTTGAACTGAAATTTTAACCAGCTGATGTACAGTGATTTACCATCGAAAGTGTCAGCCATCACTTCTTCTTCCTCTTTATCTTTCGCAGCTTCTATTTGTTCATACAATAAATCTTTTGTGGGCACATTTTTGCGGATTTCTTTTTCAGCGGCCTCTTTCCTTTGGAGAACTATCAACTGCAGGTCGATACCGAGTAAGTCACAAACAACTTCAACTCGATCGAAGTCCATGTTCCCCGTCACGGCAACCCCATCTATTGGTAGTCCAATTATCATTGCCACATCTTGTAGGATCACGGTCATCTCACCCACTGGTAGATGGAATGTGTTGGTCTCCGGCCTCCATCGCTCGACCAGAGCTGTAAGGAGTGGCCGATCTAGCTTCACTGAGTGAATGAATCTAGCTCCGTAGAAACCGGCCTCCACCACATATGGCGTGATACGGGGGTCGAAAGGAAGAACTGCGTGCTTCCGAAAATTACATTTTTTATCAGACCCATTCCACACGGCTTCGGATCGGTGTTTGGGTTGCAAGGTGAGTATGCTTGTATCCACGGGTCTGGGTGATGTAACGGGAACCGAGGATGATGGACCTGTCTCAGCAGATGTGGATTGATGGCCACCAACCTACACGAATAAATATAACAAATGTTATTAATGAGATAATGTTATATATTCGTATTTAAAACCAATAATAATAATCAATCTTACCTCAGTATTTGGTGCGCCACTAGTGTTACCTGACGGGCTTCTCGGTTGCCTTGTTCTGGCCATTGATCTATTTGACAAAAAATTTAAAATGTGGTTGGTACAAATGACAACAAAACAAACATATTGAGATTTTGGGGGAAAAACACACGAATGAAAACAAAAAAAGGAAATGAGGGTGAAATTGGTTGAATTCACATAGCATAAGTCACCCCAAATTGTGAAGGTAAGTTTCAAATATCGGTTGAAGAGATATGGGCGTGTAAGATGGTTTAGGTTGTAAAAAAAACCCAAATAAACTGATACACGGCCGTATATCTCGAACCGTAACACCAAACCCACTTCTACATCTTAAGGTGGGTTGTGTTGAGTGAGATCAGCTTACTCGCAAAGTTTCGTATTTTTTGGACGACGTTTGCAAGGTTTTCAACTCTAACCGCACAAAAATATTGAAAGCCATTAACTTATAATGCGAGAAACGTGAGAAAACCACACAAACGGCATCAAAAATTTATAAAAATTTCCTAATTGGTCGAATTCACGTAGCGCAAACCATCCAAACTTGTAGAAGTGAGTTTCGACTCACGGTTTGCGAGATACGACCGTATACCGCTTTATAATAGTTTTTTTTCAACCGAAAGCGATACGTGGCCGTATCTCTCGAACTGTGAGTCGAAACTCACTTCTACAAATTGGTTTGGCTTCTCATAGGGGACACCAACCAACTCGCAAAGTTTCGTATTTTTTGGGGGTCGTTTGAAGGGTTTTCTAATCTACCCGCACTTAGAAAATTCTAAGTCTAAAACTTATAATGCGAGGAAGTTGAGAAAACCGCACAAACGGCATCCAAAAATTTTAAAACTTTCCGACTTGGTCGAATTCACGTATGGCAAGCCACCCGAACTTGTAGAAGTGAGTTTCGACTCCCGGTTTGCGAGATATGACCGTATACCGCTTTATAATGATTTTTTTCAACCAAAAGCGATATGCGGCCGTATCTCTCGAACCGTGAGTCGAAACTCACTTCTAAAAGTTGGGTTGGCTTCTCCTAGGGGACACCAACCAACTCGCAAAGTTTCGTAATTTTTGGAGGTGGTTTGAAGTGTTTTAAACTCTAAACGCACTTACAAAATTCTAAGTCAAAAATTCACATTCGAGGAAGTAGAGAAAACCACCCAAACGGCATCCGAAAATTATAAAACTTTCCGACTAGGTCCAATTTATGTAGGGCAAGCCACCCAAACTTATAGAAGCGAGTTTCGAGTCACGGTTTGCGAGATACGGCCGTGTACCGGCTTTAGTTGTTTTTTTCCAACCAAAAGCGATACGCGACCGTATCTCTCAAACCGTGAGTCGAAACTCACTTCTACAACTTGGGGTGGCTTCTCGTAGGGGACACCAACCAACTCGCAAAGTTTCGTATTTTTTGGAGGTCGTTTGAAGGGTTTTCTAATCTACCCGCACTTAGAAAATTCTAAGTCTAAAACTTCTCATGCGAGGAAGTTGATGAAACCTCACAAACGGCATCCGAAAATTTTAAAACTTTCCGACTTGGTCGGATTCACGTAGGGCAAGCCACCCGAACTTGTAGAAGCAAGTTTCGAGTCACGGTTTGCGAGATACGGCCGTCTACCGCTTTACTTGGTTTTTTTTCAACCAAAAGCGATACGCGGCCGTATCTCTCGATCCGTGAGTCGAAACTCACTTCTACAAATTGGGTTGGCTTCTCATATCGGACACCAACTAACTCGCAAAGTTTCGTATTTTTTGGAGGTCGTTTGAAGGGTTTTCTAATCTAACCGCTCTTACAAAATTCTAAGTCATAAACTTTTCATGCGAGGAATTGAAGAAAACCACACAAACGGCATCCGAAAATTATAAAACTTTCCGACTTGGTCGAATTCACGTAGGGCAAGCCACCCGAACTTGTAGAAGCGAGATTCGAGTCACGGTTCGGGAGAAACGGCCGTGTACCGCTTTACTTGGTTTTTTTCAACCGAAATCGATACGCGGTCGTATCTCTCGAACCGTGAGTCGAAACTCGCTTCAACAACTTAGGGTGGCTTGTACTAAGTGAGACGAACCTACTCGCAAAGTTTTGTATTTTTTTACGGTCGTTTGCAGGGTTTTCAACCATAACCGCACTGAAAATTTTCTAACTAATTTCGTATATACAATTCTAGTTCTACATATTACTAACGCAAGCAAATTAATTCGGCAATTGAATATACTTAAAGTCAACCCAATTCTACAACTCAAATCTACTAAGGCAAATAAAATTTTTTCCACTATCTAAATATTTGAGTATACACAAATTTAAAAATAAACTCAAATATAGATTGTTGAGGTAAAAAAATAGTCTATACCTTACAAAATAGTTCCAAATGAAGCCATTGAAACAATTTGGAAGAGAACTAGGGTTTCGATTTCGTATCCAAGAGGGGATGAGAGAGTAGGGTTTCGAACTTTGGAGTTGGGAGAGAGAAGGGGGAGCGGACGGAGCTGTAGATGCCGTCGTAAGGCAGAGCTAGGGTTTTTCTGTTGGGTTCGTCGAAGAAAGAAGAAGGAGCGAGAGAGCAATCGCCGAAGAAGACGAACAGAATGGAAATATAAATGAATATAGATAGCCTTAACCCGTCCTTCCCAAGAACGGGTTAAGGCTATTTTTTTTAAATAAAATTTTGCCTTAACCCGTCCTTCCCAACAACGGGTTAAGGCAAAATTTTATTTAAAAAAATCTGGACCGTTGGATCTTCGATCCAACGGTCCAGATCAAAATTCGCAGGGTCTGTGCGAACAGACCCGCTTCCGACCTGTTTGTAACGGAAGAAAGCCCTATTTCCACGTTCGGGGGTACGTCTGCTCGGATTTTGGATTCGAGCGATGTAGCAAGATCTGAGCCATCGATCAGGATCAAGATCGCATCTTAAGGCGAAGTTTTTTCCCATTTTCACGTTCGGGGACACATTTGCTCGGATTTTGGATCCGAGGGACGCGACAAGATCTGAGCCATTGATCAAGATCAGACGCACATCTTGAGGCGAAGTTTTCCCTTCATTTTAGGCTAGGTGCAGCTGTATTGTAACCCCTTTTCCCGGTGCTAAGGAGGTCGGATTGGGGCGTGTGACCCTCGTTTCGAAGCTAACTCAAAGATTTACAATTTCTCTTTAGAAGTCAGTGGAAGAATCATCCTTCTTCATGGTCAAAATAGTCCCGCAACATCTTCAACTTCAGAAAATTGAGAAGAGCTTTGTATGATTCTAGGGGAGGTCCGTTCTTGGAAGCGATTTTAGGGAGCGTCTCTAGACGAGTTAGGATCCAAAATCTCTTGGAAGAAGGCCTCTCGAGAGGTGAACGGGAGAAGCATCGCCAGGCTCTAGGAGAGGGCCATTTGGGAGGCGAGTTTGAGGAGAACTCTAGGGGAGAGTTGAACTCCAAACTTGTTGAGAAGAAGGCCCCTCGAGAGGCGATCGGAGCGAAGAATCTTCTCCATGCTCTAGGAGAGAGCCATTTGGGAGGCGAGTTTGAGCAGAACTCTAGGGGAGAGTTGAGCCCGAACTCGTTGAGAAGAAGGCCCCTTGGGAGGCGAGCAGAGCGAAGAGCATCACCAGGCTCTGGGATAGAGCCGTTTGGGAGACGAGCTTGATGAGCAACTCTAGGGAAGAGTTGAGCTCCGAACTCGTAGAGAAGAAGGCCACTCGGGAGGTGAGCAGAGTGAAGAGCATCACCAGGCTCTTGGAGGGAGCCGTTTGGGAGACAAGTTTGATGGGAACTCTAGGGGAGAGTTGAGCTCCGAACTTGCTTGTTACAAAATTTAACCAGTAGTGGGAGTAGTATGAATGTTCGTTTAGAGCCCCCAAACCGCATGCTTGCAGGCTGTGAGGGAAATTTCGAACCGTGATTGAAAACTTCGAACTAGTTGTTACGGGGTTATCAACGAGTTATAGGTGCAATTCCGAATGGTGAGCTACTTCGCACTTGCTCGTTCGCAAGCGGCTAAAGCGGCGTCGAACCAAGTATTGGGCTCCAAACTTATTGTTTGAGGGGGTTCAGTGAGTTGTAGGAGCAATTCCGAATGGTGAGTTGCTCCGCACTTGCTTGTTTGCAAGTGGCTAAAGCGGCGTCGAACCAAATGTTGGACTCCAAACTTTTTGTTTGATGGGTTTAACGAGTTGTCGGAGCAATTCCGAATGGTGAGCTGCTCCGCACTTGTTTGTTTACAAGCGGCTAAAGCGGCATCGAACCAAGTGTTGGACTCCAAACTTGTTGTTTGAGAGGGTTCAACGAGTTGCAGGATCAATTCCGAATGGTGAGCTACTTCGCACTTGCTCGTTCGCAAGCGACTAAAGCAGCGTCGAACCAAGTATTGGACTCCAAACCCATTTTTTGAGCTTAGTAAGTTGTGGGAGCAGCCCTGTAGGACAAGCTGGACTCCGAACTTACCGTTTAACGAGTCGTAGATGTGACTCAAAAAGATAGAAATGAGGCAAATGCAATAATTTTCAATAGAAAAAAACTAAGTTTTATTGAGATAAACTAAGTGGCCGCTTCAATGGGGCGAGCCATTATCACATGTTTTTGGCCGTGTTACAAGTATCGGCCTTATTGGAAACTGAAAACCTACTTCTACGATAGGGTGAAGGCCTCTTGGGAGGAGTTTGGTTCTTCCCCCCATTGGACCGCCTTGGATAAGGTGGAGGATGGCCCCAAGTTCGGAGTCTTGCAACTCGTTGAGCCTCTCGGTTCGATGGTTGGCTCCTTGGGGTAGAGAATCGGCCCCGTCTTTTCGGACGAACTTGGCCAGATGTCCTCGCAGTATGAGTTCTTTGATTTCCACTTTGAGAACTTGACAATCATCCGTGTCGTGGTCGTGGTCCCTTTGGAAGCGGCACCACTTATCCCCGTTCCTTTTCTTGCCAGGGGTATTCATTCTAGGGGGACCGCGAAGCGGCCCTTCCTTGTCCACCTCCATTAGAACTACTGATATACTTGCATTGAGGGGGTGAACTTCTCAAAACGAGGAGCTGGGAGGCGTTGGTCATTGTCTTCCCTCTGGAATTTCTGGGACCCTTCTTCGCTTGTATTCTTCCATTTGTTCCTAAAAGATGATTCCTCAAGACTGGGAGGGTTGAGAGCTTCTTCCGCTTGGATGTACTTCTCGCTCCTAAGCAGGAGTTTCGAGAAGTTCTGATGAGGCTTCCACGTTAGTGATGTTGTTCCTGAATGCCACAAAGGCTACTGATTGGTTGAGGGAGGCAATAGACCTGGCTTCGGTAATGAAACGCCGGATGTAATCTCTTAGGCATTCTCCCCATTTTTGCCTGAGGGCTAGCAATGATGCACTCGTTTTCTCGGCTCGGTAACTGCCCACAAAGTGGGTGAGCAATAGCTCCTCAAACTGTTCGAATGAGAAGATGGAGATTGGGGATAGATGGGAGTACCACTCTCGTGCTGGTCCCCTCAACGTTGCCGGGAAGGCCTTGCAGAGGAGCGCATCTGAGGCTTGATGAATCATCATGAGAGTTTTAAAACTCTCGATATGATTAGCCGGGTCTGACTCTCCAATGTAGGATTCAAAGCGGGGCTGTCTGAAGGCTTCTGGGACCGGAGCTTCCATGATGACTCTGAAAAAGGGGGGTCTGTTGGGGCGGAACCTATTGGTCCGTTGTTCTTCTTTGGGATTGATCTTGTAGAGGGGCCTCTCCATCTCGTGGAGACGGTGGCGGACCAAGTCATCCCTTCGATCGGATCTAGTCGACCCTCGGGACTTTTCTTCATCAGTGGCGGTATGGTGAGGGTTAGGGGCACGCTGGTCCTGACTCATGACAATATTAAGAGCTCGCATGATATCTTGTTTGAAGTTTTGGACCTCGGCCTGAGTGACTGGTGCCCCTTCAGCTCGGCTTACTGGAGTACGACTTCTTCACCGATGACGTGGAGGGGACTCTCTTCCCCTCCTCGGGGGATGGGATCTTCTGGTCCTCGGTCTACGGGGGGTCCGGACTCTTGAGGCCCCTGGATGCTCAGGTTGAGGGACTTCTTCAGGAGCTCGCCATTTATTCAAGCAAGTGTGGAGGTTGACCCCCTGCTGACGGTTGAGAATTACTTGATGAAGATTCGACCCTGGAGGAATTTGAGAAGCCATAGAGTCAGTTGAGGGATCGTGGACCGAAACATGTTCATGATGAGGGTATTGCTTTGGACGACTTGGATGATAGCCCCTCGGGGTAGCCCCCCGAGACCCTGGAGGGGCTTGTTGAGGAGGAGGCTGTTGAGTAAGAGGCTGTTCAGGCTGCGGTTGCTGAACTTGCAGATTGAGTTGAAGAAGGACATCTTGGACTGGAGGAGGAAGATGAGTGGCTCTTCGGCTGGAGGCCGCTGCCTTCCCCCTCTCTTTCGGAGGCATGGTTTGAAACAACTTTCACCCGATGAAGTAAGGTTGGATCGCTTTTTCGTTTTCCACAGACAGCGCCAATCTGTTGCTACTAATTTTGGTGTGGGAGCAAAGAGATGAGTTTGTGGATTCTTTTGGAAACAATAAAGGCAAACCTGTTGACTTTTACCGACGTTTGACTGGCTTCTTTCCGCTGCCGTTGACCTGCAAAAAGTTTGATATACCGGGATGGATCCCGGTGACGAACCCTCCGACGCTCAAGTCAGTAATCAGGAAGATTATGAAAGAGCGTTTATGTGAAAAAAATATTGATTACCTTTTTTTATGGTGGGGGAAGAGGGGTATTTATAGTCGCATTTAGAAACAGTTTAGAAGATAATCATTTATCTCTATGTCCCGGTGTTTTTGGATAAGATGTAGAGTTTAAATTGTTTCATGAAAAGAGATTTGGTTTAAACCGTCTCTTACAGATAACCATGAATTTGAATTACTTTTTAAATAATCTGGGTTGGTTTGTATTGGGTTGTCACCCTGACCCAGTAGGACAGATCCGTTTATGGGTTATTGGGCTTTGAAGAAAGACACAGTCCCCATTTCAGACCCATTTGTAGGTGAAATTACTGTTTTACCCCTGCGAGCTTTAAGATTCATGTCCGATTTGAACGGTCCCGATTTAGTTCTATTTTTAGCCATATCAGTGGTGAATACAAACTATTGTGAACAAAATTTGTTGTGAAGCTAAATTGTTTGGAGTAAGATTATTTTGAGAACTTGGTTGTTTAAATTGTTTGGAGTAAGATAAATTTTAACTTGGTTGTTTAACTTGGTTGCACAATAAAGCTAAATTTTTATTTAAATTGTTTGGAGTAAGCTAAATTGTTTGGAGCTAAATTGTAAGGGGGAAGGGAGAGAGGGAGGGAAACCAACTTTAGAAATGAGAACTATACATGAAAGATTCCTAGGAAGTTTGACAGCTCAGAAAAAATGGTTTCAGGTGGTTTGGTGAAGCTTTAAAGAAACCTAGAGTTCATAGTTGCAAGAGACTTTTGTGGATTTCATATATCTTAAAATACTTTATTGTGAATGCTCAATTAACCTGACGTTCATGAACACATAAGATGTATGTCATAGTTATTGCATGAAGATAGTCAGGATATAAGTTCTTTTGATACTGTAGTAAAGGAATATAAATGCCAATGAAATAGATATTCTCTTGTTGTCCATATTCTCTCTCTCTTGCTGCAAGAATCTGTGGTCATGCTTGAATCTTGAGGTTTCCGACAGTACTTTTGTTGTTGGGAGGCTTCTATACTAATGACGTAGCTACTACATGTCTACAATATACCTAAACTGACACCATCCACTTCGTCTAGTTATTGCATTCTCTGAAGTCTGAATAACTGTAATAAGCCATAAACTATGCTCACTTCTTGATGTGGGTCAGTATGTATTTAATAATCACGTTAGACATATTGTAGTCAGTTTGTTTATTTCCTTTTCAAATGTTTCTCAATGTTTGCAATGGCATTTCCTGAGAATATATTATCATGATTGTTGCTCATGGAGATGCTTCATCAGTGGATGATGAGATAGCGGAGACCTCAGCTTGACAATAGTTTACTGCTGAGAGACCAATCATGAGGAATGTAATGAGAAGTATTTTGCTATATAATATCTCTAATAAACTTAAAGTCTAGGTTGCAACCTTTTTTCATGTGTGATGCTAATTTTACTTCTTTTTTGTACCACTTTGGTAGTACTTACACATCTCTAGTCTAGACTCAAGGAGGTGCGGTTCCCACAAAGAATTGATGCAAAGTATTTTTACATGGGCTCTGGCCGCTCTACCGCCTTGAGTCTAAAAGTGTGTTGAGTAGTTTTAAAGTAGTTCAAATAAGGTTGTACACTTTACAATTTCCTTCCTTTTGATTAATGTGCAGAAGGATTCAGTTTCTCTAGCTTTATTGAGGAACTTCGATATTTTACTTGTCTATTTTTGGTTGCCATAATCTGTTCTATGTGATTTCGATTTCATACAGTGCGCCCTCCAGCCTTTTTTCTCCTCCACTTGTATGTAAAGTTATGCTTCTATTTGAGATTTTTTTTCCTTTTGCTTCAGCAATCACTCTTACATTTTCCTGCAATAGTAACTAGTCTTAAGTCTAGTGATGAAGCTCAAACTGATAGATCTGTATAATAGTTAATTTTGAATGCTTCATGTCAATCTTATTATTTTGTACGGTTCTAATTTATAAGTTATGCTCACCGTTATCTATTGCAATAGATTCTAACAATCCTCCTGTTGGTTCTTGCCAATATGTGGCTTTGGATGCTGAAGGTCGTTGCTATACATGGGGAAGAAATGAGGTACGATCAGAATGAGCAAATTTTTCTCCATGTTCAACTTTGCTGTCTACTGAGTTCTCAGTAAGCTCGCAGAAGGGGCAGTTGGGTTTTCATAGATTGCGTTTTTTCGTTGGATTTTGTGATTTCGTGCTTTTAAGCACTTGTACGTATATGTAATTATTGAAATTAATTGAATTTGTAAATGATTTGGAATGAATTATTTAATTATTTTGTTTGCTTATTGGAATGAAATTTATGTTCTTAAGTACTTTTCTATTGTTTATTATTCAATGAATTTGTGAAAGATTACTGAAATAAATTCCTGAAAATTATTATGAATTAAATTACAGGTATTTTGACGTGATAAAATAAACAACCACCCTCCAACTCAACTAAAAACATATATATAATAACAACAACCGGTGAAATCCCCAAAATTTTCCGCCTAATCTCCTAATTTTCCCTCCAAATATTTTTAGTATTTCAACTTCTTGTCTTAAGCCTATATATAAAGTTTATCATAAAGGTATTTTCGTCTTTGAAAAGTGGAAACGACAACACTTTTTCCCAAAAAAAACACCCCGCCAAACTGGATGGAGTATGTCATACTGCCTAACGGAGCAAACTTAAGTAGAGTTATATGCCAAAAAAATAAAAAAATTTGAGTATGGTTATCTGTCAAAGTTGATGATCTGGATGTAGAAGCACAAGAACCAATAAGATTTTATTTTTATTTTATTTATTTATTTTTATATAAGAAAAACAGCAACAACAAATCTATTAGCGATCCAAGCCAAAACAACACACAACAATTCCACCCAACAGCAACAGCAAATAGCGAACAGGGATCAACTCCACACAACAGCAATCACAAATCCCCTCTTCTCCCAAACACCAAAACACAACATCAAGATCCCTCCTTCACAAAATACCAAACACCAAACCCAAATCAATCCTTCATCTTCACAAAACAACAAAGAGAGAGAGAGAGAGCAGCAAGGTCAGTAATGGAAGAGGAGATCTGGACGGCAAGAGAGAGGGGGGGTGTCGGCGAGGGAATCGTCGGCCTGGGCGAGGGCAGTGCTCAGGGTGGCATCGCCGGAGGTCGACGCTACGGGAAGGGAGGAGGACAGCACGCTCACGCTGGCGTCGATCAGAAAGGAGCAGCAGCAATGGGTTAATGGGTTCTGGTCCTGACTGTCATCGGAAGGGAAAAGGGGAGGATAGCCGGAGGTTGGAGGTCGCGACTGGAGGGGGATGGCGACGGGGTGGGGGTCGCCGGAGCACGTGGATGGCACTGGGAGGAAGAACGGGGAAGAAGTACAGTAGATGGTGGAGTTTGGGTCTGATCGGGGAGAAAGAAATAGAGAGGAGTGAGAAAGAGGAAAGAGGAGAGAGAATAGACGGCTAGGATTTTTGGATCTTGTTGTTTGATGACGGCTAGGGTTTTGGGATTTTGTTGTTAGACGACGGCTAGGATTTTGGAGATTTAGGGTTTTGGGGGAGATTAGGGTTTTGATCAAAGATCGGGAGAGGAATGTCGGGAGGTGGAGTGATTCTGATAACGACGAGAACCACTCCACCTCGACAACGAAGATCAAAATATTATAGGCCTTATAGGACGATTGGATCTGATACCATGTTAAAATTATTGGATGAGAATAATTCTTTATTGATTGATTAAACTGAGTACAATATGTCTCCTATATATAGGAGAGAAGAGAATACTAAATCAATACATTATTCAATGTGGAACTAAACTAATCTATCATCTAACAATCAGTGACAACAATTCTTCAAATGGATCATCTGCAACTATTTCTCTTAATTCATCATTATCTGCGGGTTCTGCTAATACAATTGCGTTGCCATGTTGATCCCGATATGAAGAAGAAAAAGAAGAAGAAGAAGATTGCAGGCTCTGCAATTTTGGTTTTTGTGTATGGAATACTTTATCATTCGTTGTTTGAGCAGTTTTTTTTATTTAAAGATGGCATGAGAAGTGCCATTTACATCCTTTGTTTGAGCAGTTGCCTCATCTTCTTTCCTCTTTCTCTTCTCACCTGTTGCATTCATTTTGACCCTACATAGAGCCACTCCTGAAAGTTACATATTTGACAGTTACAAGCCTAATCGTCGTGTACTAGAATGACTGTACTTGTAGAGATGAAGGTGCAAGAATTTTATGTTTAAAATGTAGGGTTTCGGGGCACAAACGCAGCGAAAAAGAAATGAAAACAGATCCGAAACCCTAACCCTAGGATCCGTGTACAAGACATGGCTAATAATGGAGAAATAAAATTTTGCCTTTCGGAGCTTTACGAAGGCTGAAAGATGGAGGTTGCAATCACCACGCAGCCCTAGTAGCTAGATCCGCGTCTCTAAGGCAGTCCACACGAACGTCCGATCGTCCAACGATCAAGGGAGCCGGTACTAGCCGATGATGCTTGCCTCTCTCTCTCTCTCTTTTGCCTCTCAACAGTTGAGCGGCTAGGGTTTTCTGTGGAAAACGGATTTGTCAAAGATTATTCTAAACCAATACATCTCTATGTATTTATAGGGAGAGATAAGAGGAGGGCTTAACCGTAATCAGTTTGGCTTCTGATAAGACCAATCTGATTTGGTTTTATCATTTAAATTCGAATTAACCGTAATCAGTTTGGCTTCTGATAAGACCAATCTGATTTGGTTTTATCATTTAAATTCGAATTATCCTTTAATTAATTAAGTCCAACTCAATTAATTAAATAACTAATTTCGAATCATTTAATTTAAATTCCGAATTTAAATTAATACTCCTTTTAAACGTTCTAAGTGTGTGACCCTTTAGGTTATTATTACGTTGGCAATAATTTTATTATCTTATAATAAAATTATAAATAATGAGCGGCATCTAGTAATACATCATTGCTACCCAAGTAATAATAATAATTGGTGATTCAATTAAACCTTTCGTGACTAATGTCTCCATGTAATATAATCCTTTTAACCTTGATATTATAGATTAAACTAGAGGCATGGGACGTGTCATCCTCTTAATAATTTAATCTTTATTTTCTTGATCGATGAGTAGACTATTCAAACAAATCAATATTTGAGCATGGCCATGCATTTCATAGTCTCACTCAAACAAGAGGCCGTTAATATCGCTCCTAAAATTAGGAGGGTTAAATTCCTTCTAGATCATTCATATTTCTCACACGATTCATAATGAACCCAATACTATCTTTATCATTACCCGATTAAAGATAACTTTTGATAGAATCAAAGTACATTAATTCTCGTGTAGAAATATAATGATTTCAGGTCAGAGGACCATTACACCATTATCACAGTGAGATTACTTATGACACTTATTAATTCATTCCATGTAGAATCTCACAGTGGGTCTGTCCAGTACAATGTACTCTTACATTTACCTATGTATTGATTTTAGTATCTCTATACTAATGACCCATGAGAGGTGGTCATCAATCAATCAACATACTAGTCTCAATGTATTATTACTGTCCTAATAATAATAATACTCGACTAGGGACATTTAAGATTATTATACTATATATAATCTCATGTTCATATAGTTCGTATTAATAATCTAAGGACATTTATCATGCTAATATTTATAACGCAGTAAATACGAAGCATAATAAATTATTAATATAATCAAAAGAACATAATGTCAATAATACTGATTACATAATATCATTGTATTGCCTCTAGGGCACCTACACTAACATAAAATGGTAAGGTAAAAGGTGCCCTAGTCTAAGCAGAAACTTTGGGAACTTAAAGATGACATTTTCTCTCAACTCCTAAGTGCCTCATGTTGTATTTGAAATTTTCGAAGATAGAAATTGTATTTAAAAAGAAAGTTTTTGTTGACCCTAAGTGTTGTGTGCACAAAATGTGTTACGTTCTTCTAATATCTTCAGTTTAGATTTGTAGGAAATACAGAAAAAAAGGAAAAATAATATGAAAGATTCAAAAGATTCAAAAACAAGCAAAAGAGGAAAAGTAATAGAGAAGAATTACAAAATCAAGTAAAAGAAGAAATTATTCAAAAAGTGCACATGTTGATTAGTGCCCAAGAAAGCCAGCAAGATCAGTTTCTTTATTTCCTCATATGTGAGGATTTTATATGTAACTGACTCATTTTTGATTGATTAGTTCATTGTAAGAATATAAAGTGGTTTCATCACAATCAACACGATTGCAGTCGACCGTACCACATTGTCGGTCGACCGCACCACAGTCGACCGCTCATCACTGTTAAAATGATGAGACAGTAGACCATTCATCTTTAGAATTTCGATTAAAAGATGAACGGTCGAGTGTCTATTTTTGCGGTCGACCGTACCTCGTGCTGATTACTCTTTTGAAATATATCGTTTCTATTTTTGAGAGATACACTTTCCAGTCTATATATTTGGACGAACCCACTGCATATTCCTTACCTATCCTACTGAGAAAAATCTTCAGAACTAATCAATTCAACAATCAATCTGAGTGTGTGATACTTTCTAATTTTCTTCAGTCAAGATTATTGAAGATCTTAAATTTTTCTTTTATTCCACTTTGGTGAGATTGACGGGGCTTATCTTAGAGGTCCTGTGGGTGTAATAGGTCTCTCGGCCTGAATCCAAGAATCATTGTATAAGGGTTTGAGCATAGTGGAACGCTTGTGACGGAGAATTGCTACAAGTAGGTGGTGTGAACGAAGACCTGGGGGTCGAAGCACGTTATATCGTTGTGTCACTTGTGCTTGTTGCATTTGATCTCTCTAACTCTTCTCTTTTACTTTACGCAATTTTATTTAATTTTTAATTTCCCACAATCACCCTATTCACCCCCTAGGGTGATTTATTGTTTTATTGTTCATGTCGCTTAAAGTATATACTTAATAATTACCAATGGTAGACAGATAGATATACCTCAGGGTTAGCCAGTCAGGGTGTTAGAGCATCTCCAATCATTTTCTACTGTAGTAAAATGGCAAAAAAAAATAGCAAACGACATCTGCAATCGTTTGCTATTTTGCCAAATTTTATTAAACGAGGAATAGTGCATTGCCAAATTTGAGAAATGAATATGGCAATTGCCAAATATAGCAGACGAAACTTGTTCCATGTCAATTTTTTTTAATTTTTTAATCGCGTCAGACGAAACCACATATTTCATCTAATAATTTTTTAATATTTTTTTAACTGTTTTAGAGATCGGACGAAACAACATGTGCATTTTTTTTCTGAATAAAAACATTGGACGGTACAAGTTGTACCGTCTGATAACTCAAAAAACCAAAAGCAGTGGTCGGACGGAACAACATGTTCCGTCCTTCCATTTCTTTGATTTGGAAAATTTAATCAAAGTCCATGTTTGTTCCAAATTTTTCATCAATTGCCAAGTCTAAGTTAAAAACAAATTGCTTCAAAGTCCATTTTCCAAATATATATTTTTAAAATTATTTAAATTGGTCTGACGAAACAACATGTTCCGTCCGTCCAATTCTTTTTCTCATTTGCTATACTATAGCAAATGACGATTATAGCAAAACACTCTATTTGTCATTTGCTATTTTACCAAATTGGCAAGATAGAAAATTTAGTCACACATCAGTTATATGGGTAGCTGATGTGGGGTTAAAATAAACTCGGGTTCCCATCCCTTAACAACTAGGTTTTAAGGGTGAGTTCTCCTGAGTTCGTTTCAATTGTTATCAGAGTAGGTCACATGCTCTTGATTTGCGGTGCTCAAAAAGGGCTACTGATAAATATCTATGTATTTATAGGCTTGGGCAACACTGGCAAACAAAAATATGATTTGATTTTGTTCCATTTTGAAATAAAGAAAGGAGAGAAAAAATAGGAATTCACACATACCTTAAAACGTGCACACACACACAACCACCACCTCTGCTCAATTTTCAACCGTCTGATCATCCAGATGCGCGAAAATGTGCGTAACTGAGGCTGCTGATCAGACCACGTTGCCACCCAATCATGCATGTACAATTCACTTAGCGAGCGAGCCCATCATGTGATCAACATTCCAGGTCGCGCCACATCACCACATCATCCTAACACCTTATTCCACTCAGCGGGTGAGCACATGCTCGATGGGCGATCAAGATCGCTCCGAAAATTGCGCCAACTCAATAAATCAATAAAAAATCAAAGAAAATAATTTAAAATTGGGAAATTAAATTAAAATTCAAAAAAATATTATTAGTTACGGAAATTTAATTAGAAATTCTCAAAAATAATTAAAATTTGGAATCTATGCTAAATCGCTTTTGTCTAGGATTTTTCTTATTTTTTTCTTTTTTTTTTTTTAAAAAAAGGGCAAATGTAGTATATAACTCCCCACTCTTACTCCATCCAAATTGGAATTGGATACTTCATTTCATTATTATATAAATCTTATTAGATGATTTTTTCAAAAAAAGTTTTATTATTTTATTATTTTAAAAAAATATATACAGTATTGCACGGATTATACTACATATTATATTATATTATAATACTAGGTTTGCCCGTTGACACGTGCCTACGGCACGTCTTCGGAATGATGCGCCTAGTTTGATTATATAAAATAGTTTTAGAGATCCAGCAAATTAATTGAAGTAGGAAACATTTTATATGAGGAAGCAGCATATCTACCTTTAAGCTTAACCATCGCCATCTTGATCATTAGCTTGAACTTATCTAGAATGCATATAGTTTGTTAGAAACATTGCATAGAGTGTTTTTTAACTTCAGCATCGCTTTTAGATGCTTGTAATAGTTATGCAAGGACATGATCATATAGGTTTTATAGAGCTTACTCTAATCCCATAACCACTATGAGCATGTCTAAATATAATGGTAATCCAAGTGCAGGTGTGAAGGTATCTACAATACCAATAATCTAAACATTTGTTTGTCTAAGACTCAGTTTGCAATTGAAATTGCTCATATTATTATTTCAACCAAAATGTAATATATGAAGTTCTCAAAACTCTAGTTCAAGCTAATCATTTCTTTTATCTCCACTTTGTCTCTCCATTGCACCTTTATTAAAAAAATTAAAATGGATCAATAACAGATTTACTTTAGCTGTATTTCTTGAGTGGAGAGTTTGCATTCTTCACTGGTAAACTCCAGTCATCCCAAACATTTTTTTTGATAACGAGGATAGAATCGACCGATTCCAACCCAATATATAAATGAAATAATAGTTACAAAACGATCCAAATTTACACCATCGTAAAAAGAAAAAATGAAGACAGAGGAAGCGAAAAAAGCTAATGAGCAATTAAGCTTATTTCCCAAAAACTAGCCGAAACACAAACTAAAGTAGCCAAAACACAAACTAAAGCAAATACTGCATTACAAAACAAACATTGCGTAGAATAGACACCTTGACTGGACGCTCCACACCTAGCGCAAGCAGACCCTCAGATCTGGAGCTAACAAGCCCGAGCAGAAAACAAGACAGGCAGCAGAGAAGGGGCGACCAACTGGTACAGCACCGAGCTGATGGAAGCAATAGCAAGAAAAAGCCGAATCCCCATAGCCACTATTGCCGAACAAGACTGATGGAAGGGCGCAACGAACTCAAAACAATGTCCGCAAAGAGTCGCTAAAGCTAGTAAAGGTGGCGCGGGGAAGAAATATAGAAAAAAGGGAGCTGAAAATCAGGCTAGTACCGCTGGAAAGTGGAGAAAGGGCCTTACTCTCCAAAAGAACTACGGACAAACCCGACCAAGAAGAGGCTAATCAGTTATCACTACCGGTCCCAGACCTAACAAACCCTGGTAGTCAACATCTAGGGAAAAGATCAGGGACAGCTAGCACGAATTGCCAAGCTAAATTTATCTTAACAACCAGTTCTGGAATCAGATCTCAGCAACCGGTGCAAAAACCCAACCAAGAACACATAAACAACGCGGCCACAACCAGCTGCATATAAAAGAAGTAACAACAAGCCATACAAGGAAGCTAGATAACACCAACACACAGAACCAAACCCAGCAACGACAACAGCTGGGTAGATACTAGAATCCAGTAAAGGAAACATAGGTAAAAGCCATCACTACCAAGGCAAAATAAAATAAGCCCGGGCTGTCAACTGTCAGGTCATATACCTGAGGCTGAACACAAGCAAAGCAAAGCTAAGCTGCTAAGAATCAAGGGTGATTAAAAAACCCCATGCACAACAGCCAGGCCAGAAGCCAACCCAAAAAAATCATCAAACAGGTCGCAAGAGAGAGTTGTAAACAAGCGCAGCTATGAAACCCTCACTAAGAAACCTAAAGCCAATAACACAAAGAATAGCAAACAACAGAACAGCAGGGATGAAACACGAAAATAAGAGTCATTACCCAGGGGAGGGAGGGAGTAGTATATACATCAGAAATGCAACCAAGTGTCTGCCTGTACCAATGGCAGTAAAACATCATAAAGAAAAAAAGACAACAAGCTTAGCCAACAACAAACTAACTCCTCAACAAGCATAGATATCTTAGAGTAGGCCAAAAGTCAAGAGCATATCACTGCTGATGAGACACCTCAAAACGGTCAATCCAAAGACCCATAGCAAAATATAGATAGAGCCCAACAATCACCTCAGATCTGCAACGAAGAAAAGTAAAGGAAAATTAAGCAAAACAGAAAAGATTAAGATCAAATAGCATTAAGTGAACGTAAGCAAAGTAACGCCTCATCAAGACGCTGAAGATGTAAAGCTATTACAATATCTTGATTTAAAGTGGAGGGCCAAAATTTGGTGGAAAATAAAAATTCATCAATGATAGAATTGATCGTAGAATAGGTTTGAGTGAAAATACGCTTATTCCTTTCAGACCAAATCACCCATATGATAGTCATGAAGGAAAGGATCCAAGAACTGCGACATTTTTTATTAATAAAATGAGGAATCTAGCAGGACGACATCTTGGAAGGGAAAGAGGGAATTTCCCAAGCCAAAATGCATATCTTCCATAACGGGCGAATGAAATTGCACTGTACGAAAAGGTGATCAACGTCTTCAAACTCAGTTGAGCACAAAGGGCAAAATTTACTCCAGGCCAGGTTCCTTTTATTACGCACCTCCACAGTGAGAAGCTTATTGTAGAAGGCAAGCCAAGAGAGGATTTTGACCTTAAGTGGGGCACAACTACTCCAGATAAAATTAGCAAACGGAGAGTTGACACCACGAAAATTAAGGAAGTTATAAAAAGATTTAACAGAATAGCTACCAGAGCTGGTCCACCGCCATCTAAAGTCTTCTTTAGGAAGCCATGAATAGTTGTTTAGGCATAATAGAAGAACATTGAAGTGTGGAATAAGAGATACGGGGAGGTCACTGTTGAAAGGAATGATCCAATGCATATGGTTAATGTGAGCAGTAACTAATTCTGCCACCGTGGCAGAAGGATTGGAGGCTAAACGGTAGAGGGAAGGGAAGGCAGACGCAAGCTTGGTGTTACCGATCCAGAGGTCGGATTGGTCTTAGATCCATCGGAACATTCATGGAAGATACCACATTGAAAAGAGGCGACAGCTTTCCAAACCCCCTTCCAAAAGGGGGAGGCCTTACGGGAAAGGTAGGGAGAAAAGTCCCAGATCCTTCGCCTAGCAAAGCACTTAAGAATAATAATGCGGGCCCAAGGTAATTGATTCTTTTCAAAATTCTCCACAGCCATTTGCCAAGAAGGGCAAGATTTTGATTTCTGAGGTCAAGAACCCTTAAACCTCCAGCAACTTTGGAAGTGCAGATCATCTTCCAATTGCAGAGGTGAGTGCCAGCTCTATAATTGTGGACACCTGACCAGAAGAAGTTACTTCTGATTTGATCAATTCTCTTGATCACCCAAGAGGGAACGTAAAAGAAAGACATCATATAAAGAGGAATATAGGAAAGGACCGAGTTGAGAAGAATTAATCTACCTCCTCGGGAGAGCTACTTTCCAGACCAACTGTTAAGTCTAGATTCAACTTTTTCTATCATCGGCAACCAATCAGTTTTATGCAGCTTTTTCCATCTCAAGGGAATACCAAGATACTGAATTGGGAAAGAGGCCGAAGCACAATTGAAAAAATTGAGAAATTTTAGCTTGATGATTGTGGGAACCCCCAAGCCAAAAAACCGATGATTTTTGAAAGTTGATCGATAAGCCAGAAGCTTTTTCAAAGATATAAAGAAGAAGTTTCTGGTTCCGAAGGGAACACCCATTTGGTTTGGCAAAGATAATAGTGGACACCTCGGAAGCTCTGAGAGCCACCAAGCCCTTCTATAACATGAGCATCCCAAGCATTACGGAGTAACTTATTGAACACATCGGCAACGAGAGAGAATAATAGGGAAGAGATGGGATCGCCTTGACGAAGGCCACACTTAATTTTGAATTTGTGGCCTTCCGATCCATTGATTAGAATGGAAGATGTACCGGAGAATAGACTGGATTTAATCCAGACGATCCACTTAGGACCGAAGCCACGATTAATAAGGATCTCGAAGAGGAAGTCCCAACTGACATTATCATATACTTTTTGAAAATCAAGTTTTAACAAGATCCCTTTGGAGTTAGATCTATGACAATCAGAAATGATTTCTTGAGCTGACGCCATACTATCAAGGATAAAACGATCTTTAATAAAGCCCGATTGAGCGAGATCAATAAGATGAGAGATGATAACACTTAGTCGGGAAGAAAGAACCTTCATAATGATTTTGAAAGTAGCGTTGAGAAGGCTAATAGGCCGAAAGTTAGCGACCGAGTGGGCTCCTATAATTTTGGGGATGAGCACTATATGCACATAATTGATCTGGTCAAAGGAGAAGGACCCTTGGTGCAATCCAGCAAACATATTGAAAAGATCGTCTTTAAGCCAATGCCAGAATTTTTGGAAGAAGAAGGAGGGGAATCCATCTGGACCTGGCTCTGAATCGCTTTTTAACGAAAAAATAGCTGACTTGATTTCTTCCATAGAAAACAGATTTTCTAGGCTACACAGGTCATGCAAATGATGACCATACAGTTGATTCCAGTCCAGGCTGATGGAGCGCTGTTTATAAGAACCTAGAAGGGTTTTAAACAAAGGAAAGAATTATGGATATCAGAATCCGAAGTTACCTCATTGTTGTTGTCAACAATAAAGGTAATACGATTACAGCGTTGACTGTGCGACGCAAAGTTGTGAAAGAACAAAGTATTACCATCTCCCTCCTTAAGCCATCGGAACTTGGCTCTCTGAGCCCACTTAATGTGTTCGTTGTGGGATATGTTAGCGTAATCTCTCTTACAAGAGCTACGTTCTGAACGAAGGGAGTCAGATAAGGGGCAAAGCTTCTCAATATTATCAATGGATTCAATGGAGGAGAAGAGAAAGTTTTAGGAAATTCGTATTAGCCTGTCTCTCTTTACGCCAGATCTTGCAATCGTGCTTGATAGCGTGAAGCTTGATCAGGATGCGGCCAAGGCCGGACGATCCCGTAATAGAGGAGAGGCATTCTGAAATTAGATTAACAAAGATTTGATCTTGAAACCAGAATTTTTCAAAACGAAATTTGAAAGGCTTAAAAAAATTGTAGTTAGAATAAAGTGCTATAGGCACATGGTCTGACGAGGGATTGGGCAAAGCAGAAGTGAAAGAGTTGTGAAAATAGTTAATCGAATCCTCGGAGACCAGGAAACGATCGAGTTTAGCCATAGTCGGGGAGAGACGCAAATTGGACCATGTGAAAGATCTGCCGTTAAGAGGAAGATCGGTTAAGTGAAGGGAACGAATGCAGTCATTAAAACGGGAGGAGTGTAAAGAATTAGAGGCATTGTTAGAAATCTGGTAACGTTAAAGTCAACACAGAAAAAACAGAAGCCATTAATGTTTTTTTGGAACGATTCGAATTCGTTCCAAAACAAATTGTGCCGCTCAGGTGTAGACGGACCACAAACTGAGACGACAGTAAGACAACAATTGAATGCCGCCCAGTGAAGACGAATGATGAGAAAGAAAGTTAATCGTTGAATAGAGATAAGTGAGAAACATGAATCTTTGAAACCAAAGATGATCCCCCCTAGAGCCAATGGCGTCTAGGGAGATCCAATTGGAGATTAGGAATCCACCAATATAACGTAAGATAGAAGGGGAAGGAGAGTCAAGTTTCGATTCATGGATAGAGATTAAATCACAATGAGAAGAGGAGATAAGTTGATAAACTGCTTGTTGTTTTGTGGTGCTCCTAAGGCCCCGGATATTCCAAAGAGATACTAATCATGGAAACATTGGGACTCAAAAGCTCTTGAACGTTCTTGTTGCCTAATAGCATCAAAGTCCATAAAATTATCCAAATTAACCAGAAACCCCATATCATTGGCCAGGTTAATCATGTCAAGGTTAGAAAGGGAATCGAAATGGATTTGATAGATGGAGCCTAACAGATGCTGGTCAAAGGTAGCGGGTCTGGGGGAGGGAAATTCGAATTGCGAACCTGGGCTGCTAAAGAGGGGTGAGACACCGTCGAAAAATCAGAAGCTCTTTTAGCCCTAATACGAGCGCTTGAACGAATAATGGGGATAGAAAATTTCTTCGAAGATGAAGGTTGTTGATGACAATAATCATCAACCACCGGGGAGGTAGGTAAGAAATGCTTATTCTGAGCCGGCCCTAGATGGTCATGAAGGACATTAAGCTTAGAGGTGGAACAGAGGTTAGACCATCGAGAAGGAGTCGAACTAAGGATCTCCGAAGGGAACTGAATAGGGGATGGAAGAGGAAAAGAACAGGGGGAGATAAGGGACTTGCTACGCCACTGAGCAGGATGGCTATTCACTTTCAACAAAGCCGAAGACCAAAATTCGGGATCAAAGTGTGCACAAGTAGCAAGACAGTAAGAAAGATAGAAATTAGCAGGAAATGAAGAATAAAGACCCACTCGCAGGATGACACAGCTTGTATTCAAACAAAAATTAAAAGAACAATTCTTAAAATTAATAGAGAAAAGGGGCAAGTGGACCTTCTGTTACGACTGAGCTAGGTTCAGATTCGATTCTTCTTCCTCCAACAGGTTGTCTTGATCCATCCAAGCATCTGATTTAGGCAGCTGTGAGGCAATTGCTTTAATAGGAACCAACGAAGATTTGGATCCTTGGGATGGAAAACACTGAACAACAAGTTGGAATTTGTCCCAATCTGCGGAGTTGTGAGGATCAATTCCCAGACCGGCCTCTTAGGATCAGATTCTGACAACTTGGGAGGAGCCGGCGATGAGATCAGAGCAGCTGAGGAGGAGGGAATCATAGCCGATAATGGCTTAGGAGCAGGGAGCTAAGGGAGCTTAGGCTGATGCTCACCGAAACCAAAAACATAAGGATTAGTCGATTTCACTATCGGTTGAGACGAGATATCTGGATTGATCCAGACTAAATTGGGAGCCTTAGAGGGAGAAATTTTAGAATTGGTAGGGCTTACAAAGCTCAGACTCTGAATACCATAGTTCTTTCTAGAGGAACCCTTGTGATGACCTTTAAATTTGGCCGAAGGAACTTTCGAAAGGGAAGAGGTACCCACAGTGAAGGTTTTTTGGAGAGGGGAAGTTGTTGCAACTGGCTTTGAAGCTCCAATCAGTAGAGGAATTTGAGAAGAGCCTCTGCTAGAAGAGTCATGGTATTTCACTGAAATAGTAAAGATGACTTGCAATCTCTTAGAGAAAAAGCTTCAATTTTGTCTTCACCTTAGGGCATCGAAATTGAGCTTCTACTTGGAGACATCCTGATGCCAACATCGAGGAAGATGATATGCTAATCAGTTCACCAATGCTTTAGTCATATCTGCAACAATCCAATGAGAGTCGCAGAACGGAGGGAGTCCCAAGAGATTAATCTTAATAGGGGTAGGGCTAAGAGCAGGGGGAGGAAGGCTAAGCTGGACCCACTTTCGAATGGAGAGTGAAATCGCTCCAAGGAAAGGGAGGTAGTGGCAATTAAATCCTCTAAGATTTTAGGAGAGGGGCATTGAATAACAACATCTCCATCAGAGCATGTGTTGACAACCCAAGCCCAATCTTTCACATTACACGAGTTGCAGAGAAAAGAATCTAACGTGAAATTGGGAATCGAACATCCACCGAAGGTGACGGCACCGTAAGTATCAAACATTTTCATTTTATCTGAGAGTTCGGCAGAGGGGATAAAGACCTGAGTAACATGAGGCTTAAAGACCAGCGTAGGGGGGTGAGATTGCACTGGGGGAGTTGGGTGAACGGCATTAGCTGGACGTTGAGAGACTGGAAGAGTGGGTAGCAAAGGAGACGCAGTCGACAGTTTGGCTCTCTTCGGTTTGTTGGATTGGATATCCGCAAGCTTGATTTGAAGAGAGGGAAAATCAAGCACAACAAGAACTTGATTGGAAATGGGGACTCCCAAGGAGAGACCCAAGAGTTGTTGTAGGGAGAAGCAGCGGTTACGAGAATGTATAGGTTTAAGGCAAACCAAGCACTTCATGTTGGAAGAACAGAAGCCCTTCAGATGCCCAGGTTGAAGACAACGAAAGCAAATTTGGTGGAAAGAGAATGATGAATGTTGAGAGCGTATAGAAGAAGAAGAGGCCAAAAGAGAGTTTGAGCGGGAAGAGGGAAAATAAGTGCGCCCTCGAAACTTCCTCTGGATGGGCCGGTAAGGCTCACGAGTACCTGGGCTGTTAGAAACAAAATGAGGCAGAGTATTTGATTTTATATATATATATATATATATATATATATATATATATATATATATATAACAATTTCGACCCAAGACGATCCCATAAAGGTAGATGCCCAAAAAGAAGATAGAACGGGGGTGAACAGCCCAAGAGAAATACCCTTAATAGCCCTAATAAACCTTTACTGTAGAAATCGAGAGTCAGAGATAGAATCGAAAAAAGAAAGATTAAGGCGTAGATGAAGGGGGGAGAAGAGAACAATTACAGGAGAATGTCCGAATGTGTATAATGTTTAGAAGAAAAGAGAAACTTCCAACTCTTGACGCAAATGACCAGAAAGAGGGGTCTCAGGCATTCAGAAATTAGCTAAAGGGCTGAGTAAGCGCTGGAAAGGAACTGATCCTCAGAGGAGGGGAACACATGATTAAAAAAGAACGAAAGTAGATCAATCAGATCAAAGGGAAACGACCTTGGCGATCACCAGATCTGCACAATACAAACAATACAAACAACAAAATACCAGAAAACAAACATCAACCAGCACAAGTAATAAATAATGAAAGCAATAAAACTCACAGTGATGGGATAGAGTGAGAGAACGGGTGAGATCCAACGGGGGCGCACCACAGGAGGGTTGCTTGCAAAGGGGAGAACCAAGAGGAGGAGTCGACACACAGAGTGATTGGCTAGCGAGTCAGCACAGCAGAGCTCTTTGGTAGGCAAAGGAGAACTTGACTGCACCTCGGGGAAGCGGTACAGCCTAACCGGCCAGGGGGGGAAGGGGAAGGATCCGAAGACCGAGGGGAGGATCCCCAGCGGTAGTGCAGGAGAGCAAACCTCCGCCATGGACGAGTCGACAAATCTAGACGAGGACAGAAGAAGGGAAAGCCGGGACTATAGTGAGTGAGACAGAATAGGTGAGATGCGTTTGAAGGGAATTGCGAGGACAACAAAATGAAAAAAAGGGGATGGCGGATAAGGGAGAAGGCCGCCAAGATCTAGATGAGGAAGACGGAGGAGGAAAGGGGATCTGAGATGTATATGAATCAGTTCTTATTTGATCTTTCCACACTTCACCAGTCTTCAGTCATCCCAATCATATATATCCAAACATACACTAAAAGTTCTTATATGTTATGTTATCCATATTTTCTAATAACCAGTGAAGGGAACACTTCACGATAGTATATTCTCTTGTAGTAAAGAAATTAATGTTGCATATTTACCAAGTTATTTTAGGTTGCTGATCAACTTACCTGTTCTGCTATGATTTGGAAGCCCAAATTGAGGCCACCAAATAATCCATCTCACACTTGCGTACACCCTAAATCAAAATCAATAAAAAACTCATCAAATAAATCACCAAATTAAAAAATTTAAACCCAAAATAAAACAATCATACCTCTCTGAACTTAGATCTCATACACACAAAATTCGAATCAGCAAATACTGAGTAATCCCCTGCACACAGAAAATTAAAAATTAGAATGATAATTCGGTTAATGAGATGAAATTAGAGTCGCCGCATCGCATGTAGAGGCTCTCGATTCGGTGGAGGGGAGTCACCGATTGGGAGTCGCTTGATATTCGCGCTTGATTTGGTGGAGGGGAGTTACCGATACGGAATCAGTAGCAGATCAGATATCAGCGACGACCTCTTGATTTAGGTTCGACACTGGATTTAGATTTGGATTTGCTTTGAGATTCACGCTTGAGAGGACGATGGAGGCTTCACCAATGGAATGGAAGCGAAGGTTTAAGAAAATGGTTTTAGAGATTTGGAGTTAGCGGCTTAAAAATCCTAGGGGAGAGAAAGAGAGAAATTGGAGCTATCTGGTTTGGGGAATAGAGGGAGTAGGCTGATCTAAATAGGAGGGAGGGAGAGAGAGAGAGAGAGAGAGAGAGAGAGAGAGAGATCTATATAATAAAACACAAAGAAAGCTATCAAGTGTCTCTTCTTCAATTCTCCCAAAAATTAAAGGTTCAGATCTAACCTCACAAAACATATTTCCCCCCAAAAGTTTTCCTCCCAAAACGCAAATTCAAATCTCCCACCCAAAACAACTCCTATATTTATTTAAAATTTTTTTTCTCTCTTTCTCGCTCCCTCTTCTACTCAAAAAATTAAAAAAATAAAAAATTTTAAAAATAAAAACACTAAAAAAAAATTTAATTTAAAAACTCTAAAAATAATTCAAAAAAATAAAATAAAAAATCATATAATATGTTTTTTTGCTCTATGTTTGCTACTTCAATTAATTTGCTGGACCTCCAAAACTATTTTATATGTTCAAACAAGGTGCACCGTTCCGAAGACGAGCTGTAGGCACGTGTCAACGGGCAAACCTAGTAATTAAATAAATAAAGAGGTTTTTTTGGGGAGGGGGATTTGAATTAGAATTTTGGAAGAAAATTTTTGGGAAAAAAAAAGTCTTTTGGAAGCTTAGATCTGAACTATTAATTTCATTACTATTAAAGAAGAGCCACTTGATAGCTTTTCTTTGTGTTTTATTATATTGATATTATATAAGTTTGCATATTGCACAAAGTCACACCAGTAACTAGGTATGTTTGAATTAGCTCAAAAAAACTAGGTATGTTTGAATGTATGGGCTTCTTAACTGGGCCAGCTAATTAGGACTCGGTATAAAGGCCTACGTTGATAACTAATTAGACACGTGTTCCCAATGTACAATCCAACGGTCAAGATCTAAAATTGACGGAGACAAATTAAATACGAATTGAGAGAAAAATATATAAACCTCATTTTCTCAATATCTGGATATTCGATAGGGAACAAGGAACGGAAGAAAGGAGCAGAAACCCTAATTTCTTATCGAGCCCCAAAATCAATCTAAGTGGTCAGTATTTCTCTTCAGATCGAATAATACATCAATATTATCATCAGATCTGAGTTAATTTGTGTTGGATCTTGTTATTATTGTTAATTTTCTTTTAATATAATTTTTATATGCTTAGTGCTTATTTGATCTAGTTCTTTTTCGAATTAACGAAACCCTAGTCTGGATCCAGTTCCAAATTCAACAACCTAAATCCTTGAAACGCTAACGATGCATCGAATTTCTGTCAGATCTGAAAAACTGGATCTTGTTATTCAAATCTTAAAGTTGGATTGCATCTTCGGTGTTGTCAGTTTTTTATGCTTGATCTAATCGTAGGAGAATAGATAATTTATAGTATTAGAAACCAGAACTTGTTGCCAATTTCTATGTTTGGTAATTGGATTTTTGAAATATGGAATCAGGGATGGAAACACCCATAAACACTTGCTTATAATAGATATAGAGTTAGAGCTGAACACAAATGAAATTTATTTTCTAGAGGAGAAAAGTTATTTGTGGAATATCGTGCAGGGGACCTCCAAAAAATGGCAATTCAAGTTTCCAATTTCAATTTGTACATCTCATTATACCAAACAAAGGAACTCTGGAAACTCAAACCCAGGCTTTGAAGATTGCATAAATTTGGTTTTAAATATTGGATCTCGGACTCATATTCATCTCGGCAAGGGATTCTTATCTTAAAAAGGACATATCAGAGGATATCCAGGGGAGATGGTACCATTTCGGGCATTTATATCGGCCACTAAATAAACATATTTAAAATACTATTATACAAAAGATTAGATGTTCACGATTACCTATCATATGCATAATTGTATAATGGAAGTAAAGACAGAAATCAAGCATAAAAAATGTTGGTATAACACAAGGGAAATATATGAATGCAATATAACTATACTTGATGTTTGCGTCCATTGGAGGAAAAGAATTGATTTTAAAATTATGGGTATGGGTAATGGGTCTAAAAACACGGTTTATTTCAAACACTAACTCAATGAATAAAAGAAGCCGAAAGAACGATGTGTCGGGGTGTAACTTATTGGCCGATATTTCCTATCTCGACCTACATCTCAAAAAAACATTTCAAACTAGATTTTCCCCCCTAAAATATTGGTTAGTGTCTCAGTAAGGGTGCCGAGATGCAATATTGGCTGAGATGAAGGCGATTTAAAACAATGGTTTTAGGTTGTCATATTTGTCATGATCTTAATATTAAAACAATGAATCAATTACTTTCAAGAATTTTTTGTTTTACACCTTATTGGTTTGACCTTAATATAGTATCAAATAGCCTTTGATTTCTTACACACTCCCCGCCCACATCTCGTGTATGACATAATGACATGGATATTTGGGTTTACTAAGTATAAATGAATGTTAAAAGATTATTAGTAAAAAGGAGGGCAGGGTCAAATGAGTTGCTTAGTACAAAAAATGTCAATTTTTGTCCATAAAATCTTGGCATAATCAGTTGCTTGGAAACCCTTCATCATCGGGAATATGGTAAAAGTATTAGTTTCTCTACATGAATATGGGATCTACATATTCGTATTAGTTTCTCTTATTTATTCTTTCCTCTTATGCTTACATTTATGTTTGTTCTGTTCTTCAATGTTACATAACTCTGAACGCAATATCTAACTAATGTGCATAGGTAGTTGACCTACTTCAGGTTTTCTGGTTGTGGGGGTAAGGTTGTGTAGTTTTTGGAGGATGATAACTGGGACTTTAGGGTGGGATTAAAATTAAATTTGCTGTCAATTATTGGCTGCCTGCCTTGCCATTTCGTGAAGGTGATTGGCTTTTAGTTGATGTCATAGAGTCGTTAAAGGAGAGTGCTTATTACTTAGTTGAAGGAGTATGCGTTTAACTTTTAAGTTAAATGAGATCATCAGAACCTGGGATAATGGTGTTTAGTTTTTGGAAGATGTTACCTTGTTAGTTCAAAATGTAGTAAAATATTTATGTATGCTATCACTCTGTGGGTGCCTTTGGTGTGTTATGGAGGTGATTTTACTTCATAAACAAAGAAGTTTAGTGGTTGAAGAAATGGGCTTATAAGGTAAAGGGGATCATGGGGAGGGCTTTGTTATTGATCTGGATGGGAGAATGCTGTATTTTTAATTGGTGCAGTTGTTGTTGTAATGTTGGAATATGGGTTTTTACTTTTGATGGACGATGTCGGTGGTCTGATGTGAGGTGGCTTTGGGTGCATGGTTCTGTTGTGGACAGGAAGGAAGGTATCGGTGGTGGTGGTGTAGTGGCTTGGGTTGTTTGTTTGTAGTATTGCAGATCCACTTCAGCAGGTGTCTTTGAGTTCGGAGGTGTGAAGATGAGTGATAGCAGCCGTAGCCGTAGCCGTAGCCGCAGCCGCAGCCGCAGCCCTCCAAGGGACCGCAAGATGCGCAGAGAACGTGTATCATACCGTGATGCCCCATACAAGAGGGATGAGAGGCGGCCCTCCAGGTCTCATTGGTTTTTTACTTTATCATAATTTCATGTTCTTTAAACTAAATAGTACATGCTGTAGCTTTTCACTGATATTTTTTTTATGATTGGCATGTTATTTCTCTGTTCAGTATTTTCCTTTGGTAAAAGTGCCTTCTTTATTATTGGTCTTAGCTCACATGGTATGCAATTCCGTTATAATTACATATATTTTTCATTTCTTTTATTATTTATTTATAAACTTCACAAAGATAATCCTAAATGTATGCTTTTATCTTTATTTTCTCTTTACCTCTTTGGGTAAAGTAATTTTGTATGTAATTACGTAATATTCATGTTTCAAATTTGCTTTTGTCTTCTACCAGCATTTTTGGACATTGTACTACACTAATAATTGAACAACCATTGAACTTTGGTTTCACTGTTATAAAAGGACTAAATATTTATGACTTCACTTATTCTTATAGTTTGTCCCAAACATTCCCTGTAGTTATCCTGACTCTTAGGTTAATCTTTTGCCTGTTTATCCCTTGGTGGCATTAATGATCTCAAGTTCAAGCCATGTTATCATATCGCTCCATAAATTTTTGTTTCTGGTGCATATCAAGGAGAAAAATCATACATTTCAGTTGAAACTTTATCTAGTCAATTAGTATCATTTACTGACCTTGATAGTGTTTCTGTGCAGTGTAATATATTTATGTTAGTTAACAGTGCAAAATTGCTGTACTGTGAGGGCGTGCTACTGTGAGATGAAAGGCTTACACACCCATTGTGTAGTGTTGCCAGTGAGGGAGTGGTACTTTGAGATGGAAGGCTTACATAACGGTAGACTCATTTGGATATTCTGTGCTAATAGACCTAAATCTAGGACTATGTCACCCTTCAATCGGAGAGAATCATGTTCCCACTTGGGCATATAAATTTTATATGTATGGTAGAATACCTATGGTTCTCCTCAAGAACTGTGTCCCCTATTGAACTCTTTATTTTTTAACGAGAATGCTGAATCATAGGTAAGGTCTCAAGGAAATCCAATGAACTTCCTGCCATTTCATGATGATAATCATATGACCAAATGGGCATATGCTAGTTTCCCTCCCTTGAGTACATATTATTAGGTGGGGATGCATTGGAAATATCTATGTTAATGGACCTGATGACCTTTATAAAAAGCTGAGATTCTGTATATCACTCTTAAATACTTTCTAAATGATAGGAGTGGAGAAGTCAATTTCACATCGTCAACAAGGAGCTTCTGCATCATTTGGTTTTTAGTTTCTTAATGGTGTTTATCTCAGCTAGCAAATCAATGTGACGTTCCATAAGGCCGAGCATTTACGTATCACTTTGTTTGTGGAGTGTTGTTTTTAGTTAGTGGTCTACATTTCACAATTCGAACTTGAAGTAAAAGATGTTGACATATGTAGCTAGCATTTGCTAGATTGAAGTTCCCTGAATTAAAATATTAGTGGCATGCTAAAGAAAACTTCTATTTTTATTTTGCAGGCGCTCTGATTTGTGCAAGAACTGCAAGCGAGTTGGACATTATGCTAGAGAGTGCCCCAATGTAGCTGTCTGCAACAACTGTAGCCTTCCTGGGTATTTTTCTATGTCCTAGCTATGTTGTGGCTGTGCTATTTTTCATGGTACCATATTAGGTTTTAACCTTTTGGGTTGTCAATATGGACAACTCTCTTCTGTTCGTTCTCAAGGTGAATCCTTGAAGAGCAAAACATTTGCATCACCTGTGCCTGATGTTCAAAAGTTTTACGCCTTCTAGAGCCTAGTTCAAGGACGTCATGGGAAAAATCTTTAAAAGAGATGCATTTAGGATCTTAGATGTGCATGTACATTAGCGTCCATTGGGACTTGCACCCTGTTATCTAAAGCTACCACTAAGGGTTTACATGCCTATTAGTAAACTAGCCATCTGTTGTGGGAGTTTGCTTAAAGAAATACGTAACCACTTGCCCACGCACAACAATACATACAAAATGAGGGCCTCTGCCATGTCGCAGCTTCACCAACTCCATGCAGCATAAGCTTGGGCGCATACTTTCTTTTATCTTTTCCATAATATCCTAAATCTTCTGGCTGACCATCAAAACTATTTTTTTTTTGGTTTTCTGTTGATCACAGGCATATTGCTGCAGAATGCACCACAAAAGCCCTTTGCTGGAACTGCAAGGAGCCTGGGCACGTGGCAAGCAAGTGCCCCAATGAGGGCATCTGCCATTCTTGTGGCAAGACTGGACACCTGGCGAGAGACTGCCCTGCTCCTCAGCTTCCACCCGGCGACATGAGGCTCTGCAACAACTGTTACAAGCAGGGGCACATTGCCGTTGACTGTACAAATGAGAAGGCCTGCAACAACTGTAGAAAGACTGGACACTTAGCTCGTGAATGTACGAATGAGCCTGTCTGCAACCTGTGCAATATTGCTGGTCATGTTGCCAGGCAGTGCCCAAAGTCTGATGTGATTGGAGAAAGGGGTGGTGGTGTTGGGAGTTACCGTGGTGGTGGTGGTGGTGGTGGTGGTGGTGGATATCGGGATTTGGTTTGCCGCAACTGTAACCAAATGGGTCACATAAGTAGGGACTGTATGGGCCCACTGATGATCTGTCATAATTGTGGTGGTCGAGGTCACCTGGCATATGAGTGCCCATCTGGGAGGTTTATTGACCGTGGGCACCATCGGAGGTACTGATGATGGTCGATACCTAGTTATATTTGATTGTTAGAACTATTTTGTCTTTATGATTAAGTATTGGGATTTAAGAGGAGAAATTGTGTTTTGTTTAGGAGGGATTTGGTGTTGAATTTTATGTTTCTGGGTTGACTTGCCAGAAGATCTGGGACAAATGCTTTCATTTTCATGTGTTTGGTGACTGAATAAAACTGTGTTTTTTGGTAGTATGTTTGATATGTTGCCTTTTCCTATTTATATTTTTGGACTTCAGCAAATTATTCTGTTCTCCATTATTTTGGAGTAAATTACCTTGTTTTCTTAATCTGGTGGTCTACTGTGAATTCAGTTATTTTATTTTCCAAGCCTGGGTTGTTATCAGTGTGTTTCACTTGCTTCTGTCAGTACTTCCAGATGGTTAGCCTTCTGATTTCTGCCCAATTCCATCTGCTGCTGGGGGATTCATGTTTTAGACCAAATTTACGGTAGAAACGGGCTTTGTATATGTCGACACCTGTGTTGAATCTAAGAACTGAGAAGGATATACCTGGCATCTATAGCACTTTCAAGTTTCAACTATAAGAAGATACAGTAAGCTGTATGCATTTACACATTCCTTGTGCTAGAACGAACTGCAAAGGAAAGGAAGTACGAGTTCCTAGTAGAGATTTGCCTGTCTACTACTAGTTCTAACTAGTTTCTCATTATGCGGTGTTCTCTTTCCGGAATTTAAAAATGAAACCAGTGCCATATAAAGATTTGTGCGCACATTGTGCTGTGCATGTCTTTAGTCTCAAGAGTTGAGTAGAACTTGTTTATGCTGTGTTTCATTTTTTTGGATTAATAAGATGATAAGAGCATCCACAGTGGGCTTTCTTACTTTTAGGCAAAATGAGAAGAATGAGAATGGAATTGAGTGTGGTGTCTGCAGTCATATTTGCCAAAAAAAAAAATTAATAACTGGGAAGCCCTCGGACGGGACATCATGTCCCGGCCGATCAATGATCAAACGGGACATGATGTCCCGTTGGAGGTGTTTCCCAATTTTTTTTTAACAAAATTCGGCAAGGACGATACATCATGTATCGTCCGAGCCATTAAAAAAAAAAAAAAAACGACGAGACATCATGTATCGTCCTCTATATTTCTATATTCGCTGCGCGACTTCTCAAATATAAGAATGCACTGTAGATCGTTTGCTATTTTTTGAGAAAATAGCAAACGACTGCAGAGCTCAATTCTCATATTATTCTCAAAATATGAGAATATGAGAATTATGAGAAACGACTGTGGATGCTCTAACGAACGGAAAATGAGAAGAACGGAAAATGAGAAGAATAGAATACCTCCCTGTGTTTAAAAGTTTGATTTTGAATTGAAAGCGCGAAGAAGAAGAAGAAGAAAATGCGAAAGAAAGAGCTTCTTGTTCAGCAGCTCCCCGTCCACTACAAATCCCTCATCTTCCTCTTGGACTCATGCACCTCCATTAACAAGGCTCTGCAAATCCAAACCCAGCTATTGGTCACTAGCCTCCACCGTCAAAGGCTCTTCCTCTCCAAGCTCATCTCCTTCTTCTCCCTCTCCAAACCCTCCAACCCTTCCAAACTCTCCTACGCTCTCCTCATCTTCTCCCACCTCTCTCGCCCCAACATTGTCATCTACAACACCCTCATCCGCTCCCAACCCCCTCCCACCTCCATCTCCATCTACAAATCCATTATCTCCAAGCCCCAAACCAGGCCCAATAACTACACATTCCCATTCTTGCTCCGATCCTGTGCACAGTTGCCGGAGCCCGAATTGGGCCGGCAGGTACACTGCCACATTGCGAAACTCGGGTTTGATTCGGATACTTTTGTTATCAACTCTCTGATTAGGCTTTACTCTGGTTTTGGTGATTTTGTTGCTGCCCACCAGATGTTTGATGGAATTACTGAACTAGGTCCTGTTTCGTTCAATGCTATGATAAGTGGTTATAGTAAGAACGGTAGGCCGGATGATGGGTTGCGGTTTTTTAGGGAGATGGTTGATTTGGGTGTTAAGCCTGATAGGTGCACGTTTGTCTGTCTACTATCTGTTTGCTTGGCGTTAGGAGATGTTAAGATTGGGAAGGTGGTGCATATGTTATCGTTCAAGTATGCAGGCCCGGATAATTTTGGGAGCCGTTTGAAGACTTGTCTTGTTCATATGTATGCCAAGTTTGGATTGATGGGATTGGCTGATCGAGTTTTTGGTACTATGGGTGAGAGAATAAGTAGTTCGGCATGGACTTGTATGGTCTCGGGTTACGCAAAATGTGGAGAAATGGAGATTGCGCGTAAGCTCTTTCATCAGATGCCTAAAAAAGATTTGATCTCTTGGACATCAATTATTAGTGGTTATGCTCACAATGGATGGTACAAGGAGGCGTTGGATCTATTTGAGGAGATGGAGAATGGGGGAATAAAACCTGATGAGGTCACATTGTCTGTAGTGCTATCCGCTTGCGCTCACCTGGGTTATTTCGATTTGGGTAAAAGGCTTCACCTATACATAGAAGATCACTTTCCTGGTCATGATAATGCCACACTTGAGACTGCGATCATTGATATGTATGCCAAGTGTGGATGCATTGGGACTGCTCTAGAAGTTTATAATAGGATTAACAAGAAACCGAGAACTAGGTCGCTCGTAAATGCAATGATATCAGGTCTAGCTCAACACGGGCTTGGTGAGAGAGCCGTAGCTATCTTCAAAGAAATGGAGGGTTTCGGTCTAAGTCCTGATGAGGTTACATTTACAGGAGTCTTATGTGCTTGTAGCCATAGTAGTTTGATTGAAGAAGGCAAAGAAATTTTTGATATGATGGTGAAGAAATATGGAATGAAGCCTCAGATTGAGCATTATGGTTGCATGGTTGATCTACTAGGGCGAGCAGGATATTTAGATGAGGCCTATGGTATAATTAAGGACATGCAAATCACCCCAAATTCTGTGATATGGGAATCTCTGCTACGATATTGTAGAGTACATAAGAACAGAAGAATTGGCAAGATTGCAAGGAGGAATCTACCTCAACTAGAATCCAATAAACCTAGTCCTAAAGAGAGTTATTTTCGCCAAATTGAAATGTTTTTGGAGGAGACAAGACCGGAAAGTGCCAAGTTAGTGAGGAAAATGAGGAATTACTGTCCCTTTGAAAAATCAGGAAATTGAATAAATTTGAATCAATCTGAAAGGGGCCAGACCTCTGATGTCCTAAACATTATAATTTTGGAGGCTTCGTCATTCTTTGTTTTGCAAAATTATACAGCAGCTGATAGATGATGTTAGGTATGCTAGTGTGGATTGGTTTCATATTTCTGATGTTTAATAGGTAACTATTATTATTTTTTTATTTATTTTTTTTATGTTCCATACTTTCTAATATTGATAGAAAATAGCAGCAATGCTCTTAAATTTTTTGATTCATTATGTTCTCATATAGTTTGAGAAAGCTTGCTTTCACTTATATTTATATAGTTTATCTATTCTGAATTTTTTCGGTAGCTACCGTTAATGCACAAAATCACAATGCAGTCACACTAAAAGTGTACCTTCCTTGAGTTAGTAAGACGATTTAGAATTTATAGTTTTGTGAATAAATAATACTGGTACTTAATTCTTTCCCTCTGATTAGGGAGCGTACTTTTCCAGGTTTAGCTGTAGACCTTGGAACTGTCACCTGTATATGTCACTATTGCAAGTTGCAACTATTGTGCCTCACGTTCGAAGCCAGAGAGATGGTGATTATTCGGGGAAGAAGACGAACGGGGAGCGTTCGAAGCCAGAGAGATGGTTTCAAACGAGAAAAGGGATAAGTTTAGGGAGGAGGAACTGCAATGGGGTAGGAGGAGAGATGAAGAAGGAAAAGGGGGTAAGAAGATAGCCGAAGTCGTCGCTTCGGTTTCGACGCCCAACAACTCGTGCAGGTCGCCAGCGTGTAACGAGGAGACGCATGGCTCCCCCACGTGTCTCTCCTCGAGAGTTGAGGCAGGCAACGAAGCGGCAAAGAGTAAAGAAGCGGCAAAGAGCGGCTCCAATGGGCTCCAAGTGAAGAACGGTTCCATTGGGCCTATAGAGAGGCCCATTACGGAATCAAGTCTGGAGATTTTGGAAAAGCCCACTAGCATTTTGTACAATTCGGAAGTTGCTTGAACGACTATTGTTCCTACAGGGGACCAAGACCGTGCTAGAGAGCCACATGGAGGAGGATGATCGAGAGGCGAGGCTAAACCTAAAAGATGATTTTGTCTACTCTGAAGAGGAGTCTTTGGAGTCAGAGGAGTTTGATGTCGATGCCCTGGATATGTCTCTTGATGTTGTCCCATCCACCTTCCTTCCCACACAACCAACAGTCCCTGCCCCGACCCCTGCCCCTGCTCGTGGTGACAAAGGTTTTGGAGTACAGAAAGTGGCTAAGAGGACTATTGAGGAGTCCCTGGACGATTATCTGTAGATCGCTGCGGCAGCTAAATCCTCTAAGACTAGCGACGGATGTACACGTTCCTTCTTAGCATCTATTTTTAATTTCATGACTGATTCTGAGATTTTTAGTCTAGCCAAAATATGTGGTCTAGCGGTAGGCGATACCGATCGAAATACTTTTCTCCTTAAGAAGATTAGGGGATGGGAGATGGATAGGGTTAACCTTATTTCGAACTCGACGCCCGAATTGAGTCACGACCCCTTATCCGTCCGTAGTTAATGGAGACTCTATTCTGGAACGTTAGAGGCCTAGGAAGGCGGGGCAAGCGGGAAATGGTTAGGAGGTCATCGCCAAATCAAAAGCGAACATTGTTGGTTTTCAAGAGACCAAACTTACACATATGTCTAGACTTAGTAGGTTGGGGGGAAATCGAATCGCTGAATGGAAACTGTCCCCATCTGTTGGGGCATCTGGGGGGTATCACTATAGGTTTTAACCCGAAACATTTTGTTGTCTAGACGATCTATATGGGCAATTTTCATTGTCGATCTTGCTCCAACGTAAAGCCGACCTATGGACTCAATCAATTACGGTGGTTTCACCTCTGCCTCTAGGTTGGCTTTCTGGACAGAACTAAGAGCGATTCAAGCACACAAGCTACACCCTGGGTGGTGGGGGGCGATTTCAACATCACTAGATTCGCCTCAAAACTTAGGGGCAGAGGATCTAGTGACTCTGATAGGGAAGCGTTTAATGAGGTTATCATGGATCTGGAACTGGTGGACATTCTCATCTCTGATAGGCTCTTCACTTGGTCAATCATGCAATCGTCGCCCATTCTAGCTAAACTAGATAGGATATTGGTATCCACTGACGGAAAGATCAAATTTCCGTTGTCTTCGGCTAAATCACTTCCTAAACCCACCTCGGATCATGTACCTATTTTCTTATCTTCTGGGGAAGATCAACCCAGGAAATCACCAAAATTTAGATTCGAGAAAGCATGGTTAGAAATCTAAGGTTTCCACCACATGGTCTACGAGAGTTGGTCTCGCCCCACTACAGGGATTGAAGCGACCGCAATATGGTGTGAAAAAATTAGAAGACTTAGGGGCAAGCTCAGAAAATGGAACTGGACCAGATTTGCGCTGATTTGGAGGGCAAAAGACTCCCTTCTTGAAGGTATTGAGGAACTTGAGAAGACTGAAAAAACTAGAGATCTGCTACAGGAAGAGCGGAATAGGTTGCTCCAATTCAGAAAAAAATTTGACCAACTCTATAGGCTTGAGGAAAGCAAATGGTAACAGCGGTCCAGAATTTCGTGGCTCAAAGAGGGAGACGCGAACACAACATTCTTCCATCGAGTAGCCAGTGCTCGGCGTAGATCTAATCTCATTCACTCGATCCACTCGGACTCTAGAATGATCCAAGGCGACAAGGATATCAGAATGGCATTCCATTCCCATTTCAAACTTCTCTTTGGACACAAAGCGGACTTGAGAGTCCCTCTCCACCACGAATTCTGGCAGGACTCGGTGGGCAACTCCGACCTTATGATGCAATCCCTATAAGCACCCTTCACTGAGAAGGAAGTCTGGGTGGTAGTCCAACAACTTGAAAAAGACAAAGCCACAGGCCCAGATGGTTTCCCGATGATCTTCTATCATACATTCTGGGAGGAAATCAAAGGCGATTTGCTGAAGGTGTTCGCTGATTTCTACGACCATAAGCTCAAATTAGGGAGATTTAATTTTGCGGAAGTTGTGCTAATTTCTAAGAAAGAAGACTCCCGGCGAGTGGGAGACCTCCGCCCTATTAGTCTTCTTATCTGCTCTGTCAAGATCATTACCAAGACTCTCGCTAATAGACTGGAAAAGGTGATGGATGGGCTCATTAGTCACGATCAGATGAGGTTCATTAAAGAGCAATGTATTCAGGACAGTATAGCTACGGCTGAAGAAACTATCCACTAATGCCACACATCGAATGCTAAGAGCTACCTCCTGAAGCTGGACTTCGAAAAAGCTTATGATTCGGTTGAATGAGACTGTCTCCTGGAAGCGCTTGCTGGAAGAGGTTTTGGGGATAGATGGATCAGATGGATCCACACATGTCTTACCACCAGCAGAACAACAATCTTGGTAAATGGGGTGTCGGGCCACCCATTTTCGTGCAAACGGGGCCTCAGACAAGGAGATCGGCTATCACCCCTTCTCGTCACCATTGTGGCATACGTAATTCGGTCCATGATGGCTAACTGCAGTAGAGCAGGTTGGATTGTACAAGCGGCCAAGGGAGTCAATCACCAAGGTTGCTCAATCCTCCAATATGCAGATGAAACTCTCCTATTTGGTAATGGCAACCTCGGAGAAATAACCGCCTTCAAATAAATATTATATAGTTTTGAAGCTTGGTCTGGCCTCAGGGTTAACTTTCACAAAAGTGCTCTCATCCCCATTGTCCTGACAACAGAGGAGGCACTAGAACATACCACAATTCTCAATTGCTCCACCGAGAGTTTTCCCATTCAGTACCTGGGATTGCTACTAAGGCCCAGAAAACTCAAAAAAGCTGATTTGCTACCCATTATTGACCAGATTGAGAACCGCCTAGCAGGTTAGAAAGGTAAAGCCCTATCATTGGGATGAAAATTCATGCTCATTAATGCAGTCCTCTCAAATCTTCCAACCTATTATTTGTCCTTCTTTGAAATACCGCGATGGGTAATTCAGAGAATTTACCGGACTCAAAAATGGTTTTTATGGAAAGGGGCAGACCCGAATCGAGGCGGTTATCACCTTATCAAATGGGAGAAGGCATGCATGAAAAAGATACATGGAGGACTAGGTATTATTGATCTCCGAGATATGAATCTTGTTCTACTGGGTAAATGGTGGTGAAAAGTTTTTCACCATAATGGAGAAGGGTGGCAAGATTTTGTTCAGGGATATCTGCATGGGAATGGTACGAGAATTTGGGCTTCTGGGTAGGCCCACGTGTCTCCTGGTTCTGCAAAGGCATCGCTAAGGCCTATGAACCCTTCATTAGCTGTGTGACATCAGTTATCGGTAACGGCAGACTCACCAGATTCTGGTGGGATAAGTGGTGTGGTGATCACACACTTAGAGCCCTGTTCCCCGATCTGTATGATCATGCATCACAATTACACTGCACGGTGGCCGCAGCCTGGAAAAGAGGCACCTGGAAACCACCCTTTAAACAACCGCTTGATCTGGCCTCTCAGACTAGACTCATGGAACTTCAAACCTACATCACCAATGCTAGAATTAGTTGCTCTCAGGGTCCAGATAAGAAATCCTGGGATTGGAAAAGAATGGCACATTCACCGTTCACTCCCTGTATAACTGCATTCACTTTAGGGGATGTACCCCAAAGTGGGCATGCGTCATTTGGAGAACGAAAGCCCTGCTGAAAATCAAAGTTTTCTTATGGCTGTTGCTGAACGGTGCGATTTTGACTAGAGAAAATCTCACTAAACGCCAAACGAATGTGGACTCTCGTTGCGGGTTTTGCCACACTACCCTAGAAACTAAAGACCACCTCTTCCTGCAGTGTCCTAGGAGCAAAGCGGTACTCGTTGAGGTACTCAGTGTCCTGTGGACGAATCAGTACCCTAGTGTGTACGAGAACTTGTGGGTAGGTTCAAAATTTGCTACTGAGAGATGAACTATGAGAGAAGCGTGGTATATCGCTATCGCCGCAACGACCTGGGGTCTTTAGCTAGACAGGAGTAATTTTTATTTTTGCAGGACCTGTAATAATATTTCTGGTAATTTGACTCACATTATGTATTTTATTTTATTTTGGGCTAATGTGGCCGTAGCAGATCCCAGGGAGAGGATAGCGAGCGTATTCCAGGTTGAGAATTTTGATGATAATGAAGTCGAGATCGGTCCGACGATCGACTCGGCCAGCTTGGACTTTACTGTTGATAGATACCCACCGCCCCAGGGTTTGTTTGGGGGATGTGATGTATTTTGTTTAGTCGCATGTATGTCGCGGCCATTTTGGTCTTCTTTTGTCCCACCCCCCATGTTTGGGGTGGAGTTTATGTACTTTTGTTATGATTGTAGGACCTTGTATTTGGCTCAGTACTCTGAGATTGTTTTATCAATCCCTTATTAATGAAACAGGGTGGCCATACTCCACCTTTTCTTCAAAAAAAATAAAACTATTGTGCCTCACGTCCTCTTATACAAGCTCTGTAGTTTTGCGGAAATTATTTACAATCATTACTAAAATAAACCCAGAAAAAAAAATGGAACAAAAAAGAGATCACTCAACTTTCCAGGCAACAAAAAAATTAAAAAAAAAAGAAAAAAAAGAAAAGACCAAGAACCTAAATCGACCCTTAGTTGGCGATCAGGGCTGGCCCCCTCCTTGAGGCGGGTGAGGCGGCCGCCTCAGGCCCCCGTTTTTTTGCAATTTTAGCCCCCCCCCCCCCAAATTTATATTTTCCTTATAAATATAGACACTTATTTTGTGCGTAAAAAAATTATATTGTAATTAGGGGCCCCAAAATAATTATTTGGGCCTTTCGCCTTGGGCCTTTGGGAACTCAGGGCCGGCCCTGTTGGCAATTCAAAATAGCATCCCCTCTCTCCTCTTCGTCTGTCTTCGTCGTTCGGATCCCACTCTCCTCACCTCTATCATCCCTTCATTAAAGTGGTGTATCTGGTCAGCCTCTCCATACCCATATCTTTTTTGAGTTCCTCATTCTATTTTTCTCTTCATCCATCCTTTTCGCTCCACCTTCTTCGCCCAAATTGTCCCTATCTCGCATTTCTCCCTTCTTTAAAGTCATGTTTCTCGTCAGCCTCTCCATAACCATCTCCTTTTTAAGTTCTTTTCGCTCCTTCCACCTTCGACTTCTTCAGTCGTGCGACGGGTGGCTCTCGCACCCGTCCCCCTCCCTCCCCCCCTTCTATGTTCTCGGTTTTGTTGCTTTTGTCCGGTTCTACTTGGCCAGAGGTTTTGGTTTGCTTGGGCTGCTCTAGATTGGAATTCGTGGTCTCGGAGTTCAGGTCTTCCCGTTTGTGGTGTTTGAGCAGTGAGTTTCACTGGCCAGATCCTGCTCTCTTTGTAAGTTGGCCTCTCGCTCTATCTGGTGTTGGCAAATTCTCTCACTCACTATAAGTTGGTTTTGTCTTCTTCCTTTCCCTTTATATTCCTATCTTATGTTTTGAGTTCCCTGATTGTTGTGTTTAAACGTTGTCTTTATTGTCACCCGTCCTTATTCTTATGATTTGTATTGTGGATTAGTGCACTGTTGATTTTTGTTATTATCTTTAATCTCCTTTTATTGGTTGTCTGTTGTTCTTCTCTGATTTCCTCCTCTCTCATTTTCCTTCTATTTCCCATCTTTTGTGAAGCAGTTTTGATGTTCTCTATTTTTTCATTTGCTATTGGAGTCATCTATTAGCTGTATTGCCTACTGTTCTAAGATTGAGACTTTTAGAGTCTTTGGATTTGCTACGATTGTGTCTATTTTCCATGAGGAACATGTCGGTAATAGATTTGAGGAGTGCTTAAATCTCTTCTCACTCTTCTAAGGCTTCACTCCCTTGCTCCTCTTCCATCTTCTCTATCCACCATTCCTCATCTAAATCCGATCCTCATTTGATTTGCTTTAGGTGCCTCCTTCCTGGGCATTTCAAACGGGTGTGCGTGAATCAAATAAAGTGTATCTTCTATGATAATCTTGGTCACTCTCGCAGTCAATGTTTTTCCCTTTAAAAACTCTTTGGCTTTCCCAGGGGTAGGCCCTTACCTACTAAACTTCTCCCGTTTCTTAACTTTCCTCTCTTGAAGAACAAGCTCAATGAATGTTTTTCGAAGAAGACCACTCTTAAGTGTTAACCCTAAGTTTGGTATGCACAAAACGTACTCGTAAGACTAATATTTTCAGTTGAGATCTACAGGATATATAGAAAAGGAAACTCAAAACAAAGAACCAAAAAGATTAGCAATCAAGCAAAAAATGAATGTATTAAAGAAGATTACAAATATCCAGAAGATTTCAACTCAAGAAACATGTGTTTCAAATCCTCAAGAAAGCCAACAATAATCAATTATTTATTTCTATTTTTTTGTGACAAAATACTATGTAAAGAGTCGTTGAATGATTGATTAGTATATGGAAAGAATATAAAGTGGATTCACCAAATAAATGTTGAATCTGCACGATAGCGGTCGACCGTACAATATGTCGGTCGACTGTCGCAACAGTCGACCGTTCTTCATAATGAAAAGACGATTCAGTCGACCGGTCATCACTCGACTTTCGAGTTAAAAGATGAACGGTCGACTGCTCAACAAAGCGGTCGACTGTCCGCGTGCATTTTTGACTATTTCAGAAATATTTTTTCGTTTTTGGAAAGATACATTTCCTCGCTCTATAATTAGAGGCGACTTCACTAAGTATTCTTCACCCCTTTGCAATCATAATTCTTCAGAACTAATCATTCTGTCAACTATCCGAGTGTGAGACCTTTTATTGTTTTCTTCAGTCAAGATCGTTATAGATCGTGAGAGTTTTTCTTTTCTTCCACTTCGGTGAGTTTTGAGGGACTTATTTACAGAAGTCCTGCAGGTGTAATCGGTCTCTTGGCCTGAATTCGAAGAATCAGTATACAAGGGTTTAAAGTATAGTGGAACGCTTATGAAGGATGTTGCTGCTTATTTCTGTGTGGGAGCAAACTAATATGTGAATTCTTTTAATAAAAACAATAAAGATCGAACCTTCGCTATTCATCGATTTTGACCGCCAAAAAGGCTGCTATTGACTCCAAGATCTGATCGCTGAGAACGGCTGAAATCGCTCCTCTGGACCTGCAAAACAAGTCTTAAACACCGAGGGTTGCCCCGGCGACAGACCCTCTGATGCCCAAGTCAGAAACTCGAAGTTATGGTGGGTTTTGAGAGCAGAGTTTGCAATTACATGGTTTCTGAGGAGGTGTCGAGGTATATATAGTCGCTAAGGGGGGCCAATTTCAAGATATTCATCTATCTTTACTTCCCGGTGGTTGGATAGAGTCGGTTATGCCATCCATATGAAGAGATCGTGTTTGGACTCCTATCTTTATGAAGGGATAGAGTTTTTAAATTATCTCTTGTGCATGGTGGATAGAATCAGTTACCCCCTAGAAATAGGGGGCTTAAACTGGGTTAGATGAATGCGGACTCCTTTGCAACATGGCTGTTGTAACAGTCCTTATTACAGGCTGGATTGGGTCACTGGCTTGGAAATGGCCCAACTTATCTCATCGGGCTTGTATATGCTGAAATTACCGTTTTACCCTTGAATGCTTTAAGATCCGTGCCCAATTTGGACGGTCCCAATTTTATTTTATTTTATTTTTACCCATATCACAAGCCCCCCACTCCCGAAGACTAAGTTTCACAGCTTTTGAGGAGTAGTTCGCCCGTATTTAATGGTTAACAGAACTTATCGGATCCTTCGGAGACGTTTGAATCTTGCTCGGGCTGTAACAGCGTTGTTCTGACTTCATAGAGTATCCAGAATTATTTTTAAAATTTTCTAAAATTTTTATGATTTTCCTGAATTTTTGGGATTTTCTAGATTTTTCCCAATTTTCAATAATTTTTTGGAATCCTTAATTAATTAATCCAAATTTTAAATTAATTTTAGGAATCTTAAAAATAATTTTTCTAAATTAAAAATTATTTTTTAGAATTTTAAAAAAAAATTCTAAAATAATAATTATTTTTCAGAATTTGAAATTATTTTTTCTAAAATAATAATATTTTTTCCGATTTTTTTTTCCAAAAAATATTATTTATTTTGCAGAATTTAAAAATAATATTCTGAATTTTTAATTATTACTCAGAATTTAAAAATATTTTTCTAAAATAATAATTATTTTTCAAAATTTAAAAATAATATTTTGAATTTTCAATTATTTTTCAGAATTAAAAAATATTTTCCAAATTTTTAAAAATAATTTTCGAATTTTTAAATTATTTTTCTCGAATTTTATAATAAGAAAATAAATTTTAAATAATAAATAATACCGAGTTGATCTTGAGAAGCACGCTTTTTGAGGAAATCCAACGGTCGTAAACACAACAAGCAACAGACCTCCTCGGTTTCGCTTTTGCGTCGAGGAGGGTGCGGGTCCCACATGTAGTGGAACAGTGCTGACATGTTGGCCACACCTCCTTTTTCCTTTTCTTTTAATTACAGCACGTGTGAAGCACGTAAAAATCGTGAGTGCAAACAATCTCGGTCATTTATTGTGCATAGCAGAATCATGAGGCAATCGAACGGCGGGCGAGGGTTGAAGCAATCAACCTCATTGGTTTCTCTTTTCTGCTGAGGGGTACAGTGGGGCCCACATGCCACGTGGCCGCTTGTGTAGGCGCCACGTGGCCGCTTGTGTAGGCGCCATGTGACCGCTTGTGTAGGCGGTCATTTTGGGAAAAAATTCCAATCGAATTTTTCCCGAAAATGACCCTTTTTGCAAAAGTATTACCACAAACGACCTCTTTTTTTTTTAATTCCACAAACGCCCCACTCGCTTTTTGAAAAAGCGAGTGTGGTATAAACCCTCACGCTTTTTCAAAAAGCGAATCTTAGATTTCAGAAAATTAGAAACCTAAGACTCGCTTTTCGAAAAAGCGTGAGGGTTTATACCACACTCGCTTTTTCAAAAAGCGAGTCTTGGCCTTCTTTGCCCAGCAACACTCGCTTTTTGAAAAAGCGGGGGTAATTAAACCACACTCGCTTTTTCAAAAAGCGAGTGTCGTTTGGGACTTAAACCCCCGCCCCCAAAACATCTCTCACTGTTCTCTCTATTCTTTCTCTTCCTCTTCGCTCGCGAAATCCTAACCCATCTCTCATCTCAAATTCGTCAAAGTACCCTCGTAATTTATTGAATAACCCACAAAATTGCTTTGGACAACTTAAACCCATCTTCCGTTAGAGGTTTAATTTGTTGGAATTTGGGTATACTTCAAGAGGAAAGCAACTTTATTGTGAAGGTATGATGTTTATTCCCCCATTATTTTGTTAATTTAATTAGGTTTTCTTTATGGGTAGATAATAACTCGCTTATTGGTATAAATTAACGTAGGTATGGATTTGGAGATTCCTATTTGGTTATATTTTGGTGGTGAAATAATTCGTGATCCAAAGATTGGTTGTTCTTATAGTCATTTGGAACCGAAAATAGTTTGGGTACCCCGTACCATTACATTTGAAGAATTAGTTGAGAAAATCTATGAAGTTACTAATTGGGATAGGAATGAATGGAATGTGAAAATTTTAGCTCGATACGCAGCAGGAAGAGGAGATGGTCAGTATTTTATGACAGTGCCCGTACCTACTGATAATGCATTGAAGTCATTGATTGCTAGGACATTTGATCCCAATTGTGCTTGGTCTGTAGTAGAGTTATATATTCAGCAAATTTGAGTTGTGAATGCTCAGCCACATGATATCCCCAGTGCAAGCTTCATACGGGTAGTACCTACACAGCAGTCGAGGCCTAACCCCGATCAATCTTCACAACCAAATCCGGTATCCTCACAAGAGAACACCTTCACAAATACAACAATTCCGGATTCTGTAAATGTTGAGCTGCCACGCCAACCTAGCCCGGTTCCTGACTCTGTTCCAAATGACATTATATCTGAACTCTTTCAAAATGCAGTCTGTAACAACAGCTTATTAGACGATGATGAAGAAGATGAAGAAATAGACGATGAAGATGTTGATAGTGGTGAAACTGATGACGTAGACGAAGATGATGATGATAGTGGTGCAAATGTAAATCCCACGAACAACAGTTCTAATGAAGCCAGAGGTACTTATAGCTACGGCAATGTTGACGCACATGTTACCGAAGAGATGGCTGAAGGTGCTAGAGTACACCTAGTTCCACAAGAGTCGTCTGGTTCGTCCAATGTAGACGAATTGTACGTTGGACAGGAGTTTATAAGTAAGTAGTCGATTCAACAGGCAGTGAAGTTGTATTCTATCAAAAAATATCGTGAATTCGTAACTTTAAAATCTACACCGTCTCTGTACACTGTTAAATGCAAAATGGCACCTAGAAAACGTACCATTGAGGAGATCGTGCATGGTCCCCCCGGAGTAAGTGATGGTGGCTGCCCTTGGAGATTACGAGCAATGGTTCCAAAAGGCGGGACGAATTTTGTGGTGAAGAAGATAGTTGGGCCACACACTTGTACGAATCCAACGCTGAATCAGGATCACCTTAAAATTGATTACAATATTGTTTGTAATCTGATTGTTGATGTGGTGAAAAAGGATACCGCTTTATCACCGAGGTCAATTATTGAGATTGTTAAAATACAATATAATTATCAGATTTCCTATAAGAAAGCTTGGCGAGCAAAACAAAAGGCGATCGAGAGGTTGTATGGTACCTTTGAAGAAGCATACACAAAGTTGCCTGCTCTACTCACAGCAATTCAAGCTGCAAATACAGGAACCGTTGTTCACTGGGATAAGTATGAGTCTAGCCCTGGCGAGGAAACATTCAAGGGGGTATTCTGGGCATTTGGTCCTTCAATTGAAGGTTTCAAGTCCTGCAGACTGGTGATCAGTGTTGACGGAACTCACTTGTACGGTAAGTACAAGGGTTGCTTGCTAATTGCTGTTTTCCCAGATGCGAATGATTGCTTATTTCTGTTTGCATTTGCATTGGTTGATGGAGAGAGTATAAATACGTGGACATGGTTCATGACTTGCATCCGATATTATGTCACCGATCGCACTGAGTTGTGTGTTATCTCTGATCGTCACGCTGGTATAATGTCTGCTATGGAGTTACAAAATGGAGCTTGGAACGAACCTAGTGGATATCACCGCTATTGTATGCGCCATTTTGCTACAAATTTATTTACTAAATTTGGTAGCAAGGCATTGCGTAAGAAGGCGAAAATTATAGCGTGTCAACGCCAACCCAAAAAGTTCATGGCCAAAATTGCTAAACTTGAGAACGTAAATGTTGAGGCGGCTAATTGGTTAAAAGAGAAGCCGTTTGAGAAATGGGCACTTTATGCAGATGAAGGTCGAAGATACGGGATAATGACTACGAACCTGTCAGAAGTGTTCAATTCAGTCTTGAAAGGAGTCCGTAGTTTGCCAGTGACAGCGATTGTTGAGACGATCTTCTTACGTCTGAACTCTTATTTTACTACTCGTCGACAAGAAGCAAGTCAACTTTTATCTGAAGGGAGGATTTTTGCTCGAAGAGTACATGAACTGCTCGATAGTCGCCGTGAGAGAGCTAACGGACATGGGGTTACAATGTTCCATCATCAACCGGGAGTTTTTTCCGTAAGAACGGGTATACGCATGGTGGGTGGAGAACGGAAGGGTGGGAACTTGCACACTGTGAATTTGGGAACGAAAACGTGCACATGTATGAAATTTCATCTATTCCATATCCCATGTTCTCATGTACTGGCAGCTTGTGCATATCGTGCAATCGATCACAAGCATCTCGTTGATAAATTTTACACCGTTACTTCATTAGCACAAACATACGGTCCAGTGTTTCAGCCTATACTAGATCCAGCATATTGGCCTATTATTGATGGACCAAAACTAGTACCTGATGCCACTTTGCGACGTAAAAGGAAGGGCAGGCCTAGAACTACCAGATTCCGCGTGACATGGATGTGAGAGATAGGTCAAGTCGTGGTACGGGGATGAGATGTTCAAAATGTGGTTTACAAGGACACAATAAGCGACGATGCACTAATAGTGGAACTCAGCACACTTAAATATTGTATGCTTGTAATTATTAATTTGGACTTTGTAATTGTACTAAATTATGTCGATAAAGACGATGAAGTTTTATTTTGAAATTTCGTTTTTTTTTTTGTTTTTGATGTCCTTGTGTGTTTGTTGCGTTATGAGTATCGTAATCTAAAAAAAAAAAATTCATTAACATAGGGAAGACTCGCTTTCCCAAAAACCGAGTCTTATACAAACTATGGCGCTTTCTCAGAAAGCGAGTCTGTTGCCTGTAGTTGTTTTTCAACAAGCCAAAGACTCGCTTTCTTAGAATGCGAGTCTGGTGTAAATAATCGCGGTGTTTGGGAAAGCGTGTCTTCGATCTGTAGATAAGCAGAGAAGCAATATTCACTGGTTTGACAGTCGCTTTTTCAGAAGCCGAGGATGAAATGACTAGACTCGCTTTCTGAGAAAGCGAGTCTTGGATCTGCTAGCAAAAAAAATACAGAACCAAGACTCGCTTTCTCAGAAAGCGAGTCTAGTCATAAACATCGCGGTTTTTGAGAAAGCGTGTCTTCGATCTGTAGATAACCAGAGAATCAAAATTCACTGGTTTGACAGTCGCTTTTTCAGAAGCCGTGGATGAAATGACTAGACTCGCTTTCTGAGAAAGCAAGTCTTGGATCTGCTAGATAAAAAGGATACAGAACCAAGACTCGCTTTCTCAGAAAGCGAGTTTAGTACTAAACATCGCGGTTTTTGGAAAAGCGACTGTTTATGTTGCTTGATTCCCAGAGGCTTCGACAGCTCTGGAATTCCAAAGTGATAGACTCGGTTTTTGAAAAAGCGGGGTCATTATAGCTAGACTCGCTTTTTGAAAAAGCGAGTCTTGCTCTGTATGCAGAAGAAACCAATGCATCAACTCTTGGTGGGACAATTACACAACTAACATCTCCACCATCTCCATCTTCATACCATTAACATTCAAGCCAATCAAGATCACCACAATCCCAAAAAAAAGCACATTCAATCCATCTACATTCTCAGCACTTACAATCCAAGTTAACAGCGCAAAAACAAAAAAAAGAGAGGAAAACTTTAACAATGAAGATCACCACACACACACACCCCATTCTAAATTTCGAATTTCATTCAATGCACTATTCAAAAGTTAATTACAATATTCGACTAAACAATATCTAACAACATTCAACTACACAACACCGCTGATCACGGGTCTGGGGTAAACATATCGGGACGTTTCCGTTGCCTCTTCACTCGGGGTGATGGAGTTTTCTGTGTAATACCCTCTATTGGCTCGCCTTCCTCTTCTTGCTCCTCCTCCTCTACTTGTTCCTCATCCGCTTCTTCTTCAATTATGTTACGACGCGGTGGTTTACGGGCGACTTTCTTTATTCGTTTATTGCGTGTATTAGTCCGATGAGCGGGAGTGTTTAAGATTGCATCCAAGGTTGCCCCCTCCCCCACAGCATCTGCCTGTGCTCGACAGGACATCAGCATATCGCGTGCGAAGTCCTTCACCGCATCGGCTACGTTACTACTCAACACCGCTGTACATTTTTTGCCCATACTCCAAGTCTGGGCCATCTACAAAATATAATAAGTTGTTTTTTGTAGTTAGAGTTCAAAAAAAATAAAAAACTTAAAAATTTCTAAAAAACTTACAATCGTGCGAATAGCCGATGCCTTTGGTTGAAACATAGGCAAATGCATGGAGTGTAAATCTACCGGTTCTGCTGCCGGTCGACGTATAGGCATCACCACGCCGGCTGGAGTCTGCCCCGTCGGAGAGATGTACCGCCTTGTCATCCTCCGATACCAAATCATATAGTTCTCGTGGTTTGCTAATTCGAATGGAGGTATGTTGCGGATGATTTCATCGAACCTTTGTAAGTTCCATCTCTCGACATATGTGGAGAAGCTTTCAGCCCAATTGTGACCTGGCGTACGACCCATTCCGGTAATTTTATGAATATCTGCATTGAAAGGCTCGGCTGCTGGAATCGCCTGCTGGAGACCAAACTGTCGTAGTACTTTGCTCACAAAATAGAACTCGACAGTGCTGAAGTTGATGAGTGGTGCTTTTGTCAGCCAAAGATCTCGCCTATACAGGGAATTGGGCGGTAGTCGAGCTAGACGCTCCTCCGTGTAGGGCATCCATACTACGTAGTTATCTGCCAACCTGTCCAACTCATCACGGTAGTAGGTCAGGCATCTGTTCGGGTTGGCAGTCCAGGTAAGGTTACCGGACCAGTACACACCAAGAAGAGAAAGCATGTACTGGTCTTCAGGGAGATGGATCCAGCTGGGTGATTGTTTCCTAACTACAGGACGCCCAACGTGGATACGCTCCCAGCTCCACACTTGAAGCAATATCATCGGGCCATTCATCTGCACGGACCCGAGGGCACACAGGCACAAACTCCTGTAGAGGGATGCTAAGGCAGCACTACCCCAACTGTACTGGCCGACTCGTCCAAGGTCTGCAATAACCGGGAGGTACATGAGGGGGACGGAATGGCCGCTGGAATTAGAGAATAGTACACCTCCAAAAAGAGTCAGGATGTACGCCCTGCAGTACATCTGGACCTCCTCTTCAGTCGAATCATCTGTCAATCGGTCTTTGAATTTTTCCTTCAACCACTTCAACCGAATCTGTTTCCCAACTACTGCACCAGTCTCCACTTCGACACCGAGATATTGTTCTACTAAGTATGGAGCGTCGAAGTCCATAGATCCGGTCACCGCCTGCCCATCTACCGGAAGGCATGTGATTACTGAAACGTCCTGCAACGTAACAGTCATCTCCCTAACTGACAAGTGGAAGCTGTGGGTCTCAGGACGCCATCTCTCGAGGAGTGCTGTTAGTAGTGGCCGATCGCACTTGATGCCGCCCATCAGTGCAATACCATATAGACCGCAATCCCGTAAGATTTGGTGAATCCGTGGGTGCATAGGGAGTGGATGACCCCCACGGAAGGTACACTCTTTCGAATCGCCCTCCCACACATCTTTGGAGCGATGGTGCGACTGAAGCGTAAGAAGAGCGGGGTCGAGGGGACCTGGACCACAAAGGGGAATAGTAGATGAAGAAGGGGCAGGCAACGAAGTACCAGCCACATTTTGGTTACTTGGGACCTGCAAAACAACATTTACATCAGCAAATAAATATATCAATCAATTATATGATAATGAAACAAATCGAATGCAAAAAAAATTATAAACTTACATTACTTCGTTTGTTGCCACCACGACGACCACCACCACGTCCACTGCGTGGAGGTGGGCCAAAAGATGTACGTGGTCCATCGCCACGATTGGCTCTACTACTAGAACCAGCCTCCACACGTCCCTTATTCCGTGGCATTTTTTAAAAAAAAAGAGTATCCTACAATGAGGAGCGAACAATCATTATTAACAATACCAAAATCATTTTAGCAATTTAAATAATCACGGAAGCAAAAGAGAATTGAAATGCAAATACAACTCACAAATAGTCACAAATTATAGGTGGAGATATTACTAATAGTCATATCCTAATTTTACTCACAAAATCTACAACTCACAAATACAACTCACAGTTTTGATTACTAATAGTCATATCCTAATTTTACTCACAAAATCTACATTTACTCACAAATTACACATATTCTACATTATACAGGTCCAATTATACTTTTACTCACAAATCCCAAATTCTACACACATTACAAACAAATCGTTCAACACAGAGATCTACACACATTACCAGCAAATCGTTCACAAATTCTACACACACTACCACATATTACACACAATATATATACAACATTAGAAAATATTGAGTTCGAGAAATATACCTCAATCTTCACGCAAGAATTGAACCACGAGATACACCCCCAAATCGTTCAACCACTTTGTGAGGAATGCCACCGCAATCACCACAAACACAAAAGAACCACCACCAAATCGCAATCACCGAGCTCCACCCCTTTTTCTTTAATCCACCGCAATCACCGAGCTCCACCCCTTTTTCTTTAATCCACCACAATCACCAAAAAAATCGAAAAGAAAACTCAAACACAAAGTGGGCAACTGGAGTGGGATGAGAAAGCGAAGATTTTAGGAGCTAATCGACGTCTAATTTGATGAAATAGGCCAGAAATCGAAGATTACGAGCAATGGGTTAGGGTTTACGAAAGCGAGTCTTGGAGAATAGAAGAAGAAGTGAGAGATGTTTTGGGGGCGGGGGTTTAAGTCCCAAACGACACTCGCTTTTTGAAAAAGCGAGTGTGGTTTAATTACCCCCGCTTTTTCAAAAAGCGAGTGTTGCTGGGCAAAGAAGGCCAAGACTCGCTTTTGGAAAAAGCGAGTATGGTATAAACCATCCCGCTTTTTCGAAAAGCGAGTCTTAGGTTACCAATTTTCTGAAACCTAAGACTCGCTTTTTGAAAAAGCGTGAGGGATTATACCACACTCGCTTTTTCAAAAAGCGAGTGGGGCGTTTGTGGAATAAAAAAAACAGGTCGTTTGTGGCAATACTTTTGCAAAAAGGGTCATTTTGGGAAAAAATTCCAATCGGAGGGGCAGCAGTAGTGGGGCCCACTGCCATATGGGCGGAGTCAGGAGAAGCAGCAGCAGGGGCGGGGTCCATTGCCACGTGGTGGAGCCAGGAGGGGCAGAAGAAACACGGGGCCCATTGCCACGTGGGCGGAGTCAGGAGGTCAGCAGGCGCTCTGATGTTTTTGTAGGGTCCGCGCTGCAGTTGCAGGCCACGTGGCGCGATCTAGTTGGCTGTAGCGCGTGGGTCCCCGACGCTATCTCCCCCTATGCTTTTTTAACGCGCTAAGCACGTAAAGTTTTAACGCACTTAGCACGTTAATTTCTCTTTCCTCTATATACCGCATATTTGTATGCGGTAACGCGTATTTTTACACGTTTTCACGTATTTTATGCATTTTGAACATGTTTTTGCCCTGTTTTGTTCCCCATAAATTCTGAAGTTCTTCACCCCTTGCTCCTCACCTTACTATTCATTTCTCACTTCCAAATTAACTCCCCCCTCCAGAATTGGGGGCTAGCTTTCACTTCTAAACTTCAAATTTCGGTACGAGCGGGATTTAATCGATCTTCGAAGACAGGTATTCTCTAAGTTGTTCTCCACTTTTAGAGAGCCATGCATAGGACCGGGCCGGATATCTCTTCCTCTTCTTATTCTGGTAGCGGGGGGGGGGGGGGGGGGGGGGGGGGGTAGAGGTGTTATCTTGCTCTTGCTCTTCCAAAAGGAAAGTCGGCTCCTCAACTATAGTCGAAGAGATAGACCAAAATAGGGTTGAAAAAGGTTATTCTCTTTCCCGGTTTCATCCCCCTCTTAGTTCGCCAATATCCTGAGGAAGTGACTGAGGTAGTACAGCATGGGGCTACATATGATGAACCCGACAACTACCCCATTTTTTAGGCTGGTCTTGTTAAGACAATTCTTATGAGGGAAGAGATAAGGGAGATTAGAGCCTATTTTGGGATCCCCGTCGAATTCAAGGTGTTTCTTTCCGGTCCCGGAGTTAAAGCTTTCTCTAGGATATCGGGAGAATACTGTATGTTTCCTTTCGATGCAGTCTACGCCGGGTTGCATCTCCCTATGCCACCTTTCTTTGTAGTCGTTCTCAACTGGTATAGGCTTAGCCCAACTTTTGGAGAAACCTTACTAGTTTTATTTTGCGGTGCTAGGAACTGGCACCAATCCTACCCTGAGGCTATGGAGGAGGCATTTTTGGCTTCATAAGCAGCGGGTATGCGATAATTGATACTATGTCTCTCCCCGTCCCATGAGGGGGGTAATCGCCACTCCTGATTCTGTCAAGAATTGGAAGTGTAAGTACTTCTTTGTCAAGAGTTCTAGGCCATGGGGATTCCCTACTAGGTGGGAGAGTAGTGTACCAAGGAAGTTGACAATAGAGCCGGAACTATAACACCTCGAATTTGTAAAATACCAAAAATACCCGTTTTTATATTCCTAGAATGGTGATAATTTTATTCGGTGTATTTTTATTTTAAATATTGATATTGGTGTCTGGATTCGTGTTCGATTGGTATTATTGATATATTAGAGCTCAGTGTTGAGATTTATGTAAAGAAATATTATTTATTTTTATTTTATAATTTTGGTGGATTAATATGAGATAATTTTGATGTATGTTTTGTATTGTTCATATTATTAAAGAAAATAGTTGGGGTTTATTTGAAATATTTTGGCGAGTTGGGGGCTTAATTGTTAAATACCTTTATATGTATATGTTAATATTACTATTTTTTTTTTAAACCCCCCCTCCTCTCTTGTCCTTCTTTCTTTCCTTCCTGGTTCTCTTCCCGACCGAAAGAAACCCATTTCGGCCCCAACTTTACCCCGCCCAAATCCACCCCATCTCTCCATTGTTTTTAAATTAAATTGAGGGGTAAGCTAAGTGAAGGGTGCTCTAGCTAGTGGTGGAGTCGATTTGGAGAAAGAAATTAGTAGAGGTATATCCCTTTGAATTTATTTGTGTATTTTCTTATGCTTTTAATCTATTTTGCTTGGGAAAGGAGTATAGGGTTGGGTAGTAGTTCATTTTGATGTTAGGGTTAAGAAATTAGCAAGTTACTAGAGATTTACAAGTTGCTAACAAATTAGGATTTTGGGTTTGTAAAAAAGAATTAAATATGTAAGAATTAGTTCTCGTATGGTAGTAGAAATTTTAGTTGAACTATTAGAATAATTTGTGGGTAATTTTAGTAATTGCATGGGGATGAAAATCCCGTAGGAATTTGAATATTACGTGCATCGCACGTGTGTATCCCAGGCGTTCAATAACGCCTGTGTGATATTTGGATTAGTGTTATTAGCTCCTGTGATTGGTTTGGATGATTTGAGCCTTAATTGCTTTGAAATTTGATAAAAGGATATATTAGCGACTTTGGATGTTGGATGGCGTGGTGGCGCTTCAAGTCTTTGCGGGATATTCTGTGAGTATGATCTCTTTTATTTTATGTACATGCTGTGTTATAAAAACTTTAAATTATGATTTGCTGTGTGTGAAGCGTAATGTGTATTGAGTATAGAAATTCATACGTAAGATACGGAGTAAAATTTATGGGTGTGAAGATATTAGTATGCATGTATGGAAGTGTGTTGATTCTCGTAAGTATATGTATGTAAGCTACAAGATTGTAATATTTAGATTTGAGGAGTTATGCTGTTATGCTGATCTGGATATTTGTATGTGTATGTATGATGTGTGATCACCCAACTAATGTGATGAGATGGAAAGCATGGTGTGTATGATATGATATTGTGATGTGATAACATGATGAAGTGAATGATATGGTGTATGTGTGATTGGCGTGTGAGAAATTGAAAATTTATGTGATAACGTGATGTGAAAAATTGGCATGACGTGTGTGTGCGCGCCGTGTGGGTGATAAATGAGAAGTTTATACGATAATTGATGAGTTTAATGATTTGTGTATGCTTATGAATTTAACGGAGTTATATGCATTCATGTTATGTTATAAAGGAGTTGTACAGAGGTATAATAAAGGAGTTATATTATTAAGGAGATATATTTATATATGGAGAATATATATATTATAAAGGAGATACATTCTTGTTATCTTATAAAGGAGACATATATTTATATATGGAGATACAAAGGAGATATATATGTATATACGAAGGTTTCAAGGAGATAATTTAATATTGCAGTACCGCACAATCTCCCAGGGGTTTGGGCTAGACCCCACAGGCCCGGGATACACCCGGGAGCAGGAGTTATATATATATATATATATTGCCCTAAATTTTATATTTGGGGATCAGGAGTCATATATTGCCCCAAATTTTATATTTGGGGACCAGGAATTATATATTGCTGCAAAGTATATTTGGGGATCAGGAGTTTCCCTCGCTGGTATAAGGCCAGGAGGAAGGTGTAGCCTTGGATGTGTAAGACTCCTATGGAGCGTCGATCCGCGTATTATATTTGTTTGACTAGACTTTTGGCTTTAGTCTTGGTTGGACATGCGCGCAACCGTACTTTCAATCCAGCCCACAAATGATAGATGCTTAGGACACCTGGATCTGGGTGATATGGTGGGTTAGCGGGATTGAAATGTACGGGGGGAGGCACAGAGCTCCCTGTGTTGTACGAGGAGGTCAGTTGTGTGGGCACTGAAAAGGAGAAAAAGATATATGTGTATGTGTACTGAAGAAATATATGTATATGTAAAGATATTGATGATATGATATCCTACGGAGACTATTATATTATAGGAGGTATAAATATACTACGGGAGATATATATATATATATATATATATTGACATATGGCTATACTTATGAAGCTATATTGGCAAATGAATGAACATGAATAGAGGAGAGTGAGAAAGTAAAGAAAGGAGATGAACAAGTATATAGAGTATGTATGTAAATGAATAGGAGGAGTAAAAGAAAATGTGGTTGTGTTATTCAAATGATCAAGTAAAGGGGGTATGTGTTAATATAAATAGCATGAAGTATTTGTATTATGAGAACGGTTATTAAAGTAAGATACGGTATGATATGGGTTGATGCACCTTGGAATTGTGTCGAGAAACTAATCGCCCGCTATTTCCATGGAAATGGTGGGAACTACCTGCCTTGGCACAATTTCCAGGGTGAACGGGTGGATTGTTAATTTAATATTGGTATTGTGTAATGGAAATGAAAAGTAAAGTAAGATAAAATGAGAATGAGTATTAAAATAAGCTGTATGATGAAATCTGGATGAAAAGTAGATAGTTGTAATTTATAATGAGAGTAAAGTAATGTTTGGCGAGATGCTATGATATGTGTTATAAGAAATGAATGAATGTGATGAGTGTGATAGGAGAATGAGAAAGAAAATGTTTATGAATGAAGATGAGTATGAAAGATGATGAGTCGTGAGTTTGCAGATGCAAATGAATGGTAAAATAAAATTATTTGTGACATTAGTGTGATGCATATAGTAATGTGTGTAGAATTATGGTTATATAGATGGGTGCATATTTGAAGCATACTTTGATATAAAAGTCATATTTATGATGTTTTTATGTTCAGATTTCAGACTGGATTTTTATCTTGAAAATTGTAAGTTTAATTTATTTTCTTTATATAGTTTGATTTATTTATTTGACTAGTGAATTATACTCACACCAGAAATGGCTAATCCCTTAGTGTTTGAGGGGTAAGGGGAGTCCCAGGACTATCCTAGATCCCCTACTGTTACAGGTCCTCAGCAGTGCAGAGGTGAGGCGTAGATTTCTAGGGTGAAGTTTTTACTTTAAAAATTTTGTATAAATTAGTCATGTAAATAGTGAAATTTGTGGTTTAAATTGTAATTTAAATGTATAAGTACCTGGATGTCGATGATGAGTATAGTGTGGGGTAGTATGGTATGTTCTTGACCTGTACCCATCTTGTTGTGGTGTACCGGACACCGTGGTATATTTTACAAAGATTTTTCTAAAATTTTTACCTCGATTTTCAAAGAAATTTATGGTTTTTATTTGATATTTGATATTCCATTATGAGTTTGGCCCCCAGAGCATATATATTGATTGCCTGTATGTTTCTGCTCATTTTGGCCTGGGGAGCCAGTGAAATTATTGCATGCTACGGAACTTTGAGCAGAATTTCGTAAGCTATTTGTGTTTTGGGGCAGAAATTACGGGAGAAACTCTGCCAAAATTTTATTTGAAATATAACTATTTTTGTTTGTGTTTAAAGTGATATAGAAATTGAAAAAATTAATTGGGGTGTTACAGGAACTGACAGATGAAGAGTTGAAGATTAGTGATGCGCTTCTTGCTGGAAGAGAGACGAAGTGGAGGGATGTCAAGGAGAGGTTTCTTCATTCTGCGGGACTGAGTCCGATTAACCCTAGTATGGTTCTCAGATTCTTGCATTTAATTCTCGCATTTCAATTTCAGTACTTCCAGATTTTTCTTTACGATAATTCCTGGTTCTAATGCCTCCTCTTGTTTTCTTTTTGCAGAGGCGATTAGTATGGATTTCCTGGCTATCCTTGCTAGTAGGGTTGCTATCCACAACAAGGGCCCAGGTGATAAGAATAGAAAGGGAACGTTGAGCCACCCCCGGATCTCAAAGGTCGCTAGGGGTTTCCCTATTCCTACTCTGACGGGGATGAGCCCTGTCGGGGGCATCTCGTGCTTAGATGCAGTCTTGGCCCTCCAAATGGCTCCTCTCACTCTTACAGCTGATGAGATGTTCACTGAGGAAGAAAAGAATGTGTTTAGTCCATACTGGGGGGTGAAGCGGTGCGATGCGATCTTGGGGGACTCTGTGAAATGCCTTGACGTGGTTCAGCATCTCCCTCCTCCTCAGGACCAAAAGGTTCTGGATAGAGATACAATTAATGGCTCCATCATGGAGCTTTCTTGATGTCTTGTTTCAGTGTGTCGTTTGACTTTCATTCTTTTAAATTCAGTCTTTAGGCTTCACCTTCGAGTCTTAAATTTTTCTAAGTCATTTTCTTTTCTTTGCAGGCTGCTTGCAGGATCGGGAATCTGATCAAGCTAATACAGGCCGAGGAGAAGGAGTGGTGGCACAAGGCTGTTAAGGCCAATAAACTATGGAAGAGGGATATTCTAGAGTTGGAGGCGGCAAAGGGCGAGAAAGATGCCCTCTTTGCGTGCTTTGAGGAGGAGCGGAAGAGGCTGAAGGAGAAGGTTGCGAAGGATCATGAAGCGGCAGTAGCGGAGGCAGTAGCGGCGACGATAGCCAAGACAGAGGCGAAGGCATTGGTTCATCTTAATGAGGTGATGGCTAAGTCGTATGCTAAGGCCATTGCTGATGTGGTGGAGCGCGTCCCTAACTTCGATGGGAAGGGGTATAGTCTCGGGCTTCTTCCGGGAATGGAGCCATTAGTTGAGGAGACCGACGAAGAGGAAGGGAACGCAGCTGAGGTTGGTACCCCTTTGGCTTCATCGGATGATGAGGGGCATGATCTTGCAGCCTTTATAGCTTCTTCCTTACTTATTTTGATGTATTTCCCTTTGCATTTAGTATGACACATTTTGTAGTAGCCTAATAGAGGACTGACCACCGCTTGTTATATCTTCATATCTAAATGAATGAGAAACTAGAAAGCTCTTGTGTTGCAGTATCATACCTATTTATAGCTCTTGTGTTGGATAGTTCTATTAGGAGATGGACTGAAAATTCGTTCATCTTTAGTGTCGGATTCAAGTGGTAGTGTTTGGGTGTGAATTTGTCTATTCATGTATCCCTGGCGTTGCTATGGTGTAATGCGTATTCCCGGAGTTGTAGAGGCTTGATTTGGGTATTTGACCTATTGTTTCGACGATGACTCAAATGCCTACAAGTTCTATTTAGAAATAGGCCGAGGATTCAACCATCTTGTGGGTCGAAATTGGTTCGGGGGCTTCCAAACTACACCTTTTGTGGAGTCATTGAGCGGTTCAGCAAGTTGCGAGAGTAATTCCGAATGGTGAGCTGCTCCGCACTTGCTTTGCTTTCAAGTGGCTAAAGCGGCGTTGAACCAAGTGTTGAACTTCTCTACTTGTTGTTTGGGAGTTTCAACGAGTTGTAGGAGAAATTCCGAATGGTGAGCTGCTCCGCACTTGTTTGTTCGCAAGTGGCTAAAGCAGCGCCGAACCAAGTGTTGGACTCCAAACTTGTTGTTTGAGGGTTTTAACAAGTTGCAGGAGCAGTTTCGAATGGTGAGCTGCTCCGCACTTGCTTGTTCGCAAGTGGCTAAAGCGGTGTCGAACCAAGTGTTGGACTCCAAACTTGTTGTTTGAGTGTTGGCCAGTTGTGGGAGCAGCCCTTAGAGAGGAAATGGAGTCCGAACTAGCTTGTTGTAGTTGAGTCAGATCGGGACTTGAGTAAACATGTTTGAGGACAATGCTATGATCTTTGCGAAAAAAATAGACTAAATTTTATTGGAAGAAAAACTAAGTAGCTGCTTCAATGATGCGAGACTTTATTACATACTTTGGTCGTACCAGAAGTGTCGGCCTTATTGAAAATAGGAAAATTAGCTCTACTAGAGAAAATAGGGTGTTAAGCACCCTCTTGGTACTTCATCAAGTGCTCTGTGTTCCAGGTCTTTGATATCTTCTTTCCCCCTGGATCTTCAAGTCGGTACGCACCTGGGCGGACCACTTTGGAGATCCTGTACGGCCCATCCCAGTTGGGAGCAAGCTTGAATTTTTTTCAAGGATCAGAGATTTCTAGTTTGTGGAGGACTAGGTCTCCCTCTTTGAGATTCACAGGTCGAACTTTCTTATTATAGAACTTCTGAACTCTTTGCTAATAAATATGTCTTCTCAGGGCGGCTTTCTTGCGGACTTCCTCAATGACATCGAGGTGGCCTCTGAGATCGGTTGAGTTCTGTTCTGAAAGATAACAGGCGGGGGAGGGCAGTCCAACCTCAACGGGGATTAGGGCTTCGGATACATAAGTAAGGTTGAACGGGGATTCTCCCGTCGGGGTCCTCTTTGTGGTCCTGTATGACCATAGGACACTTAGGAAATCTTCGACCCACAATCCCTTAGGGGATTCATCAAGTCTTTTCTTTAGGCCATCGAGGACCTGTCTGTTAGCATTCTCTGCTTGGCCGTTGAACTGAGGGTGGGAAATGGAGAAGAATAACTGCTGGATACCTAGGTCGGCGCAAAACTTGCAAAATGCCTTAGCTGCAAACTGAGTTCAGTTGTCTGTTACTAGAACCCGGGGGATGCCGAACCAACAGACGATTTTCTTCCAGAAGAACTGTTGGACCTTGTTCTCCGTGATGGTTGCTAGTGGTTCTGCCTCGATCCACTTGGAGAAGTAATTAATGGCTACCACAAGGAAACTTCTTTGACCAGTTGCAGGAAGGAACGGTCTGAGCAGGTCTATCCCCCACATGGAAAAGGGGATTGGGATGGACCTGGAACTAAGTTCGGCCTGGGGTGTCCGTCTAATAGATGAGAACCTCTGGCAAGAAGCACATTGATGGACATACTGTCGAGCATCGCCGAGGAGGGTAGGCCAAAAATAACCATGGTTCAGGATCTTGCGAGTAAGGGCTCCCATATGAGAACCTCCAATGCCTTCGTGGACTTCTTTCAGAGCATACCGAGCCTCTTTAGGAAAGAGGCACTGCAGATAGGGCCTACCGTCCACCAGAGTATAAGAGCATTTGTATATGATTCCCTCAATGAGTGTGTACCGCTTTTCCCTTACCCGTATGTTTCTGGATTCTCTGGGGTCTGGGGGGAGGGTTCCTTTGTCGAGAAATTCAAACAGCGGCTTCATCCAATCATTATCAGGTACCGGAGGAGGGATCACCATGAGTTCTGGGCTTTCTTCTTCAATGCTAGGCCTGAGGAGGACTTTAATCAGAAAAGTGTGGTTGAGTCCTTCAAGGGAGGAGGAAGCTAACTTTGATAGGGCATCTTCCTGCCCGTTCTCTTCTCAGGGAATGCGGGTGACTTCTGTTGGATCCTGTAGGCAAGGCAAGAAACACTAGAGGGGGGGGGGGGAGAGGGTGAATAGTGTTTTATAAAAATAATTGCGGAATTAAAACTTTTCTTCTGACCAGTCAACTTGAAAGGAAAAATCAGTCGACTGGGGAGACAGTTAAGAAGAGTATTTTAAAGCGAGTCTGATCAGCCGACTTATAGAAGAGCCAATCGACTTATCACACAAGTTTTCAGAGAGACAGTAGTACAAGTCTGACCAGTCGACTTCCAAATAGACACTGTCGACTGTCCAGACAAGTTTCACAGAGAACTTAAAAAGCAAGAAAATTGAAATGCAGGTTCAAAGAGATACAACCACAGAGTACACACGATGTATCCTGGTTCGGTCCTCCCGACCTACATCCAATCCCCAAGCAACCCACTTGAGATTTTCTACTATTCTTGAAATAATTACAAGAACACCCTACAGCGTTAGACAACAACCTTGTCCAACCGGTAGTCCTTTCTTACAACTAGAGAAAGCAACCCACTCTTCCACCAAGAGTGAAAACCTGACTCTACACCCTAGAGCCCTACTTTCCAACTGAGAGGAACCACTCTCACAACCCGAGAGTGAAGAACAACAAACAAAAAGTTTACAATCAACCTATAGCCTTGTTGTGGATATGATTTTATGCGTGGCTATTAGGTCAACTTCCAAAATCAGTCTAAAACAAAATCACTGTTATGCTAGACTGATTTTAGAGAACCAAGACTTAGAAAGTGAATCCTTTTGAATGCTTTTTCTTGTTAAAACCAAAAGCTTGAGACCTTGAGAAACAAAAGCTTGGAAAATAAGTTGTTAACCTTTTCCAAGTGATTTATATTCTCTATTTATAGAGTTAGAATCACTGGACTTTGAGAGGCCGTTGTACCAACTGTCAACCAACGGAAATAAAAGTTTTGAATTCGAAAAATCAAAATTTGAAATCAGCAAACTGTCGAAACAACTTGAACATTCGACTGGGTTGCCGTTATGAGTCGACTGGTCAGAGTTTGAATAAGTTCAGTCAGTTTCGTACTAAGACAGTCGACTGGTGCCTTATGGCGGTCGACTGGTACTTCACAGCTGAGGTTTTTTAATCTTTATTTCGATCTTTTTAAGTTTGAAAAACACTCAATTATTTTAAAGATAATGTGTGAGTGTGTGTGACAAGGCTTTTACAGAATTTCTAAGACTCAAAGAAAATAAAAAAGTTACAATTGTTAGAAGACACTTAATACAATAAATTGAAGCATATGTCTTGTCTTGAGTCTTGAGTCCTGAGATGGAGCTTTTAGCCTTCGTCTTTTTCTTGTAAGCTGTCAACCTTGTAGCTTTCTTGTTCAATTAGCTATACGAGCTTTGTTTGTAGCTTTGCTTGATCAACTTGCTTTAAGAACTTTGTAAAGCTTGTTAGAACATTTTGCCTTTGTATATCCTGTAATATTTAAGAAGTAGAACAACAACTTTGCATTGTGTTGTAATCATCAAAATCAAGAATCAACATTCTCCCCCTTTTTGATGATGACAACACAATAACTTACAATAAAGGGAATAAATATTACAAGTGCTCACATGCTCCCCCTATCAAATGTACAACATGCATAGGTATGAAAGCATGCAAAAGTGAAAAACATGTACAAAGATATGTATCATCACAACATAACACACAAAGCAATATAAAAAATGGAGCTTATATTTTCTCCCCCTTTGTCATCAACAAAATTTGGGAAAAATAATCCTCACAAACAAACAATACCAACAAAATGTCATTCAGAGAAAATTAGTCTTAGTTCAAACGATTACATAATAGATAGAAAATGCAACAATAAGTAGGAAAATACATAGAAAAAAATATAAAAATAGTGACTCATCAATCTTCATCATCTTCGTCTTGGTCATCATGAGAGGGAGGAGGAAATTGAGTGGAAAATAGGTGTGTAAGATGAGAAATATATGACTCAAGAACATCTTGATGATCCATGATATAATTGACAGCGTGATAGATACTGCGAGGATCATCAAAATCTGCTCGAGGACGAGAAGAACTAGAAGCAGAAGACCGACGAGCTAAAGTAGCTAAAGGAACAGGAGGGGAAGTCCTAGAAGTAGACCTAGGTGAAGTACGAAGCTTCATGCGTGCTAAACTTGCACGATCAAAAGACTCATAGTGCTTTACTACATTGGTTTCTGCATCGGGATCGACATCATAAGCACAAAAGACTCGAGTAAGAAGGGAACCAAAAGGAAGAAATGAAGTATGAGCCTTATGAAGCCTAGAAAATATGATACGACCCCAATTTAGATTAATTTTTCCAAATAATGCATAAACGGCTTGTTGTAATTCCATGGAATACTGATCATAACTCCCTGTTTTGGGAATGATATTGTATGATAGTATCCGTGCAACAAGTTTTACAATAGGGGTAATGGACCTATTTGACATAAGGGGTCCATGATTTGGCAAAATTCTAGATAAAGTCGTGGCATCATCCATCTCAATTTCTCCTAAGTCAAGCCCTTCATCATCTAAACCCAAAATAAGGTTGATTCTTTCGGAGGCGAGTTTCATCTTCTTACTTTTGACAGAGGTATAGATGAAAATCTCACTACTATTATCCGATTGGACAACCTTCATATTTGTATAAAACAAATAGATGAGTTGAGGGTAGTAGTAGGGTTGATTTTCTAAAGACAAAAACTCATAGAGACCACAATGTTGAAATAAAGACATGAGATTAAACCTATCAAGATCGGAAAAATTTACAAACCGACCCGAAAATTATATACCATTTTTCAACAAGATCGCTACTTCTAAGATATTTGATATAGTCCCTAGAAGATGAACCCTCCTCTACATGAGATGTTTTAGATCTCTTAGGAGCCATAAGAAGAAAGAAAAAAGAGGAAAGGAAGTATATCAATAAAGAGACTCTAAAACTTCAAGTGGACTTGAAATCTACAAGAAATCAGAGGAGTTGGATCTTCACAAGGCTGGAAATTGACAGCAGCAGCAACAGCAGCAGTCGACTTCTCTTCTTCAGATCTGGGAGATAAAGGTAAGGTAAAAGTGAAAGGAAGGGGGTAAGTTTAGGGTTTTTACACAGAAATGTATGGCTGAGATCAAGGAGAAGGATAACAACGGCTGGGATATGGTCAAAGAAAAGTAAAAAGGTGAATAGTCACCTCAAAAGATGTGCCAAAATTCGAATCTTAAGAAAACTGATTCGCGACAGTCGACTGGTATTAAGGGGCTGTCAACTTAGTCGAGAGTCAAAAAGAAAATTGAACATAGCAATAATACAACTGGTCAGTCGACTGGGTACTGTGCACAGTCGACTGTCTAGAGCATAAAACTCAGATAAAAATTAGAAAAAAATACTTGGCAGTCGACCGAACAATTCTTGTAAGTCGACTTACCAAAAAAAATTTAAGGGACATCTTGAAAACTACAAATCCCTAGTTCTCTTCTTAAGGTTATAAAGGTGTTTTCTTTAAGGGGTTTGGTAAAAATGTCAGCTACTTTACCTATTTCAAAACATGTTTCTAAAAAAAAGTCTTCAATCGATAATACCAAGCACGAGGTGCTTGTTTAAGATCATATAAAGCATTTTTCAATTTAAAAACGTGGTTTGGGAATTGTTCATGTTCAAAACCTGGTGGTTGTTTAACATAAACATCTTCCTTTATAAACCCATTAAGGAATACACTTTTAACATCCATTTGAAAAAGTATAAAATTCATAAAACAAACAAAAGATAATAAGATACAAATTGATTCTAATCTAGCAACAGGAGCATATGTTTCATCAAAATCTATGCCTTCTTCTTGATTATACCCTTGAGCAACTAGTCTAGCTTTGTTCCTAACAACTTGTCCTGATTCATCTAACTTATTCTTGAATACCCATTTAGTACCAATTATAGTATGATCAGGAGGTCGTGGAACTAAATCCCATACATCATGCCTTATGAATTGGTTTAACTCATCTTGCCTGGCATTCATCCAAAATTCATTCTCACACGCTTCTTGTATATTCTTCGGTTCAAAATCCGACAAGAAAGCTGTGTGAGATATCATGTTAACATGTGATCTCATCTGAATACCATGTGAAAATGTCACCAATTATTAAGTCATGAGGATGATCTCTAACTTCAACAAAAGACTTTGGTAAAGTTGGAGACATCACAACAGGATAAGTCGACTTAACAAGTCCCTCAGTCGACTTGACTTTCTTATCAGTCGACTTGTCCGCAATACTAGTTTGTTCTAAATATGTAATTACTTTATTTAAGGGTGATGAATTAGTTTCATCATTTTCAATTAAAGTCGATGAAGACAGAGATTCATCAAATGCAACATGCATGGATTCTTCAATAATCATTGTTGACTTGTTGAAAATTCTATATGCTTTACTCCTATTTGAGTATCCTACAAAGATACCCTCATTAGATCTACGATCAAATTTATCTAAATTATTCTTAGTGTTCAGAATAAAATACTTACATCCAAATATTTTAAAGTAAGAGACCTTAGGAATTCTATCAAAAAATAGCTCATAACATGTTTTCTTTAGCTTAGGACTAATCAAAGTTCTATTTAAAACATAACAAGCTGTAGCAACAGCTTCAGCCCAAAAATACTTAGGTAAATTGCTTCAACAAGCATGGTACGTGCACATTCTTGCAAAGTCCTATTCTTCCTTCCAACCACTCCATTTTGTGGTGAAGCTCTAGGAAATGCAAATGAATGAGTTATACCATTTTTGTTGCAATATTCTGCAAACGTTTTATTTTCAAATTCTCTACCATGATCACTTCTAATAGTGACTATGGTTAGAGACTTTTGATTTTGAATTCGTTTACAAAAATTTGCAAATTCTTCAAAAGCATCAATCTTATGTTTTAAAAAGAAAGTCCAAGTGAATCGTGAAAAATCATCTACTAAAGCAAATACATACCTACTTTTATTTAATGAAGCAACTCTAGTAGGCCCAAATAAATCCATGTGAATTAATTCGAGCGGCCTACTTGTAGAAATTACTTCTTTTGTTTTAAAAGTAGATTTAATTTGTTTACCTAGTTGACATGCATCACATAACTTATCCTTTTTAAAGGATAGTCTTGGCAGCCTTTTAACTAGGTTGTACTTAGACAATTTAGAGAGATTTTTCATATTCACATGGCCAAAACATCTATGCCAAAGCCAAGAATCATTATTAGAAGCTACTAAGCAAAAATCATTCGAAAACTCATATGCTTTCAAACACAATTCATAAATGTTATTTTTTCTGAATCCTTGAAAAATTATATTTTGCATGGTAGAATCATAAATTAAACATGCGTCTTTTTCAAACATGATTTTATAACCCTTATCACAAAGTTGACTAATACTTAACAGGTTATGCTAAAGTCCACTAACTAATAAGACATCTTCTATAGAAGGGTTAGTGTGCTTACCGACCATACCAATTCCTATGACATTTCCTTTATTGTTGTCACCAAATGTAACTGTTCCTCCATCAATATTTTGTATGGAAGATAGGAGGTTGGCATGACCAGTCATGTGCTTCGAGCATCCACTGTCAAGTATCCAACGATCTCTCTTAGGTACCTATAAAATATTTACCCTTTTTATTGGGTCCAAAATAGATTAGTTTGTGGGAAACCAAACCCATGATGAGTTTGATTTTCCACCATAAGCAGAAATGAAATTGGCAGAATTACATACATTAAACATATATGAATTAATATAAGCAATTCTATCTTTCGAACTCAGGTTGACTGGAACCTATACATATTTGCTCTGTCCAGTCGACTTTACAACACCTTTCAGTCGACTTTTACTATTAGTCAGTCAACTGGGAGATAGTATAGGTCGACTTATCTGAGATATTTGTCTCATTGAATAAAACTCAGTACCTCTGGACAAGCGACTGGTGGATGGGTGCAGTCGACTTGGCTGAAGTTTAGATTTGCTTTTATCATGAAAACTTACAGTTTTAGGCTTTTCAAAGAACTCATAAAGTTTATGCTTAACACTGGAAATAGATACAGGTTTATTTACACTAGTGTTCTTAGAAGAATGAGATTTTTCAAGTGACTTTTTAAAGCCAAGTCCAAACTTTTGACTAGATTTCACTTGATTTTAAAGAAAATCATTTAAATTCTCTTTTCCTTTATTAAATTTAGATATGTTCTTGGATATCTCTTCATAATTTTTCTTTACAGACTGAAGATCCATATCTAAACTAGAAATACGAGAATTTAAAGATTTTACTTCTTTATCAAGGTTAAGATTCTGTTGAGAAAGTGTTTGATTAACTTTCTCTAAGTTCTTAACTCTAATCTTTTCCTTTTTAATTTCTTGAAAAATTTCATTAAAAGCATCAAGTAAATCATTAGAATCACTCACTACTTACTTGGTTTTGTGACGCCATAAAACACACGTTTGCAACCTCATTTGTCTCATCAATTTCTTCCTTTGACGAAGAATCGCTGTCATCCCAAGTTGCTTGGTATGCCTTTTTTTCTTCACGAACTTGTTCTTTGTGTACTTATCCTTTTTGAAGTTGGATGTCTTTCCCTTAGATTTTGCGTTCTCTAGTGGGCAATCCTTCTTCATATGGCCTGTCTTGTTACACCTGAAATAAGTTGGAGGTTCATTAGATTCCTTATATTTTGAATTAAACTTACCTTTTCTTAGGAACTTTTTGAACTTTCTCGTGAACATGGCAATCTCTTCCTCATCTTCTTCTTCATCCTCGGAGTCCGATATGGCTTTGAATGCTAATGTCTTCTTCTTTGATTGTTGTGGTTCGGCATCCTTCTTGCGCTCTTCAAGTTGTACCTCATAAGCCATAAGATTTCCCACAAGATTCTCAAGAGAAAGTTGTGTTAAATCATTGGCCTCTTCTATGGCGGTGGTCTTCTTCTCCCATTCGGGGGTTAGTGCACGAAGTACCTTTCTCACCATCTCGGCTTGAGTGTATGTCTTTCCAAGTGCCACAAGTGAATTTGTAATGTCTGTAAACCATGTAATCATCTTGGACACATTCTCATTCTCCTTCATGCGGAACATTTCAAACCAGTGAACAAGAACAGATATTTTAGATTCTTTTACTTTGTTTGTTCCTTCATGAGTTACCTCGAGTGTGTGCCAAATTTGATGTGCGGTTGTTGCATTGGACACACGGTTGAACTCCTCCTTTGTAAGGGCACAAAATAGCGCATTCATCGCCTTTACATTATTCATTGTTTGGTTCTTCATGTCATCGTTCCATTGTTCATATGGAATGGTAAGAGCAGTGTACTCGGTCTCCGTCATGTTCCATATTTCATAGTTGATGGACTGAAGGTAGATCTTCATTTTACACTTCCAATAGTTGTAATTGGTTCCATCGAAGAGGGGTGACCTTTGTATAGATTGGCCTTCATGGTATTGATTTGCATTAGAAGTAGTTGCCATTGCACTCAACCAGGTTCTGATACCAAGTGTTGGATCCTATAGGCAAGACAAGAAACACTAGGAGGGGGGGGGGGTGAATAGTGTTTTATAAAAATAATTGCGGAATTAAAACTTTTCTTCTGACCCGTCGACTTGAAAGAAAAAATCAGTCGACTAGGGAGACAGTTAAGAAGAGTATTTTAAAGCGAGTCTGATCAGCCGACTTATAGAAGAGCCAATCGACTTATCACACAATTTTTCAGAGAGACAATAGTACAAGTCTGACCAGTCGACTTTCAAATAGACACAGTCGACTTTCCAGACAAGTTTCACAGAGAACTTAAAAAGCAAGAAAATTGTAATGCAAGTTCAAAGAGATACAACCACAAAGTACACACGATGTATCCTGGTTTGGTTCTCCCGACCAACATCTAGTTCTCAAGCAACCCACTTGAGATTTTCCACTATTCTTGAAATAATTACAAGAACACCCTACGGCGTTAGACAACAACCTTGTCCAACCCGTAGCCCTTTCTCACAACTAGAGAAAGTAACCCACTCTTCCACCAAGAGTGAAAACCTAACTCTACACCCTAGAGCCCTACTCTCCTACCGAGAGGAACCACTCTCACAACCCGAGAGTGAAGAACAACAAACAAAAAGTTTACAATCAACCTATAGCCTTGTTGTGAATGTGATTTTATGCATGGCTATTAGGTTAACTTTCGAAATCAGTCTAAAATGAAATCACTGTTATGCTAGACTAATTTCAGAGAACCAAGACTTAGAAAGTGAATGCTTTTGAATGCTTTTTCTTGTTAAAACCAAAAGCTTGAGACCTTGAGAAACAAAAGCTTGGAAAATAAGTTGTTAACCTTTTCCAAGTGATTTCTATTCTCTATTTATAGAGTTAGAATCACTGGACGTTGAGAGGCCGTTGTACCAACTGTCAACCAACGGAAATAAAACTTTAGAATTCGAAAAATCAAAATTTGAAATCAGCAAAATGTCGAAACGACTTGAATAGTCGACTGGGTTGCCGTTATGAGTCGACTGGTCAGAGTTTGAATAAGTTCAGTCAGTTTCGTACTAAGATAGTCGACTGGTGCCTTATGGCGGTCAACTGGTACTTAACAGCTGAGCTTTTTCAATCTTTGTTTCGATCTTTTTAAGTTTGAAAAACACTCAATTATTTTAAAGATAATGTGTGAGTGTGTGTGATAAGGCTTTTAAAGAATTTCTAAAACTCAAAGAAAATAAAAAAGTTACAATTGTTACTAGACACTTAATACAATAAATTGAAGCATATGTCTTGTCTTGAGTCTTGAGTCTTGAGATGGAGCTTTTAGCCTTCGTCTTTTTCTTGTAAGCTGGCAACCTTGTAGCTTTCTTGATCAATTAGCTATAAGAGCTTTGTTTGTAGCTTTGCTTGATCAACTTGCTTTATGAACTTTGTAAAGCTTGTTAGAACATTTTACCTTTGTATATCCTGTAATATTTAAGAAGTAGAACAACAACTTTGCATTGTGTTGTAATCATCAAAATCAAGAATCGACATTCTCCTCCGTTTTGATGATGACAACACAATAGCTTACAATAAAGGGAATAAATATTACAAGTGCTCACATGCTCCCCCTATCAAATGTGCAACATGCATAGGTATGAAAGCATGCAAAAGTGAAAAACATGTACAAAGATATGTATCCCCACAACATAACACACAAAGCAATATAAAAAATGGAGCTTATATTTTCTCCCCCTTTGTCATCAACAAAAAATGGGAAAAATAATCCTCACAAACAAACAATACAGACAAAATTTCATTCAGAGAAAATTAGTCTTAGTTCAAACGATTACATAATAGATAGAAAATGCAACAATAAGTAGAAAAATACAGAGCATAAAGGTAAAAATGTTCTCGACTAAGACAGAGCACAATAAAGGAAAATACAGAGCATAAAGTAAAATACAGAGCACAATAAGTAGGAACATAGAACCAAGAACTTCTTGTTCTTATCACGGCACCTCAGGAATTAACAGAGCGAGATATGGATCTCGTGTTCTCGACTAGTGAGAAGAAACAACCCGTATCCCTTTGATAGGAAGAGAAAACTCTGGTTATCACCACCTAGTGCTAGCCCTTAGAACAAGTCGAATTATAGGGTATCACCCCTAACACCAACTCGAAAAAATAAATAATTAATTAACAGTGTTACCGAAAATATGTTGTATATTCAAAATATGCACAGTGTTTTAACAAACGATTGAGCCCAACTGGTCTGTCAAAATAGTAACTAATCACGGAGAATCGACATTTGTCGATTACCAATACCTCCATAAGTCCTCGACTCATATCCCCGGCCCATGACCCTCAGCAAGCAATACATCGGTGCCCACGGGATTCCTTAAACACGTGAATAAAGGTAAAAATACACAAACATCAACATCTGACCATGAGAGACTCAAGGCATCAAAATACAAATCATAATTAATTTCAGTAATACCTTGGTCAGAAATGGATCTGACTTGGTATATTTACCCAAACATCGGTGACCCGACCTCCATCATTTGCCACCACCTCTGACTCGGATCGCACCCAGTGTTCTGACCCGCGATCAATTACCCATTAGGTAAGAATTCTTCGGCGCATGAGGGATGACTATCCAGTTCTTGAGACAGAAGAATTCAATTCTAGCCTAAGGGTTGTTAGTCGTAGGGTAATACCTTACCCTAGATGATCCCCCAAACAACTCAAATCAATGCAAACCATTACACACATTTAGATAAACTCAAAACCTGATAGAATCAAGTATTTCAACACAGAAGTCCAAGACCTAGGTGTAGAAAAAATTGACCTATTTGTCAAAATATACCACTACTACTAAGATTGAATCTGTCCATTTATTAGAAAAATTCATAACTTCTAATCCACAAACTGGAATTTCCTGAATTGATACTCTTTGGAAAGCTAAGAGTGTCTACTTCAATTCTATAGTTAATCAATTCCTCTGATTCTAACCACACATGGCTAGAAAATCACAAATTCTTAGACATGCTAATTCTGAACTCACAGCTGCTGCTTCTTGCCAATATTATAACAACTCGCTCACTTATCGGAATCACAAGATCCTGTGTTTGATGGAAAGCTATGAGTGTCTAATACAACTCTCTGTTTGATAACATCCTCAAATTTATCCATTAAAGCACTATAAAACCCATATTTTCATCAGGTGTGCATAGGAAAATTAACTTACTCTACAAAAACAGAGTCTTCTACTTGGACTGGTTCTATCTAGAACTTTGAAAATTCATATCTTTCAATCTACAAGCTGAAATTGCATGATTCTAAATGTTTTGTAAAGCTAAGGCTTTCTACTGAAAGTCTCTAGTCGATCATTCTTCCAGATTCTAAATACACGGTTCCAGAATAGCTCAAGTGCACAAACCTACTAAATCTGAACTGAATCTAAACATAGTATATTCAAAAATCAATATCATGTCATACACAACTCCACTATTTATAAAATTTGGGATTCATTAACTAGACATACACGTTCAACATATCCAAAAATTGCATCAAGATTCAAAATATGCAAGGAGTTATAGCTTTTTGAATCCAGTGGAAAATTTTTTCTGTTTTCAGGCAGTGTGCCAAAACCTCTTTCACAAACTAATTTTAAAAACCCATCAAATGTTGTCTAGAAATTCTTAAATTTTAGACACATGATCTAGACACACATTAGATACTACATTAAAATTTCATTGAAAGATTATATACCACAAAATAGTTATGAATTATTGAACTTCATCTTTGAAAGAGGACAGAGTCAGTTTTTGGCTCTGGACCCAGTCGACCTAATCAATTTTTAAATATATCAAATAAATTCAGAAAATTATAATTTCGAATAGTTATTGTTAACACATCTATGTACCTCCAGTAAAAAATTTAACTCAAGATATCTTACCAATTCCAAGTTATGAATTTTTGAATCCAAACAAGTTATAGTTAAAGACTGCATTTTTCCACTACTCACTGTTTCGGAAACAAACTTTAATTTGCACTACTAAATAAACCCAAAAAATTATGAAAAAAATAGAGTATGCTCTAGAAACATATTAGAACATGCCATAAAAATTTGGGGTCAAGATTCTAAGCCATTTGCAAGTTAGAAATTTCTAAGTCTCAACATAACCTATGTGTTTATAACATGGAACATGGTATAAAAATTACACTAGCATACAAGCTTAAATTTTTATAAATTATCAATCACACAATCTTGGTATCAAGCTTCTCTTATTTACCAATCTAGAGTTAGAGAACGCCCACCCTTATGAAGTTTGATTGATCAAATTGGTTTGTTGGCTCCTCCTCCTTCTTGACTCCTCCTTAGCTCCTTCCTTCTTGAACAAAAACCTACAAAAAATGGAGATGATGAAGGCTAGACACTCTCTCAATCTCACTGTAATCCTTGTTTTTCATTTTCTGTATTTTGGATGTATTTTTTTTCTTCTTGGGTATTTGTTCATATTGTATTCTCCTACTCTTTTTGAACCATGTATTTGATCTTCATTATCAATGTCTATTCATCTATTTGATTCATTGCCTTTTTATTTTGATCTTCTTGATTCAATTTCCCGCCTATTATTTCATCTTTGGTTGATCAGACTATTATTTTTTATTCTCATTATTTAATTGTTCATGTCCTATTTTATTTATTCATTTTGTCCATACCTCATTTTTGGATCACCCTATACTCTATTGGATCTCTTATTAACCCTTGAACTCAATAATCCTTTTTAAAACCCTATTGGGTCCTTATTACCCTACCTGTTTACCCATACAACCCGTTACCCCCTTATTTACCCTAACTACTGCATATATATTCTTGTTCATCCCCTGTTCACCCTACCAAAACCTTAGCCGCTCTTCAACCCTACTCCCGATCACCCCCGATCGCTCCTAGCCCTCTCCCTACATTCCTGACCTCCCATCCATCCTCCTGTCGTGACTCAACAGCCCCGATGCCACCAAGCCGCAGCAGCCGGAGCACCAGCACCCGGTGCTCCTCCGTCCCCGTCCTCCCCGTGCCCCGTCATCCTCCTGATCGAAGACACTGACATCAACAGCGAGCAGTGACTCCGCTGTCATCGCTGTTATCCTGTGCACACCCGACTCCCTCTCTCTCTTGTGTGTGCGTGCTTGATTGCGTTGGTGTGTTCATGGGTTGTGAGTCATTCGTTGTGTTCATTCCCGGGAAACTATTCCCGTTATTCTCGCTTTTTGCATAGTTTTCATCGTCGACTATAAGGCAAGTAACTTGTATAATTTCTGTTTGCATATACAAGTACTAAATATCGCCTGTAGTGTAGTTGTTTCAAGATATATTCTCATGAAACCCTTGTTAGATCTTGTCTCTATTTGTTGGTCCATCTGTAGTCGTCTTTGGTTACACACACGACATGAAGTAACCTAGAAATAGTTAATTATCGTTGCATATATGTATGTTGTTCGTGATCCATGATGTGTTGTATGATCTTGTATGCATGATGAGATAGTCGTATTATATCTTGTTGTAAACTTGTTAAACACCCCATACCATGTTGCTTGGAAACCTATTATATCATGCCTGTGTTTTGTTTTGATTTGGAATTGTTGCACATGAAATAGTCGATTTAATACATAAGAGGATTCTTTTTTTTTCTGCTGTCCCGTTTTTGTTCAGCATTTTAGACCCTATTAAGGTCAGTAAATCAATTTTATTTGTGAAGATGAATTGTAGAGTTCGCTGTCTATTTTCTAGAATTTTTAACAGATCTCAGTTTCGATTTGTGAGTTGCAAGTTATTGCAGTTTTACTACAGATGTGCTGAAAATTTCATATTCAGTTTTATGTGAATTCTGTAGAGTTATTTATTTTTATACTGATGTTAAACATAAAATTTAGACCTAATATTTTGCTGAATGTAACTACACATGACTGGGATTAACCCCTAATTTTTGTGGATTTATTCGATGACTTTTACAAACTTTTCTATGCTTGAGAACAATTACTATACTTCCAGAATTTTCATGCTGTTCAGTAGAGAACCTTAATTTCAACTTGATTCTACTTGCTCTTGATAAAAACTTTGTAAATATAAAATGTAGCCTTCTGTATCTATTTTATCATCCTTTTGACAGTTCTGGATTTCGATTTGTATTTTGTAATCTATTGCTGTTTTCTGTGTCAAGAGTTTCAGATTTACAAATTTGCTGCATCTTGCTGTCTTCTGATTTTATTTGACTATACTATCCATGTTGGAATACTATGAAACTTTATTTTCTGATACGATACATACTAGAAAATACCCCAGATTTTTCTTGGATTTTATAAGTAAGTTTTTATGCCATTTTCATGTTTATGAATACAACCTTGTGATTTCTGGCTGAACATGTTTTCTGTATATAATGCTGTTTTGAACACTGTTTTTGTAATTATTATTTGACTTATATATATGTGCTGGATTCGGTCGGGAGTCTATTTTTCATATTTTCTGATGGATCCAGATTTGCATGTTTGTGGCAACGGGAATCACAGATTTGGTGCAGTAGTGTCTTGTTGTCCAGAACTAAAAGTTTCGTTGTCCTACCCTTTTATGAGTTGTCTGTTACCTGTGCATGTTTATGTTCCGACCTGAACTTGTCCCTTATTTATACCATGTTATTCTTGCCCTATTTTGTGCACATATATGCCGATTTGGTAATAGTAATAAATAATCAAGTCGGGGTTAAGGAAAAGATCTAGTAGTGGAAATTATAGAAATGTGTACTTAGAAGGGGGGTCGTGTTTTCTACCTGTTACGTGTTTCATGATTACATGATACATGATCCTGTTTAACTGATTACCTGAATACACACTTCCCTATAAAAAGGTGTACTCAGAAGAGGACCTGTAGGTTCTGCCTGCACCTGTACCTGTACCTATTTTCCTGATCCTTGAGTACACGGCTCTATACAGTCTAATAAGAAATCTAAACGTAACTTTTTTGAATGTAACAACCATGTGGTAAATAAATGGGATGCATGAAGTGCTATCTAGATAGGACTAGATACAAGACCTGTAATAACATGATCACTTGGACATTCTGTTACTTGTATACCTGCTTGCATGGTACTTGATATCTGTTACATGTTTACCTGCTTGCATGGCACCTGTTATCTGTCACATGTTACCTGCACCTGTTATCTCATCACATTACTTGATTCGGTTTCCTGATTTATGTTAGTCATTCTGTTTTGCTGTTACATCCATTTCATGCTATACTTGCTTCCGCTGTTACTATATTCTTGTCCATTTGTTTTTCCTGTACTTGTTTCCTGCACTACAAGCGGCCTGTAACTTGCATTGACGGGCTTTTTGTTTCTTTTTCTTCTTCCTGTAATTTGTTAAATTGCAGACTTTGGTGACCAGCTGCCCGATGGACTAGGTGATCTGAGATTCTAGTTGCTGGAGTTCTTGCTATTATTATTTCCTATTGCTTATTTTGAATAATTATAATTTGTTTCATGGATATTTGTATTGGGCTTTTTGTCCCAGACTTGTGTTTTGTTCTAGACATGATTATTTGAAATTCAGTATTCTTACATCTTATTTCAAGTAATCTTGTTGACTATATTGATTCAGTTATGCATGCGAGGTTGATTATTTCTCTTGTATATCTTTTGTTTATACTTGTACTCGTTGTAAAGATCCTGAAAGCTTATGAATGGTGAAAGCCATTCGCTGGACTTAGTCACGTATTCGTATTCCGTATCTCCTTTTTGGAAAGCAGGGCGTGACACTCACAATTCTCTCTTTCTGTTTCTCTTCTTCAAGCTTCTATTTTTTTTTCTCTCTCCTTTTTTTTGAACTAACCCATATGAAGAAGTATAGAAGAAAGAAAGAACGAAGCTTTGAAATGGAAAATGAGGAGAGATTGGGGGGGGGGGGGGGTTTGAGGTGGAGGGTGGAGATAAGAGGATGGAGTGAGTGGAAAATGAATGGTTAGATGAGTGCAACACAAAATTGCTAGAATGTTCATGTTGTTTCTTGAAGAAATCTTCATGGCCATTGGATCTCATAAAAAACAATTCAAGATCAATCATGATTGCTAGGGTTACATAACCCTTGGATGGTTAACCCTAGGTCAAAGCAAAACCCTAACCCTTTAAGTAAAAACATAACCATTTTAAATAATTATTTATATATCTATACATAGAAAAATATATTCAAATATTTAAATCATAGAATATATATGGACATATTCATATTCAAAATAATTATAGATACATATATCATATATGATCCAATATATTATCCAAACAATATATAGATCTATATATATTCATGCTAACAAATAAAATATTTATTTGTTGAATATAAAAATATATTTATAAAAATTATTATTTTTCCCAAAGATTGTTTCGTTAAAATAATCAGGATAATCCATAATTTAATTGAGAAGATATCCCAATTCTATCTTATCAGGTTCAGAATGGCCAATATATCTGAAATTTCTCAATCAAAACTAATAATTATTAGAAAAATACATAATCGCGTGCAATTCTTAAATGTTCATGGATTACAATGCAAAATAGTTATAAACTATTTTGCGGGGTGACCTTCTTCGTCCCCTGGGAGTTAACCCTATTTTGATGAAAAATACTATGATGTTTGGAAAGTTCGTATGTCTCTTTTTGCAGATGTTGAGAGAAGAAGTACAGAATATTTGTGTCAATAAAATAGAGATTCCTATCAATGATGGAAAAATAATCTTCACAGCAGCTGAACTGTCATTGAAAGCTGCAAACTCCAAAGTCATGACAACACTTTATGCAGGTCTAAATAATGAAGAATTGATGCGATGTGGTCGCAACTGCAAAACAGCTTATGAAATCTGGATCAACATGTTAAAACATCATCAAGGAACTGCATCTAAGGTAAATACCAAAGTTACTTTATATTTTTATAAGTTTGATATTTTCGTATGCCTCCAAGAGAGACCATAGATCAGATGCTAGTGTAATACAATGAATTTTTGTTAAATAAGAAATTGTTGATTTTACGTGTTGTGCACGCACAAATTTTTGTATAAATGTTTTCTTATAAAATTATCTTATATGAACAAACAATTGTTTTCTCTCTTTCTCTTTATTTTCTAGAAGCCTATTTTAAAAACCGAAGCTTGTTTTTCTAATTTAAGCCCAACCAAATTAAGTAAGTATTCTTATTTTGACCCATGAGTCTAAAAGCCCACTATTTTGAAGCCCATAAATTAATTATCCCTTTTATTATCATAACTTGTAGTGTAAACACAATTAGTAGACAATAAATAAATTAATAATGTACAACTTAATAATGGGGGAAACTAGTTGGGGCCCGTGCATGCACTAGTGTGTGCATTGCACACCCTAGGGGGTAGGCCGAATTATGGCTAGAGAAGAGAGGGAGAGTGGGTTGAGTTGATGGGTGGTTATGAGATCATGGAAGTTACTACAACTTCCCATTTCTTCTTGATCCTTGATCTATAACTCCTTGAATCCTAACCATCTATTCTCATCCTAAAAGTGTATAAATACCCCTAGTTTTCTTCTCATTAGTGCACTAAACAATTTATTAAGAGAAGAAAAGACTAAGTGAGCAAAAGATTGAGAAGTATTAGTGAGTAAAAGGTTAGAATGTGCTTGTGTGTGTGTCTGTTCCCTCAAGTAGACGCCGGCCAGCATCAAGGAGCAAAAGAGAGGCTCGGGTTCCAATCAAGCACAAGGAAGAGACGTTTTGGCAACTCAATCTAGGAGGAGAATGCCACTTTCTTGTATTCCAGGAGATTCTAGGAGCTTTCCTTTTATTTTCTCCAATAGGTGGGTGTTTCTCATGCTTCTAAATCTAGATAGCATGCTAGGAATGATTTGATAAAATTACTAAGAAGCAACTGAGTGGAATTGGACCCATGTGTGCTTAATTAGAGATGAAATGGTAATTTAGAGAATGACTGATAAAATGATTGCTAGTTGATAAATTATGAACTAAAGTGCTAGAATCTTTCATGTTATCTTGCTATGTGTTTGTGAATTAGGATTTATTGAGAAATTTGTGTTTATGAATGAATGATTGACTTAAATGCATCATGAAAATTTGATTGTCTAGATTTAAGCAACATCAATGTAGAAAGATGAATACTTGTGTTCTGAAATATTATTTTCATGGAAACATTGATTATAAATAATGTGGAAATTGTGATCTTATTTTTCAATGTCAGAAATATATCCATGAGCTACCCTAAATTGCAACCTGGTGCAATCGATAGTCGACCGAATTAGAGTCGAAAGTCGACTGTCAGGTAATAAATTTTGGATTCTAGTTACAGAACAGTCGACCGACTGTATTATAACAATCGACTGTCCTGACTATTTGTTTTCGAGTTTTAAATATTTGCAGAACAGTCAACCGACTGCATTGTAACAGTCGACTGCCCTGACTATTTGTTTTCGAGTTTTAAATCTTTTCAGGACAGTCGACCGACTGTATTGTAACAGCCGACTGCCCTGAGTATTTGTCTTCGAGTTTTAAATTCTCGCAAAACAGTCGACTGGTTATGTTTTAACAGTCGACTTTCCTGAAGTTCAAATGATATCCAGTTTTCATGAGATAATTTTTATAACCATGACCTAATATTAATGAAAATTTGAGACTATTTTTACAAGAAAGAACTTACTATAAATTGTTAGTTTAAATTGTCTTCAGATAAAGAGAAAAATGTATTGATTAAAAGAGATTTGAAAAGAGTTTTGTTAATGAAAAAGGAAAGTATGAATGTTAGATTTAGCATTGATAAAATGAGAATAAGGAAATTGTGTGGAAAGAATGAATTATGAAGGTGACAAGTTAGAAAATGAACTTATTTTTCTTATGCATGATATTGTACATAAAATTGAATTTGAATGACTTGATGAATTATGAAAGAATATGAATATACAAATGCTATGAACAGGAAATGAAAATTTTTGTTAATCATGAAAAAAAGATTTTATGAGTATGAAAAACTCGATGTTGTAATTATGAGTTGAAATTAAGAACTAGGGTGTAGCTAAGCCTCATACCAGCAATTGAAGAAATGTTGAGATGATATTTGAAATGAAAAGACCAAGATTTGGGTCATGTGAAATGAATGAATAAGACCGGTATAGTGGGAGTGCTAACCCTAAGGGATTGATTTTGTTCATGATTCATTTAAACTTAGGACTAGATACATAGTGAAGATGTGATGAAAATAAGAGAAAAACATGAGTATGAGGGCCATTGGATTGGCGGCGTGAAAGTATTCACAGGATGTCCCATGATGCGTCATGAGTAGGGCGTGGATACTACTCCAGAGTACCATCCCGGTGGCGACGCTCGTTGGGTGTTTGGTGATTGCGGGTGGTGTCATGTTTATGGTAGGAGGTGAATTCCCACAGGATGCCTGCATGATGAGTCATGTGTCAATGCGTTGGGATTCTCTCCAGGGCGCCTAGGCGTGAGCTCGTAACTCATAGAACATCTAGGATACTTACCGTAGTTACAGTAGTAGATTAAGTCATGGCGAGGGATTGAACCCTACAAGATGAAGAACTGTTAAGGGCTTGCCCTCGGACCTAATGTAGTATGGGCTGCATAGACTCTAAACAAGTGCGCATTAGTGTCACATAACATAAATAATTGCATTAAGGACTAAGTGTATATTCACCACACGACATCAATAGGATAGTCCCCTTAGCTTTGTTTGTGAACAAGTTTGTGGTTTGTTAATTTTTGAGAATCGTTATACTGTTTCGTCATAGAGAGGATGGCCATGTATAATATTTTGTCGGTTGTAAGCAACTGACGCGCCCACAGTTTTATATGTAGGATAAAGAGATTGGCAGGATTGAAGTATGCATGCTATTTAAAGATTGATTCAAATGTTGTATATCTATTTTATTCATGTAATTATTGTAAAATTGCTTCCGCTGTATAAATGTAAATGTAAATGTAACTCTGAGGTAACAAAAGTTTTTATTTCCTTGTAAAATTGTACGAAGAGAAGTGAAAAGATCCTGTGGAACTTCGAATTCGGTTGTATTTGGAATTCGGGGTGTTACAGCTAGCCCGCTTTGATATTATTGCACATGAACTTGAGAACTTAGGTAAGGGGTTAGATGATGACCAAAAGGTCGAAAAACTCATAAAGCTGTCGCACACCTGAATGGGATATCAATGCTGCAGCAATGAGGGAAACACTTGAAGAGAAATGTTTCGACTACTACACATTTCAAGGGAAATTGAAGACATATGAAATGGAGATGGCCGAAACTAAAAGGTATTGACAGGATATTAGGATTATACCCAAAATTTAAGAGAAGGCCATTTCCTTGAAAGCAGATCCTTCACGACCATCATAATCAGAGTTAGATCATGAAGAATCAGATGAAGATATCGCACTGCTGACTAAACAATTTTGTAAGTATCTCAAACACAAAAAGTATGGTAGGTCTCAAAGAGGAGAAAGACAAAGAATACACATGTTACAAATGCAAGAAGTCAGGACACATCTGTGCAAACTATCCCCTCTCACAGGATAGGAACAAAGATTATCATCACTCTAACTCTGGATTCAAAAAGAAGGTATTGAAGGCAACATGGCTATATTCAGACTCCAACGATGAAGAACAAGAACACAACAACTTTGGATTTATGGCTCTTGGGGATGATGAGGTGCAATCACCACTTCAAGAAGAGGTAATCGAAGAAACCACTTATGATGATTTAGTTGATATGTGTAATGGCTTAAAAGATTATGCAAAGAAATTAAGCCGTGAGTTAAAACAATATAAACAAATGTTTAATGAAGCATATGACTCTTGCATTGCTAAAATCCAAAAGTTGAAAAATAAAAATTTCTTGATTATTGAAAAATTTGAGTCATTTAGGAAGAATCATGATGTGTTGATAGAAAAAAATAAATGTTTGAAACAACATATTCAAAAATCTTTGGTAATACATAATGAAAACCTAAAGGAAATTCATGAGAAATTTGCTTATATTGCTAAGCTCACAGACGATCTAAATGAATGTAAAAGAAAATTTGATGATGTAGTGGAATGTTGTACGGAAGCAATCGAACATAACATAATATGGGTTCAGGCGTTTGAAACAGAGGAAGGAGAAGAAGGAGTTAGGGGGGGGGGGGTGGGGTGGGGTTGCAACTATGGGGAATTTAGAACGTGATTAGGGTTAATAATTAGGATTAGAGGAGATAATGGGGTAGTTAGAAGATAATAGGAGGATTAGTGGGGATTTTTTTTAGATCATGGGGTTAGTTGGAGATTATGAGGAGATAAATAGGGGATTAGTTAAGATGGGATTGAGCCGGGCTTAAATAGTTGGGCTTTAAACATAAATTTGAAATAATCAATTAATATGAGTTAGAATTTGGGCTTGAATTTAAAAGAATCAAATAATTATATAGTGTAATAGATTAATAAAATAATCAACATACTAAAATAAAATAGGATGTACTAGAATTTCAGGGTTCAATTTAAAATTGACTGACTGAAAGAATACAATTGGGTTGAAGAGAACAACAAGATTTATTATTATATAAATCAGATTACGGGAATTTGAGAAGAGAACGGAGTTACAAAAGATATCCGAAAAATCGAAAACAGGGGCCAAACCTAAATATTGGTGGTACCGTGATAGTGGAAGCTCAAACCATATGACAGGTGACAATAAATATTTTGCATCACTATCAAAGAAAAGATGGAAGGACATCATCATTGAAGATAAAAGCACTGGTCAAACCATCGGTAAAGTTAAATAAACGTTGGTTCATCTTACTCCATTGATGATGTACTTTTGGCAAAAGGCTTGAAACACAATTTACTTAGTGTCAGTCAGTTATGTGATAAAGGTTATGTAGTTACTTTTGATAAAAATACATGCACTATATTAGATAATAATAACTTATGTTTACTTCGTACTAATAGATTCAATAATGTGTATGTCATCAATTCTAATGAATTAGCACAGAAAAATATGAGATTCATTGTTGCTAGAAACAAAGATGGTTGGCTATGGCTCCGGCTCCGGCGACTTGGACACACAGCTATGGATAATCTCAACAAACTTATCAACAAACAACTTGTACGTGGAATTCTCAAAATTAAGTTTGAGAAAGATAAGGTAAGCAAACTAAAAGTTTCCATAAGCCCAAGAAAACGGTATCAACTTCTAAGCCTCTTGAACTTCTGCACATGGACCTTTTTGGACCATCACGAATACGTAGTAATGGTGGTGCATGATATGCTTTCATAATTGTAGATGACTATAGTAGATTCATTTGAATTGTTTTTTTTATCACAAAAGAATGAAACCTCATATGTTTTACAAAATTTTTGTCATAGAGTAGAAAATGAGAAAAGCTTTACCATTGTCACCATTCGTAGTGATTATGGTGGAAATTTTCAAAATGAATTCTTTACGTCATTTTGTGATGAAAAAGAAATAAAATATGAGTTCTCTTGTCTTCGCACTCCCCAACAAAATGAGGTTGTTGATAGAAAAAATCGATCTCTTCAAGAAATGTCCTGCACCATGCTTAGTGAAAATGATTTACAAAAATTCTTTTGGGCAGAAGCTGTCAATACAGTATGTTACACCATTAACCAAGTAATTATTAGAAAATATCTTGAGAACCCGCATTTTGAACTATATTATGGAAAAATTCCAAACTTGAGTTATTTTCGTCTATTTGGATGCAAAGTGTTTATTTTAAATACCTTAGATAACTTGGAAAAATTTGATCGCAAAAGTGATGAAGGCATATTCTTAGGATATTCTTTAAGTAGCAAAGCTTATCGTGTATTTAATAAGAGAAGACGCATTATTCAAGAATCTATTGATGTTATATTTAATTAATCTAATTCTCTCACAAAAGAGATATTACATGTTGTTGTTGATGATGAGACAGGTATTCCGTATTCACATTGAAAAGAAACAGGTACATGCTGAAAAAGTGTCGAACGAAGATCTCCAAAACAACACATCTCATCAAAATGAAGATCTATCACCACTAAATATCAATCGAAAACTCTTGATGGATGGGATGCACACACAACAAATTGATGCTATGGAAGATGATCCCACTTCCTCATCACCACCAACTTAACCTCCCATCATTGAAAAACTTCTTGCTTGGAAAATCATGTCCAATCATCCCTCAGATCTTATACGAAGTGATATGTCAAAAGGGGTAAGTACTCGTACTCAAGCTAAAAATTTCATGTGTTTTATTGCTTTCGTATCCATACTTGAACTGAAGAATGTTACGGAGGCCCTGCAAGACAACAACTAGATAGTTGCCATGCAAAAAGAAATTAATCAATTTAAACGGAATCAAGTATGGAGACTTGTTCCTAGACCCCCTAGTCGAACCGTTCTTGGTAAAAAATGAGTGTTTGGAAATAAGTTGGACGAATCATGTCATATAGTTTAAAATAAAGCTTGTCTTGTTGACCAAGGTTATAATCAACAAGAGGGGGTTGGTTTTGATGAAACTTTTGCTCCTGTTGCACGACTTGAAGCCATTCGTATTTTACTTGCTTTTGCATCCTACATGGATTTTACGCTTTTTTAAATGGATGTAAACGTGTCTTTTTAAATGGTTTTATTTCTGAAGAAGTTTATGTTAAAAAACAACCTGGGTTCACTGACCCACTACACCCAAATCATGTATTTCGTCTTGATAAAGTGCAATATGGTTTGAAGCAAGCTCCTCATGCTTGGTATGAGTGACTAAGTTCGTTCCTTATTCACATAGGTTTTTCAAAAGGAAAAGTAAACACTACACTTTTTATCAAACATGTTTTTAAAGATATTTTAATTGTTCAGATTTATGTTGATGTGATATTATATTTGGATCTACTAATGAAAATCTGTGCAAAGAGAAAGCTAAGCAAATGCATGATGAATTTGAAATGAGCATGGTGGGCGAATTAACCTACTTTCTTGGACTTCAAGTACAACAATGGAATGACGAAATCTTTATAAATCAATCTAAATATGCTAAAGAATCGTCATAAAATTTGGCCTTGATAGTGCAAATGCATACAAAACTCCCATGGCCACTACCACTAAACTTTCCAAAGATGAATCGGGTAACAATATTGATGTTTCTACCTATCGTGGTATGTTTGGTAGCTTGCTTTATATTACTGCATCTCGTTCTGATAGAATGTTTAGTGTCTGTATATGTGCCCGTTTTCAATCGTGTTCGAAAAAATCTCATTTGGTTGCAGTTAAGCGTATCATTCGATATCTTAAAGACACACCAAATGTAGGTATTTGGTACCCGAAAAATAGAAATTTTTTTTCTTGTAGGCTATTCAGATGCCGACCATGCTGGCAGTTTAACAGATAGAAAAAGCATAAGTGTACATGCCACTTCTTGAAAAATTGTCTTATTTCATAAGCATCTAAGAAACAAAATTCTGTCACTTTATCCATCGCCGAAGCCGAATATATAGTCGTCAGATCTTGTTGTGCGCATATATTATAGATGAAACATACGTTGAAGACTATAAGGTATTCTTCGATCGAATCCCCATTAAATGCGATAATACTAGCACTGTTCACATGACTAAAAATTCTGATCAACACAGTCGCACCAAGCAAATAGAAATCCGCTACCATTTTATTAAAGATCATTTTCAAAATGGAGATAGTGTTCTTGATTATGTTTCAGCGGATTTACAATTGCCTGATATTTTTACCCAACCATTAGATGAAAAAACGAATTTCACTTTCTAAAGGGAGAATTAAATGTCATTGATATTTCAGCCACAATAATAAAAATGTTCAATTGCCCGAACAGTAAACTGTCACCCTGTAGGGTTGTATGGTCGATTGGTCGGTTGACCGTCCCTCTTACTGTCTCTTTTACAGCTGCTTTATTTTAATCACAGTCTGACCGGTCGATCGCATAGTTGACTGACCTTTATTCTGGTGTTTTGTCTCGTACAGTTTTTTTTGGCAACTTACCTACTTTTTTAGATAAACTTCTCTACTTTGTTTCTTTTGCCCCCTCTTGGTGTGTTCCAAAAAGGAGGAGAAAATTCGAACTTAGAATTTAACTTCTTAGAAGAATCTTCAAACTTAGTGATTAACTTGTCTATTAACCTTCTCAAGATTAAGTAATTCTGAAATCTCAAATCTATGATATCATGTAGAACTCTCACTAGGTATCATGTAAGTAGATTTATATATTTCTGTATTTTAAATATGCATCTCCCTTAAAAAAAATTAATTAATATTTATAAATGCATATTTTTGCGCATGATTCGTTTTATGCATATAGGATGCATCTTGAACATACACTTATTTAATTCTTATGATCTTGAATTTAGGGGGAGTATTGGACTAAGGGGAGTATTTGTTTTAAATTTACATTCCGAGGTATGTTTTGTTCACACCGAAAGGGGAAGATTGTTGACCCTAAGTTTGGTGTGCACAAAAAATACTATTAAGACTAATATTTTCAGTTGAGATCTACATGATTTACAAATAAGGAAAGTCAAAACAAAGAGCCAAAAAAATTAGCAATCAAGCAAAAGAGAAATGTATCAAAGAAGATTGCAAATATCAAGAATATTTCAACTCAAGAAAGATGTGCTTCAAATCCTTAAGAAAGCCAGCAATAATCAATTATTTATTTCTGTTTTTATGAGAAAATACTATGCAAGGAGTCATTGATTGATTGGTTAGTATTTGAAAAGAATATAAAGTGAATTCCCCAAATAAATGTTGAATTTGCATGATAGCGGCCGACCGTACAATATGTCAGTTGACCGCGCACAGTCGACCACTCATCATAGTAAAAAGATGAGTCAGTCGACCGGTTATCGCTCGAATTTCGAGTTAAAAGATGAACGGTCTACTGCTCAACAACGAGGTCGACCGTCCGTGTGCAGTTTTGACTACTTCGGAAATATCTTTTCGTTTTTGGAAAGATACATTTCCTCGCTTTATAAATAGAGGAGAATTCACTGAGTATTCTTCGCCCCATTGCAATCATATTTCTTCTGAACTCATAATTCAATCAACTATCCGAGTGTAAGAGCTTTTATTGTTTTCTTCAGTCAATATCATTATAGACCTTGAGAGTTTTTCTTTTCTTCTACTTTAGTGAGTTTTGCAGGACTTCTTTGTAGAAGTCTTGCGGTGTAACAGGTCTCTCGGCATGAATTCTGAGAATTATTGTACAAGAGTTTAAAGTATAGCGGAACGCTTGTGGTAGAGAATTGCTACAAGTAGGTGGCATGGACGTAGACTTGAGGGTCGAACCACGTTAGATCATTGTCTCTTACGTTCTTGCTCTGTTTGCTTTCTCTAACTTTATCTTCTTACTTTAAGTTTTTAATTCTGCACAAACACCCTATTCCCCCTTTAGGGTGATTAAGGTTGTTAAGGAATATGATTCACCTACAACTGTTCCTTATCCATCGCCGACCCCTCCAATTTCTTCCACAACCCATATCACTATCCTTGTTGCTTTGCAACCTCCTAATATCTCTAAAATGTTTGAGATTAGAGGGATTGATTCGAAGCACTTTTCCTTTCCTCGTTTGGTAGCATTTCTTGCTCGTCTCCATCCTTTTTTGTGATGCCACCTGAGAGATTGACCCGAGATAAGGTTTATGTTTTTTTTACAAACTTCAATATTATTCAATCTTCGTCTATAGGCGGAATGGTGCCTGATCACCGTATCATCTTTAAAAACCAAGTTCCCTTTGCTAAACTTAAGGCATCTACTATCTCCTACAATTTCCCTTGTTCTATGTTGAATACTTCTTCCAACAATTCTACACTCCCAGTTCATTTTTCTGGATGCATTTTCTCTATTTATCAGTCTTTAGGTGTTAAATCTTGTTTGGATCGTACACTGACTGAGGTTATGAATATCTTTCATTCTAATCCTGTCAAGTCTTTACCGACTATTAGTGTCTCTACATACTCAAACTGTCCGATGGCTCAGAGCGGTAGTACCTTTCATATACTAACTCCATTTCGGTGTCTTCTCCCTATTCTTCGAATGTACTCCTCACCTATTCTGGCCCTCACAAGGACAAGGCTGGAATTCCTGTCATTGTTGATGTATCGTTACTGTTGGTTGAGGTCGCCCCTCCCATAGCTAAGCGAAAATATGTTGGAATTTAGCATACATTTAAAACACTTCTTTTTTTTGTTTATTGTCAACATTGTCTTGTGGCCCAATGGTTAAAGTTTTGGGCTCACATGAGGTTGGAGAATCATTCCCCCCCCCCCCCCCCCCCACCCACCCACACGTGTGTGTGTGTGTGTGTGTGTGTGTGTGTGTGTGTGTGTGTGTATATCTGTTTGTGTGTGTGTGTGTGCTAGGCCTTAGGGCCTTGGGTCTCTTGAAAAAAAAAGATTATTTTTTTTACTGTTTTTAAATTTGAACTTTTGAATATGTGAAAAACGTTTTTCTCAAACTCATCAAACACATTTAGTGCACTGGTCGTTTTTTACGTGTCAATGCAACATATTAAGAATACTTTTATGGCAAAATTTAAGGCAAACGTTTCTTTCCCGTTTTTATAGCAAAAATCAAGGAAACTTTATTTTGTTTTTGGTTATAAAAATGATGATTTTTGTTAAAGAAAAAAAACAGAGAAAAATAGTCTTTCTTCTCTTCTCAAATAGTCCTTTATGTTATTGAACGGTTCCTTTTCTGGGGTGCAATTTGGTACATGTTGCCACTAGAGTATTAGGCAACACCGTAAACAGAAGCTCGTTGTTCCTGGGGGGAGAGTTTGGTGATCAACGATTCATCTCCAGAATCGGCCGAATAACTTCTTAAAGAAAGTGCAATCCACGCTCGAGCCGTTCTCACACTTACTTCCTGCTGCAGTCAAAGTCGATTAATTCAATCCATTCCAGAACCGTGCGGTACTATTAGAAGGTTGATTTGGAGCATTCAGGTTTACTTAATCTTTCAACAAAATACAATAAAAGAATCTATAATATTGCGCAGATTCGTGTGAGTGCGCAAATTTTAGCTAAGAAATTGGCTTTCAAATCTGCTCATCTCGTGCAGAGCTAATTTTCGGTACTTGTCTGAGCGCATAATGAGTATTTCTTTCTTTCTGCATTTGTGGATGTGTGGTGGTGGTGGCTCTTTTGTTATTATCAGTTGTTTTGAGGTTCTTTTTATTGTCTACTGCCACTTTCTTCTCTACCACCAATTTTATTCTTCTTTGGTTAGTATATTACCGTCATTCCTCTTTCTTAGGAGTTCCATTTATGTTGCGTTATTGGTTATATGTTGCTTCTCTGTGTTATCTCTTCTGGTTCTTTTGTATCCTTATTTCTTGGTGTTTAGTGGCACCTGCCTTTATTAGGCAGGTTGTTGTTCCTGATATGCACTTGCTGAGTGTTTCTTGCTTGTTTTTTAGGCTTTATGTGTAGTTTTGTGCCGGCCTATATTGTGGTCCTGGTTATTTGGGAGGCTCTTCTTTTGATCCATCTATCTTTCTCCTTATAATCTGTTTTTCCTTCCCTTCTCGTATGTACTCTGTGTGTTTTTCCTTTGTTTTGTTGTTCATATCATTTATATATGTTGAGAGTTCCTTGGTATATGCACTTCACCTTTTCTGCTGCCACTCCATAGTTTATTTGGCTTTGCTTAAGTTGTATCTCTGGGAGTTTATTTTGCTGGCTTTTCCTTGGTTGTGCTTACTACCTTTTACCACTAATTAGTTCTGTGCTTTCAGTGTGTTTCCCATGGCGCCTTTTGGTCCCAGAACTATTGATGGCTGATGCAGTTCGGTATTCTCTTAGCTATTCTTCTGCTTGTGTTCGTCCTAATTTGCTATCTCGGTTCGTCTATACTTGCTCTTGTGGTGGAATTTTATTCATCTATTGCGTCTCCTTATGCTTGAAGTTGATTGCTGATCGGCTGTCATTTTGGAGTTCTCTTGCGGTTTTCTTGGCAGATGATTGACCTCTCGAGTTCTTTCTTGTTTTGTACCTTTTTCAGTTTTGCATCTTATAAACTGAGATGTGTATATTGTTTATTTGTACTCTTCATTTTATATATAATATATTTATTGGCTGGGGTCTTTGGACTCTATCCATTTATTGAAGAAAAAAAAAAAGAGATCAGTCAAGATGCAGAGGCAAGGACAATATTCCCATTAGAAATTTCAAGAACGCACTGCACATACTATATAATTGAACAATCATTTTCCAAGTTTATGATCTACTAAATACTGACTTATAACACAAATTAACTTGATTGCTCCCTTTCTCATGGTATGATGATTTGGTGGAGAATTAATCATTTTTCCCATTTCTGTACCAACCTCTGTTCGACCCACTGCCTATGAGTTACATCCATGCACCAACACATCGGAATTGTCAAAATCCCAATACAAGAAGTCCAATAAATATTAGTGATTTGAAATACAGCTAATTAATTTCACAATTATATGCATGTTGATTGATATGTCAGATATCTGTCAACATCTCAGTTCAGCTAGCTTGATTCTTAATCGATTATTGTTTCAGCCAGAGCCCTAATCTATGAACAAACTACTGCTTGATTTGATTTTGAATAAATCCCTTTAACCATATTTTTTGTTCTCACATGCAGCTGGGCCCTGGAGGGGGGGTCGAGTTGGCCTTCACAGTAGGCTGAGGTTTGGAAGCTGTCACATTAGCTGAGACTCAACTGCTATATCTATCCCTTTCGATACATTTTTGAATTCTCAAGGAAAGATAGGCTAATATATATATATATATATATATATATATATATATATATATATTTTGTAATATACTCTGAAAAGTACCTGTATATATATTTGTGTCTGTGTTGACATCAACACGATACATGTATATGTCTACCAAAAGATGTACGCATATATATAAGTATTTATATGGCCACTCAACAATTGTTCTTACAAATCTGTTTGATTTAAAATTAAAATTAAATTAAAGGTATACCTTCATACTTTTTAATTTTTTTTTTTATTTTTAATGTCTATAATGTTTGGATTAGAAGTCGGGAAGATGTAAGACTGTTGCTGTCAATGAAATACAAGTATATATGTTCAGTTCTCGTTTACTTTTCTTATACACTTATATGGTAGTTATAAAGGTATTCTTTCTGATAAATCAAGCAATACGTATTCTATAGACATTTATCGCAAACAGTTCTCACGCAATATGATTTATTATTAGACACTGACTTTTTATTTATTTATTTTTTTGACTGAAATTATTAGACACTGACTTTTGACACACCAATGCAGAGAGTATCAGCAGAATATGATAAGGAGATCTGACTCAGGAATAGACTATCAATCAGGCTGTAACTATAGTAAACAGATGAGATGAGTAAGTATAGTAGAAAGTCGGAGGCATAGTAATTATATTGTCATATATATAGGGGTTTGCTCCATAGTTGTGAAATTCTATATATAGAGCCAGCTGCCAAGAGTTTGTTGCTGAATGAAACCAGACAAGATACCCTTTGACCTCTCTCTCTCTCTCTCTCTCCCCTTCCTTTTTGTTTGCTAAAAGTATAAGGCAGATGTTTATGATTGAAAGTTTGGCTTGAATATAGCAAAGCCAAACCCAAACCCAAACCCCAAAGACATTAATTATCACGAGACCGAGATGGGTAAAGCTCCATGTTGTGACAAGTCAAAGGTGAAGAAAGGGCCTTGGTCTCCAGAGGAGGACATTAAGCTCAAGGAGTTCATTGAGAAGAATGGGACCGGCGGCAATTGGATTGCACTCCCTCAAAAAGCTGGTATTTATATATCCTCTCATATACGTTGGATATATGCATGCATGAAATATATGTTTTTTTCTTTCTTTCTTCTTTTTCTGTGTGCATGGATGTTGTTTTGTATATGGACTTTGCTTGTTTTGATTCTTACAGGGTTAAAGAGATGTGGGAAGAGTTGTAGGCTGAGATGGCTTAACTATCTGAGGCCAAATATAAAGCATGGTGACTTTACTGATGATGAGGATCGAGTGATATGTACTCTTTTTGCTACCATTGGAAGCAGGTCAGTACCCCCAAAAGAAAGAAATTTCAGTTTTAAACCATCCTATAAATTTGCTTATAAGAGATTCATATCCCCTTTTATCGCGATTGCATCTTTTTTTTATATCTGACCAAACATCATCGCCATCTATTTATGTATTTTGGGATTTTTGTTAGGGCTAGCGCTTAGATTAATTAATTAATTAATTAAATAACTGAGAACAAAGATACAAGTGATGCACTACTTTTCCACTTATTATTCAAAAAAAAAAAAAAAAAAAAACAAGAAAAAACCTAGTGCACCTTTGATCAATTATAGAAGAACATAAAGAATGTAGTTTGTTTACACTGTAACTACACAATTCGATTACAGTCTTGATCTTACTTTGTAAACCTGCAATACAAGTTCTTGGTGCACCCTTCATGTTTAAGAATATTTAGCCGTCGTGTCTTTTATAGATGAAATACTTTATGCATATCAGACAAACCCTAATACATATATATACACCCTTAACTAGCCCTTGATCAAAACTCCCAAAGCCAGTTCAGCACACAATTTGAATATATATAAAAGAAGACAACCTTTTTGTTTAGAATTGTTTCATTAAAATTATCTTTTATCTCACTAAATAATTTACGAAGAGAAAAAAAAAAACAAAAACAACAACAACAACAACACTGATTTTGTAGTTGTTGTTATTAATGCAGGTGGTCTATCATTGCAGCTCAATTGCCAGGCAGAACTGACAACGATATCAAGAACTACTGGAACACCAAGCTGAAGAAGAAGCTCCTGGGCATACCTCCAGCCCCAAGAAAATCAAATCAACAACAGATGAAGCATCAAAACCACAACCAGCAACAACTGTTCCAATCTTCTCTTGATCACAATATCAATGTCAATATTACACCGCCGACAACAACAAGCTACTCATCATTTGGAACCCTAGAATCGACCCAAATCTTGCCACCTCTCCTTCATACTAATGAACTCCCTTACAGCTATCAGCTGGGTTTCGAAAACAACAACTACATTGATTATTGTGGTTTTGAGGGCACACACAGCCTTCTGATTGGTAGTAATGGTTCCAGTAGTGATCAAGAAGCACCACCATTAGATCTGGATGGGATCAATTATGAAGAGTTAAATCAAATGGTATGCCTTAAAAATAGCAATTGGTGCAGTGGCCTCAATGTTGAGGACCCAAGCAGTACAAACATCTGCTTCAGGAACCAAGAGAGAGTCATGTGTTCCTATAATAATTGAATACCTGAAAATGTGTAAGGTAATATTGGAAAATGTGTGTTCAAAATTTGATTTCGTTTGTACATTTTTATCTTCGTCTCTATCCATATCTCAGTTGTTGTTTTTTCGCTATATTCTATTTCAATTGCTTGTCAAGTGTTGGGTTTGGTGAAGACTGTAAGCATTATTTGAGGGGATCTGTTGGGTTAAAAATAAAAACAGAGATTATTAAATAATATATATCATGTGGATTGGTGAATGTGCATGTCTTTGGTGTAAGAATATATGTATGTATAACATGGGTACCTCGATTGGAACTGAGATTCTCACTTGGCACTATGCTACGATGCTGAACAGGAATCTTGTCGTTACGTCCAATTTTTTTTTATGTACCTGCTTCGTTGTGAAAACTGAGATTCTCTGCTGCTGTGATTTCAAATTTCAACATAATTAAGTTATATATATTATTGAAACCATTAGTCGTATAAAAATGTGATATATGAAAAAAATGTACTTATGATGTTTAGTTTTTAATTGACACATCTCGTAAAGAATGTGGTGTATTAATGTTCAGTCTAATGGCTAATTGGGCACTTTCATTGATAAGCATAAGCAAGTAGAGAGTTATAGAGACTGAAGAAAATAATTTTGGGAAAAATAATTTTTATTCTTGTTGTTCTAATTTATTCTTCACTGTATGCATCTATATATAAGGATTACATTCTTGGAGAAGAAGAAAAGAGATTGAGAGAAGATTGGGAAGATGGGAGATTTGGGGAATCTGTTTTCTATATTAGGAAACAGAATATACAATTACTATATTTTAACACTCCTCCTCAAGTTGGTGCATAGATATCGAGCATGCCCAACTTGTCAACAAATTTCAAGAAGAGCCGAGTCGAAACAGCCTTGGTTAGGATATCTGCGAGTTGATCTTCTGACTTCACCTTGGATCTCTCAATAACCTTCTGATCTAATTTATCTTTGATGAAGAATCTGTCCACCTCTACATGTTTCGTCCTATCATGCTGAACTGGATTAGCCGCAATATCACACGCCGCTTGATTGTCACAATACACCTTCATAGGTTCATTTGGACCATAGCCTAAGTCCTGCAACAGGAGTTTCAGCCATAAAGCTTCTGTTATATTTAAAGCTACTTCGCGATACTCAGCCTCTGCACTAGAGCGTGTAACAACATTATGCTTCTTGCTCCTCCATGTAACTAAATTTTCTCCAACAAAGGTGAAATATCCTGAAGTGGAACGCCTATCAATTGTAGATCCTGCCCAATCAGCATCAGTATATGCCTCAACCTTCAAGTGACCATATTTCGCAAATAAGACTCCTTTTCCTGGGGCTGACTTAATGTATCTCATAATTCTCATCACCGTGTCCATATATTGTTCCTGAGGTGCATGCATAAACTGGCTTACCACACTTAAAGCATATGACAAATCTGGCCGTGTATGTGCAAGATACATTAGTCGTCCAACCAATCTCTGATATCTGTTCTTATCACAAGGCACTTGATCAGCTTCGTTGCATAGTTTCAGTCATTCTTCCAATGGTGTACTAATCGGTTGACAGGCGGACATTCCAGTTTCCTTTAATAAATCCAGAGCATATTTTCCATGAGAAAGAAATATCCCCTTTCTTGAGCGAGAAACTTCAATACCAAGGAAGTATCTTAAAGAACCAAGATCTTTCATTTCGAACTCTTGTGACAAGTAGTTCTTTAATGCCTTTATCTCCTAAGGATCATCTCCAGTTACTATTATATCATCAACATAAATAATGAGAGCAGTAATTTTACCTTCTTTCATTTTTAGGAATAGAGTATGATCAGAATTACTCTGATTGTATCCGAATGTCCTCATTGATTTTGTAAATTTCTCAAACCAGACTCTTGGCGACTGCTTCAGTCCATACAATGCTTTCTTCAGACGATATACTTTGTTGCTGTGTTGAACTGGTCTGTTCGATCCTGGTGGAAGATCCATATAGACTTCTTCTGTCAATTTTCCATGCAAAAATGCATTCTTCACATCAAATTGCTCCAACGGCTAGTCAAGATTTGCAGCAAGTGATAGTAGAACTCGAATAGTGTTGAACTTTGCCACAGGTGCAAATGTTTCGTCATAATCAATTCCATGAGTTTGAGTGTACCCTTTGGCAACCAGCCTTGCCTTGTACCGCTCTATCGAACCATCCAATTTATATTTCACTGTATAAATCCATCTGCATCCTACTGGCTTCTTCCCTGCTGGCAGCTTGACTATCTCCCAAGTCTCATTCTTTTTCAAGGACTTTATCTCCTCATCCATAGCTGCTTTCCACCTTGGATCGGCTAAGGCTTTCTGCACACTGTTAGGAATAGATACAACAGATAATTGATTTACAAATGACTTATTTGATTCGGACAATCGGTGAGTGGACACATAATGACTCATGGGATACTTGACATTACTAGTGGGATTAGGCTCGTAAGTGGGTTTGGGGATACCTCTAGTAGTACTGTTTGGAAGTTCTCTTCTTGGAGCTTCGGACAGTGATGACGATTGGTTTTGGGGTTCTGCTGGGAGTAGAGATAGATCTGATGGTACTGGTAGTGGAGATGGTTCAGATGGTGCTGGTGGTGGAAATGGCTCATCTTTATGGAGGTTCGGCACTGACTGCAGATCTTCGTGGAAATTTTTTTCCTCAACCAAGTCTTCATTCGAGTGATCGTCATTACTTACATCCTGATTTTCTTTCCTTATATCTGATTGTTCAGTTTGAATAGTAACTTACTTACATCCTAATTTTCTCCCCTTATATCTGATTGTTCAGTTTGAATAGTAACTACTTCATCATAGGCAAGAGTTTGAACTTCACTTCGGTTCTCCCCCTGAAGTTCAACCTCAGAGAAAAAATACATCTCATCTTCATGGAACACAACATCCATAGTCACAAATATCTTTTGAGTTGGTGGGTGATAGCACCGATACCCTTTCTTATTCTGTGCATATCCCACGAAAACACAGCGGACAGCTCGAGAATTTAACTTATTGCATTCATATTGATGAAGATGAACAAATGCAACACACCCAAACATACGAGGTGGCAAGTTGATGATTTTTGGTACATTCACAGCTTCATTTAATGCTTGAAATGGTGTGAGGAAGTTTAGAATATTAGAGGGAACTCGGTTGATTAAGTATGCAGCAGAAGCAAGGGTTTCTCCCCAATAAATGAGTGGCAGATTTCCATGGATGAGATAAGCACAGACCACTTCGAGTAAGTGTCTATTTTTCCTTTCTGCAACTCTATTCTGTTAAGATGTATATGAGCATGTAGTCTGATGAACAATTCCGTGTTCCACCAAATATTGTTGCAGATTTGAACTCAGGTACTCTCCGCCATTATCACTCCTAAGAACTTGAATCTTTGATTTATACTGAATCATAACATGCTTGTGAAATTTCTGAAACAAACCACTAACTTCACTTTTCGACTTCATCAAACAAATCCAGGTCATACGGGTATAGTCATCAATAAAGGTCACAAACCATTTGGCTCCTCCAAATATAGTAATTTTGGATGGACACCAAACATCAGAATGAATAATCATAAAAGAAAGGGAGCTTCTACTTGGACTTGGAGAAAAAGAGACACGATGACCTTTTGCAAGTTCACACACATCACACCGAAAGGCAGATATATCCAACTTTAAAAATAAACTTGGAAATAATTTCTTCAAATAACAAAAAGAAGCATGCCCTAGACGTCGATGCCATAGCCAAATATCTGATTTCTTCTTCTCATCTTCGGATCCTTCCACACTTAGAGCTTGAGTCAACTTGCTCGAACTTTCAGATTCTAAATCTAGGTAATAGAGCTTCCCGTGACTAACCCCATAACCAATCGTCTTGCGAGTCCGAATATCCTTAAACACGCAATGAAAAGGCCAAAAGACTACAATACAATGTAAGACAGTAGTTATTTGAGCAACAGATAATAGGTTGAAATTAAAGGATGGCACAACTAAGGCAGTATCTAAGGTTAAGTTGTTTGTGAGATGTATGGTACCCTCGCTAGTAACAGTGGTAGGGTCACCATTGACAGTGGACACAGTCGATTTAGTGGATGCTTGAAAATTTTGAACTTGTCTAGAATCAAAAGTCATATGGTCGGTAGCACCCGAATCAATTATCCATGCACTATTCATAATAGAAGCAGAAATATTAAATACCTTACCATCATGACCTGCAGCTGTGACTAATGTAGAGGCGAGTCCAATACTCTTCTCAGCTCTATCAGTTTGTCCTATGGTAGCGCCACAAAGGGGAAAAACAATGAATCTGATCTTCAGCAACCAACAACACAACTTGGTCAAGAACAGCTCCAAGTCTTCAACAACCGGCAAAACAGCAACAATCCAACACCCAAACAAAAACTCCACAGAGGATAAAAATAAAACACCCAACACCGAGATCCAAATGCCAAACACAAGATCAAGATCCCCTTCACAAAACACCAAACACCAGCCTAAATCAACCCTTCATCTTCACCCAACAGCAAAGAGAGAGAGAGACAGCAGCAACAGCAAAGAGAGATCTGGTCGGCGGCGGTCGACGGCTGACGTCGATGAGAGGCGGCATCGTGTCGCTGCCGTTGAGCGGAACAGAGGGGCGGCGGGTTTGGGCAGCTGCGAACGGTGCTGGTCGACGGGTAGAGGAGCAGCGCTGGGTGTCGATCTGGTCGCTGCTGAAGTTGAGATCAGAGAAGAAGGGTGTCGACGATTGGGGGAAGCAATGACAGGGTTTCGATCTGGGGTGGATTTCGACGAGGTAGGAGTCGATCTGGATGAGGAGGTCGGGGCTCAATGGCCGATGGGGGGTCATCAATGGGGAGCACTGGGAAAGGTCGACGGAGATCGGGAAGAAGGCAGTGGATTCTGTGTTGGGGAAGATGAACAGTACGGTAAGTTGGGGAAGATGAATAGGTCGACGAGGTAAGTTGGGGAAGATGAACAGTGCGGAAACGACTGGCAGATTCGGGGATCTGGGTTTGGTCGGGATCGGGATGGAGGCGTTAGATCCGATGGCCTCTGTCTCTTCTTCTTCTTCAACTTGCCTAGATCATGTTAGGTTCTGATACCATGAAGAAAATAATTTTGAGGAAAATAATTTTTATTCTTGTTGTTCTAATTTATTTTTCACTGTATGCATCTATATATAAGGATTACATTCTTGGAGAAGAAGAAAAGAGATTGAGAGAAGATTGGGAAGATGAGAGATTTGGGGAATCTGTTTCCTATATTAGGAAACAGAATATACAATTACTATATTTCAACAGAGACTCTACCTATGTGTGTATGTATTTACGTAGTTGGAATTTCATCATCTTAAGTTTTATGACAAGTAAAAAAATAGTTTAAACTGTGTGATTCATGTATTTGGAAGAAGAAGATAAGGTTTTTATCAACTGACTCGAGTATAAAAAAAGTTCATCTCTGAAATTCCAATAAACTGATTAGCTTAGAGGTTTTTTGATTGAAGAGCGAAGAGTTTAAATATATATGGAGTAACTGCATTGGAGTGCAGCATCTGTTCACCATCTGATAATTAATAATGAACATCAAACCATTACATCCAATATATATACATATATACATTGCTATTAGATACAATCATCTTATGACACATGCTATTAATGATAAACACATCCAATTCGAGTATATTTTGTCATTACAGTAATGCATATTAGTAATTTTAATTTTCAACAAGACATCAGAGAAAGAGAAATATATGATATACATTTGAACATGCATAGCTAATGTTCATTATGAAATAGCTCCAACGCTCTAGTTATTGTTGAGTATTGAAGAAAAAATAATAAGAGCAAACAAAAAAATTAGGTTGGTAGGTTTGCTTAAGATATTATACCCTGGGCATCAGCTTGGAATGTCTAGACTACTATCTCTAGCAAGTACATATATCTGGAATGTATAAAGAGAGCTATACACTGCTTCAGGAATTAGACTTTATATCTAGTAGCCCAGAACCGATATATGTTTAAGTAATATGTACAGAGCACAAATTACACACACTACAAACCACAACGTCTATTCCGACATTTTTTCCCGCCTATATCGGCGTTTAAAAAATGCCGGGATAGACCATTGCGGCGTTACTAGCTATGCCGCCAGGAACACCGCTATAGCGAGTGTCGGGGTTGGTTAGGAGTCTATCCCGACGTTTTTACCAACCGAAGCTATAGCCCATAGACATATGCTGATGTTTAGAATACGCCGGGATAAGTATCTTTTCGATTTCGAGTTTTTTGAATGTTAAGGTTAATACAGATTGAGAAAAATGTTATTGGATTATTGGATTGATTATAGCTGAGTACAATATCTCCTATATATAAGAGGGAACCAAATACTAAACTAATACATAATCTGATATGAGACTAAATATATAACATAATATCTAACACCCCCTCTCAAACTCACGGTAAGTCGAACAGTGTGAGTTTGCCCACCAAGTATCGAAATCTCTGAATAGTGTGAGATTTGATGAAAAATTCTGCTGTCTGCTGTGAAGAGGTAATATAATGAAGTGAAATGGTCCATACTTCAAAACGTTCACGAATATAGTGGCAAGCAATCTCTATGTGTTACATTCGATCATGAAAGATTGGGTTGCTTACAATGTGCAATGCACTCCGGTTATAACAATGAAGATGAATAGCTCCTGTAAGACTGACACTCATATCTAATAACAACCAACAAAAATGAACAATCCCTCTAGCAGTAGTTTTCATCGCTCTATACTCAGCTTCTGTGGAAGAACATGCAACAACTGCCTGTTTCTTGCTTCGCCATGAGATCAGTGAATCACCAAGAAATTGACAGAAACCGTCTGTTAGTAGGATCACTCATCCAATCTGAATCAGAATATGCACTAAGCTCCAGTTTAGATGTAGAAGACATGAATAATGAGCGAGTGATAATGCCCTAAAGATATTTGAGGATCCGAAGAAGAGCACTGTAGTGAACTAATGTAAGAGCAGAAACAAAATGACTGACAATACTGACTGCATGAGCAATATTGGGTCTGGTCATACATAAGTAAATAAGCTGTCCAACAATCAGCCTGTATTTAGTAAGATCGGGAAGGAGCTCACCATCTGTGGGATGAAGCTTCGCATGAAGCTCTAAGGGAGTATCGGCTGATCGACTGTCAGAAAGACATGCAACGAAGATTATGTTTAATGTGTATTTCTGTTGAAAAATGAGTATCCCCCGAGATTCATGAACAATCTCTAGACACAGAAAGTGCAGTAGTCTGCCAAGATCTTTTATATGGAACTGCAGGTGAATGTATTTCTGAGTGGATGCAATACCTGCGGAGTTATCCCTAGTAATAATTATATCATCAACATATAATAATATAAGTAACATCTCTTGCGGTGTTGATCGTATAAACAGAAAGTGGTCATGAGAACTGTGACTGAAACTGGTATGTGTGATGACACGGCGAAAACACTCATACCAGGCTCGATGGGCATGTTTCATGCCATATATAGCTCGATGTAAACGGCAAACATGACAAGGAGGTGTGGTAAGGCCAGAAGGAGGATGCATGTAAACAACCTCAGATAAGGTAACATGAAGAAAGACATTCTTCACGTCCATCTGGTATAACGACCACTGAAGGATGGCAAAAATGGCAAGGAGAGTGCAAACTGTAGTCATCTGTGTAACTGGAGTAAAAGTATCATCATAATCAATGTCATACTGCTGAGTAAATCATCGGGTAACTAGACATTATACACCATGTTCTGCTCAATGGAGCCATCAGGTCGATATTTAACTTTAAAGATCCACTTGCAGCTAACAGGCTGGACGCCCACTGGTAGTGGAGCAACATCTCAAGTGCTAGTCTGGTCAAATGTACTAAAATCCTCTGCAATAGCTTCTCGCCACTCAGGATATTGAATTTCTTACTGATAGGTTCTGGGTTCATGTGTGGAGTGTATAGCAGTGAGATATGCATGAAACTGTGGTAAGTAGAAAGCTAGAGTGATAAACCCAAACTGGTCAGAAGGACCAGTGGCATCTGGTGTATAATGTGTCAGTGGGATGCCTGAAGTGGAATGTGCAGACTGACAGACCAGTAGTGAATTGGCAGGGTGTGGGGGTGAGGTCGGTGGGGTGGGCGCATGCAGCGGAGGGAAGCTGGTGGTGTGGGTGCATGATGTTATGGTGATGCAGGTGGTCTCCGTAGGAGGAACAATAGGTGTAACTTCTGTATGAGATGGGAAAGAAGCCAAATATGTGGGATTGAAGGATATACGTGAAGATGTGTTAGGGTGGTAGGCCAAAAAACTGGAGAATCAAGAAATCTAGTATCCTTGGGAAAGGTCAAGTAGTAAGGAGAGTCTTCCACAAAGGTGATATGTCAGAAAATACGGACACGACCCACCGAAGGATCAAAACAACGATATCCTTTGTGCTTGGAACTGATACCTAGGTGAATGCACTTAGCCGTGCAAGCGGTGAGCTTCATGCGCTTAGTGGAAGGGAGAAGGTTGTAACATGTGCACCCAAAAATACGGCACATAGTGTAGTCCGGTGGTGAGTGATGAAGAGCCTCATAAGTTGTCGTATCAGATAGAGTAGACGAGAGAGTCATGTTAATGAGACTAATAGAAGCCATGACAACAGCTTCAGCACAGAAAGAATGAGGAACAGAAGAGAAGAGTAAAAGAGTGCTATCCGTCTCAAGAATGTGATGATGCTTGCATTCAGCTACATCATTCTGCTTATGTGTGTGAGGGCAGGATTGCTAAAAAAGTGTGCCGTGAGACTAAACGATCGACCTCATAGTAGTTGAAGTGTACTCACGAGCACCGTCTGAGTGAAAAGCCTTGATGTGCACACCGAACTAAGTGTGAATCATGATAAAGAACTGATAAATATTAGAAATCTCAGATCGTTGGTACATAAGAAAAACCCATGTATATCGAGAGAGGTCAGCGATGAAAGCAACATAATAGAAATAGCATGTGCATGAAGGCACATGAGAGGGTCCCTACATGTCAGAATGAACAAGTTAAAATTCATGAGTGGTTTGAGAAGTGCTTTTGTTATTAAAAGGGAGTGCTATGCATTTGGCCAACTGACAACTCTGATAAACAGAAAAATGTGTAAAAGAAAGAGGACCAAGAGCAGCGGGGAAGTCGATGAAGGCGGAAAGACACCAGCGAAACTGGGGTTCCATTGGAAAAGTACTAGTACCCGCAAGATTTTTTTTTAATTTAAATTTTTAGTTTTTTTTTACGAGGAACGGGGGCAGCGGTGGCAACAGACGAGCACAAGTAGGGAGAGGTAGGGTTAGGGTGAGGGTTAGGATTTTCAGGTTTGGATTTGTTTTGGGTTTGGTATTTGGATGTGGGTTCGGATTATTTTTTTGAAACAGATACGGGTTTCGGGTCAGGTTGTAGGTTTGGATATGGGTATGGGTATGAGTAGGATATAGCAGAGGTTGGTTTCGGGTTAGACTTCGTCAGATTGAGGGTCGTAGGTATGGGATTAGGACCCTCAGTCCGACGATGTTGCTGTTGGTATCGCTGCGTTGCTGAAGCTGGAGATGTTGCAGTCGGTCGAAGGTGTTGGAGATGTTGCAATTGAAGTTGATTCCACTCTTGTTGTTCTTGTCTCTTGCTGTTGTTGAAGGCAGCAAGAAAAGGGAAGAATAGAAACGAGGAATTTGTATAATTAGGGTTAAGGATTTGTGAGGGAGAAAGAAATTTGGGGTTAGTGCTCTGATATCATGTTAAGGTTAACAGAGTTTGAGAAAAATGTTATTGGATTGTTGGATTGATTATAATTGAGTACAATATCTCCTATATATAGGAGGGAATCAAATACTCAACTAATATATAATCTGATGTGGGACTAAATATATAACATAATATCGTACATAGAAATAATAATCTATCCTAGCATTTTTAAAAATAGGGATATATTTTTTCATTTTTTAAAGTTAATTATCGGTATTTCTTTAAAAATGTTTGAATATATTGTTTTTAAAATGAATCATAAATTTAAACAATTAAACTATCCCAAAATTTTGCAAACGTCGGGATAGGCTAAATATTATATTTACAATTATTAGGGAATTGTTTTGTTATTTTGTTTCAATTATATTCTATCCCGGCGTTATTAATAAAAACGTCGGGATAGATATTTTTTTAAATTAAAATTTTGGCATAATTTCGAATAAAAAATAATTAGAATGGCATATGGAAAAGTACCTGTAATCACATCAAATTTGAATTCGCAAATCATTGAATCAATAGTAATAGCATAATAAAGAATCAAAATTCACGTACCCTAATAAATAGCAATTCAATAGAAAACAACATAAATTAACGTATATAAACATCAACACAAACAATTTCAAATATTTAAGTTATACAACACATAGTTTAAATATAAAACATAAATAAAGTTGTTACAAAACATTAATAGCTAAAGTTTTCTTGATACATGGCTACCTAAGGCTGCTGAGTCTCCAGGCATACCCCGATGTTGCTTCCCATATCATTGGTATTTGTCCCTTGTGTATTTGTGTGACTAGAAATCGATGAAATTCGCTGGTTGCCCTTTATAATGCATAGTATTGTTGAAAATAAGTGAACATGAATATGCAAACTAATATATTCAAAAGTAAGTGAACTTGAACATTATCAATATTGTCTTAATAATAAGAAAATTGTGTGATAAGTGATACATGGTGTATTTCAATCGTTTCACTTTCTTTTACTCATGCTATTCAAAAACATGATTTGCAAGTAATACATGGCCGTATCTTGCAAACCGTGAGTCGGAACTCACTTCTGCAAGTTGTGTTAACTTCTGTGTGGTGAAACAAGCCTATCATAAAGTTACATATTTATTGAATTTTTTTTGTGCGCATTTCAATTGTTTCGATCTCTTTTAGTTATAATTTTCATGGGTATCGAGTAATAAGTGATACGTAGCCGTATATTGCAAATCGTAAGTCAGAACTCACTTCTACAAGTAGGTTTAGCTTATGTGTGGTGAAGCCTATATCACAAAAGTTTTGTATTTTTTGGATATCATTTGTGTGCATTTCAAACGTTTTGCTCTCTTTTTACTCAAAAAAGTGTTATAAGTGATACGTGGCCTTATATTGTCAAGCGTGAGTCGGAACTCACTTCTAAAAATTCGTTAGCTGGTTTTTAGTGAATCCTAGCCTATCACAAAGTTTTGTAATTTTGGATGTCGTTTGTGAGCATTTCAAATGTTTCACTCTTTTTTTACTCATAAAATGAGTAATAAGTTATATGTGACCTTATCTTGCAAATCGTGAGTTAGAATTCATTTCTACCAGTTGCATTAGCTTGTGTGTAGTGAATCCTAGCCGATCGCAAAGTTTTATATTCATTGGATGTTGTTTGTGCGAACCAAATGTTTCGCTATCTTTATACTCAAAAAACTAGTAATAAGTGATACGTGACCTTATCTTACAAATCGTGAGTCGAAACTTACTTAAGTTGTGTTAATTTGTGTGTGGTGAGTCCTAGCCTATTGCAAACTATTTTTTGGATTTTGTTTGTGTGCATTTCAAACGTTTCGCTCTCTTTTTACTCATAAAATGAGTAATAAGTGATATGTGGCCTTATCTTACAACCCGTGAGTCGGAAATCACTTCTAAAGATTGTGTTAGCTTGAGTGTGGTGAATCCTAACCTATTGCAAAGTTTCATATTTTTTAGATGTCGTTTGTGTGTATTTTTAATGTTTCGCTATCTTTTTACTCATAAAATAAGTAATAAGTGATACGTGGTCTTATCTTGCAAACCGTGAGTTGGAAGTCACTTCTACAAGTTGTGTTAGCTTTTGTGCGGTGAATCCTAGCCGATTGCAAAGTTTCATATTTTTTGGATGTCATTTGTATGCAAACCAAACATTTCAGACGTTTCGGTATCTTTTTACTCAAAAAAACAAGTAATAAGTGATACATGGTCTTATCTTACAAACCGTGAGTCGGAACTCACTTCTACAAGTTGCATTAGTTTGTATGTGGTGAATCATATCATATCGCAAAATTTCATATTTTTTTGATGTTGTTTGTGTGTGAACCAAATGTTTCGCTCTATTTTTACTCATAAAACGAGTAATAAGTGATACGTGGCTGTATCTTGCAAACTGTGTGTTAGAACTCACTTCTACAAGTTGTATTAGCTTATGTGTGGTGAATCCTAACCTATCACAAAGTTTCTTTTTTTTAAACGTGGTTTGTCTGCATTTCAAATGTTTTGCTCTCTTTCAGTTATTTTTCCATCTGATTAAACATTTGTTGACTGGTTTTGCAACATTATATAACCATGTGTGTTTTTAATAAATATCTGAAAATGTACTGTTGTGGCTATGTTTGTAGTTTAGTAGAATTTGTGTGTGTACTTAAACATATAGTTAATTGCTATAATCTATTAACCTATATTTTTACAACAAAAGTCATAGCTTCTTGCATGCTTCCGAAGTTGAAATGGTTTGCACTAAGAATTACGATGCAAAGTAATCATCATAAAATATGTAGTTTAATAATTATAAACGTAATAAATTATCTACATGACAGTTGTTGCATATCGGTAAATAACATAATTTATAAAGCACAGTAATTATTCAAAAGATTCTAACTAAGATATTAAACTATCGCAAAATTAATATTACTTACTGTTCCATGTATTGGATTCTTGGCAGTGGGATTTTTTTGGGAGAGTAAAGAAGCAAGTATATCTTTCAGGCCTTGAATGTCTCCCTACATTTTGTACACGTCGAGATAGGATGGATGACCGGAAGTAGATGCACAATGATCAAATACTTGTGATCCAACACATATCCAACAAACATTAATCCAAATTCCACTTACAATCGATATTAACGCTAATCCAAAATCCAAATCCAAATCCATCTTACTCACCAATCTCATTCCCCGCACACGACCGAGATGCTCTCCCCCCTCACTTTGGAGATAGCTTCACGCTGGAGCGTTAATGGATCGGCGGAAGAAGATGACGAACTCTCCGTAATCAGTGCTCTAGCTAGCGTCCTTCTGCACAAGAGACTAAAGATAACATTAATATTAAAATAGAGCTTTTATAGGAAAATTAAATATCAAATTAAAATTAATTTTAAAGCTGCATATTTACCACTATATCGGCTGCTGAGTCATCCCATAAGGTCTCATCATTACTCATGTGGATAGTTTTAAAAAATTTACCTCGCCGATGCTCTCTCCCTCATTTAACGCTTCCTATATAAGTAAGTTCAGTAGTTAAATCATAAAAAGTCAAAAATTTCCAAAAAAAAAACTTAAAACCATTTTAAAAATACTTCATATAAAATGAAGTGTTCTTTACCAGCTCATCCCGAACTACGGCAAAGCTACTGCTCCCCGTAGTGTGTTTCACATTCAACTGCTTTCAGCTGGTTAGACCAATTTCAGCCTTCCTCTGTACAATTTGAGAATCAGAATATATGTTTATAATTACCAACATTAATGAAATATACTATCAATAAAATATATAAACAATGAAATATGATTATCTTTCCTGTATCAGATTTTCAATAATTGACAAGAAATTGACAATCTTGTGCAGTCACACATTCGGGAACCTCCCTTGGAATTTCAGCCTCGGTCTTCTCCTCATCATAGTAATTCCCTTTTAAGAAGCTCTTTTAGTCCCTTCATTTCTTCGAGACCGATTTATCCACCCATCAATCAAGAGAATCAGGGAAAGCAAACTTTTGCTGCAAAATAACATTAATTGAAGAAATATATAATTACTAACACATGCTAAAAAGGATGATAGGAACAACATGCATTTTATGATCTAACAGAATTTGAATAAATCTTTGATAAACAAGATTGATAAATTATCGAAATTACCGATTAGGAAAAATAAGTAGTTATTTACCAAGATATTGTTCATCATTAGACTTTAGGTTGATCCCTAGCCTAAAATATACATATAGAATTGTAAGGGTGCTAAGGATTATGATTGTCCATGGCAACCAAAAACCTAATCCGAAATCTGTTGAGGGATTAAAAATCATTTAAGTTGCACCCCCATCATTTCCACGTCTCAAATTCAGTCCAAACAAGCATATAAATCCAAGAGGAAGAATTCTACCAATTCCAGAAGTTTCAAAACCCTATGTCATGCCCCACTTCCCAAAATACAGAAGTACGACACACAACTAAGGCCCAACGAATGATGTATACATCATTCATATGTTGTAATAGTCAACTCAACAATATGAAATATAATCACAACCACGCATGCAATAATGTAATCACATAAAAAATAAATAACTTGAATAATCCACGAAATAATCCACAAATAACCAATATCTGGAAGAAAATAAACTTTAGGTCAAACATCCAGAAATACAATGTACAAAAATATCAATAGTACTGGAAATAAGAAAAACAAAAACGAGACAATTAAGCAGGCTAAAGTTTTGACTCCATTCTATAGAAGATCTGATCTCTAGGTCCTTCTGTCATTTCCTCTTGTGTACCTGCAAGCTCCACTTCTAGAGTTGGGAAGGGGGGGGGGGTTGTTTTCTGTTAGAGTAAGCTACAGATGACAAGTAGTAACAAGCAGTGAAATAAATAAACATGATATAGCAAGGAACAACGAACTGGAGCGATGTAATCATGTACAATACAAATAAGGACGATGAAATGCAATCATAACGGTGAGTTTTAATCGTTTAGTATGCAATAGTCAATAAACAATTGTCGGTGATCAATAATACAATGTTCGGTAACAATAAAAAATGATCAATAATGCAAGTGTCGATGCTCAGTGTCAATATTAAGTCTATCAATCTTTTATTAATCTATCTAATACACATAATCCTGTGTCCCATACAACAGGTTTGGGTGCATACAATCAAGTGAATATTTAGACTATAGTGGTGAATTCTACAGGGTCATGTACTCAGCAACAATAATCGATAGTCAATAAAAAATAATCGGTACACGATACAATACACGATAGTTGGGATACTGTAGTCAGTAATTTGCAATCAATCGATAAAACAATAACCGATAGCAATAATCAATACGGAAAATATGGGCTCCTCCTCCGAGTACATTCTCCTATATTGTCCACTACTAAGTCGAACCCTTATTATCCCAGCTTGTTATTCTTTTACATTAATCAATCATGAACATGCAATTGGTACAATCAATGAGGACGGGTGTCAAAAACAATGTCAAGGAGGTATCAAAAGCTATGCAATGCATGGTATAGAATTTAATTCATTAGATGCCAAATTAAACATATTTGTATTTTAAAACATGAAAATACAATTCTCGACAACAATACATTGTTGTACAGAAACTAACTTTCCCACTGTTACGGAAAAGCGGATCAGGTTTCGTTAGGTGTTCCAGGAAATAAAATCCCTTCCAGCTCCAATGCATATTCATACGACACATTTTAATTCCTGTAACTATGTCTACTAGTCAGTTCTTTAGGGATCTATTGTTTAGGCAATAACTCAGTGTTAAGTTTTTTTATATGAATAATTCGACTGAAACTTAATAACAATTTTTTATAAAAATCGTAATCTAGCTCCTGACATTCTTCATTAAAATTATAATTAGTCTCAGGTCTTAATTCCTGAGTTAACCTACTGTTTCAACCAATTAAACATGGCGATACATTTCTAAACAACATTCTGGAATTAAAACGTTACAGTAGTAAAATTGGAATATCTTGCCATCTGTTAGTTGGATTACAAAACCGTCTGATGGTCTGGATTTCAGACACAGAGGGCTACAACTTTCATATATAGGATTCTAAATTATAATGCATGGAATTAAGTCAAAATCTCAGTACAAGTTTGGGTAAACAGTGGGACAAAGTATAATAATTCTATTGTAACGATCATTACTCACAAACATATAATCTTATCACCATGGTTTAACATGCATTCCTATTCAGCAATGATCCTATAGTTAATCATGACAAAAATTATTATCCCCACTATATCAAATATACTGTTGATAATCATACCATCACATTCAGTACAATCAATATAGGTTAACATATATCAATATATGTACATCTCTACATGTGTTTGTGCTATGTATGCAATAAGATAAGTTTGATGCTTCTATTAAAAATGTTGGTATGAAAAAAACGAATAGAATAGAATATGACGATAAATAACATGGCTTCAGTCCTGAGTCAATAATCAGACACGATAAATAAAACTATTATTCAGATTGCCGATAAATCAATAATAGAATTTCTTGATATACAATAATCAATACAAGGAACTACTTGCGGGGGTTCAATAAATATTTCTTGAACATGAACAATAAATGAGTTCAAGAGAAGCTTGCTTTATGATAAGAAGTGTGAGCATTCGACGATAGAAGAGTAGAAACGGCGGCGATGGCACAAGGTAGCGAACGCAGCAAGAGTGATCAGCAATGCAGCAAGAACGAACAACACAACAATGAGACAAGCGGCATCAATGCAATGGCAGCACAGCGATGATGTGGGCAGCAATGGTGAGGAGGCATCGGGGACTGTGCCGAGGCAAAGGAGGAAGAGGAGTGGCTGTTAAATGCTTTGGGGTGAGACAACGGAGGGAGCTCGCTGATGGAGTTCAAGCAATGTAGGGGGACAGTCGAAAGGTTTTGGTGATGAGTTGGAAGATGAGGGGCTGCCACAGTGTGATGGAAATCAAGTAAGAGAGAGGGAGTCGGTGTTGGAGGTGGTAGTTGCAATGGTGGCAACTTTGGAAGATAGTGAGTTCGGCGGAGGAGTTTCGGGTGGCTGTAGGTGGTAGTGGGGTGGAGTTTGGGTGAGGAGAAGGTGATCGGGTGGTGGTTGGAGTCGGTGCAGTGGTTGGGTGTGGACTAGGTGGCAAGGAGATGCGAGGGAGTGGGTGAAGGCAATGGAGGTAGAGGCCTCTGGTTTCGGTGGGTTTTGGAAGTAGAAAGAGAAGAATAGGGAGAGGCTCGGGGCTTGGAAGATGATGATGATGATGATGATGATGAAGTTGTTGTTGTTGGGGGGGGGGGCAACAATTGTGAGGAGTAGTGGCGTAGTGGCTAGGAGAAGATTAGGAAGTAATTAGAGGAGTTATGGCGGCTGATAGAAGGGTGCAATAAGGTTAGGGTTGATATAATATGCAGTATGTAGACTTGGGTTTCGGGGGTATGGGCTTGGATTTGGACTATTGGATTTGGGTTTATTCAATAATTAAATAATCACTAACAGTAATATAATAGTATATATTAATTAGATACTCAATTACTAATAAAACAAAAGTGAATGTATTAGGATTCCAGGGTTCTTACAAAATAATCAGATAATCAAAAGAGAGCAAGTGAGTTCAAAAGAATATCATGATTTATTTAGATAACTTGAATACAAGAATTGAAGATGAGAAAAAGAAATACAAAAATTTGTACAATCGGAAACATGGGTTACACCCTAGCCATACGATAAACATGAATGATAAATTACTGAAATTACCGATTAGGAAAAAGAGCATTGATGGAGGGAGAGAGCACCAGCAGCAGAAAGCAATAGCGGAGGTTGAGAGAGAGCGCCGACGGCGACAGTTGCGGGAGAGAGTGCCAGGGGAGTGAAAGAGCTGCGGCGAAAGGATAGATCGCGGAGGGGGGGGGAACAAGCGGTGACAGAGGGATATTTACGCCGACAAGGAGGAGAGATAGATTTGGCAGCGGCGAGGGAGAGCCAAAGAGGGAGCGGTGGCGGCGATGGCTTAGAGGCAGTGAGGGAGGAAGTGGTGAGGGCAGCTGTGCGGCGGTGAGGATTTTGCAGCGGCAAGAGTTTCAGCAACGATGAGGGAAGGACGATGACAAGGGAGGGACATCGACAAAGGAGGGAGATGCGGCAGCGAGTGGTGAGGGAAAGAGAGAGAGAGAGAGAGAGAGAGAGAGAGAGAGATAAAATTGGGGGGAAATGAAAATAATGGCGAGCGGCGGGCCAAATTAATCCATACCCTATCCCGACATTTTTTTGCAAAACACCGGATATATATATATATATATATATATATATATATATATATAATTTTGCAAAGATGAGTCGAAACTCATTTCTACAATTTGCATTAGTTTGTGTGTGGTGAATTTTAGGCCTATCGCAAAGTTTCATATTTTTTAGATGTCCGTTGTGCGGATTTCAATAGTTTTCCTCTCATTTTCAAATATCAGCTGCTCCTGAAAAATTCAAACTCTAATTAGTTTCCAATTTAGCTTGGAATGTAAGTACTTTGCTTATGAAAAAGAAAACTGTCATTGCTTGTAGTCATTTATAACTCTATTTTCACAATCAAACAAACCATAATTTTCCCTAGATTATATAAAATTTGAATCACAATTTTCACCGTCATCACTTATATCATATAAGAACAATTTGCATCTAATTCTTGGTCAACCAAATTATATGAGAATTATTATTGCCAATAATAGAAAACTTTTACTTTGTGTTTATACATCCGGTGACGTAACATTCTGGCTTATTAAACTAGAGCTTCCTTTTTCAGCCAGGCCCCTATAATATTACTCCATTGACTATAGTTCTCTATGTTTTTCATTTTGCTACAATCCTCCGTTTTTCGTTTCTAAAATTACCACTAGTTTCATTTTATTTACAACAATAATTGAATTTAGCTGTAATTATCTTGTTGGCACAGGCTGACCACAGTTCAATATTAAACCATTAAGGGACTTCTTCTCTATTTCATGGGAAATACTAACTAGTGAAAGTAAACATAAATATTATAACTGATTATTAAAGAGTACAATTCATGTTCAAGAAATGTAGAATACAATTATTAGTATTTAGATGATAATTATATAATCAAAATGAGAGAAAATAAATTTGAGAAATGTGTCTTATATAGTAATATATAGTACTGATAATCCTACTTTATCATATTCATATTTCAGAATAATTTGCATTATTCATCATAATATTCCACATAAAAACGTTCGTGCTACCTGCGTATAAAGAAGTAATATAAAAAACATTACAACAAATAGAATTAAGGAAAAAACTCAAACATTTGAACAAACTAAATTCATAGCTTCCTCCCCCTTTCGTCCATCCTTACTCTCCCAGATCCGGCCTCTCCTCTCTTCCGACGTACCACCTCTCTTCTTTAATTGTTTTGGGCTGGCCCTCCTCTTTCGACCCAGTACAGCAGTTTTTCGTCTCCTTGTATCCGAAGTCACCCCCCTTCCTTCTCCGTCGTCCCTTTCGCTGCTTTCCCCCCGTTGCCGGGGCTCCCACTCTCTCAGTAAGCCGCTTCCCCATCTCCCGTGGAGTTTGCCCCCAGGCGTGATTCTTCCCTGGTCTTCGTCAGAAGTGAGGATCCCCTGGATTGAGGGCCTTTCGGTGCTGTCCCCATTCTTGGCAGCGGTGTTTCTCCTGCCTTCGCTCTTGGTTTGCTCTGAGAGTGCCTTCTGTCTGTGGTGGCGACGTCTTTTGCGCGTTGTTGTGTTAGTTTTCCTCTGGTTTCTCAGCTCTCTGGTGAGGGGTTCTGCGCCCTCTTCTGGGCCCCAGGGGCATCGATTTGCCATCTCTTCAAAATCCTCCCGCCTCTCACTGTGAGTATCTTTTTACTACTTTTATTGCCTTTTGGCGGTGTTTGCGGTGGTTGCCAAGCGATTGTTTTGTTTATTTTAATTTGTGGGCCTATCTGAGTGCTCAGTTGCTCTCATCGCTGGGTTCTGGCTACGTTATTATTGCCAGGATCTCATCTTAGTTTGACCTAACGTTCTTATTGTGGATGTTCGACTTTGTTTTACCTAACGTTCTTTATCTAACTTTCTCTCTCGGTTTGCTGTAGCCTTAGAGCTCAATCAATTTTTGATCTTTTTCCTCTTATTTTTAGAGGGTGTTTTTGGTGCTTTTTGGTGCTTCAGCCTAATCGCTACAAGAGCAGTTTCTTGTTTTTTCTGGTTCTCTTTTCTTTCTCTTTTCCCTTTATCCTGGGCCTGGTTCTGGGCCTTGGGTTGCATGGACTCTTCATTAATTGATGTGGTAAAAAAGAAAAAAAAAGCTTCATTCAAAACATATTATTTCTATTAATTCCACTTTAACGTCTGGTTCTAGTGAGCCGTCTCAGCCCAGTCGCTCTTCGCTGCCCTCTTTCTCTGATAAGCCCGCCCAAAAGAAACTTCTACGGCATCGACCACCTTCCTATTCCCGCCCTTTCCTTTCCTCCCTCACTTCTCAATCCAAACTCTCGTCGTCGTACTCTCATCCCCAACCTCTGAGTTGCTTCCACTGCCTCCAAGTTGGGCATATTAGGGCGTTTTGCCTATTCTGCTTGAAGTCTGGTCATTCCCGAAATCGATGTTTCTCTTTACAACAAATTTTGAGTTTGTCAGTGGGAGTGCCCATCTCTGACCAAGTCATCGCCGCGCTTGATTTTCCCTCTCTTCAATCAAAGCTAGCGGATCTTCTAGCTCCAAAGGCTAAGCGTCCTAAGTTCACCGCCTCTTCTCCGCTCCTCCCTACACCTCTCGTCTCGCAGCACATCCCTGCGGCAGTTCCTGCCGTCCCTCATGTGGATCTTGCTCCCTCCCCGAAGACTTCCAAGTCTCAGATCAATTTGGTGTTCATCCCTGATACTAAATTTTCCGACAAATTGAGGTTCTTTAAGCAATACGGTGCAGTTTCTTTCAAGGGAGAATCAGTCTCTAACACTACTTTAAATGCTTTCCTTGGCACGTTTTGTAACGTGCAAGACTGGGTGTGGGCATTCAATTGTTGTTCCAATGGCAAAGTGGTTATTAATTGTCCTTCCATGAAAATCCTGGAGGATCTAGTTGCCAGCAATACTCTTACTATCGGAGCAATCCACTTATCCATTCGTAAATGGATAAATCGTGGTATCCTCCCTCCCCCCTTGATTCCCTCTGCTGTTAAGGTTACTCTGTTGGGCCTTCCTCCGTTCTGTGAATCACACCGTGTAGTTTCCGATTTAACTAAATGTGTTGGTGAGTTACAACACATCTCCTCCTCTACTATGTTGGCTTCAGGGCGTCTACAAGTCGATGCTGATTTATTTTGCCTGACGGTGAAAGAAAGGATTGAATCTTTCTCTTTATGATACCATAAAACTTTGTTTCTTGTCTTGGTCTCTTATCAAGATATAGCTGTGACTCTTCCGTCCCCAGCACCCTCGACTCTGGCTGTTTCCAATCCCCCTAGGAAAGCATCGACTTTGCCCACCTCCTTCTCTATCGGTACCTCTTCTCAGTCACCCACTCCATCGTCTAAGTGGAGGAGGTCTCACAAAGATCAGCCTAAAAAAATCTTCCATTCCAGCGCAGACCAGTTATCACACCTTCCTAACCCAAAATCTCTCAGTATAAAGCTCCCAATATGGTATGGATCAATCCAGATTTGGCTGTGGGGAAATCCCTTCCTAATTATCAGGGTGCTATGACTGATTCTTCCTTAAAGCCCCCTGTGCAGCTTGCCATTGCAGATCCTACGACCGCTGTCCCCCCGGTGCCCTCCATCTCTCTTCCTATTAAGCAAAATCCTATAGATGCTACCGCGAAATGGCCTATTTGGGATGCGAATCCGTAGCATTCTTCAGACCGGGAGAAATTCATTAGTTCTGTTCATTGCACCCACTCTTCTGGTCCTTCCTCCTCCTTGCCTACTAAAGCAGCTTCCTCTCCAACTATTAAAGCCGATGCTTGGGTTGATGAAGATGATCTTTTAGTGGATGAGTTGGTAGAGATTGATCACTCTCACTCTCAAAAGCAAGTATTCTTTCCTCCTATTTCTGCTGTTTATCAATTCCTTTCTGCTTATTGTTTGAATTACTTCAACTTTGTCTTTTTGAGAATTAGTCATGTTTCGATATCCTTGACTTGTTTCAACCTCGAATCTCATATTTCTAATTTTAGTCACCTTTTCCTTCCTGGTTGGTTTCCTCTTGAGCCGATGGCAGTGCCTTATCTCCCCATTAGTTGTAGAGAAACTACCAACAATTTCTCGCCCTTGCGGTCAAATGTTTTAATCCTTCTGCCCGAAGGACCTATGAAGCTCTTGGTTCCGCTAGTTCCTCAGTGGCGTCGGTGGGCTCCATAGTAGAGCACTGCCATGAGAGCCAGCGTACTATTAGTAATAAAACAAAAGGAAAAAAAAGTTATTAAACAGAAACTTTTCTCTGTCATCCGTTCTAGTGCTCGTATTCGAGCCAGTAAAGAATCGAATCTTATGGCAGATTCTCAGTCCCCTCTTGCGACTCATTTTCGCAAGATCAATTCTTCTTCCCCCTCTCCTTTTTCTCCAGGTAAGGAACATTTGGGTTCCTTATACCAAGTGCACTTTGACTCTCTTTCCAATATAGAGATGCTTGGCATGACTAGGAAGATGAGATTTCTAGTTGATTCGGATAACTTTGTTGATTTTGATGCTATTCGCGGCCACGAAATTTCAAGAGCTTTTGAGGCTAACGTGTTTAATGATTAGCATCTCTTGGAACATACGTGGCCTTAGGTGTGCGTCGAAGCAACAAGCGTTGCTTCAACTTATTTCTTCCTCCCATTGTGATCTGATCTCTATTCAAGAATCAAAACTTGAATCCCCCTCGACTTCCCTCTTACGTTCGATAGGCGTATCTTTAATCTCCCCTTGGATTTCTCTTGATGCTATAGGCACTAGAGGAGGTATCCTATTTGGATTCAAAGAAGCCAGTTTCTCTCTAATTTCAACTAGTCATTTAACTTTCTTTCTGGTGGTTCATCTTCACTGGTTTGAATTCGATCGTATTCTCACAGTGGTGTTAGTTTACGGTCCGTCTACTGCGGATTGCTGAGATGCTTTCTGGAATGAATTTAATTCCTTTCAACACAGCATCAACGGTTTCTGGCTTTTTTGTGGCGACTTTAATGTCACCAGATTCTCTTCCGATAGATCAGGTACTTCCTCCTACTCTTTAGACTCGTCCCATTTTAATGATTGCATTCGCTCCCTCCACTTGACTGATCTTTCCCTCAATGGAAGATCATTCACTTGATCGAATATGAGGTCTCCTCCGACCTTGGCTAAGCTAGATCGATTTCTAGCTTCTTTTGATTGGATCAATTTCTTCCACAACTCGTTCGTCTCGACTTTGCTCAATCCTTCGTCAGACCACATTCCTATCTCTTTATCTTCTAACTATAACTTCTCCAGATCTTTCAAGTTCCGCTTCGAAAATTTTTGGTTGCAAGACCAAACCTTCGTCAACCTCATCACTGAATGTCTTTCTTCTATTACGGGTTCGTCAGGATTAGGACGCATTTTGATTAAGCTTCATGCCATTAAATTTGGTAGCAAAATATGGCATAAAGAAAGATATGCCAATGATAACTTTCGTAAAAATGTTTTCCTGTCGACCATCGATTCCATTGATCATATGGAGGAGATTGGCCCAATCTCTGACTCCCTTCGTTCCGAGCATGCTTCTTGCAAAAGAAGCTACTCGAATTTACTCCATAACGATCACATTAAATGGGCTCAGTGAGCCAATTTCCGCTGTCTTAAGGAGGGTGACGGCAACACCTCTTTCTTCCACAATTTTGCGTCGTATCGGCAGTGATACAATCAGATTTCTTCTATCCTTGATAATGACAATGAATTATCTTCGGCACCCGAAATTCATGCTTCTTTCCTTCGGTTCTTTAAAGATCTTTTAGGATCTAATAATCATCGTTCTATCCATCTAGATTGGCAGCAACTGTATGGGCAGTAGTTGCACGATCTTTCTATCTTAGAAGGTCCTTTCTCTTTAGAAGAAATCAAGCGGGCGGTGTTCTCTTTGAAAAGCAATACTGTCCCAGGACCGGATGGATTTCCAGCCTTCTTTTTTCAACAATTTTGGGATTGTCTCAAAGATGATCTCTTTAAAATATTCTTTGATCTTCATCAAGGGAATTTTTCCTTCGATAGGATCAATTATGCGCACATCGTCCTCATCCCCAAATTTTTGGGTGTCAACTTGGTCTCTAACTTTAGGCCGATTAGCCTCCTTAACTCAACCTTTAAGATCATCATGAAAGTACTCTCCTCTCATCTTAGTGCCATTATCTCTCCTTTAATTGATCCCATGCAATCCAGATTCATTAAAGACTGCTTATCCTTGATAGTGTGTCTTCGGCCCAAGAAATCATTTCTGACTGCCATAAATCGAATTCGGAAGGAATCCTGTTAAAATTGGACTTTCAAAAAGCTTATGATAACGTAAGCTGGGACTTTCTTTTTGAAACTCTTTTTCACCGTGGTTTTGGTCTGAAATGGATCGCTTGGTTCAAATCCAGTCTTTTTGCTGGCACTTCGTCCATTATTATTAATGGGATGAAAGGGCACAAGTTCAAGTGTAAGCGGGGTCTTCATCAGGGTGATCCTATTTCCTCCCTGCTTTTTGCTCTTGTTGCGGATGTGTTCAGTAAGCTGCTTCGTAACACGTGGGATGCTGGTGTTATTGAAGGCCTTGGTAGTTCTCATAGTTTCCGTGGTGTGTTAAACCTTTAATACGCTGATGATACCATTATCTTTCCGAAACCCAACGGGTGCTCTTTACGTAACCTGAAGTTACTTCTCTATGTCTTTGAAAGTGCTTCAGGATTGGCCATTAACTTTCAAAAGTATTCTCTGGCTTAGGGGTTCCCAAAACCGGCAAACGGAAATTGCGCAATTCTTTAATTGCGTCCCAGCCTCCTTCCCTATCACTTATCTGGGTATCCCCTTGCGATGGGGGAAGCTTCATAAAGCTGATTAGTTGCCAATGAATGAAAAGGTTGAATCGAGACTCAACCGGTGGGCTGCTAAACACCTATCTCGTGGGGATAGACTCATCCTCGTTAACTCCGTGCTCTCCTCCATCCCTCTATATATGATGTCTTTCTATTACCTACTGGCGTGGGTTATTAAAAGAGTTGATCATATCAGAAGGAATTTCTTCTGGTCTAGTTCAGATTCGTATAAAGCTGGCACTCACCTTTGCAACTAGAAGCTGATCTGCACTTCTAAGGCAGCTGGGGGTTTGGGTGTTCTTAATCTAAGACACCAAAATTTGGCCCTCTTAGGCAAATGGTTATGGAGATTTCTAAAAAAGGAGCAGCTGCCTTGGATGCGCATGATCTCATCCAATTGTTTTCCCCGTACCAATATGTCGGATTTTCCCCCCTCCCTCCCTCGTAAATCCTCTTCATTCTGGAGAGGGGTCTGGAAAGTAGCCAGCCCATTTCAATGTGGGTTAGTTCATCAGTGCACTAATGGCGCCAGGACTAGATTCTAGCTCGATTTATGGTTTGGGAACATCAAACTCGCTCTTGCGTTCCCTAAGCTCTACCAGAAGGCAACCAACCCCTCTACCATGGTGGCTAATTATGTTATGATTATCAATAACCAAAAGTTCTGGTCTATTCCTTTTTTCGGACGTTCTTCCCCCGCCTCTTGAGACTGAGCTTCAAGAGTTGTTTGACGGTATTAACCTTTATTCCTGGCACCTGTTTGAAGACTTCAAATGGAGATGGACTAGTGCTGGTAACTACTCGGTTAAATCCTTCTATAATTTTCTGAATTTCGGGGAGATTGCCTCCCCGAGTACTAAGCCATTTTGGAGCACCTATGCTCCTCTCAAATCTAAAATTCTCACTTGACTAGCGCTGAATAATAAGCTTCTTGCTGTAGATGTTCTTAACAAGATGAACCTGGCGGTTGGTCAGTTGTGTTTTTTTTTGCTCTGCTCACCATGAGGATGCCGATCATCTCTTCCTTAAGTGTGCTTTTATTCAAGCTCTTTGGACAATCGCATTCATCGCCTGGCAAGTGCCAGGTTTCCCCTCCGAATTCTCTTCTTGCTAGAAGTTTCAATCCCCCAGGAAAGAATTTCGTAAATCGTGGGTTATTTTTATTATGGAGATGATTTGGGTTATTTGGGCTGATTGGAACAAGCGTATTTTCTCGCAGTCCACTTCTACGATCGATTCTATTATCGATGATTTCTTATTTTATTTCAAATTTTGGCCCTCCAGTTTAACTTTGGATAAAGTGGCGGCGTTGCATTTAAATCGTCTCGATGAGGCGCTTAGTTTGTTTCGTTCTAATAGTTCTTAATCGTAATTTTCTTTTGTTCTTATTTATTAATTGATGTTCCCTCTTCTTTGCAGTTTTGAGATAGTGGTTTGGGCCTGGGGGCTTTCTCTTGGAGGGCCTGCTCTTTTAATTTTGAAGCGGGTCGTTAGACTCGGTTTGTGTTCTTGCTATCCTCCTGTTCTGCTATTTGCTGGACCGCGCGGTAAGTTTTTGAATTGTCTTGTTGCCTCCTCTCGTTGCTCTCGGTGGTCCGTGTGATGGATCATTCGGGTACTCCTTGGCAGGCCCTTCTGAGGAGGGTCTTTGTGTTGTTTTTGGCCTTCTACCGATCTGTTCACAGGCATGTATAGGACTTTATTATGTCTATGTTGTTATGTTATTGAAGTTGTTCTGTTCTTGTGTTTGGTTTCATCTTTGGTTTGGTTTGTGCCAGCAGGTTATTGGGCTGGTTGATATTTTTTTAGCCTTATTTTGGTGGCCGGGCTCGTCTTGGTGGACCATGCCTTTGGCCTCAGTGCTCGGCCTTTTTTCGGTTGTTTGCGGTGTTTGGGGTCATCAGGATTATGGGTGGTGGTTTGGGGACTCCCGGCTGCTTATGTTTGATGTAATTTGGGGAGCTCTCCCTGGATGGTGTACCGAGGCTTGCTCGTAGGATGACCCCCTTCGATTCATTCGCTTGTGTGTATTTTTTGGGTTTGTTTTATCTCGATTTGAGCATGGTATCCCCCTGCCTGGGATGCGTTAGTAACCATGCTTTTATTTTTTGTGGTTATCTATCTCCTATCTATAGGTTCTTCTCATCGGTTTAGCCGTTTTGTGGATTGTGTTGTTGCCTTTTGTTTGCTCAATTCTGAGCTGATTTATAGTCCGTTAATTCGGGGCTCATATTGCTCTTTCGGTGGTTCCCTCTTGCGTTTGTACTCCGCAGTGAGTGCGGGTGAATTTGCGTGGTCTTACTTTGTTTCTTACTACTATTCTTTGAGATAGCAGACTTTATGGGCTTCCTCTCTAGTTCGTCCTTCTCCTTTTTCGAGTGTGGGGTTTGGCTCTGCGCTGTTCGCATTTTTGGGGTGGCATTTTCGTGTTGTTTCTCTTGTGGGTGCTGCTTGGGGAGGTGTGTGCTACTTCTTAGGTGCCAATTCTTTGGTTTCGGCACTCTTGGCTACCCCCTCCACGGCCGTGCTAGTTGCTGGCTTTCCCTCTGCGGCACCGCACGTTTGATAGGCCCTCCGCTCCGCGGTCGCGACCATGCTTGGTTGTTGTTGTCGACGGCCTGCTCCTCTGCCAGCGCGATGGTGGGAGGATGTGCTACTAGATTTTGTCTGGGCTCGTGTCTGCAGTCAGATTGTTTTGCTTGTAGTTTGGTCTTATTCGTTTTCTTCATTGTTTGCATTCTGATCTTTCGGACTGTTTGTTTGTCAGCTGTTTGTACTTTTCCCTTGTTTTACTTCGTATAAAATGGGTCTTTGTATGCTACTTTTTTTTACGGCAATATCTTTTTGAGGCTGGAGCCGTAAGGCTCTATCCGTTTCATCAAAAAAAAATAGAATTAATACATATCTCGTCGTTTTTTTCTATACAAACGGCAGGATAGACATATATTTTATTTGTTGCAAATATGAACATAGTCTATCTCGGCGTTTATAGTATAAATGTCGTGATAAGTATTAAGATATACCAACATTTATATCATAAACGCCGGTATATCTTGTACCTATCCCGATATTTATACCAAATGCCGGGATAGTTTGGCGAAATTAAAAAAAAATAAAATAAAAACCGCAATCTATCCTGGCGTTCCTACCCAAGCGCTGGGATAGGAACACCGAGATAGACGTTGTGGTTAATAGTGACATAGGAATATATATAAAATAGTTTGGGATATATACCTGTCTATCTATATAATAATAACTATTATGATAGGAGAGTTGGAGTTATCGTTTGTAAATTTACCAGCTTACTTGTATTACACGTGCATAACTAATATAAAGGAGGTCTCAGGTTCATGGTTAGACTACGTTAAATTTTTTACTTTAAAAAATATTTATTTATTAAAACGTACATTGCGGGTGTAAATTACTAGTATATTAGAACTTTCTGAAGGGCTTGTCAAACATAAAGTTTGTAAAAACTGTTGTGTGGTTTGAAATAGGCACCGAACAATTTGAAGGGCTAATCATTTCAGTGGAAGCTGGAAATTCAAAGACAAAAGAAAGATAGCATCATGAAGTTCGATGCCTCTTGAATCTCACTGGCCGCTGCCTTGCTGGTTTTTGGGGCATCTTTGCAACAACAAGTGGCATATAATTATAGAATTGTATGTTCAACTAGGATTTAAAATTTGTTAATTAGCAGGGAAAAAAGACTAGGATATTATACCTATCTAAACTCCATCAACTTTCTATAATAACTCATCTTGTCTTTATCTAAGCCCTACTTATAGTATAATAGTGTATGATTAGCATTTATTAGATTATAATTTGACAGACATCCTTCACTTGTTGAGGAAAACATACAAACAAATGGAATCACTGACCACACTGTCTTGTTAATTAATATATTTGAAATCATTAACAAGCTTAGCTATAAATGGGCAGAGTTCCATACTGATACTTTTTTTTTATATTAATAAACACTTTGGGGCCAACAAGTTCATAATAATTTACTAGCCGTATACTCATATATATACAGACCAAGAAATTGTACTCAAATATTAGCAATATACACTATGGCAGAGAAATGTGTGCCAAATAAGTGACACTCGAAGGAAATGCCACTCTAGATTTCGAAAAATTTGCCGTACTGCCCCTTTTTTTGAAAATATTTAGCGCCTTGCCCTACTTCGCAAAACAATTGGCGATATGCCCTTGTTTAGGACACATCAGCAACAAACATTATTGGAAAAAACGGCATACGTTATTTCGATGCCGTTCTTCCCAATAACGGCATCTGTTTGTAAAAAAAGTTTCATGCCGTTATTTGGAATAACGACATCTATTATTTTTGTGTAAAGATCGAACATTCTCAATTGTGAGCTGAGAGATGATTGCAAAATTAAAACAACTAATGCTGTTCTCTCAGAGAACGACATCGATTATACTGATGTCGTTATTTTGAATAACGACATCAGTTATATTCGTTTTGCACAGTTTCCTATAATCTAAAACCTCCTTCTCCTTTCTTTTGCCTTACGATATCTTCTCTCCTTCTTTCCGACTCCCAAAACCCTAACCCCAAAAAAAAAAATCCGAAAATCCGAAGTATTTGAGTGATTTGTAATTTGCCAATCATAAATTAGACTTAGACCCTACTCTTCAATCTCTCATTGAGAATTCCAAATCAATCGGAATCGAAATTTGTGGTAAGTTTCGAAAATCCCTAAATTTTTTTTTGCAATGTTGATTTTGATCTATGAGAGATGTATGCATTGGTAGTATAGTCCAAGTGATGTAGATTTGTGTTATTTAAGTAGTAATTTTGGAAAAGTAGTTATGGTTTGTTGGTGATCTAGGGTATGTGAAATTTGGATTGTTGAAAAAGATGCAATTGTTCAAGTTGTTAGGAAAACAAAGAATATAGGGAGATACTTTGTGGGGGTGTTTTCGTTGTCATTATTATGATTGCAAGTAGTTGAAAAGTGTTGAAGATCTATGTATACATAATGGTGAAGTAAAGTTGAAGGCAATGCGTGAGGATAAAATCCATTTTTTCAAAATGTGATGAATGATTTGAGGAATAAGGAGTTAACCATGGATAGATGGTTGAAAAGCTGAAATACACTGAACTATGGATAGAGTTTGTTATTGTTGACAGACAATACTTGGATTTGAGGAATAAAGACTTTATGATGAATTATACTTAGTTTATTTTCAAAATTCTCTTTCAAAAATTGTTGTTGATTAGTGTTTGTTATTGTTGACAAACAAATGGATCTTACACAACCATCTTCTTCCCATGATGTGGGTGCTTCATCTAGTACTTCGTATGGATCACAGGGACATCCGGATCCAATAGACCCTACCGTTCTATATCTACAAGAAGATCACAGATTACAGGCAGTTTTGAAAGGAGATGTAGAAAAAATGAGTTTCCGAATGCACACCATCCTGGCGGCGCACCCCCGTACTCAAAATTACTTGTTAAAAGTGGATTTTACGGAATGTCGAAGCTGGCGAAAATCAAATGTGACCACGCCCTACTTACCGCTCTTGTGGAGCGATGGTTGCCGGAGACCCACACGTTTCACTTACCAGTTGGGAAGATGACGGTAACCCTACAAGATGTAGCCGTCATTACGGGTCTTCCAATTGATGGGGTCGCCGTCACGGAAAACTTGATGTTCAATAAAGTTGCGTTGGTACGAGATTACCTTGGGCAGGAGGTGCCTGAAGATGATAAGGGAGTGTTCGTTGGGGAATCAATTAGACGTTCTTGGCTTGATGAGGAGTTCACTAATCGAATGCCAGACGTACCGACGAACATCCCACTCCAGAATTATACCCACACTTATCTGTTGTCGATGATTGGAGGGATTCTATTCCTGATTCTTCAGGTGATGTAGTGCATCTCATGTACCTTCCACTGATTGCTGACCCACAAACAGCCGGCCGATATAGTTGGAAAAGTGCAGCTCTGGCCTTCCTCTACCGTGCTCTCTGTAACTGTTCGATGGGATCGATCCAAATGACCGGGCCGATGTCTATATTGCAAATATGGTGTTGGGAACGAATACACCTCGGCCAACCCCGGGTAACGGTACTTTCAGAAAGTTAGAGAGTACAACAGGAAAATCCCGTGCTGAGAGCTCCTCTTGGTGCCTACTGGACGGGTAAGCTCACATGGAGGGATAACCCACGTGGTGTCCTCACATATTATAGGGACGAACTCGATCAGTTAAGGGAAGAGTACGTCCACTGGACTCCGTACACAGAAGATAGGCTACAACGTCTACCCCCCATTTGCACTGCCAATAATCAATTGCGGTTGACATTAGCTCCACTTGTAAACTTCTCGATTGTGGAGTTTTATTACCCCGGCTGCGTTCTCCGCCAATTCAATGCACAGCAGCCCGTCCCCGTAAACTCAATGTACGACCGTAGACTTCACAACATTACGGGTCAAGGTCGTTTACCAAATATGGATTGGGCCGATCACCACCGTGCTCATGTAGCATGTTGGAATGAGCGAAAGTACAAGTTGGTCATAGAGGGTATTGTGCTATACGACGGATCAATGCAAACCGCATATATGGCATGGTACCGTCGCATCACAAGGTTGTATGTAGCGCCCAAAATGGATCTTCCCATGGGTATCCAACAACCGATACCCCCGCACCAAGTGGAACCACTACCCGCACTTTCCACATTGCAACCCATGTATCAACCGAAAGCTTCCTCATACCGTTTAATGGTAAAGTAATTTTATTGTCAATTAAATTTACTCCACTGAATTTTTCTTATGCTTGTTTAATGGTAAAATTTGGTTTACTACTAATAATTTATATTCCTAATATCGATCGACAACACTTGGGACATTGCAAGGAAATGTGCGAGTGTCTTGAAGAGCAACACTAATAAGGCATGCAAGGAATTGGCATGAGATCTCCTATGCACTTGTCGTACTTCTCTTGAAGAGGTTGGAGATGGTTCATGCTTCAATGACCTTATGTGGTCGACCGAAGTACCAACTCAACAGGTCCAACCTAGCATTAGCCAAGCTCCACCTCCACCACAACAAGCAGTGGAACCAGGAGACCCGCTCGCACCTCAAACTCAGCCACAAACTCCTTCACTTCATCCAAGAAGGGGTAAGACAGTTCGCTTCCCTCCTACACAAAGTGATTTGGCAAATCCCGAGATTGAAGTAGGTGGAGGTGATGAAGAAGAAGGATTTGGTCCAAGTGCACTTGCAACTCAAGAGACCCGAAAACGTAGGAGGAAAGTCTCGGTTCGAAAGAGGAGACCACCCCAACAGTATACACCTAGTTAGATTTTACAATTACTGAATTTTATGTTTAGCTTATCAAGCTTTTGATGAGATGTTTATGTAATACTAGACTTTCATGTTTTTGAGTAATTGTAGACTTTATGTTGATGTTTATGTAATTGATGAGGTGTTTATTGTGTTGCAAATGTATCACATTGACCCAACTTGATTAACATGTTTTTAATGTGGTGAATTGAATTTTTGTTATTTAATGTGCAATTATATTATATGGAAAATCTTTATTGATGAGTAGATGAGTTCATGAGATTGAAAATTTTATGAGGAGTTGATTTGGTTTGTGCAAGTACCCAATTCTGTGCATGTTTTGCTGTGAATTTATGAGAAGTTGATGTGGTCTGTGCATGTTTTGCTGTGAAAACATGATCAAAAGATGCCGTTATTGCAAATAACGGCATATGAATCTTGTAACATTATTGCGAATAATGGCATCAGTTTAGAGGGAAAATTAGAAAAGTTGGTCTAGCTGCCAAAGTTTCTGTCTTCACAGTCGTTATCCAAGATAACGGTATGCTTAACTGATGCCATTATCTTGAAGAACGACATCTTCATAGAATCCCCTTCACTCCAAGATAACGGCATCTGTTGAGATTTCTAATACGTATGCCATTCTGCAAGATAACAGCATCTTTTAATCATACCGTGTTTCAAGATAATGGCATCTATTTACAATGTCGTTCTTCAAGATGACAGCATCTGCTATGTGTCAGCTGAAATCAGAATTTGGAGACTTCTGCCATTCTTTCTGTCTTCACAGTCGTGCTTCTGAATAACGGCATCTTCGTACTATGCCGTTATTCGCAAGAATGGCATCTGTTGTTTAAATAGTTGTGCATTTTTTGTGTGCATGTTATGTGAAGATATATTACTTAAATCAAAATTACTCATATCCAACAAACATTTATACCACAAATCTCAATTCTAACATTTTATACTTAAATTGCGCAACAAAAAGATTCAAGTACATAAATTCTTACAAACTTAAGCAAAGATTATACATTATTAAAATACAAGAACAAGAAATAAGTTCAAGTTCGGGTAGATTGTGAAGTCCCCACACTTTGTATATTCTTACAACTCCGTCTATTGTATCCACTCACTCCACATTTTGAACATACTTTTCCACTACTCCCGCCTTCTCGAGCATCCATGTCATTGCGGATGTGAGTACTCCTCGGCCTCCCCTCCACCCGACGAAAACTTGAATCAGCTATGAGCACTGGTGCGCTTTGGGTCGGCCAATAAGATTCGTCTGGTATAGGATTGAAAGTTGGTGCCCATGTTTTTGCTAACGAATTGGTAGAGTAGAAGACATCAATCTATGGTTGATAATCAAGTGCACGTGAAGCACATGCCGCTAACACATGAGAGCATGGAAAGTGAAATAGTTGGAATTTGCCACACGTACAAGTTCGGCCCTAGAGGTCCACCGTGTGCCAATGTCCACCTTTTTGATATCCACCATCCATTCTAATGCCCGTTTTCACCCCAAAAATACCTGACCGGTTATTAAACATTATTGCCTCATGTAAATTGAATTTTTCACGGCGGACATCAATAAGGTCCTGAATCCGCGGTGCCCATAATTTACCTTCACTGATAAGTGTCTGTGCGGCTTCACGGCGATCAGTGAAGTACATGTTCAGACGAAAAAATATCTGTACTACAATGGCGGTGACAAGTAAGCTACGAACACCTTTTAGAACTGAGTTGAACACTTCGGACAGATTTGTTGTCATTATACCATATCTACGCCCACCATCGGCAGTAAGTGCCCACTTCTCGATCGCTTTCTCCTTCAACCAATTAGCCCCATCAGCATTGCTCGCTTCAAGTTGTACCATCTTTTTCTCGTACTTCTTCCACTGATTTTGATACGCAATTACCTTCAACTTATTCATCAAAAATTTGCAACCAAATTTTTTATGGAAATTTCTAGCTAAATGCCGCATACAGAACCGATGATATGCAAACGGTTCCTTCCACGTACCGAACTCATTTTGCATTGCTGATAAAATACCGGCATGCTGATCTGAAATGACACACAGAGCTGCACAATCTATGACAAAGCACCGAATACAGTTCATGAACCATGTCCACGTTTCTATGCTTTCACCATCAACTAGTGCAAATGCAAAAGGAAACAACCTCCCATTTGCGTCTGGTAAAACAGCAATCAACAAACAGCCTTTATATTTCCCGTACAAATGAGTGCCGTCTACACTTATAACTGGTCTACATGCTTTAAATCCTTCGATGGAAGGACCGAATGCCCAAAAAATACCTTTAAATGTTTCTGTACCCGGACCGATCGCAATCCTTGTCCAATGTACAGCCGTACCCGGATTTGAAGCTTGAATTGTATTGAGTAGATATGGTAATTTAGTGTACGCTTTTTCAAAAGAACCATATAGTTTCTCAATTGCTTTATGTTTTGCCTTCCAAGCTTTTCAATATGATATTGTGTAATGGAACGTACCATTCACTAATCCAATTATGGCTCTTGGTGTTATTGAGAGTTGTTCCTTCACAACATCCAATATGACCATCGATACGACCGTCGAGTCAATTTTGTTGTGATCCTGAGTTAATATAGGATTCACACATATGTGTGCACCTTCAAGCTTCTTTACCATGAAATAATTACGGCCTTTGAAAACAATTGCACGCAATCGCCATGGACAACCAACTACATTTTGAAGTGACAGGTTTTCTACAATCTCCTCGGCTGAAAGGTTGATGGGTGCGTATTTACATTTCACATGGTATAATCCACGATTTGATTTTACCATCACGAATTCTCTGTGGTTCTTCACGGCGTACATCTTCACTTGATGTTGTAGAGCATTTTTGGTTGGAAATCTTTGACCTATGAAGAGTTCATCCAAGTTGGAAGAACCAACGGAAGACTGTACATGTTCATGTATGGCAGCACGAGACATCCATTCCTTGGATTGAGATCCACGCATCGCGGCACTTGTGTCCTGACTTAGCAACATGCAGGCATTGTTAACCGGCACATCCACATTGACATCAATAATCGGAGCGTCAACAGCAATCTCCTAATCATCATCTTCGAGACCGCGTTCCTCATCTTCTTCCTCTTCAACCAAGTCATTATTTACAACGGCATTGTCAAAGTCTTCTATAGCCATGCCAGCTAGCAAAATATTTTGTGGCAATAGCGTATGATGTACCTGCTCGTATTCGGAGGAAACAGGTTCCGTTGGAGTTGTGCTAGTATCTTCGTCTGTATTTGAAATTCTAGCATGTGATTCTGCAGATGGTTTCAAAGTCCGTGTGGGCATTGGACTTTCGATAACAACTCGTGTAGTATTTGGAAGCCTCGTTTGATCGATATATAACTCAACTATATTCCAACTATAACTTGGATGAAGTGTCCTAAGCAACATAGACCTCAAAGAATTGTCATTGTCTATGGGTACCAACATGAAATACTGCACATCCCCTTTACCAGCAACATAACGTGCTCTGAGTTTCATACTCATTTCACTTCTATCCCAATTGGTGACTTCATATATCTTATCTATTAATTCTGCGTACGTAAAGTTGGGGGGAGCCCAAATAATTACCGGTTCAACATCACTATAAGAATATCCAATCTTGGGATCCTTAATTACTTCAGCCCCAAAATATAACCAAATAGGGCTATCAAATTCCATACATATGCATAAAAATTTAAACATATTCAAGTCATTCACTACTCACAATAAGCATAACATGAGATTACATATCAAACATCCGGTAAGATAATAATAACTTCAAATTAAACCGTACCACCATTAGCTTCAAAATTCATTGTGAAGGAAGATTGCAAATGAGAGTGGGAGTAAGGAGGTAGGATGTATGAAATTTTAGAGGACTCGAATGGTTGGAATTTTTTAATTTTGGGATCTAGGGTTGGTGGGTAACAGGAGTGATGAGAGAGAGAGAAGATTACGAATCACAAGGGGTAGGAAAAAGGAGAAGGGGGTTTTAGATTATAGAAAACGTGCAAAACAAATATAACTGATGTCGTTATTCAAAATAACGGCATCAGTATAATCGATGCCGTTCTCAGAGAGAACGGTATTAGTTGTTTTCATTTTGCAATCCTCTCTCAGCTCACAATTGAGACTGTTCGATCGTTAAACAAAAATAACATATGTCGTTATTCCAAATAACGGCATGAAACTTTTTTTGCAAACAGATGCCGTTATTGGGAAGAACGGCATCGAAATAACGTATGCCGTTTTTCCCAATAACGTTTGTTGCTAACGTGTCATAAACAAGGGCATATCGCTAATTATTTTGGGAAGTAGGGCAAGGCGCTAAATATTTTCAAAAAAGGGGGCAGTACGGCAAATTTTTCCTAGATTCCTTATCCTCTCTATCTATATATACTAGTAATTTACACGTCGTATGCACATATTAACAAACATATTTTTTTAAACTAAAAACTCCGGCGTAGTATGGTCTCGAACTTGAAACCTTCTTCATATTAGTTATGTACGTGCGATACACGTAAGTTGGTATGTTTACAAACGACAACTCCAACTCTTTTATTATAATATTAGAGATTAGAGATTAGAGAAATATACTTCAAAAGTATAACTATTTCAAATTAATGAAATACGTATTTTTCCTGTTAATGAAATAATAGTAATGTTAAGTTAAAGCTAATTGAAGAGGATGAATGAGACTGACACCATCTAATTGTTGAAATAATTAAACATATATATACTACTAGATGTAACATAAGGTGTCTATATTTATGCAATTATTTAATGTTTAATATCTTAATGTATTTCAAAGGAACATAATCTTTGGCTATATTTTGATGCGTGGTAGAGAGGCCTTGACCTAACCAAAATTTATATATAAAAAAAAACAGACAGTGTGTTGGATCGATGTGTATAGCTTATGAACAGTGTTTAATTTGTCAAGGAACGTGGAATCTTCAAAACTATACAAACATATATATTGTAAGTACCTCTATAAATATATATGACTCTTGTCCTTTACCAATTAAGAAATATATATCAAAAGAAAAACAAATCTCACATGACAACTAACAGATCAATGAGGTCACTTGCATTGACTCTGGAGCAAAGGAAACAAGTACCCTATTTTATTTTGTTTACTTTATGCAAAAAATTCATTCAGCATATGGGCTTAATGTGATCTCAAGAGTTTGTCTATTAAATTGCAAAACAAAGAAAAATTGCTTCTTTTTCTGTCACTAAAAATGCTAGCTAGTCTGTTTCTTCTAACGAACATATATCCTACGCGTACATGTTCTAACTAGTCACTGAAACTTTGATGGTGGATAAAATTATGGAGGCTGTAATGTGTAAAATATGAGAAAAAAAAAGAAAGCTTCAAGTTATAGAACGCTATATCGAAGCAAACTGAAATATTTGATTGCTAACCTATCCATACATTTGCTAACTAGGTCCCTTGGAGCATCCACAATCGTTTGCTAAAAAATATGGCAAAATAGCAAATGAAAATAGCAATTTAAAAATTTCGCTGCAACGGTTCTTTGCTATATGTTAGATATTATAGTCCCACATTGGGTATTGGGCTAATTTTGTATTTGGTTCACTCCTATATATAGGAGATATTGTACTCAGTTATTCTCAATTCAATATTCAATATTGTTTTCATCTCTCTGATTTATTTTAACATGGTATCAGAGCCAGATTATACAAATTTCTTTCCAAAACCCTAGATTTCAAAATAAATAAATAAATAAATAAATAAAATAAAAACAAAAATCGTCATCTTCACTGCAGCAACATTGAGTAAGCCTGATTCCGACCTCTTCGCCGTCGAAATCTCAGTCTCGAAGCCCCAATTCCCGATCCTCTCTCTCCTCCTCTCATCGGCAGCCCCCAGCTTCACTCCACCCTCTCCGAGAAATACCTTCATCAGCAGTTCCATATGAAAGACCTTGACAGACTACGTTATTTTCTGGGCCTAGAGATTGCTCATGGATCTCGGGGGGATACTCATTTCTCAACAGAAATACACATCAGATATTATCTCCGCTGCATGCCTCTCTGACAGTAGATCAGCCGATACACCCTTAGAGCTTCATGTGAAGCTTTGTCCCACTGATGGTGAGCTCCTTCCTGATCCCACTAGATATAGACAGATTGTTGGACAGCTTGTCTACTTATGCATGACCAGACCCGATATTGCTCACTCAATCAGTGTTGTCAGTCTGTTTGTTTCTGCTCCTACATCAGTTCATTACGGTGCTCTTCTTTGGATTCTCACATATCTTTGAGATACTATTACTCGCTCATTATTCATACATGCTACATCCAAACTAGAGCTGAGAGCATATTCTGATTCAAATTGGGCAGGTGATCCTACTACCAGATGGTCTACCACCGATTTCTATCTATTTCTTGGTGATTCTCTGATCTCATGGCGAAGTAAGAAATAGGTAGTTGTTGCATGTTCTTCGACCGAAGCTGAGTACAGAGCAATGACAGCTACTACTAGAGAGATTGTTCATGTTCGTTGGCTTTTATCAGATATGGGTGTCACTCTTTCAGGACCTACTCCTCTTCATTGTGATAACCGAAGCGCACTACACATTGTAAGCAACCCGGTCTTCCATGAGCGAATGAAGCATATAGAGATTGATTGTCATTATGTTCGTGAGCACTTTGAAGCAGGGACTATTTCACTTCATTCTATTATCTCATCACTGCAGACGGCAGACTTCTTCACCAAATCTCATAATGTTCAGAGATTTTGATATTTAGTAGGCAAACTCACACTGCTTGATCCACCATGAGTTTGAGAGGGGGTGTTAGATATTATAGTCCCACATTGGGTATTGGGCTAATTTTGTATTTGGTTCACTCGTATATATAGGAGATATTGTACTCAGTTATTCTCAATTCAATATTCAGTATTGTTTTCATATCTCTGATTTATCTTAACACTATAATTTTGTCATTTTTTTAGCGGACGAGACAACATGTTCCGTCTCACTTCAATTTTTTTTAAAAATCTTAATACCACAGTAGATTAAGTTAGTTTAGTAATAAGTAATAGATTTAGATTATTAAATTAATAGGTAGGCAATTAATTATGCTAAGTAGTGATTAATTAGTAATAGATTGTGAATTAAACATGAGAAAATGGCTCCTGGATTCTAGGACGAGACATGTTGTCCCAATCAAGCATTTTTTGCTTAAGACGGGACAACATGTTTCGTTTGTTTATTTTTTCTTTTTTTTTTTTGAGACGGTACAACATGTATCGTCTGATTATTAAAAAACAAAATTCTAATAAAAACCTCAAGGACAATACAACTTGTTTCGTCCCTCGCCATTAAAAAAAATAGGGACGAAACAACATGTTCTATCGCCTATATTTTGAGAATCGCCAATTCGTTTCTCAAATATGAGAATGCACTGTAGCTATTTTGCTAAAATATGGCAAAATAGCAAACAACTGCAGACCATCATTTCTCAAAATATGAGAATTTGGCAAATATAGCAAACAACTGTGGATGCTCTTAATGTGTTGAATATGAAAAAGACTAAATATAAAATAATCTCACCCAACTATTGTGCATTTTTAAAAATCACACCAATTTATTTTTTTTTTAAAATCTCACCCAACTATATTTTCCAAACATGGGTGGCTGAGGTTTTTTTTTTAATTGTGTTAAAAACATAGTTGGGTGAGGTTTTTTTTATAAAAAAGTTGAGTGTGATTTTTTAAAAATGCACAATAGTTGGGTGGGACTTTTTTATATTTAGCCTATGAAAAAAGCTTCAAGTTTTCTTAACTGCAAATCAAAACAAACCGAGATCTTAATTAGTTGTGACCTTTGTAGATTATGTACTCTCTCTCTCTCTCACACAGTATAGATAATCTCTCTCTTATTAATTTGACAGTGGAGGCAATATATCTATATCTTGTACTAATTAGAGAGAGAGAGTCGCCCCCTCTCTCCTCTCTTTCTATTTTTAAATAGAGAAGATGAAAAGTAGAAATTTCTATCTAATTAACACTTACACTACACACGATTTTATTAAAAAAATCAAAACAAAATAAAAACGCTAATTCCTCAAGCACAACCTCTTCCCCTTCCACTTTCTCAATCTCACAAAATCTCACTTCTCTTTCCAAACCCATCCCCATCCCTTAACTTGGAATTAAATTTTTAAGTAAACATAATTCATAAAATTATTTTGTATATGATTTTCTTAGTCTCATCATATTTACCCTAACTTATGCTATAATGCATTGTTTATAATGTATAACCGAATGTTAATAATTTTATAATATACATGTTACCAAAAGTTAGTTGAATTTGTGACATCTTTCATTGCATGCATTTTTTAAGCTTCAGTATTATTCAATTAACATTCAGTGGTTTGACAGTGATTTTCTAAATCATCTGCTTATATGAGGATGATAATGAAGATTTCAGTAATTACGGTAGGAATAATATTCATAAGTTTCTCTCAATTCTCTTACTTTTTGAAATTTTATATAATTTTATGAGTTCCTCAAAACTATTTTAATCTGTACAATTTGCACAGGGTAAATCTAGTACTTACATAAGCTATAGGCTCTGATCAAGATCACTTTTATTAAAGCGCAGAGTGATGCATGCATTGCATACCTTAATTATTATATCATTTTTTGTTTGATTCTTTTTAATCATAGATAGTCTCTGTCAACCTTATTGTTGGAATTGAGTATACATTCAAAACACTTCTTCTATTTACAAAATTTTCTAATGGCCCAACGATTAAAGTTTTGTGTTCACATGAGGTTGGGGGTTCAATTCCTACATTCCACACACACACACACACACACACACACACACACACACACACACACATATATATATATTTATATATCTATGACCGGATCGGGCCTTAGGGTCTTGGGGTCTTCTGAAAAAAAAAACATTTTTTTTGTTTTAAATCAAAACGTTTCCTTTCTTACTGGCCAGTTTTTTGACCAGTAAAATCATTAAAATCTTTTTATGGAACTTTATGGTCAGGTTGTTATGACATTAAATCAGAATGAAAGAAAAATATTTTTATTTTTGGATATAAATATATGGGTTATGTCACATAGATGATATAGAAAGAGGAAAAAAAAGAAAAAAAAATCTTGATCTCTTCTAAAATATTTCTCCAAATTGTTGAGCAATTTTTTCTCAGTGTGGTGCAAGTTGGTACATGCTGCTATTGGAGCATTAGACAGCACTGTAGACAGAAGCTCGTTGTATCCCAGGAGAAGTGTTTGGTGATCAACGATTCATCTCCACAATCGGCCAAATAGTTTCTTAAAGAAAGTTCAGCTCACGCCTCGAGCCATTTTTCTTCCTGTTGCAGATCAACTCCAGATCCTTTCTCAGAAGTTCATTTGGTGCAAACAGGTTTACCCATCCCTTTCTTAACAATTTTAAGAAACTATTTTCTGTAATCTGTAATGGCTCTAGTTTCGGACCGCAAGTATGAAACCAACAAACCCGAGAAATTTTCGGGCCTGAACTTCAAGCTATGGAAAAACAAGATATTTTTCTATCTGTCGCGAAAGGAAGTTGCCCATGTTCTTACCCAAGACTGTTCTGTAATGCCTAACCCAGAACCTGTTGATGTCCATGATAATGAACAAATCTTAGATGACACAGCAGAATGGAAGGATGCCGATTTTAAATGTAAAAACTTTATCTTGAATGGGCTATCCGATGAACTGTATGACTATTACTTACAGTCCGATACGGCTAAATCTGTTTGGAAAGCCCTGCAAAAGAATTATGACACCGAAGAGGCTGGCTCAAAGAAATTCGCAGTCATTCATTATCTTAAATACACCCTGGTCAATGACAAGCTGGTAACTATTCAATCACACGTGTTACAACACATTGCTCATGAGATCATTTCGAAGGGAATACCCCTCGATGAGCAATTTCAAGTAGCTGTGATGATTGACAAGTTACCAGCTGGTTGGAAAGACTACAAGAATATCCTGCGACACAAATCCAAGGAACTGACCATGGAGAATTTAATAACTAGGCTTAGAGTTGAGGAAGAATCCAGAAAACAAGATCAGAAGGAAAAAGTCCTGCTTGTTCAACAGAACAAAGCGAAGGTCCATTTGAAACCAAGGAACAAGCCTTTCAAGAAGAATGCTAGTCGAAAGTTCAATTTGAACTTTCGTCAGAATGGTCAAAATGGATGTCAGAATCTGAATAAGGGAAATAACCAGCAAGCCCAAACAAAAAATAATGGAACAGATCCTATCGAGTGTTGGAAGTGTCATCGCTTCGGATATATCACTAGGAACTACCGATCGCGTACGCCTGCACCACAGGCAAATGCTATCGAAGGGCCTTTAGTGGCAGTGATCACTGAGATCAATATGGTCGGTGTAACCGAAGGGTGGTGGGATGATACAGGCTCTACTAGGCATGTTTGTTATGAGCGCAGTTGGTTCAAAACTTATAAGGAGATTGAAGGTCAGAAAGTGCAACTTGGTGATTCACACTGTATCAATGTGATGGGCATTGGAGAGGTGGACTTGGAGTTTACCTCTGGAAGGACTGTAACCCTCAAAGGTGTCTTGCACACTCCTGATATGAGGAAGACTTGATTTCTGGATACCTTCTCAACAAGGCTAGGTTTCATCAGAGCATCGGATCCGACCAGTATGTCATAACTAAGAATGGAATTTTTGTGGGAAAAAGATTTGCTTATAATGGGATGTTTAAACTCAGTATTGAATTGAATGAAAATAATGTTTTTGTATACTCATTGTCTTCTTTTAATTTATGGCACTCTAGACTATGTCATGTTAACAAGAAATTGGTAAATAATATGAGCAAACTTGGCATGATACCAAAAGTTAACTTAAATGAATTTGAGAAATACACCTCCTGTAGTCAAGCTAAGATAATTAAAACTTCACATAAAAGTATAGCAAGAGAAACAAAAATTATAAACTTGATACATTCTGATATATGTGAGATGGATGGAACTTTAACTAGAAATGGTAAAAGATATTTGATTACGTTTATTGATGATCATTCAAATTATACTCATATTTATCTTATGACACATAAGAGTGAAGCAATTGACATGTTTAGAACTTATGTAACTGAAGTGCAAAATCAATTTGAAAAAAATATTAAGAGATTTCGTAGTAATAGAGATACATAATATGATTCCAATGAATTCATACAATTATATGCTTCATTAGGAATTATTCACGAGACTACTGCACCTTATTCACCTGAATCTAATGGAAAAGCTGAAAGAAAGAATAGAACTCTTACTGAATTGGTAGTTGCTTCACTTATTAGTTCTGGAGCACCTAAATCCTTATGGGGTGAAGCTGTTTTATCTGTATGTCATGTTTTAAATAGAATTCCGCATCTATCTTCTGATACTTCACCATACGAATTATAGAGAAGTAGAAAGCCTAATATTGATTATTTTAGAGTTTGTGGTTGTTTAGCATATGTCAGAAAACCTGACCCTAAAAGAATCAAACTTGCAAGTAGAGCATATGAATGTGTTTTTATTGGTTATGCAGATAACAGTAAGTCTTCCAGATTTTTAGACTTGAATAATAATGTGGTTATTGAATCTTTAGATGCTGATTTTTATGAGGATAAATTTTTACTTATTGAGGAACAGTGGGGGTAGTAGTGGGGGATCACAACCCTCTACTTCCTCTAGCGTACCTCAAACTAGTACACATTTTAATGTTGATGTAGATTTTGAGCCTCATAGCAGTAAACGTGCTATTACTGCTAAAAATTTTGGTGATGACTATGTTGTATATGCTTTAGAATCTGACCCTAGTTCTATCAATGAGGCCTTAACCTCACCCGATGCCGATTTGTGGCAAGAAGCCATAAATGACGAGATGGATTCACTAACCTCTAATGGTACTTGGGAGTTAGTGGACTTACCCCGCGATAGTCATACTATAGGATGCAAATGGAATCTTAAGAGAGCTAAAACCGAATGGCACAATTGAAAATTTTAAAGCTAGACTAGTAGCTAAAGGATATGTACAAAAGGAAAATAGAGATTTCTTTGACACTTACTCTCCTGTGACTCATGTGATTACCATTTGAGTTTTATTAGCTATTTCTGCTATGCATAATTTGTTGATTCATCAGATGGATGTTAAAACAGCTTTTCTTAATAGAGAACTTGAAAATGAACTTTATATGGATCAGCCTGAATATTTTGTGATTACAGGACAGGAACACAAAGTCTACAAGCTGAATAAGACTTTATATGGTCTTAAGTAAGCTCCTAAACAGTGGCATGACAGAATTGATCAATTATTACTCTCAAATGGTTTTTCTATTAATAATGTTGATAGATGCCTTTATTATAAAGCATCCATTGATAGTTGCATTATGCTTTATCTATATGTAGATGATTTACTCATTTGTGGTTCTTCGCATGAATTGATTTCAGAGACTAAAACTATGCTTAGTCAAAAATTTGATATGAAGGACCTAGGTGAGGCTAATGTATTTTAGGCATGAAAATCACACGTACTAAGACTGGTATTACTCTTGAACAATCTCATTACATTAGAAGATCTTGAAGAAATACAATTACTTTGACCGTAGACCTGCATGTACACCCAGTGACCCTCATGTTAAACTTTTGAAAAATTCTGGTGCTGTAGTTAGACAAAAAGAATATGCTAGTATTATTGGTAGCCTTTGTTATGCTACAGACTGCACTAGACCTGACATTGCATATGCTGTAGGGGTATTATGTAGATTTACGAGTTGTCCTAGTTCTGAGCATTAGAATGCTATCATGAGGTACTTGAAAAAGACCATGAACTTAGGACTACATTATGACAGGATTCCCGCTGTCCTTGAGGGATTCAGCGATGCAGATTGGAATTCATTTTCAGATGATTCCAAGGCCATAAGTGGATACATTTTCAGTATCGCTGGTGGTGCTGTTTCTTGGAGGTCCAAGAAACAGACTATTTTTACTTACTCTACAATGGAGTCTGAGTTAGTTGCTCTAGCTGCGGCAAGTGAGGAGGCAAGCTGGTTGAGAAACCTCTTATCTTACATTCCTTCATGGAGTAGGCCTATACCTCCGATCTTAATCCACTCAGATAGTACTGCTGCCATAGCTAAAGTACAAAACGCTTACTGTAACGGTAAGAGATTAGTGATTCGTTGCAAGCACAGTACAGTGAAAAAGCTCCTCATGTCTGATGCTGTTACTGTGGATTTTGTGAGATCGGAAAATAACTTTGTAGATCCTTTGACGAAAGGATTGTCTCGAGACAAAGTTTGGAATACATCGATAAGGATATGACTGAAGCCCATTTAGGATCACAATTGGTGGGAACCCAACCTATACGACTGGAGATCCCAAGACATAGGTTCAATGGGAAAAATAAGCCATACTGTGATTGGAATCATGCAACCTAGGAGTTTACCACTCCTTAGTCCATCCTGATGTGTATGTGCATGATGTCTTGTAGCATTAGTATGGATGAGCTTGGCTCTTAATGAGCTCTATATCTCTGAATGAGAGGAGTGTCTAGCTACAAGATCACTCTTGATAGAGACACCAGGGTGATTGTGAAGTGTACCCGCTTCCATGAGAATGAGGCCGATTCTCTAACACATTCACCTATACTGGGATAAGCACAAGGCCGGAATGTACTTGCATTTAGAACTTGCACCTGGTAGAATCACATGTGGTTTTTCTTCTCTATGTAAAAATGGGTAATGACTTCAAGACTTAAGATCACTCATTATTGAGGATTGTCCACTATGTAAGGTTCAAGTCTTCGAACATCTTACTTATGCATGGTTCTATACTTTTATTAATGAAAAAATAAAAATAAAAATAAAATAAAAAAGGCCTCTTTTCAAATCAGTGTTTTAAATATATAAGTGGGGGATTGTTGGAATTGAGTATACATTCAAACACTTCTTTTATTTACAAAATTGTCTTATGGACCAACGGTTGAAGTTTTGAGTTCACAAGAGGTTGGGGGTTCAATTCCTACATTACACACACACACACACACACACACACACACACACACACACACAGAGGGAAGTCTTCCGCCATGCACCACTTATGGTGCACACGGCGTGTGCACTCGGCCTTCCCGCCTTCATATTGACGACCCGAACCGTTCACATTGATCAACACATCTAAATTAGTCTAAATATATAAAATCAAATTATTTGAAATTCATTTGCCCATCAATTGATGTGTTACAAAATTGTATGGCTGAAAATCATTGTTTTTTATAGTCACATGATGGATGGGCAAATGAATTTCAAATGATTTGATTTTACATATTTAGACTAATTTAGATGTGTATATCAATGTGAACGGTTCGGATCGTTGATACGAATGCGGGAAGGCCGAGTGCACACGAGTGCATATGGAGGGGTGATGCACAATCGAAGATTTTCCTATATATATATAAAGATATATTTATATATCTATGACCGGGTCGGGCCTTAGGGCCTTGGGAGTCTCTTGAAAAAAAATATTTTTTTTTGTTTTAAATAAAAACGTTTCCTTTCTTACTGGCCAGTTTTTTGACTAGTAAAATCATTAAAACCTTTTTATAGCACTTTATGGTCTGCTATCATGACATTTAATCAGAATGAAAGAAAAAAGTTTTTATTTTTGGATATAAATATATGGGCTCTATCACATAGATGATATAGAAAGAAAAAATAAAATCTTGATCTCTTCTAAAATATTTCTTCAAATTGTTGAGCAATTTTTTACTCAGTGTGGTGCAAGTTGGTACGTGCTGCTATTGGAGCATTAGGCAGCACTATAGACAGAAGCTCGTTGTATCCCGGAAGAAGTGTTTGGTGATAAACGGTTTATCTCCAGAATGGGCCAAATAGTTTTTTAAAGAAATTGCAACCCACGCCTCGAGCCATTTTTCTTCCTGTTACAGATCAACTCCAGTTACAGATCAACTCCAGATCCTTTCTCAGGAATTCATTTGGTGCACACAGGTTTACCCATTCCTTTCTTAACACTTATATCAGCTTCTCCTAAGGATTGACTTAATTAAAGTTGAGACTGCTGCTATTTGGTAAAAACATTTATTATGACCACGCGAGAGAGGAACTTAACGGTAAAAAGGATCTATGCAAGTAATATTTGCAAACTAGAATTCATAATTGAGGATTGTTTTCGCTAATTATTAAGGAGTGTTTATTGATATATAGAGATAGGAGAGCAACTTTAGGTTATAAATAAATTAACGAAGAGGAACTTACTGTGAATATTGTTTGCAAACCTCTCTGAAAGAGGGGGAAAAAAAAACTTGGGTAAATAAACAAAACAAATAGAGTGTGGACTATAATATATAAACTATTTTTTGGGGTGAACATATATGAACTATTCAGCCCAATAAAATAAAATCCAACCGTGCTACATTTTAGGGCTTTTGAATAGGCCCATGAATAGTCATCTGACTATTTAGGCCCACTTTAACAAACCACATGGTCCATATCATCACATTCACAATAATTCGTGAGTAATGTTACACTCACCACCAATTCTCCAGGGTTATTTACATATTTCTCCGTACAAATTTTGCAATTATGTATCCATCATTCACAGATCATTAATTACATATTCATCCATAATATTTGCCAGTATCTTGTTTCTAACATCTCAGGCTAACATTCAAACATCACTTGTTTCTTCTTCTCCTTCAACAACTCGTTTGCAACACATGAATCCTCAGGCTCATGGTTAAAACACTGTATTATCATTAACACAACATTATCAATATACACAGGGCCAGTCCTGAGGTAGAGGCCGGAAAGGCGACCTTGGTCCCCCCAATTTTTGTGCATTTATATGAGTCTCCCATTTTTTTTTTCCTTATAGCTATATGTACGTATTTTTTAACATGAAGTCAAATTACAATTTGTACATTTTTTTTCGGAGCTCCCAAATTTGTTTTTTGTAGAAGTTTGCCTCAGGTCCCCGTGGACTCAGGGCGTCAAGCACTTTAGGACAATAGTATATTTTAAGTGGGGCCTCTTAAGTTTGATTCTCATCTTAAGAAAGTTATTTGGAATGCTGGAATTCCCTCTTTTTTTTTTTTTTGATAAAAGATGACTCATCAGTCATCGATTCATTAATACTGCATTAATGAAGCAGAGTAGTACAGACTAAAAACAAAGATAAGGGCGAAGCCCAACAACCCACCCCAAAATACAAACATCGACATCGACGGCTCCCCCGAGCCCGCCCCCAAAGTACAACCAAAATTCAATAATGAAGAGAAAGAGATACATCATAGGTCGCAACAGGAAGTAGCCATCTAATAACCTCCTACTTCCTCTAGGAGGAGCCCTCGCCCTCCTCCCAATCTGACGAACTAGCCCTCTGAATCCATCCTTAGCTTCTTTCTTGCGCCCACATATCCTGCCCAATCATAAATGAAACGAAAGATTTTATGCATCGAAGTAGAAAATGTATAGTTGCATGAACGAAAATATAGGTCATTTCGGTCTAGCCATAGACTCCAAAGGGTCGCCGCAACTGATATGTCCCAAGCCCCTCTATCTATACTTCTAATATGACTCTCTCTCCATGCTCCCCAGACTTCTGTAGATGAAGTGGGGAACCTCTCACACCCGAAGCCTCTACAAACTACTTCCCATGCGAGAGCCGCCTTATAACAAGTGAAAAAAATGTGATTTGTGTCCTCTTCTGCTGCTAAGCATAGAGCGCATAAAACGTCGATCTGCATATTTCTTTTTCTTAAGTTGACTTTCGTTAAGACAGCGTCGTTATGAACCAGCCAACAAAACACCTTAACTTTCAAAGGCACTTGTGCGCCCCAAATGACATTCTCTAACGAGCACCTGATCCCTCCGTCGTTTAACCACTTGTACATTGAAGCTACCGAGAAAAGCTTAGATGCTTCAAGACTCCACCATTGCTCATCGAGTTCGTTATTCAATTGTCCCCCTTCCGCTTGTATGTACCTGTTAAGCTCTTCAAACTGATCGTTGCTTTCTGAATTCAAGTTCCCTGATACAGTAATGGTTAGCCTCCCGTTTTTCCAAACGTCAGCCACTAATGCGTCCGGATTAACTGCATACTCCGCCGCCTTTGGGAAGATATATCTCAGAGCTCTGTTCCCGCACCATTTGTCTTTCCAGAATCTAATGGTCTTTCCGTTGCCTACCTTGCAGATGGTGTTGGTGGTGAAGATATCTCCCTGCTTCGCCACACCCTTCCATAAGTAAGAGACCTTGCCAAAGGGGCTCCGGCCGCCGAACCTGAATTTTTTCCTTTTACGATACCGGTCAAAAGAGAAGTTCCACCAACCTTTCCCTTTTTTATAGATTTTCCACCACCATTTACTAAGTAAAACCTGATTCATCTCTTGCAAATTTAGAATTCCCAATCCACCGAATTCTTTTCTCTTGCAAACTCTTCCCCATTTAACTAGGTGAAAGCCTTTGTTGCCTTCACCGGAGCCCTTCCATAGAAACCTCCTTCTTATTTTGTCTATTTTGTTGATGACCCACTTAGGAAGTTCATAAATAGACATAAGATACAGGGGGATAGTACTTAGCATCGAGTTTAGCAAAACGATTCTCCTGCCTAACGTGAGATATTTACTCTTCCACCCTGCCAGCATCTTAGCTATCTTGTCGATTAGGGGTAACCAATCTTCTCTGAGTAGCTTCCCAGGCCTGATTGGCGTTCCGAGGTATTTGATCGGAAATATGGCAGTCTGACACCCTAGACTTGCTGCAATTTGCTGAATAGGGGTTGATAGCTGATCGCTGATTGGGGTGATACAACTTTTAGAAAGGTTTATTTGCAATCCTGACCAGCTCTGGAAGTAAATAAGAGCCGCTTTGATGGCCTCAACCTCCTGCATGTTTACTCTGCCGAATAGTAGGGTATCGTCCGCATATTGAAGAATGGCGATTGGCTTCTCTATCCCTTTGATATGAATGCCCTTAATGTCGTTGCTATCTTGAGCTCTCCTGATCATCTCGGCCAAACCGTCTGCCACAATAGCAAATAGAAGAGAGGATAGGGGATCTCCTTGCCTAAGGCCTCTTTTGCATCTTATTTCTTTGCTCTGCCAATCGTTCACTATAATTCGTGACTTTCCTCCTTGGACGCACAGCTTCATCCATGATCTCCATTTGTCACCAAATCCTTTGAGCCTAAGTGCCTCGTCCAGACACTCCCAGTTAACCGAGTTGTAGGCCTTTTTGAAGTCGATTTTAAGCAAAAAACCATCTGCCTTTTCCTTGTGTCCTCTGAATACTGCTTCGTGAGCGGCTGCTATATTGTCCATGATATCTCTTCCACAAATGAAACCTCTCTGGGACATAGCGACCACGTCCTCCATGTTTGGTGCTAACCGCTCAGCCAGGACTTTTGTAATAATCTTGAAAGAGACATTTAATAGGCTAATCAGGCGTAGATTCTCCGCCTTGCGGACCTTCTGCTTTTTGAGAATGCGGATGATGGATGCGTAGTTTAACCTTTCAAGATTTGCCGTGCCTCCATGGAAGTCAGTGATGATCTTCATGAAGTCCTCCTTGATGATCTCCCAATATATCTTGTAGAAAAATATTGGTAACCTGTTCGGTCCCGGTGCTTTATCCTGACCCAACTTGTTGATAGCAATCCTGACTTCCTCTTCCGAAAATAAGTTCTCCAAACCGTCGCTCCCTTCTATCCTTGAATGACTCCACATGTCCAGTGAGAGGCAACTTCTATTTCGATCTTTTTGACCTAATAGGTCTTGATACTTCTGCTGTAGGTGCACTCTAATCCGTTCTTCGTTCTCATTCCACACATCGTTTATCTCTAGCCCTGTTATGTGATTGCGTCTTCTCCTTCCGTTGGCCACTTTGTGAAAGAACTTTGTATTTGCATCCCCCTCCTTCAGCCATTGGATTCTTGACCGTTGCTTCCAGTGCATCTCCTCCATAATGCTTAAATGTTGAAGTTCCAACCTCCTACTTGCTAATTCATCTCTCTCTGATGCCAGAAGGTCCCTCTCTTCTTGGACCATTTCCAACTCTTGATTCCTGCGTCCAATCGCCTCTCGTTTAGAATTGTTGCCCCCAAATTTTACCTTTGCCCATCCCTTTAGATCCCTTCTTAGCCGCCTTGTCTTTTCTACCCAAACACCCACTGCCGAAATTTGAGATGTCGCTCTATTCCATGACTCCCGAATCTGTTCTCGCGTCTCTTCGGAAGTGGTCCACGATTTTTCAAATCTAAAAGGAAAATACGACCTCTTGGACATCGCCTCATAGTCTATGATCAAGGGCAGATGATCTGATGTATAGCGAGCTGCCAATTTCACCTTTGTAAAGGGGAAGACATCCTCCCAGTCGGTGGACACCAATACTCTATCTAGTTTTGCTAGGGTTGGACATAATTGCATATTCGACCAAGTAAATTTTCTGTCTACCATCTCTAGCTCCATCAAATCTAAATCGTCGATTGTCCTGTTGAACAGTTCCTGATCAGTACGGCTGTGGTCCCTACCTCTATGTTCATCTTGAAATTGGGTGATATTGAAGTCGCCGCCAACCACCCACGCGCGATCCCATCTTCTTCTGATAACATCCAATTCTTTCCAAAAATCCTTCCGTAATCTAGAATCGTATGGCCCGTACACAGTCGTCACCACGTGCTCCCAATTGTCGCGTCTCCTTCTCAGCTTAATCGACATCGAGAAAGCTCTTATAAATTCGTCTATAATCTCGAAAAATCTCATGTCGGCCCCTAAAGCAATCCCACCCGAATATCTGACCACGGACTTTAAACGCCAATCAAAGAAGGCAGCCCATTTCATAGTGGCGGGAATTCCCTTTGTTGTAGCTAAATGAGAAGGGGGAAACAAAATGGGATTGGGCTAGGGTTGGCGAACGGGTCGAGTGGGCCAGGCCGGGTCCAACCCGTACGGGTTGGCACGAATAGTTCGCGGGCTCGGCCGGGTTGCCCACTTATCCGGGCCGGGCTGAAATTTCGATTGGGTGGCCCGCCCAACCCGTGAACCCTTTAGGCTTCAACCCGGGTTGGGTCGGGTCGACCCGCGGGTTGGCCCGTTTATATAGGGTTAGTTTTTTTTTGTTTGTTTTGGTAGCTTAAAATAATAATAATAATACTAATAAACAATAAAAATCGTAATAATAATAATAAGATTGAAAGTGTGAAATTGACAACAAATTTTGAAATATTATTTATATGAATTTAAGTTATACAATTTTAAAAATTTATAATGAAATGAAGAATTCAATTCACAAATAAGTTTTATACAATAACATATTTCTTATATACAATTTTAATTGAGTACAAGTTTTCTAATTTAACATAACAAGCAAAGCCATTGTTGTTGTTGTTGTTGTTGTTCTACTTCTTCGGGGGAGTTGCTCCCACTTGTGAAACTTGATAGTGCTTTTCCATGTGTCCTATCTTCAGCCTTCAGCCAGTCTTCTGTGCAAACGAGTATCTCTAACGACTCGGGCTTCAAGCGATTCCTGTAATCAGATAGAACTCTGCCACTTGTAGAATATGCACTCTCAGAAGTAACTGTAGAGACATGAGGAGTTAGTAAATCTTTAGCCATAATTGACAGAATACTAAAAGTGTATTCATGTTCTTTCCACCATTGTAAAATATCTAGTGGAGAAATAGTAGGCTTAGAATCTTGTTGGTTATACCAATTTAATTCATTTGGTTGATTAGTCCTAGGTTTTTTTGATTGAATTTATTCAAGTAAATTAAATGTTCTATCACCAATTTTACTTTTACTCTTACCTTTAGAACTACCAGAAGAAGAATTAACTACAGAAGTTGTACTACTAGAATCAAAACGTCTATCATAATAATCATACAAGTTATTTAACGTAAATTCAAACTGAACTAAAAAAGTAGCGCAATCAATTGTTAATTCTACATTTACCTCTAAATATCCAAAAAAACATTTCTATCAAATTCTTCTTACCTTCTAATTTGGTACGAGGATCCATAACAGTAGCAACACAAATCAACATAGGAGGAGGAAAATAATACTTCAAAAATTTTTGAAATGCAGGTTTTACAATCTCACTAACATAGGGTTCATTTAACATTTCGTTAAATATTTGCATCATGCTAACTAATTCAATAAAAATGCTACTAGAAGTAGATTCATATATTTTTGAAAATTTTAAAGTTGCGGTTTTAAAAGGTTCTAAAAATTTCAACAAAGATTCGGCAAAAAACCAATCGGGAGGAGTCATTTCAAAATTCTGCATATTTTTTGCGATACAAAAATCATTTACAACTGCTTTATATTCGGTGACAACATTTAGTAAATCAAAAGTAGAATTCCATCAGTGTCTAACATCCTTTGGAAATCTTCTAAAAGGAACATTTCTAACCCTACACCAAGCTTTCCATTCTTGTAAAATGCTTGGACTTAATGCAATGAAATGTACATAATTTCTAATTTTAATTATATATGGATCAGCTATTCTTAATGCATCTTAAATATATAAATTTATAATATGACATGCACATCTAACATGAAAAAAATTGTCAGATGGAGGGTTTAATACAGATTTTAAAGTAGTAATTGCTACATTGTTGTTAGATGCATTATCAAAACTAATAGCTATAATTTTATCGCGAATATGAAAAACATCACAAATTTCTATAATACAATTTGCTATTTCAGCGCCACTATGGGGATACGGCAACGCCGCAAGTGATATGATTCTTTTTTGAAGAATCCAATCATTGTCGATCCAATGACAGGTTATTCCCATCTTTGGAATATTGTTGACACCCGTCCAACAATCCGAAGTTAAACTAACCCTACAAGTTAAACTCCATAAAATTGCAATCAAAGCGTCCTTCATTTCAATGTACATTTTAAAACAATTCGATTTGCAAGTATTTCGTGAAATTCTTTTAAAATGAGGGTTTAAGGCCGTTTGATTAAAATTTTCCAAGTTTCTACTCTCGGGATAGGAAAATGGTAACTCTTCCTTAATGACTAATCGGGCCATTTCCCAAAGAACAAGATCGGGATCATAAGGGTGGCTATCAACTAGACCGGTTCTAGAGTTGATTTTTTGTTGGCCTTGTATTTGATCAAGAAGTTCTTTATGATTATATTGGATGTGCCTACTAATTGTACCGGTGCCGTCACCCCTCTTGAATTTGTATGTTTTACCACATGTTTTACAAACTTTCAAACCTATACCCGGAGTATTTTCGTCCGAGATATAATCATAAAACTTATGCCAATCGCTAGTTTCTCCTCTATTTTTCCTACTACTACGGTGTTGTGTGGTTTCGGTTGGTTGGTTGGTTGTTGTTGTTGTTCTAATTGTATGTCACCTACAACCTCATCGTGTGTACCCCATTGTTCCATAGTAGGATCATGGTATTCTTGGACGGGCTCACTAGTTGGGATAATTGGTGGCCTACGTGAAGAGGAGGAGAAATCTTGTCCGCTACGACCGCTACCGCGTGATCTAGACATAATGTAGTAATGTGCTAAAGTATGTAAAAAAAAATATACAATGTAGGAGCGGTGAATTATACCAAAAAAATCTAAAAAATAAGAGGGTTGAGATAGAGAAGTTTAAAAAACGAACAATAATTTTAACTACAACGCAAAAAAAATTTAACGAGAGAGATATGAAATTTTGATACTGTTCACCATGGAATACGCGTATGTAAAAAAAATCGTGAAAATAAGAATAGAATAGAAAAGATGGAGGAGCGCTTTGCCGATTCCGCAATTGAAGAGTTGAGGAGAGGTTGAAGTAGATTTGACAAGGGTTGAAGAGAGTTGAAGAAGTTGAATTTTGATTCCGATACGACCGAAATTTGATCGTGTAAATGCCTCATTGTAGACTTGTTTGATGAATACTACAATTGTTGAAAAATTCTTTACAAATGATGTATAATAGTAGAGAGAGTAAGAGAGTGAAGTGTGATTTTTTATGAGATTTTTGGGGATATTTATAGGCTCAATATGTGGGAAAAAAACAAAAAAAAAACAAAATAACGGCTCAAAGAGCCCTTCGGAACGGCTCTGGACAGAGGGGGGGGGGGGGATTTTTCGACCGTTCGACCCGCGGCTCAACGGTCGACCCGTCACGGGTCGAACGGGTAGGAACCCGCGGGTCGACCCGCGGGTTGGCGGGTTGAATTCGCGAGCTTAACGGGTTCGTGGGCCGGGTTTCGCGGGTTCAATTCGTGTTATTTGCGACCCGGGTTGACCCGGTACTGTTCACCGGGTTCGACCCAAACCCGCCAATTTGCTAACCGGGCTGGGTTCTCGGGCCGGGTCGCGGGTGGGTCGCCGGTTGACCCGGCCCAGTTGCCATCAGAAGGAGAGAGAGAGAGAAATAGTTAAATAAATAAATATATGAAAACATGGAAACATGAACTTTTATACCCCAATTTATAATTATTTTTGACCATATACTAATGAAAACATGGACATTTATTTACAAGTAATTATTCTCATATATTATTCAAACTTCAACTACATAATTGTTGATTTACTGTTTACAAGACTTTTCATATGTTGTATCGTTCTGAAAACGTGCCGTAAGCACGTGCCCACGGGCAAATCTAGTATATATATATATGCGTTGATTACTGATCTTATCTAAACAGTTCATATGTGAACATGCTTGTTTGATAAGTACTGGTATACTATATGTTAAATTGTGCAGGACGATTATGCCCCTCTTATGCACTGCTTATTTAGTACTAGTAGCTAGGTTATAGGTGCGGTACTTGAACTGCTAAGATCTGCTTTCTAAAATAACCCTTTACCCGCATGAAGGTACTCTGATAGATTCTTTACTCATGTTTGCTTAAACGGTGGCATAAGGTTGACGGTGCAATGCTAACAAAAAGGGAAAAGAATTTCTGCCATGGCCTCGTACGTGTTGATCATTTCTTTTCCATCTCCGTTTCCAAACATGCTGCAATGATATAAAGCTTAATTAATAATGTAGAACAGACCTAGTATTAACTGACATACTGCGATGATAAAGCTTAATTAATTAATAATGTAGAACAAACATAGTGTTAGTTGACATACTTGTCTGTCTTTATATCATTGTGTGTGTCCTACAGCATTGAAAATAATACATCATAGTCCTCCTTTTTCACCGAAATCCGACTTTTCTTAATCTATCAGAGTACCTTCCATGCGGGTAAGAGCATCCACAGTCGTTTTTCTCATTTGCCAAAATATGGCAGCTACAGTAATAGCATATAGGGGAGTATCGTGCAGTCGTTGTTTCTCAAATTTTTCTCATTTGGCAAAAGACCAAATTACCCTTGGACTTTTAAATTCGTTCTATATAGGTTGAAGGGCAATTTGGGAAAACAAACCCAAAAAAGGAAAAAAAGGGGGGGGGGGGGGGGGGGGGGGGGGAATCTTCCCTGGACGGGTTATCATCTCCCGGACGGGAGATGATTCCCCGTCTGGGGATTTTTTCCAAAAAAAATTATATTTTAAAAGGGAAGGATGGGGTATCATTCCCCGTCCGACCCTTTTTTAAATAAAAAAAATTCGGAAATCCTTCGGACGGTATATGATTCCCCGTCTTCTATAATTTGAGAATTCTTACTTCGTTTCTCAAATTTGAGAAACAGATTTGAGAGAAATGAGAAAAATGGCATATATAGCAAACGATTGCAGCGCATCGTTTGCTATAATATGGCAAAATGGGAGATTTAGAAAACGACTGTGGATGCTCTAAAGGGTTATTTTAGAAAGCAGATCTTAGCAGTTCAAGTACTGCACCTATAACCTAGCTACTAGTACTAAATAAGCAGTGCATAAGAGGGGCATAATCGTCCTGCACAATTTAACATATAGTATACCAGTACTTATCAAACAAGCATGTTCACATATGAACTGTTTAGATAAGATCCTGTTGTTTTGTTTTGTTGTTTTCTCCCGGTACGCCGGGGTTGTTTTATTAACGTCTTATTAATGAAACAGGGTGGCTTTATTCCACCTTTTCCCTAAAAAAAAAAACTGTTTAGATAAGATCAGTAATCAACGCATATATAAATATATATACTAGATTTGCCCATGGCCACGTGCTTACGGCACATTTTCAGAACGATATAGCATATGAAAAGTCTTGTAAACAGTAAATCAACAATTATGTAGTTGAAGTTTGAATAATATATGAGAATAATTACTTGTAAATAAATGTCCATGTTTTCATTAGTATATGGTCAAAAATAATTATAAATTGGGGTATAAAAGTTCATGTTTCCATGTTTTCATATATTTATTTATTTAACTATTTCTCTCTCTCTCTCTCTCTCTCTCTCTCTCTCTCTCTCTCTGTGTGTGTGTGTGTGTGTGTGTGTGTGTGTGTGTGTGTATGAGTTGTTTTGGGGGAATTTGAATTTGAGTTTTGGGAGGAAACTTTGGTCGGGGGGGGGGGGGGGGGGGGGGGGGGAGAGAGAATGTTTTGTGAAGTTAAATCTGAGCCTTTGATTTTGGAGGGATTGAAGAAGAGCCACTTGATAGCTTTCTTTGTGTTTTATTATATACTAGATTTTCCCGTGGGCACGTGCCTACGGCACGTATTCGGAACAATACAGCGTATGAAAAGCCTTGTAAACAGTAAAACAACAATTATGTAGCTCAAGTTTGAATAGTATGACAATAATTAGTTGTAAATAAATGTCCATGTTTCCATTAGTATATGTTGAAAAATAATTATAAATGAGGGTATAAAATCCAACTTCTTAGAACTTTGAGGGTGGAAAATGATGAAATTTAACTATAGAAGAGATATTTGTTATTTTGAAAGTAACATGAAAAATAAAAAAACTTAAAAATTTTGAAAATTTACAAACCTGAAATATGAAAAATTAAAATTTCCTGAGTAAATAGAGAGAAAATGAGAGAGAGAGAGAGGGGGAGAGAGGGAGAAATAATTAAATAAATAAATAACTTATTTTTTTAGGAATATAGAGAGAGAGAGAGAAATAATTATAATTAAATAATTAAATAAACAAATAAGTTGTTTTTTTAGGGATTTGAATTTGAGTTTTGGGGTTTGAAATTTGGGGAGGGGGGGGGGGGGGGATGTGTTTTGTGAAGATTTGGGCCTTTGATTTTGAGGGGATTGAAGGAAAGCCACTTGATAGCTTTCTTTGTGTTTTATTTTATATATATATATATATATATATATATATATATATATATATATAAGTCCCCTTCGGTTGCTCACTACTTTTGGTGAGGACTCCGTGCCCCTTCGGTTGCTCACTACTTTTGGTGAGGACTCCGTGAGCACTCATGGAATAAAGACCCTATAAAAAAACCGAACCGCCCATATTTTTTTATATGCCTAAGATAGTCTAAAAATAAAAAATCAAGTAATTTGAAGTTCATTTGCTCATCCATCATGCTGTTAGAATTTTCAGCCATACAATTTTGTGATGATGTAAATCATGGACAAATGAATATCAAATTACTTGATTTTTTATTGTTAGGCTATCTTAGGCATATAGAACAATATGAGCAGCTCGGATTTGTCATAGGTGCTCTATTTTGTGAGTACACACGGAGTGCTCATCAAAATAGTGAGCAATCGAAGATTTCTCTCTCTCTCTCTCTCTCTCTCTCTCTCTCTATATATATATATATATATATATATATATATATAGAGAGAGAGAGAGAGAGAGAGAGAGAGAGAGAGAGAGCAATGCTCTATTGGAAACCACTGAAGGAGTTGTTGGAAACAACGGCTGCAGTTATAAATTTTTATAAAACTAAGCCGTTGTCACGCGCCGCTTCTCAAAAGAATACGGAATACGAGCATGTGACAAAGCCTGGCCAATAATTTTCATCATTCATAAGCTGTAAGGATCGAATCAATGACACAACAAGAATATACAAGAATTATACAACCACACATGCATGAAACAAATCTCATAATCAACAGAATTATTTGAAAACAAATATAAAATCTTCAAATATAACAAGATCTGGTAACAACAATAAACTTTGGGACAACATGCCTAATACAAGTTCAAGTAGCAACAAGAAATTTATAAACTCAAAACAAAAGTAAACTAAAGCATAAAGATTCCAGCCCAAGCTCAAAATACTTGGTCACTCACTCCGCTAGGTAGCTAATTTCCAAACCTGTATATTTAACATTTGGATGAAAATAGAGAAGGAGGAGACAAGATGTCCGGTAGTGCACGCTACAGGCCGCAAGTAGTACAAGCAGAAGGGTACAGGAACAAATACAAGAAGTATAGAACAGGGAACTGGAATCAAGAACATACAACATATCATGGCAGGAATGCAACTAGTGATAGAGTCCAATGAAACTAGCAAGCAAGTAAACTGAGTCAAGTAACAGAATCATGTAACAAGTAAACATGTAATTTGTAACAAGTATCAAGTAGCATGCGAGACAGGTAATAGGTGTGTATAGGCAAAACATGTTATTCTTAAGTCTATTGTTTATCCTATCTAATACACCACGTATGCGTTCCATATATATACCACATGGTTGTTGCATATAAACAAGTTACGTTTAGGCATAGTGGTAGATTTTATAGGGCCGTGTACTCAAGCATCAAGTAACAAGCAAGCATGTTCATGAATCCATCATAATATAAAAAGTTCATGAATCGAGTAATAACGGGTTCATGAATACAATAATAATATAACAATTTCATGAATCAAGTAATAACGAGTTCATGAATGCAATAATAATATAACAAGTTTATGAATCAAGTGATAACGAGTTCATGAATGCAATAATAACATAACAAGTTCATGAATCAAGTAACAGGTGGGAAACACGGGCCTCCTTCCGAGTACACTTACCTATATTGTCTACTACTAAGGTCTTTTCCTTAAACCTCGGCTTGTTACTTATTATTATTATCAAACAGGCATGAAAGTGCAAAAATAGAACAAGTAATCATGATAGTAAACGAGAAACAAGTTCGGGCGGGGTAAAAAATATATTCGGACGTCAAAATAACAAATAACTATCAGAAACAACAAGAATTTCGTGCTACGGGGGCAAGAGGAAGGATAGCTAAAGTATTCCAGGTAGAGGAGTTTGACGATGAAGAGGTAGAATTTGGGCCGACGCTGGACTGAGGGACTGGCTTCACCAGTCTTGACAGTGATTATGCCAGCTTATGTTTTGCTTCAGCCTATTGTACCCTCTGATTGCTGGATGTTGGAATAGTTAGACCCACCCCCCAGGGTTTGTTGGGGGTGTATGTTTGTTTGCTTTCTTTTCTTCATGCATTTTACTTTTGTTTTGTACTATTGTTGTTTTTTCCTGGTACGCCGGGGTTTTGTTAACGCCTTATTAATGAAACAGGGTGGCCTTATTCCACCTTTTTCCTCTAAAAAAAACAACAAGAATTTCAATTCTGGACAGCAAGACGTAGCTGCATCAAAACTGGAATTCCTGTTGCTACAAGAATGCAAATCTGGATTCGTTAGAAGTTCCAGAAACCAGACTCTCTGTCGGTTCCAGCGCATATACACACGATATATAAAGTTACAGCAATTGGGTTCAAATCAACACCCTACACAGATTTCGTGTTCAGCCAGAATTCTTAAAGTTATGTTTGCATTCATGTATCAGGTCTGAAAGCTCATCAAATAAGTCTAGAAAAATTAAGGGTGATTCCCTAGCATGTCTAGTTTCAGCAAGATAAAATTCACATTATTATATTACTGATAGCATGTTCAAATTAAATTGCAAAACAGGGTGACACAGTCAAATTATGAATCTGGAAATTCAGACCCAGCAGTACTAAAACAGAAATATCTCACAAAATATAACTCGAAATTTGATTCCGTCAGATGTTCTGAAAACTAGACACATGGGGCTACAATTCATATTCAGAAACCAACTCAATATTTTGTCATTAACAGGGTCGAAATCACCAAGCAAAATCAGAACAGCAGCATTTTCAGAACATCTAAGTTAATGTGTAATATAAATCAGGGCTTAAGGTATCCAAACAGCACACCATGTCTATTCTCAACTCATAAAAAAAGAGAAACAAGATCAGCATATTCATCATCAAACAAACATCTATAAGTCATGGTGATTCATGCATTCATAAAGTTAAATGATTAGATCTAGCTCATGTGTGTGAAATGAGTGTAATAACGAATGGTTATGACCCTTATGATTATGGAATTGATAGAGACGAACAAATTATTAGAATCAAGATTATCAACGACAACAAAAGGCGAGTCACAACTAAAATCTACTTGTGGTATTTCAAAAAGATGCTTGTAACGGGAAATGAATCGTACAAGTTACTTTCCTAATGATTGCGATGATGATCACGATCGACGGTGCCGAATCCCAATGTTGATTTGATGATGATCGAGATCAGGCGCAGATTTTGATGGTGATGATCAAAGATGATCGAACGACTGAAGTTCACCTTGATTGTGATCAACTCAAGAACAGGGGGACTCGGTGATCGGGTGGCCGGCAGGGGCAGCAACGGCACAGGGCTTAAGGCTCAACGGTGGGAGGCAACAAGGGGACGAGCTCCGAGAGGTGCTCGGTGGTCAACGGGGGCAGAGCGGCTAGCAAAGATGAAGACGAGGAAGATCGGGGTGGTGAAGGGAGGAGAGGACGGGTGATGACGATGGGGATGAAGGCGAAGGTGGTGCTGGTCGACGAGGACATGGAGTGGTTGCGGTGGTTGACAGGGCGACGGAGGAGGTGGATGGGAGTTCGGTTGGTGGTGGGCGCTCGACGGGAGAGATGAAAGGATGGTGGAAGGCTTCAAAGGAGTAGGCGACAAGGATAGCAGGTGGGCGAGAAGAGGAGCGAGGGTGACTGGGGAAGAGGACGAGGTGGAAGGGATGAGGTAGGGGATGAGCAGGGATGTGAGATGGGTTTCGGAGGGGGCAGGCTATCAAAGCAGGCGAAAGGGTGGCTCAAAGGTGGTGATGGTAGTTGTAGGGGGAGACGAGGATGGGTCAATGCAGGGTGAGGTAAGGCATGGGAGGAGGACGAGGCAGGAGGTTGCGGGGTGATTAAGCGGTTGCAGGGGTAATTAGGCGGTTGAGGTTGAATAGGAGAATTAGGGTTAGGGGCTAGGTTAGGTTTAAATAGGGTAGGTTAGGGTAGGGTGTGGGTATTTGGGTTAAAGGGTTAGCGGGTTATTGGATTACGATCCAATAAGAAAGGGTTATAGGGTTTGGGTTAAAGATCCAATAGAGAATAAAATAACCAATAGAAATAGGATTTATAACCAAATATAATTTGTATTACAATATAGAAATTATTGAAATAACTACTATACAATTAATAAATAGAAGTGGATTTTTAATAAACCATCAAAAGTAATAATAATAATAACAATAATAACAACAACAATAATAGCCATAATAATAATAACAGTAACAACAACAACAATAATAATAATAAAAATAATAACCATAATAATAACAAGAATATTGATAATAATAATAATAACAATAACAATAGTAATAATAAGACTGCATAAAAAATAGGAATTGGGTTTAACAAATTTATTAAAATAATTTGGATAGTAATAATACATTTGATTTAGGCTCAAATATAAATAGTCGATCAACTAGGAATAGAAAATAAAATTAAAATACACCATTATTCGAAATAAATATAATTTCCGATTAAAAAGATTTTAATAGAAGATCCCAAATAAATTTAAAAACAAAATGAATTTATAAATAATCAAAATACAGAAAATATTCAGAAAATGTATTTGCGGGAACGGGGGTTACAGCCGTTCCAACAATAGCTTCAGTGGTTTTCATACCCGTTTTCACGGGACCCGTTCATAATGGAGCGTTGCCTATATATATATATATATATATATATATATATATATATATATGGAAAAAGGGGTATGACACTACAAGAAATTTGACATATACCAATTGACACCTGTTGTGACGGATCACTAAAACCGTGGGTATAGGCATCATATACCTACAGACGTGTAGTAAACTGTGGATATAGGTATCCTATAGCTTTAGAGCTTTTAATTCATAACTATAAGTTTTACTGACAGGGTAAAATACTGTGGGTATAATCCGCCCCACTAAAAAAATTTAAGTTATTTATCCGATCGCCAATTAAACCCCCAAATTATTTCATTTGCCCCCCAACTATTTCATTTTCCCCCCAAATTCCAAATTCCCCAATTTATGCACTCTCTCACTCACACCCATCTCTCTCTCTCTCTATCTTTCAACCGAATCCCTGACTCACCATGTCGTCGTTGTCATTCCGCCACGTCACCATCGTCGTCCCTCACTCACCATCTTCATTGCTCCTTCATCGCCACCGCCGCCGCCGCCGTCTTCCTTTCCACCGTCGTCATCTTCCTCCGCCGCCACCCACTGCCGTCGCCCACCTCTTCCTCCGCCGTCGTCTTTTGTTATCTGCCGTCACCCACCGCTTCCACCATCACCCGCGGTCATCTATTTTGATTAATTTTGCAAACCCTATGTATGAATTTGTTGCTTGTTTCGCTTGGTGCTTCCCCCTTAGTTGATGAATTTTGATTGCCATGTTGTTGTTTACCATGCTTCACTGAATTAGCCTAAGTAGTGATAACTGAAGTTATGTGGGAGAGCTATACAAAACTGTACCCTAACTTAACTCCATTCTCAGATGTACCCTTATTGTTTCTGAAGATCTGGTATTATTTTGGTAGCTTGCAAGAATATGACATTGCTGAGGAATGCCAATTAGAGGCAATGCCAGGTGGATTGAAATGTAGTCATGCAAATTTCTTTTTGAGAGAGTTCTAGAATGCAAAATGAATTTTTAACAGAACTAAGGTTTACTTGTCTGATGATTTTACATACTTTGTAGACTATTTAATTCCCTTTGGTAGAGAACACGAATATTTGCTACTTAGTGTAGTGCCAACTTAGGGGATTTTACTGTGGAAGGTAGGTGTGTTAATACAAATAGCTAATACTGATCAGATTTAGAAAGTTCTTTTTAGCAAAATGTGGAAGACTTTTGGCCTTAACAAATTAGGTATTAGCTTAGTCTCGTGGGAATAGTCAGTAGTGTGATTATGGAAGAAGAGTTGATTTGGGACAGGTTGTTAGACTCAGAGGGGCGGTAATCTATATGGGAGGACATGCTGCTGCAAACACTCAATGTTCCGTCATAACACAATTTGATAAGCTTATGTCAAAACTCTAAAGTAATTCAGTATTTTGGTAGAATTAGAAGCAAATTGTCTCATATGCAACTTAAATAAATTTTGTGTGTATTATGTACTTGACGTTGCCATTGTGATTGCTTGTTAATTCTACATGTATTTTATTCACTTCTTAACAAATTTCAGTGACATATACGGGATCCTATCAAGCATTAGGCATCCTAATTGAAAATCAATAGTACTAGGTTTCCTAAATGTATTAACCAAGTAATTTCATTTGTATGTGTAGAAGATTCTTCTACTCTTATCTTAACTTAGTTATCTGGTTAATGCTCCATTTGGAAAGTACACTCTCTTTTGTCAGTTTCTGATTGTTCATCTAGTTTCTCTCCTGCTACTTGGACTTAACGTTATTGTTTTAACTTTTCATACAGTAAGTAAGATTTTTTAGACATTTTTTGTATCTTTCTGATGAAAATTTTCTCTTTGCCTGATTTTGTTTTTCTGGAGAACAGAGAAATTCTTTTTTTTTTTCAACAAATTCAGATACTTTGGATTGAATGGGGAATTGCTTAAGACAGGTGTGCTTATTCAACAAATAGCTCTAAGGCTTTTTATCACTGTGTTAATGCTTTGATGCTTTTGTATTTTATTTGATCCATATTATCTGTGTTTTCTCTAGTTTATTTTAAAATAGAGTGCTCAAACTAAGGGAAAGTTTAAAGCTTTCTTCAATGCACAAGATAAGAAATATTTGAGCCTTGCCTTTCCTTCTTCCTACTAAAAATTTATTTACTTTATCATAGAGTAGGATAGTCGAAAAGCAGAACTTCATTTACTTAGGATTATTGAGTTGTGCTATTTATAAAGGCTCTGTTTTATAATAATCTACTCGTATATATGTTCTCTTAACCTTGGTCCAGTAAATGCACTTTGCTGATACCTTGCTAAAATTTGAGGAAAGTTTTGGTGACAATTGTAGTAGGGTTGTTCAGTTATCTGTTTTTTCACCCTATTTCGAAGACACATTTTAGGCATGGTTGTACTGTTGAGAGTAAAGAGTACTCACAATGGAACCAAGGTCTGGAAACTGGTATATGGGTTGCATGGTGACAACTTAATTTTTCAAAAAAAAATTAATGCAGAAGAACAATTGACAATTTTTTTAATAACTATTGATGTTTCTAAAAAGTTCTAGTTAGTTTTATGTAACGGATCTGTTGATGCAATGAGCCCTCCATTGTTTATACAGTGCATTGAATTTACTTCAATTCAGTATCAATATTAGCATGTAAATGAATCACTGCCAGGAGGTAGTTTTGGTTTATCACCACTGCCAGTACTTTCTGGGCAAAAACACTTAAAGCAACTTTTGTCATGTTCTTTGAAATTGTTTGGGGCTCTGTATTTCTAGTACCCCACTTTTCTTTGTCATTCTCAGACCCCTTGTTTATCTAATATGATGACATATGTTAGTGCATCAGTATGAATTCAGCTTTGGATCCATATTTTCTCAGGTACTGTTAATATGGATCATGCAATAGAATATATTTGTATGTTTAAATTTATGAAAGTCTTTTGTTCTTGTAGGTACTAATATGAAGGTTTTGGTTACCTTCGTTTTGTGCTCTAGCCATATGTAATCAATTAGTTCTTGTTCAATGCAACTAGGATCAGTTAAGGAGGTATATTCATTAATCCTGCCAACTGACTTTTCTCTGTGTATGTTCTGCTTTGAAGGTTCATGCTGGCTTAAGGAAGTGGCATGAAAAACATGTGAGTGATCCAGTTGCTACATCAACTAGTATCATTTATGGAGCCATGGAGGTATACTCATTCATTAGTTTCTCTTTCATTAGTCAGGTGTGCACAGTGCATACAATGAACACGAGATTCCTCTTCCAGATTTCATGCAGGTTCTCTATACCTATGACTTTTTGTCCAATTATTATAATATTGAAGTTAAGGGATTTAATTTTGATTTTATTATGCATATAGATGATTTAAAAAGTTTGCAGAGAGCTGAGGAATCATTTGGGTATCCATTGATGATAAAAACTAAGAGACTAGCGTATGATGGACGAGGGAGTTCTGTCACTCATAGCAAAGAGGAGCTTCCTTTAGCTGTTACTTGTAATGTAGCGATACGCTAATCATTCTAGCTATTTACTTTAATTGATTAATGCTACTATCAGTCTGTTGCTCATATGCATATGTAAAAACTGCATTTTAATGCATGGTTGAATACTATCAGCCCCACTTTTCTAACAAACTCGACACTCTTCAGAATTTTTTCCTAATTTTCTGTAGTTCACCTTGTGAGAGCCAAAATTTCGATGTCCAATTCGACAGATTTATCTTGTTATTGTGTTGTGAGAATGATAAATGCAAGTTTGCTAAATTTAGATTTATCTTTTCAACATTTGTATGCAGGTTTGTGCAGGAGCTATACTTGGTTGCCTCGTGTCCTATTAATGATAAAATCTTCCATATAAAATGGAAATTACGCTAAAGTTCTAAAGTTTCCTGAAGATGAATTCTGATGGGAACACGAGTTCCCAATCATTATTGTAACTAGCTTTTTGCTCTGTGCTAAGGAGCTATATTTCTGGTGTTAAACAAAGTGAATTTTATTTTGTAATTTGACATGCTTATATTACTTCATTAATTTTAAATATGATTGAAGTTTAATTTTATTTAATTTTGTTTCATAAACACATTTATTTATTTTATTGTGTATTTAGTTTATAATTGGATTAATATTATAAAAGAAAATATTAAATTATCATAAGCGTAATTAATAAGAAAAATTGTGTATAGAGCAATGAGTATATATTCAAATATTTGGATGTGAAAACCATCACTAAAATCTATAGCAATGGAGTTTCAATTGTGGGTATAGGAAAGCAAGAGGTGTCGTTAAAACCTATACCAACGGATATGAAACCGTGGGTATAACACCGAGGTTTTGTCCAACGGGTGAAAAAACCGTCACTATAGCCTATAGTGACGGCATTCTGCCGTGGGTATAGCGAATCATTCACTACGGAAAAATATGTCTGTCGGTATAGGTTTATACGGGCTATACCTACGGTTTTCTGCCTTTTGCCCACAGACTGCTGTCACTATATGTCAAATTCCTTGTAGTGTGAACAACTTGCTCATTTAGTAAATAAGCAATTGATGATATGGCATACATGTGATTGAAAAATTCTTAAAAGGGTTAATTGTCCAACGTATCACATGCATGCCACATAATCAATTGCTCATTTACTAAATGAGCAAGTTGCTCATATCCCTTTTACCCATATATATATATATATATATATATATATATATATATATATATATATACTCCTTTCCCCTTTCTCCATTTTGAAATAGAGAAAGAAGAAGAAAAAAAAATCACACATACCTTAACACGTGCACACATCCAGCCACCACCTTCGCTCAATTTTCGACAGTTCGATCGTCCAGATACATGAAGACGTGTGTAATCGAGACTCCCGATCGCGCTACGTCACCACCCAATAACGCATGTCCAATTCACTCAGTGGGCGAGCTCATCACGTGATCAACATCACAGGTCGTGTCACATCACCACATTATTCTAACACCTTATTACACTCAGCAGGCGAGCACATGGTCGATGGGCGATCCAGCTTGATAAAAAAATAAAAAAAATCACAGATTATGATTTAAAATTATGAACTTGAATTAAAATTCTAAAAATTATTATTAAATACATACATTTAATTAGAAATTCTGAAAAATAATTAAAAATTGGGAATCTATACAATATTTTATGCTAAACCACTTTTGTCGAGAATTTTTCTCTTTTTTCTTTTTTAAATAAAAAAAAAGAGGGGCAAATGTAGGAGATAACTCCCCACTCTTACTCCATCCAAATTGGAATTGGAATCTTCATTATTATATAGATGTTATTTGATGAATTTTTCAAAATTTTTATTATTATTTTCTGATTTGAAAAAAATAATGTGCAGTATTGCACGGGTTATACTACATATTATATTATATTATATTATACTATACTATATAAGTTTGTGCAATATTGCACAACGGTAAATTAGTTATACCTATAACTTATACTAATAGGAGATAGGGTCTACCCCCTATCTCATTTCTCTATTTTGAAATAGAGAAATGGGAGTAAAAGTAGTAATTCCTATTTAACTAACACATGCACTGCGCATGGTTTTTATTTAAAAAAATTTTAAAAAATCCATAATCCCTCAAACATAGTCTATTCTCTTGCCACTTTCTCAACCTCAAAAAATCTCACGGCTCTTCCCAAACCCACCCACATCCCTACTCCCCCCTTCCAGTTGCTTTAATAATATTCAATTGTATAACATTCAGGTTTGGCAGTGATTCTCTAAACTATCTGCTTATGTGAGGATAATATTAAATATTTCAGTAATTACGGTATGAATGATATTCATAAGTTTCTCCAAATCTCTCTCACATTTTTTAAGAGTATTATATAATTTTGAGTCCCTCAAAACTATTTTTAGCTGTGCAATTTGCACAGGGTAACACTAGTATATCTTAAGCTAATAACGTACCCCATCTCTCATCTCCCTATATTGAAATAGAGAAAGGAGAGCAAAAAGAGGAATTAGCATGTGCAGCCCACATCACTTGACAAAACAAAATTTAAAAAAGATAAACCAAGCAAAATTTTAAAAACACAAAAAAGAAACCTTTCTTCTACCACATCTCCCCCAAACCCGCTAACCTTAACCCTCCCTTCCTACCCCAAAACCCACCCAAGTCTCCTCTGTCGCAGCTGCCTGCAGCCACCCGATGATACCCTCGCCTGTTCGCTGACCCAGCTACCCGCTATCGACAATACCAAGCAACTTTTCTCTTTTTGCTGTTGCAACCACTCGCCATCGCCGTCTACCCGCCCGAAGATACCCTGGCCATCACCGCCCGTCGTTACCCTCGCCGACGCCGATCCGGCCGCTCTAATCTCCTCCTCTCACCGTCCCAACACCCTCCTTCTGTACCGGTCCCATTGCATACAACATCTGAGTTAGCGGGTTTTTGCCGCATCGGCATGCTTTATTTTCAAAGTTAAAATTACCCTCGCCAACGCCGATCTAGACGCTCTGATCTCCTCCTCTCCCTGTCCCGGTGCCCACCTTCTCTCCCCATCCCGACACCCTCCTTCTTTACCAGTCTCATTGCATACAACATCTGAGTTAGTGGGTTTTTTCCACATCGGTATGCTTTAGTTTCAAAGTTAAGATTGACCATGTCATTATTTTTTAAAATTCGATATTTTCTGTTGCATTGTTAGTTTGGTTTGCTTTTTCGACCAACCATTTTAATAGATGAGTTCATATCAATTTGGGGCAACATTGTTAGTTTGGTTTGCTTTTTCGACCAACCAGTTTAATAGATGAGTTCAGATCAATTTGGGGCAACATTAACATTTTCAAACAAAGATTTCAACAACATGTGATTGGTTGGTGATGAATGAATTTTTTTATGTTAGTTTAGATTAGGATGTAATTCATGCTGGTTTGAATGCAAGCGTCCGAGAGTTATTGAAGATTATTTGTGTATGGGTGTGAGTGTGGGTGTTAGTTTAGAAGGGAACAAAAAAAAATGATTAGCACAGTAAGAATTGTTTTGGCAACTGAGATATCTTTACATAAAAAGTATAAAGTGATTGTGCCAAAAATGAAACCCTTGATCTCAAAGGTGAGTTCTAATTCTATTCTTACATGCACTTCATGGTAACATATTGATTTGGATGTAGTATGAGATTCAATATCTTTTCATGAATATATTCTACATGACATTATATATAGTACTTTATTAAAGGTTCAAAGAAAATGAGTATCCATTATTATGGTGATGAATTCTACAATTATAGCTAGACATTTATACACACAAATAGCTTCACCAAAAGTACATAATTTAGTTTATTTGCAATTAAACGTTCAAAGAAAATGAATATCCATTATTATTGTGATTGTAATACCCCAGACTTTTAAAATAATCCTTTTAAGATTGATAAATGAATTAAAATGATTTTTTTTATTTAATAAATATTTTCTGAAAATTTATCTTTTACACGTGCGAAACACGTGAAAATGTTTTCTTGGGAAGTTCAAAGTCAAAATTTATTTTTGGAAAACTCATTATTTATTATTAAATATTATTTTTGAATTATCTGGAATTTTTTGACAATTATTGGACCTATTTGCAAATATTACAAAAAGATGGACTTTTGTGCAAAATTGCCACTTGGAGTGAAAACTCTAGATTTTTGGAATTTTGGGCTTTCCATGATGCCTATTCAACTTAGAGGTGAATATTTTACTTTTTTTTTCATAAATTTGGTTTATTTTGCAAGTTTTGGTAAAGGAGGATCTTTTTGCAAAATTGCTATTTAGAGGGATAAAACTGCAAATTCGTTTTTCTGGATTTTCAAACAGTGTCGGCTGGTTGTAGGCTAGTTTTTTTTTGTTTTTAAAACTCAATTAATTTGTTTTCATTCAATTTCCAAGTATAGAGATTTATATATGTAAAGGTATATTTTAAAAGAGGTATTTTGCAAATCTACTCAAAAACCCTAGATCCCCTTATTCCCGGCCTATATTCGAGTGAGGTGCAAATGTCTTCTTACTGCACAACACAAAAGGGATTTCTTATTCTTATTTCATGGATTTTTCAAGCGAGAATTCTTGGTTTTCTTGCGAGGGAGGACTTTTTCCTATTCTTTATTTTCTTCGGTTGTTTCTTCAAAAAGGTGAGTGACTTGTGTTTGTTTTCCTATTGTTCTAAGCATGTTGTATGTGATGATTTATGATTATATGTGGATATGATAAATTTCTATGAGTAGATGGATTAAAAATTTAGTCTTTTCATGAAACTATACCATTGATGACCAAAACCCAAACTAGATGACTTGTGATTGCTAAAGAACCTAATTAGTATCATGAGTAGGTTGGTTTGTTTCATGAACTTACTGTTTTGAACCCATGTATTGAGTTGTGTGATGGTATTGCATGAAAATAAACAAATTCGATTGACAATGACTTTACTGTGTAAATGCATATGTGATCTGGTGAGTAGTTTTAATGAACAAAACTCAATTGTTTACATGTTACAATTTCACAGAACCATGGGTAAATTAATCCAACTAATTGTATATGAGAAGAAGTAGATGTTTTATTGGATCAAAAGATTAAGTTTTGAATGAAAGAAGGGTTAGATGTTTCGGGATCCGATAAGTAGGGTTGAAGGTTGAGTTTTGTGATTTTTGTGATGATTTTGATTGGATTCGATTTGCTTTGAATACAGAGATTTGTTCGAACACCACACGACTTTGAATTGATGAGATGTTGAGGCCTAACTGATGGAATCATGCACACCCACACCCACACACACACACACACACACACACACACACACACACACACACACACACACACACACACATATATATATATATATATATATATCTCAATGTTCTGAAAGAATTCCGAGATTGAGTTTTGGGATTTTGTGAAGCTTTCATTTGAATTCAATCGTATTGATTCTGAGATGGTTTTGAATAATTTATCCCCTATTCACAGAGTATTTTGGCACATAATTGGTTCTTATATACCCTATTATGATATATGCACATGTTGATTCTTGGTTTTGATGACTACAACACAATACAAACTTTGTCTATCACAGATTTCTTGTAGAGTGTATCAAAGTCAATACCATGGTGAAATACACAAAGGCAACACAATTCAAGAGTAATTGATCAATCAAGCTTCAAGACATAAAGACAAAGGCTCAAGCTCAAGCCAAAGACTCAAGTTCAAGACAAGATTCAAGTGCTTCAAATGATTTGTAAAAAGTGTCTTGTAATATTGTAATTTTCATTCTTTGAGTCTTAGAAACTTTTAATAGCCTTGTCACACACACACTTACACATACTTTTTAATAACTGAGTGTTTTACAAAATTAAAAGGTCAAAAAAAGCTTGAATAAGTTAAGCTGTTGAGTACCAGTTGACCGTTCCTTGGAACCAGTCGACTGTCATAGTATGAAACTGCCAGAACTCATATAAGCTCTGGCCAGTCAGCTCATTGTGGCAACCCAATCGACTGTTCAAGCCGTTTCGACAGGTTTTTGATTTAAAACTTGTTTTTCAAATTCAAATCCTTTTATATCCGTTATAATACGGTTTAGGGAATTGATTTACAACGTTCCTCTGATTCTCACTCTATGAATAGAGTATAGGAATCACTTTGAAAATGTTCCAAGCATTTTCTTTAAGTTTCAAGCTTTTTGTTTTTTAGAAGAACAAGCATTTCAAAAGCAAACAAATTGTCTAAGTCTTGGTTCTCTGAAATTCAGTCTAGTATAACATTGAATTCAGTTTAGAGTGATTTCAGAAGTTAACCTAATAGCCACTATACAAAAGCAAAAATAAAAAACAAGGCTATAGGTTATTGTAAACTCTTTCTGTTATTGTTTTTCACTCTTGGGTTGTGAGAGTGGTCCTCTCGGTTGGAGAGTAGGGCTCTTGGTTATAGAGCTGGTTTTTCACTCCTGGGTGTAGAGTGGGTTTTCTCTCTCTAGTGGTGAGAGAGGTCTACGAGTTTGACATAGTTGTTGTCAAACACCGTAGGGTATTCTTGCACTTTTTTCAAGAATAGTGAAAAATCTCAAGTGGGTTGCTTGGGGACTGAATGTAGGTCGGGAGGACCGAACCATGATACATTGCTGTGTACTCTGTGATTGACTCTGTGGTGGTTGTATTTTCTCAACTTGCAATTTCAATTTTTCTGTGTTTTATTTCGAAAACTTGTCTGGTAAGTCGACTCGATTTCCGCGCTAAGTCGACTGATCAGACTAGTAACTCTTCAGTAAGATATTCTTCTACTCTGACGCAACAGTCGACTGTATCTCTTTTTCAGTCGATTGGACAGTACGAAAAGTTCAATTTCTTAAGTAATTTTTAAACAACACTATTCAACCCCCCCCCCCCCAGTGTTATTTGCCTTACCTACAGGATCCAACACTTGGTATCAGAGCTTGGTTGAGTGCAATGACATCTACTTCAAATACAAGTTAATACCATGAAGGCCAATCCACACAAAGGCCACCCCTATTCGATGGAACAAATTACAACTATTGGAAGTGTAGAATGAAGATCTACCTTCAGTCCATCAACTATGAGATTTGGAACATGACTGAGACAAAATACACCGCTCCTACAATTCCTTATGCACAATGGAACGATGAAATGAAGGACAACACAATGAACAATGCAAAGGCGATGAATGCTCTATTCTGTGCTTTTACTAAAGAGGAGTTCAATCGTGTGTCCAATGCAACAACGACGTATCAAATTTGGTACACACTCGAGGTAACTCATGAAGGTACTAATAAAGTTAAAAAATCTAAGATATCTGTTCTTTTTCACAGGTTCGAGGTGTTCCGTATGAAGGAGTACGAGAATGTGTCAAATATGATAACACGGTTCACGGATATTACAAATTCTATTATGGCTCTTGGAAAAATGTACACTCAAACGGAAATGGTGAGGAAAGTTCTTCGTGCCCTAACCCCCGAATGGGAGAAGAAGACCACCGGCATAGAAGAAGCCAACGATTTATCGCAACTCTCTTTTTGAGAATCTTGTGGGAAATCTTATGGCATATGAAGTACAACTAGAAGAATGCAAGAAGGATCTAGAACCTCAACAAGAAAAGAAGAAGACACTCGCTTTCAAGGCCATGTTGGACTCCGAAGATGAAGAAGAGATAGCCATGTTCACTAGAAAGTTCAAGAAGTTTCTTAGAAAAGGTAAATTTAATTCCAAATTTAAAGATACTAATGAACTTCCCAGTTGTTTCAAGTGTAACAAAACAGGTAATATGAAGAATGATTGCCCATTAGAAAATATGAAATCGAAAGGAAAGGCTCCTAACTTCAAGAAGGACAAGTACACAAAGAACAAGTATATGAAGAACAAGAAGGCATATTAAGCAACTAGGGACGATAGCGACTCTTCATCGGAAGAAGAGAATGAGGAGTCAAATGAAGTTGCGAACGTATGTTTCATGTCCACACAAAATGAAGTAAGTGATAATTTTGATTCAAATGACTTATTATGTAACACCCCGTAAAATTGGAAATGACAATTTTGTCCTCGTGTGTTACGCACGTGTATTTTGTAACACGTTTTCACCATGCATTCTGATTACCGACTATTTATGCATTTTCCGTACATTTTATCCTATTTGGGTTAACTAAAATACTGAATTTCAATCTCTAGGTTTTACGTGCTTTTTATGTATTTTTGGTGCACGTATTGATTATGTATTTCCGCCGCTACGTGTAATATTTTCTATGTATTTAAATTATTTATTTTAGGTATTCAAATCTATTTTTATAAAACGGAAATTTATTTTCGCATTTTTGATCTAAATAATTTTGTACGTATAATGCACGTGTTTTCCACGTACATAGCAATTACGTTGTAAAATTAATAAATATATTTTCTTATATTATATTTTTATTATCTTTAATATTTTTCCGTTGATAAAGTTAATTTTCACATTTTGATATTTTACGTGCGATGCACGTGTTTAGGTACGCATATTTGAGCGTATCCGTTTTTAAAATAAATTTTTAAGTATGTGTATTTATTTTAAATTGTGCATGATATATTTTGACTTTTACTAAACATATATAGTATATATATAGTATATATGTACATGTGTGTGTGTATGTATATATATATATGTGTGTGTGTGTGTGTGTGTGTGTGTGTGTGTGTATGTATTGTGTGTGTGTGTGTGTGTGTGTATATATATACACACACGTGTGTGTGTGTTTTGTAAATAAAGTTGCAGATTGTATATGTATGTTGGATGGTACATATATAGTAAATATATGTGATAATGGTATTAATAAGGGGGGGGGTCCCGTGGTGAATAATGAGAGCAGCATGCTGCTACTTGAATTCGTCAAAGACCAGTGGTGACGTGGAACCTTGGGGGGGCCACGAGGTGTAAACAGCAAAGTACAAGTGCTGCTATTGCCGTTTGACTTCGGTCAAGAAAAATGTTCGGTGACGTGGCAATATGTATGGGAGTTTCGGCTGTCACAGGAGAGGGATTTCTGTTTTGGGGAGTTTAGAAATGAAAAGTTGGGGGTTGAATTTTTGTAGAATGGGAAGATGAAGAGTTGGGAGTTAGGAAAGTTAAGAAAGTGAAAAGGTGAGAATTAAAATGAGAAATTATTAGGGTGAAAAATTATGCATTATAATCCCTAGCCTAGACCTATAAATAGCTCACCATTTCTCTTCTCTTCTCACACTTAAAAAGAAAACAAATAAGAGTAAGAGAAAGAAAAAGAAAGAGAGAAGAAAGTTTTTGTGCTTGGAGGTTCTTGCTAGGAGGGGAAGATCTAGGAGGTCACTTTGGAGCTAGAAGAGGTGTTCATTTTCTTTCATTGTTCAATCTTCAAAAAGGTGGGTGTTCTCATGCTTTCTTTTTTTAGAACCATGCATGCTAAGTAAAAGTAAATGAGTAGTTTGATGTGATCTATACTATTGTATGCAGTAAGAATAGTAGTGAGATATGCTATGTTAAGTAAATTAAATTGTAGTTTGTTAATTGATAATGAGAAAAGAAATGGTTGATTAGTTTTTTTACGAATCAATATGCATGAATGAAGATATATTTGATTGTATGAAAAATATTGAGAATACATTATTTTGATAAGCAAGTATATATTTTTTATATAAAAGTTAATTGGATACCATAAACTTGTTTTGATTGTTTGTAAAAGATACAACATGCATCTTGATTTAAAATAAATAGTTGCAACTTTATGATTATCAATAAGAAGGAATTTCGAAAGTTAGATTAAGTGTTTAAAATATGAATTAAAAATCTATGAGTTACTGTTGGAAAGTAAACTCAGTTTTATAAAATAATTTCAGCCTAATGAGAGAGTTAGATCAATGGAGAATCGAATATTTTTATGAAAAATAGAATAACAGAGAACCCTAACAAAAGCCTAAGAAGATTTTTTGTATCGTGGGGCTCACTCGGCCTAGTCGTCTGGCGTTGCGTTGACTTTCTTGTTGGCTCGGGTTCGACTTATGTGAAGTCCAAACTTTTTTTTGTTTGTTTCTTTTTTTTGAAAAATCACTTAGATCCGAGAATAAGTATAAAGGAAATTCGGTGTATGATTTGGACACCAAGTCCATATGGACTGAGTGGCTTTCGGGTGGGCTCTTGGGCACTGGCTATGTGCTCACGGGTTCGAAACCCAGGGTGGTATTTTACTTTTTTTGGTGTTTTAATCGAATTAATGAGCTTTTATGCAAATAAAAATTTGGGAAAAATCCTATTATTCCTATAAAATGATTTAGAACTTACTAAAATTAGTTCAGAATTTTCCATGTATAATTGAGATCTTAAAAAGGGAAAATTGAGTTAGAAAGAAAGTTTTGATTAAAAAATTATTATTAAAAAAGGTTTGGCACAATTGTAGAAGAGTAAAAGAAATTTGTTAGGTGAATTAATTTCTCTAGGAAAGATTGTACTTGATTATTTGGAGTTAATTCATGTGTTTAAATTGCAAATGAAATTGCAAGTGATAAATTCATGTTTGTGAAAGAATTATTGTTGTTTAGTTTATGAATAAATTATGAATGAATAAGAGATTCTTGAATAATGCTAAATCAGACATTGAATCAAAGGTTAGAGATATGAATATAATAAGTTTAAGAGTTGTTTATTGAAAGGGTGTGAATACCCATGATTCTTATACATGAAAATTATTATTTAAGAGTTAGTAAGATCTCGGTTACCGGCATTATTGATTTAGTACCCCGTATTTTTAAACATTATTTTTAAAGGTTTATAAATGAATTAAAATAATTTTTGGAGATTAATAAATATTTTTCTGAAGATTTATCTTTTTACACGTGCGAAACACGTGCAAATATTTTCTTGGGAAGTCCAAAAGCCAAAATTTATTTTGTGAAAAATCATTATTTATTATTTGATATCATTTATAATTTTCCAGATTTTTTCTGATATTAATTGGATCTATTTGCAAATATTATAAAAAAGAAGGATCTTTTTGCAAAATTGTCATTTTGAGGGATGAAAGTGCAAAACTATTTTCTGGACTTTTAAAATAGTGTCGGCTGGAAAGAAGGTGTTGATTTTGCTATAAAATCTCAATTTAATTGGTTTTATCAAGTTTCCAAGTATAGGGATCTATTTATGTAAAGTTATATTTTCAAGGGGGTTATTTTGCAAATGTGTTTAAAAACCCTAAATCTTCTATTCCGGCCTATTTAAAAGAAGTGGAGTGCAGCAGTCTTTCGCTGCACAACACAAAGGTTTATTGTTTTCTTGGAGAATTAAGGAGGGGATCTTGGATTTTGCGAAAGCAGGACTTTGCTTGTTCTCCATTAACTCGGTTGGACTTCTTCATTTGAGGTGAGTGACTTGTTTTGTTTTCATTTTATTTTGTGTATATTGTATGCGAGAGATATAATTGTTTTGTTTGTTCTTTGAATATTGTATGTGGTATTTCATCTACTAGAAAGCATGTTAGAGTTTGAGTATGATTATGTACTTGATGAATTGGATGGATGGATGAAAAATTGGATCTTGTGAAACCCTAGTTGTTTATGAATAAAATTGTATGTGGGTAATTCGAGATTGATGAATGACCTATGGGAGATCATGGGTAGGCTATTCCTTTTAGATTAATGTTGGATTGATTGAATATGGTGGATTTTATGCATAAACCTAATAAAAATAAGACTTTTATTACTTTTGAGTATTGGTTGAATACAAATTTGATATGGTGATGCTATCAATTGAATATGGTTGCGAGTTGTAATGGTAATTCAGTTTTGAGGAATTTGAAGAAAAGTTATGAATCAAGAGATCATGTCTTCAAAATCAAAATTGGGAATTTAGTTGAGTTTGAAGAAATATATCTAAATTGGGGATTTTCTTTTGAGATTTTGGTATTGATATGGTTTGGATCTGAATACGAAGCTATTTCAACGAACAATTAATTTTTAAGAAACTCTATTTTGATTATATGCACAATTTATGTTTTATTTGAAAGAAATTAACAAATCGCTATTTTTATAAATTCAAGTAGTTTGATTTAGTTTTATGGACTATTATATGTCCTACAAGTTGTATTTGATCATACAAGAAATATGCTTTTTGTAGAAATCGTTTTCATAAAGTAGAATTATGTATCGGTTGAAATGTGCACAACCAAAAAATCTACAGTCTGCAGGTCGACAGTTGACCGGTGTGACTATACAGTCGACCGACGCGACCTGGCTGCTGTGTTCTCTAGTTTTTCTTGAAATTTAGTTCTGGACAGTCGACTGATGACTCTTACAGTCGACTGATACCACTTAGAATTATTTTCTCGAAGTTATTGTATTTGTTTTCGCTCTGGACAGTCGACCTATGATCCTTTGATAGTCGATTTATAATACTTAGAATTATTTTCTCGAAGGTATTATATTTTCTCTCTGGACAGTCGACCGATAGCTTTTATAGTCAACTGATACTGATATACTTATACATATTTGAATGTTCTTTTAAATGATTTATTCTCCAAATGTTTTAATCTATAAGTTACTAGTCTATACTTTATCTTCTACTGAACATACGTTTTCAAGTGGTTTAACTGAGCAATTTATGTTGGAAGATTTGGTTTGGATATTTAGGTGTGAGTCTCTAGAGGGTGTGTGACCCTAGTATCCCGGTAGTTGAAATATTTGTGTTTGGGCCTGTTGAGGCATTTTAGTTGATTAGCTGTTGAGTTAGTCCGGTAGGGTACACTAACTCTAGGAGATTCGTAAAGTAATAAAACAACCTAAATGATAAGGACAGGCACTAGTGGTGATATGAAGAACGAGAACATGAGTTATGGATCTCAGTATGGCTTGCGGTGTGAGATAATCCCCGGAATTATCCAGGTATGAGTGAAATAGTCTCCGGAATTACCTGTGGTGTGGGATTGATCTCCGAAATTATCGGGGTCGAGGCAATGCACATGTGGTATTCGTGTGATGAGGTGCCATCGCTTGCGATGTGGGGTATTCTCGAAGATTCCCAGGTGTGAGTGAAATAGTCTCTGGAATTATCTGTGGATAAAGATTGACCTCCGGAATTATCGGGGCATGGGCTAATACTCACAATTTATCTTTATCTCGTAGTAGTCATCGTAGTAGGATTAGTTGCATAGCGGGGGATTAAACCCTATAATGTGGAGACGTTAAGGGCTTGCACCGGACCTATGTAGAGTGGGATGCATAGACTCCGACAAGTACGCATTAGAGAGTTGGCATATAGCATTGATGTTTTCTTGATTTGGTTTCATGCATGTGTTTTTCTTGTTTTCTACACTTGACACCTAGTATAGCTTTACTTGTTGTGTTTTCGTGTTTTGTAAATTTCCTATATTCATTTACTTCTGTTTATGTTCTGTTGTTGGTAAATCCATGTTTTACTTATGTTGCTTGTTTTATGTCACTCACACCTTTATGGCTGATCCCTTTAGTTTTGGGGGTTTGGGTTATCTCTAGCCTCATATTTCACAGGTGATTACTTATAGCTCAGATTTGGATGCTTGAGTTCAATTGATGTAGTGACTTATGTAATTTGTAAAATAAAGTGTTGTAAAGAAAGAGAATTGTGATTTAAGGTGTATTGTATTCCGCTGTGTTATGTAAATAATTATTGTAATACAAGTTGAAATAAAATTTATCTGTGTTTTTGGACTATGTTTGCCATTACATTTGAAGTTGATGTTGGGAATTGTGCCATGTATTTCTAAGATATCATATTGGAAATTCGTGGCGTTACAATTGAAAGAAAGAGTTGAGATATGATTTTGAGATATTGCCGTAGGGCAATCTCGTATTTTGTAACAAGTCCGGTAGGAGGTAAAACTGATTCTGGGAATGATAACCATTTCATGTCTTGAACTAAATAATTAGGTACATAAGTGAAGATGTAGTAAACTTGGGCAAACGTAAGTTGGTTGCCTCTATATAGTCGGCGGTGGATCTCTGTGGCTATAGACCCAGTCGGTGGACTGAGGTTGCTCTGTGGGAGACGGGTTTTTATATTTAAATCCGGGACTTGGCGAAGTCGGGCGGATAGTTTGCCGTCTCCAATGTATATATATATACCGGGGCTAGGGGCACTTGCGGGATGATTCGCACGATGAAGGAACTGTTATAATAGCCGTCGGGCTGGGGCCCTTATTCGTGGAATGATCTAAATCTTGTTTTATTACCGGGTAGTTATCATGGCGAGGGATCGAGCCCTTTATTGTGGAGTACGTAGGCGCTTGCCCTCGGACCTATATAGTATGGGATGCATAGAATCCGAACAAGTGTGCATTAGTGTCAATTTTAGTATAAAAATGTGTGCATTAGGCATTAGGGCATGACATACACTTACATGTTTAGTGTAGTCACAATTTAACACTTTATTTATTCATTCAATCTTTTGTGATTTTGTTAAAGTAATGAGATCGTTATATGTACGGCATAGAGAGGATAGCCGAATATAACATTTTCGTCAGTTGTAAGTGACTGACGTGCCCACAGCTTATTATGCAGGTAATGGAATTTTTATGAAAAAGTACAGATGTCATGATGTAGTTGATGATTTACACTGTTATAGTTGTACAAGTTGTATTTTATTTCATTGCTGTATTTTTTCCGCCGTGTAAACAAAGTTGTATTTGAACTCTGATGTTATTGAAAAAAATTTATTTTCCTTGTAAAATTGTACGAAGTGAAGTAAAGATCCTGTGAAATCTCGAATTCGGTCTTATTTGAAATTCGGGGCGTTACATATTAGATGCTTTCAATGAGATTTTTCAAGAACTCAAGAAGGAGGAAATTAGAGTTAAAAACTTAGAGAAAGTCAATCAAACACTTTCTCAAGATAATCTTGACTTAAATGTTGAAGTCAAGTCGTTAAATTCTCGACTTTCTAATTTGGATATAGATCTTGTATCTCTTAAGAAAAATTATGAAGAGATATCCAAGAATGTATCTAAGTTTAACAAAGGAAAGGAGAATTTAAATGAAGTTCTCCAAAATCAAGTTCAATCCAATAAGAGATTTGGACTTGGTTTTCAAAAGTCACTTGAAAAACATCATGTTTCTAAGAATACTAATAGTAATAAGACACATTCTGTAGTTAAGAACAAATTATATGAGTTTTTTGAGAAACCAAAAACTATTGTTTTCCATGAAAATAGTAATTCTGTAGTTCAGACCAGTCGACTGAACCCTAATTTCAGTCGTCTGTCTAGAGGTTTGGATTCTTATTTAAAGAGACCGAAATCTCAGATAAGTCGACCTATTTCACCTCCCAGTCGACTGGCTTCTCATAACAGTTGACTGAAAGGTACAATAAAGTCGACTGGACATACTAAAAATATTTGGGTTCTAGTTAATCTGAGTCTAAACGATAGAATTACTTATATAAATTCTTATGTTCTTTATGTATGTAATTCTGTAAATTATATTCCTGCTTTTGGTGGTAAATCAAACTCACTTTGGATTTGGTCTCCCAAAAACTAATCCCTTTCGGAACCAATGAAAAGGGTACCATATTCACAATAATTATTTTATAGGTACCTAAAAGAGAACGTTCGATACTTGACAGCGGATGCTCCAAGCATATGACTAATCATGCTAACTTTCTTTCTTCCATACAAGATATAGATGGAGGAACAGTCACATTCGGTGACAACAACAAAGGGAATGTTATTGGAATAGGCATGGTCGGTAAGAACACTACCCTTACTATAGATGAAATTTTTCTTGTTAGTGGTCTTAAGCATAATCTGTTAAGTATTAGCCAATTGTGTGATAAGGGATATAAAATTGTTTTGAAAAAGATGGATGTTTAATTTATGATTCTTCCATGCAAAATATTTTTTTTAAGGATTTAGGAAAAACAACATCTATGAATTATGTTTAAAAACCAATGAATTCTCTAATGATTTTTGTTTAGTAGCTTTTAACAATGATTCTTGGCTTTGGCATGAGAGATTTGGCCATGTGAATATGAAAAATATTGCTAAATTATCTAAGTACAACCTAATTAAAGGACTGCCAAGACTATCTTTTAAGAAAGATAAGTTATGTGATGCATGTCAACTAGGAAAACAAGTCAAATCTACTTTTAAGACAAAAGAAATGATTTCTACTAGTAGGCCTCTCGAATTAATCCATATAGATTTATTTGGTCCTACTAGAGTCGATCCTTTAAATAAAGGTAGATATGTATTTGTTTTACTAGATGATTTTTCAAGATTTACATGGGTTTTCTTTTTAAAACATAAATATGATGCTTTTGAAGAATTTGCAAATTTTTGTAAACGAATTCAAAATCAAAAATCTCTAACCATAGTCACTATTAGAAGTGATCATGATGGAGAATTTGAGAATGAAACGTTTTCAGAATATTGCAACAAGAATGGTATAACACATTTGTTTGCAATTCCTAGAGCTTCACCAAAAAATGGAGTGGTCGAAAGAAAGAATAGGACATTGCAAGAGTGTGCACGTACTATGCTTGTTTAAAGCAATTTGCCTAAGTACTTCTGGGCTGAAGCTATTTCTACAGCATGTTATGTTTTAAATAGAATATTGATTAGGCCTAAGCTTAAGAAAACTTGTTATGAACTATTTTTTGAAAGAATTCCTAAAGTATCTTATTTTAAAGTATTTGATGCAAGTGTTTCATTTTAAACACTAAAGATAATTTAGATAAATTTGATCCTAGATCTAATGAAGGTATCTTCATTGGATACTCAAATAGGAGTAAGGCATATAAAATTTTCAATAAGTCAACCTTGATTATTGAAGAATTTATACATGTTTCATTTGATGAATCCTTGCCTTCATCTACTGTTATTGAAGATGATGAAATTGATTCATCACCTTTAAATAACGTTATTAAATCACTAGAGCAAACTACCCTAGACAAGTCGACTGATAAGGATGTTAAGTCGACTGATGTGAATCAGTCGGCTGATGGACTTGTTAAGTCGACTGATCCTGTTGTGATGACTCAAACTTTACCAAAATTATTTGTTGAAGTTAGAGATCATCATCATGACTTAATAATTGGTGACATCTCATGTGGTATTCAAACAAGATCTCATGTTAACATGATTTCTCATACGACTTTCTTATCAAATTTTGAACCAAAGAATATACAAGAAGTTTGTAAGAATGAATTTTGGATGAATGTCATGCAAGATGAATTAAACCAATTTATAAGAAATGATGTATGGGATTTAGTTCCACGAACTCCTGACCATACTATAATTGGTACCAAATGGGTATTCAAGAATAAGTTAGATGAATCAGGACAAGTCGTTAGGAACAAGACTAGGTTAGTTGCTCAAGGATATAATCAAGAGGAAGGAATCGATTTTGATGAAACATATGCTCATGTTGCTAGACTAGAATCAATTAGGATCTTATTATCTTTTGCGTGTTGTATGAATTTTACACTTTTCCAAATGGATGTTAAAAGTGCTTTTCTTAATGGTTTTATTAAGGAAGATGTTTATGTTAAGTAACCACCCGATTTCGAACATGAACAATTCCCAAACCATGTTTTTAAATTGAAAAAGGCTTTATATGGTCTTAAACAAGCACCTCGTGCTTGGTATGATCGGTTAAAAATCTTTCTCTTAGAAACTGGTTTTGAGATAGGTAAAGTAAATACTACCTTGTTTATTAGGAAAATAGAGACAGATATTCTAATCATACAAATATATGTAGATGACATAATCTTTGGATCTACTAATAGTAATCTCTGTCAAGAGTTTGCTAATATCATGAAAAATGAGTTTGAGATGAGTCACATGGGTGAACTCAATTATTTCCTTGGACTACAAATAAAGCAGTCACAAAATGGCATATTTATTAATCAAGGAAAATATGCTAAGGAATTACTCAAACGGTTTGGCATGGATAGCACTAGTAGTAAGACCACACCTATGGATACTATTACTACACTTGACAAAGATGAATTAGGTAAGAGTCGATCAAAAACTCTATCGAGGTATGATTGGCTCACTCTTATATATAACTGCTAGTAGATCAGACATTATGTTCAGTGTATGCTTGTGTGCTAGATATCAGTCGAGTCCAAAGAGTATCACTTAAAAGCTGTGAAACATATTTTAAGATAAATTAAAGGCACATCTGACTATAGTTTATTTTATCCACGCACCGATAATTTTCATCTTTTGTCGTATAATGACGCTGATTTTGCTGGTAGTAAAACTGATCGTAAAAGTACTAGTGGAACTTGTCACTTTTGGGACATTCACTAGTATCTTGGTGCAGTAAAAAGCAAAATTCGATATCCCTATCTACTACAGAAGCTGAATATATTGCTGCAAGTTTGGCTTGTGCCCAAATTTTGTGGATGAAACAAACTTTATTGGATAGTGGTATTTCATTTTCAAAACCTGCTATAATGTGTGATAATACCAGTGCTATTAATCTATCTAAAAATCTGGTTCAACACTCACGTACAAAATATATTGATATTCGACATCATTTTCTACGTGATCATGTTTTAAAGGGAAATATAACTTTGGATTTTATTTCTACTGATAAACAAGTAGCAGATATATTTACCAAACCACTTAAGGAAGATACTTTTATCAACTTTAGAAGAGAACTAGGAATTTGTTGTTTTTCATGACATTTCTTAAACATTTATTTTGTTTAAGTCGACTTAAACGTCTTTTTCAGTCGACTTATAAAATATTTTCGTTGTTCATACTTTTGGCCGAATTTTGTGTTCTGAACAGTTGACTGTATCGGTAACCAGTGGACTGACAGAAGTTTTACTTGATGTTTTTGTTTGGTTTAATTTTCTCTCGACTAAGTCGACTAATATCAAAACCAGTCGACTGTCGCGACATCGGTTTGGTTTTTTTTATTCTGAATCGTCACTTAACTGAGGCATCATCTCTCGCTTTCTTATACTCTTTTCGATGTCAACAAACCTACTCTTAATCTAAGCCCTTCACTCTTAGTAAAAACCCTAAATCTCTTACCCCCTTTTTTTCACTTTCCTCTTTCACTTTTGCTTTCAAAACCCAACCTAGTTGGTGTGCTTGGCTATTTCAGAAATTGAAGCTCTTGGATTTGAGATCTCCATCCAGATTTAAGTTTCCTTTCCATTTCGAAGTCTGTTTTGAGTCTCTTGAAGCTATTTTGCTTCTTTCTCTTGTTGTTGGGTAATTTTTTTTCTTCTTCTTGATCTCTCAATCTTTTTAAGTTTCCTAGTTTGCCAACTATGCCTAAACCTAAGAGAGCTAGAGGTTCTAATGTTGAAGAACTTCAATCTTCTCAGAACTATCTTCAATACTTAAGAAATCCCAACCTAGTTGAGAAATTCTTTCTTATATGTCAAATTGCTATCTTTCCAGGGAGATTTGTCAATTTTCCTTATTTAGATAGGTTCCCCTTAGCCCCATTGTTTGAACAATGTGGGTTATTTGACTTGCTTTCCCTTATTAATCAACCTTATTACTATCCACAACTTATCTATTTGTTTTACACAAATATGAAGGTTTCCACCTCTGAGGATGGTAACGAAATATTTTTTACTACTACGGTAAAAAATATTCGTATGAGGTTAACTCCTGAAAAATTGGGAATTATTTTGGGTATCCCATATGAAGGATTAGATTTGGGTGAGATTGAAATGGATGACGACTCTATTTTTTCCAAAATTTACTTGCCAAATCGCAGTCTCCCAATGACTAACAAATCAATTACTCCACTTGCTAAGCTAGTTGCAAGAATTTTGTTATATAACATTATCCCTAAATGGGGAGTTACGATCAATTTTCCAATGAGTTGCAGCAAGCGGTGTATGAAATTTTTGGCAATATCCAAATAAATTGGAGTCGAATCATTTTCAATCGTCTTCATAAGGCTCACACCTCTTTCCTTCCTTTTGGTGCAATACTTACTCTTGTCTTCAATTTCTATGAAGTTGATCTTACTTCTGAGTCTAGTGTTGTCACTCATTACGAATTTTTTGATCGTGCGGGTTTAGCTCGTATGAAGATTCTTAACTCTCCTCCTAGGTCTCCTCGATGGAATGTCCCTCCTATTCCTTTAGCCACTTCAGGTTGTAGGTCTTCTGCGTCTAGTTCTTCTCGTCCTAGAGCTGTTTTTGCTGATCCTGGGAGTCTTTATACTTCGGTTAATTATCTCATGGATCGTACCGATCTTATTCTCACTAGATAGGATAATCTTGAGGCTAGTCTTGCTAACCTTACTACTTATTCACTCAACAATTTCCACGACTTCCTCTTGCCTCCACAGGTGATGACGACGAAGAAGATGAATAAACTTGATGTATTTTCTTTTTTCTTTTTTTGTAATTTTTTTTATGTTTTATGTATTTCACTTCTATGTAGTATTTAACCCTGTACTTCATTTTCTATGTATTAATTTGTTTTGGTTATGCAATGCTTTTATTCGTTATGCAATGAGTTTTGTTTCTTCCCTCCTTCTATTTTTTTTTATTTTTGTTGATGACAAAGGGGGAGAAAAGGCTTGTTTTTTTGTGCATGTTTTTTTTGTGCATGCTTTGTCTTGTGCATGTTTTTTTGTATATTATTACTTGTGTGCTTGTTGTACATTATTTAGGGGGAGCATACATGTTTATATTTTATATATATTTCAATTTTGTATAACTTCATGATATTAGAAGTTATTGTGTTGTCATCATCAAAAAGATGGAGAATGTTGATTCTTGGTTTTGATGACTACAACACAATACAAAGTTTTTCTATCACATATCTCCAGCAGAGTGTATCAAAGTCAATACCATGGTGAAATACACAAAGGCAACACAATTCAAGAGTAATTGATCAAGCAAGCTTCAAGACATAAAGACAAAGGCTCAAGCTCAAGTCAACGACTCAAGTTCAAGACAAGATTCAAGTGCTTCAAATGATTTGTAAAAAGTGTCTTGTAATATTGTACTTGTCATTCTTTGAGTCCTAGAAACTTGTAATAGCCTTGTCACACACACACACTCACACATACTTTTTAATAACTGATTGTTTTACAAAATTAAAAGGTCAAAACAAGCTTGAATAAGTTAAGCTGTTGAGTACCAGTCGACCGTTCCTTGGAACCAGTCGACTGTCATAGTATGAAACTGCCTGAACTCATACAAGCTCTGGCCAGTCGACTCATTATAACAACCCAGTCGACTGTTCAAGCCGTTTCGACAGGTTTCTGATTTAAAACTTGTTTTTCAAATTCAAATCCTTTTATATCTATTTTAATACAGTTTAAGGAACTGTTTTACAACGTCCCTCTGATTCTCACTCTATAAATAGAGTATAGGAATCACTTTAAAAAGGTTCCAAACATTTTCTTTAAGTTTCAAGCTTTTTTGTTTTTGAGAAGAACAAGCATTTCAAAAGCATACAAATTGTCTAAGTCTTGGTTCTCTGAAATTTAGTCTAGTATAACATCGAATTCGTTTTAGACTGATTTCAGAAGTTAACGTAATACCCACTATACAAAATCACAAATCACAAACAAGACTATAGGTTATTATAAACTCTTTTTTGTTGTTGTTTTTCACTCTCGGGTTGTGATAGTGGTCCTCTCAGTTGGAGAGTAGGGCTCTTGGTTGTAGAGTCGGTTTTTTACTCTTGGGTGTAGAGTGAGTTTGCTCTCTCTAGTGGTGAGAGATGTCTACGGGTTTGACATAGTTGTTTTCAAACGCCGTAGGATTTTCTTGTACTTTTTTCAAGAATGGTGGAAAATCTCAAGTGGGTTGCTGGAGACCGAAAGTAGGTCGGGAGGACCGAACCAGGATACATCACTATGTACTATGTGATTGACTCTGTGGTGGTTGTATTTTCTCAATTTGTAATTTCAATTTTTCTGTATTTTATTTCAAAAACTTTTCTGGTAAGTCGACTGGATTTCCACGCTAAGTCGACTGATCAGACTAGTAACTCTTCAGTAAGATATTCTTCTACTCTGACGCAACAGTCGACTGTACCTCTTTTTCAGTCGACTGGACAGTACGAAAAGTTCAATTTCTTAAGTAATTTTTACACAACACTATTCACCCTCCCCCCCTATAGTGTTATTTGCCTTGCCTACAGGATCCAACAGCATATATTTTGAAGGAATTCGTCAAATTGCTATTTTATTAATTCGAAGAGGTTTTGATTAGTTTTTATGTACTCCTATATACACCACAAGTCACATTTGATCATCTCAGGAATGTACTTTTTATAGATTTCGTTTTTATAAAGTAAAACATCATATCGGTTAAAACATGCACAAACTCAAACTGCAGTCTGCAGATACAACAGTCTACTGGTTAATTCGACAGTCGACTGTCGTGATCCTCGCTACAGTGTTTTCTTGAAGTTTTGGATTTTTATGCAGGACTGTCGTCTGATCACTTTATACAATTGACTGCCACTGCTCTGATTAGTGTTTCTCGAGGTTTGGGATTTTTATGCCGGACAGTCGACCGACTAGAGTATGAAGTCGACTGTCATTGCTCTGAGTGACGTTTTCTGAAGCTTTTCTAATGATATTTAAAAACAATTGATTCTTTAATATTTTTGGATTAATGACCTACTGTCCTAAATATCATTTTTCTACCGATTATAGTATTTTCGAGACATTTTCTAAATATAAAAGAAGTATGAGTTGTAATGAAAGTTTGGTTTTGATGGTTGAGTGTGAGTCTCTAGAGGGTGTATGGGACCCTAGTATGCCGGCAGTTGAGAGTTTGTGGTTTGGCCTATCGAGGCATATTGTTGATCAGTTTAGTTAAGTCCGGTAGGGTACACCAACTCTAGGAAATTTGAATCTAATGAATGATTAATTAATTTAACAAGATAAGGACAGACACTAGTTGGTAATATGATGAAATGAGAACATGGGTTATGGACCTCAGTATGGCTTGCGGTGTGAGATAATCCCCGAAATTATCGAGGTGTGAGTGAAATAGTCTCTGGAATCTCCAAAATTATCGGGGCGAGGTGACGCTCATGTGGTACTCATGTGATGAGGTGCCATAGCTTGCGGTGTGGGATATTCTGTAAGATTCCCAGGTGTGAGTGAAATAGTCTCAGGAATTATGTGTGGATAGAGATTGACCTCTGGAATTATCGGGGCATGGGCTAATACTCACAATTTATCTATATCTCGTAGTAGTCATCGTGATAGGATTAGTTGCATAGCGGGGGATTAAACCCTATCAAGTGGAGAACGTTAAGGGCTTGCACCGGACCTATGTAGAGTGGGATGCATAGAATCTGACAAGTATGCATTAGAGAGTCAGCATATAGCATTGATATTTTCTTGACTTGGTTTTATGCATGTTGTTTCCTGTTTTTTCTACACTTGACACTTAGTCTAGTTTCACTTGATGTTTTCATATTTTATTTATTTCTATTTCATATTTCATTTATTCTTGTTGTTGATACATGTTGTTTATGACTCTATGCCTTATGTTTTATTTATGTTGTATTTATTTTTATGTCACTCATACCGTTATGGCTGACTCCTGTAGTTTTGGGGGTTAGGTTTATCTCTGGCCTCATGTTTTACAGGTAAGAGCCTATAGCTTTTGATTTGGATGCTTGAGATAGAATGATGTTATGGCTTATGTAAATTGTAAAAGATTGTGTTGTAAAAGAAAGACTGTAATTCAAGGTGTTTGTTTTTCCGCTGTGTTTTGTAAAGAATTAATATAATAAAAGTTGGAAAAAAAAATTATCTGTATTTTTGGCTATGTTTACTATTATAATTGAAGTTGATGCCGGAAATTGTGCCAAGTATTTCTGAGATATCATATTGGAAATTTGGGGCGCTACAGAGATTGGTATAAGAGCCAGGTTCAGTAGTAATAATAAACATGGTATAAAAATAAACCTAGGTGTGGACACTAAAGCGTCAGTACCTAGGTGTGGACATTAGAGTGTGAGTGTCACATAGAGTTAGAACATGGTGTTTTGGTTTGGGGTATGGTTGGGGTTTTGCCATATGGTATTGATGTGAATTTGAATGTGAATTGTGTTATGATGCTCTAACTTTACCCTCGTTTTGCAGTATTCAGAAAAATGGCAGGACTCAGGACCAGGAATGGTGCTAATGGTGATGGGGTTGGTAGTTCCCATGGGGATGGACTTGATCTTGAGACTGAGATTGCCAGGGTGTATCAGAACTTGAATGCATTCATGGCAGCTAATATGGCACAGAATCAGAATCAGGGGGCTGGACCAGTGTTTGTTAATTTTGATCTTATCAAGCAGGTGGAGTCCTTCAAGCAGATGAAGCTGCCAGTGTTTGAGGGGCAGTTTGATCCAAATGAGGCTGATGATTGGATTAGACAGATGGTGATGGTATTCGAGTCTTGGAGACCCCAGAAGTCAATAAGGTGAAATTGGCTGCTATGCAGTTAGAGAATGATGTTGGCGTCTGGTGACAGTCAGTAAGCGGACTTTTGGAGATCAGCAAGTGACTTGGGAAGCTTTTATGGATGAATTCAGGGATCGTTTCTTTCCTCTGGATATTCAGGAGAAGAAGGTAACAGAATTCTTGAATCTGCAGCAAGGCAACATGACAGTGCGTGAATATGAAACTATGTTCGCTCAGCTGTCAAGGTATGCACCGGAGCTAATTGTTGATGAAGCGAAGAAGGCCAAGAAATTCGAGTAGGGCTTGAGGCCGAGTTTTAAGGTCAAGGATGATTCCTTTGGACATAAGGAGGTTCGATAAGCTGGTCAGATAGCAGCTATGACAGAAGAGGATATGGACCAGTTCCAGAAGAAGCAAGAGATCTGGAACAGGAACAAGAGGCCAGAAGCTAGGCAGAGTGGGAATAAGTTTCCAGTGAAGAAGAGCAAGTTCAGTAGGCCAGAGCAGAGGGCACCTGTATCTCAGGATGTGACTTGTTACTACTGCAAGGAGGCGGATCACTACAGGTCAGCGTGTCCTAAGTTGGCAAAGCAGACTTGTTTTCAGTGTGGGCAAGTGGGGCATTCTAAGCTTTACTGTCCACAGTTGAGGAAGGGTGGTTCAGGCGGAGGCATTCTAGTTTTCATGGATTTTTCTACAGTGTTCTTGGAATATTTACCAGGATTGCCGCCGCAGCGAGATGTGGAGTTTTGTATTAATGTTCAGCCGGGGAGTGCTCTGATTTCTAAAGCTCCGTACAGGATGGCACCTGTAGAGCAGGATGAAGTGAAGAAACAAATTGAGGTATTGCTGAGTAAGGATTTTATCAGGCCAAGTTCTTCACCGTGGGGTGCTCCAGTGTTGTTGGTCAAGAAGAAGGACGGGTCAATGAGGATATGCATTGACTATCGGGTGTTGAATAGGGTGACTATTCAGAACAAGTATCCGCTTCCACGGATTGATGATCTATTCAAAAGGCTTCGGGGAGCAGCTGTATTTTCGAAGATTGATTTGAGATCAGGGTATCATCAGGTTCGAGTCAAAAAGGAAGATGTGAGTAAAACAGCTTTCAGGACTCGTCATGGACTTTATGAGTTTTTGGTAATGCCATTCGGAGTGACGAATGTGCTGGCAGTATTTATGGATATGATGCATCGGATATTGCAGCCATTTATTGATTCCTTCGTGGTGATTTTTATTGATGATATTTTGGTGTATTCGAAGTCGGAGGAAGAGCATTCTATGCACTTGACAGAGGTGTTACAGAAGTTGCAGGAGCATAACTTGTATGCCAAGCTGGCAAAGTGTGAGTTTTGGAAGTTTGAGGTAGCTTTTCTTGGTCATATCCTTTCTAAGGTGGGAGTGGCCACTGAGCCTCAGAAGGTTGAAGCAGTGAGGGATTGGCCCAGACCAACATCAGTGAAGGAAGTCCGGAGTTTCTTGGGTTTGGCTGGGTACTACAGGAGATTCATTCAGGGCTATGCACAGATTGTAGTTCCTTTGACAGGGTTGACTCTGAAGAATATGGCATTCACATGGACTGATAAGTGTGAGGCGAGTTTCCTTGAGCTAAAGGAGAGATTGACGACTGCACATATCTTAGCTTTGCCACAAGCTGGGAAGGATTATGATATCTTCAGTGATGCATCTCCCAGAGGTTTGGGGTGTGTCTTAATGCAGGAAGGCAAGGTTATTGCCAATGGTTCGAAGCAGTTGCGTGCACATGAGAAGAATTATCCGACGCATGATCTAGAGTTAGCAGTATAATCTTTGTCTTGAAGTAGTGGAGGCATTATATATATGGTGAGAAGGTCAACATGTATACCGAACACAAGAGCCTGAAGTACATTTATCAAAAGAAGGATCTAAATCTTCGGCAGAGAAGATGGTTGGAAGTATTGGAGAACATTCATCCCGAGATCAAGTATCATCCGGGCAAGACGAATGTGGTGGCCGATAGGCTTAGTCGGAAGAGTAGTTTGGCGAGCTTGATCACTACTCAGAGAGAGTTGGCAGCAAAGATTGACCAGGCAGGTATCGAGGTGGTTCTGCAGGGTTTGGGAGCATATTTGGCTCAGTTGAGACTGCAGCATTCTTTGAGAGAGCAGATTGTGGAAGGTCATAAATCAGATACAGAGATCTAGAAAATGTTGCAGCAGGTTTCCGATGGCAAGTTTTCAGAATTTCGTGTCCAAGATGGAGTGCTATGGATGGATGAGAGGTTGTGTGTTTTGGAGAATGCAGACTTGAGGGAGAGTATCTTGCAGGAGGCACACAGTAATTTATTGTCAGGACATCCTGGAGGCACAAAGATGTACAAGGACATCAAACAACACTTTTGGTGGTCCGGTATGAAGAGGGATGTGGCAGATTTTGTGGCAAGGTGTCTGACTTGTCAGCAGATCAAAGCAGAGAATCAGAGACCTGGAGATTTTTTGCAGTCTTTGCCCATTCTATAATGGAAGTGGGAGAATATCAGCATGGATTTCATTACAGGTTTGCCAAGGAATGCGAAGGGCAATGACTCGATTTGGGTTATTGTTGACCGTTTGATCAAGTCAGCTCACTTTCTGTCTATGAAGATTACTTGGTCATTGGAGAAATTGGCAAAGTTGTATATTAATGAGATTGTGAGACTTCATGGAGTTCATGTATCGATTGTGTCCGACAGGGATGCGAGGTTCACTTCGAGGTTTTGGAAGAGTCTGTAAGAAGCTTTGGGTACCAGAACTGAATTCAGTACCGCTTTTCATCTGCAGGCTGATGGTCAAACTAAAAGGGTGAATCAGGTATTGGAAGATATACTGAGGGCTTGTGTTATGGAGAGGTACTTGGCATTGGTTGAGTTTGCTTATAACAATAGTTACCATGCGAGTATCGGGATGGCTCCGTATGAGGCTCTATATGGGAGAAAGTGCAGGACGCCTGTTTTTTGGTATGAGGTTGGCGAGAGGCAGATGTTTAGGCCCGAGATTGTGCAGCAAACATCGGAGAAGATTGAATTATTCATAAGAGGTTGGTCGAGGCTAAGAGTCGGTAGAAGAGTTATGCAGACACTCGGAGAAGAGACTTGGAGTTTGGGGTTGGAGAGGCAGTTTTCCTCAAGGTGTCTCCGACCAAGGGAGTGATCAGGTTTGGTAAGGAAGGCAAGTTGGCGCCAAGGTATATTGGGCCATACAGGATTTTGGGGCGGATTGGTAAAACGACATATACTTTGGATCTTCCGGAGGAGTTGGCGCAAGTGCATGATGTGTTCAATGTGTCGCTGTTGAAAAAGTATGTGCCAGATCAGAGTCATCAGCTGGTGGAAGTGCCTGAAGGTCTACAGGTGAACTTGAGTTACAAGGAATAGCCTGTGGAGATTGTTGATCGTAGGGAGAAAGTTTTGAGGAGCAAGGTGATACCTATGGTCAAGGTCTTGTGGAGGAACCAGCAGTTCGAGGAGACTGCTTGGGAGCCGGAGGATCGCATGCAGAAGGATTTTCCTGAGCTTTTTGCGTGATTGTATTCTGTTGTATGATGGTGCTCTTTGAGTTGAGATTTATTTATTTTATTAGATTATAATTTCTTGTGTACTTGTATCTCTTAAACTATGTTTTCATTTATGAGATTTTCATTTCCTTTTGCTTATTCTGTTTGGACCCTATTAGTAGTAGTTCTGAGGACAGAACTATTCTAAGGAGGGAGTGATGTAATACTCCAGATTTTTAAGATAATGCTTTTACGATTGTTAAATGAATTAAAATGATTTTTTGTGATTTAATAAACATTTTCTGAAAATTTATCTTTTACACGTGCGAAACACGTGCAAATATTATCTGGGAAGTTCAAAGTCAAAATTTATTTTGGAAAAACTCATTATTTATTATTAAATATTATTTGTGAATTATCTAGAATTTTCTGATAATTATTGGACCTATTTGCAAATATTACAAAAAAGAGGGACTTTTGTGCAAAATTACTACTTGGAGTGAAAACTCCAGATTTTCGGATTTTTGGGCTTCGCATGATGCCTAGTTAACTCAGAGGTGAAGATTTTACTTTTTTTTATAATAAATTTGGTTTATTTGGCAAGTTTTGGTAAAGGAGGATCGTTTTCCAAAATTGCTATTTAGAGGGGTAAAAGTGCAAATTCGTTTTTCTGAGTTTTCAAATAGTGCCGGATGGTTGTTTTTTTTTAACTCAACTAAGTTGGTTTCATTCAATTTCCAAGTATAGAGACTTATATATGTAAAGGTATATTTTAAAAGAGGCATTTTGCAAAACTACTTAAAAACCCTAGATCCCCTTATTCCTGGCCTATATTAAGGTGAGGTGCAGCCGTCTTCTTGCTGCACAACACAAATGGATTTCTTATTCTTATTTCTTGGAGTTTTCAGGCGAGGATTCTTGGTTTTCTTGCGGGGAGGACTTTTTCCTATTCTTTATTTTCTTCGGTTGTTTCTTCAAAAAGATGAGTGACTTGTGTTTGTTTTCTTATTGTTCTAAGCATGTTGTATGTGATGATTTATGATTATATGTGGATATGAAAAATTTCTATGAGTAGTGGATTAAAAATTTAGTCTTTTCATGAAACTATACCATTGATGACCAAAACCCTAACTAGATGACTTGTGATTGCTAAAGAACCTAATAGATATCATGAGTAGGTTGCTTTGTTTCATGAACTTACTCATGTATTGAGTTGTGTGATGGTATTGCATGAAAATAAACAAATTCGATTGAAAATGACTTTACTGTGTAAATGCATATGTGATATGGTGAGTGGTTTTAATGAACAAAACTCAATTGTTTACATGTTACAATTTCACAGAACCATGGGTAAATTAATCCAACTAATTGTATATGAGAAGAAGTAGATGGTTTACTGGATCAAAATATTAAGTTTTGAATGAAAGAAGGGCTAAATGTTTCGGGATCCGATAAGTAAGGTTGAAGGTTGAGTTTTGTGATTTTTGTGATGATTTTGATTGGATTCGATTTGCTTTGAATACTGAGATTTGTTCGAACACCACACGACTTCGAATTGATGAGATGTTGAGGCCTAACTGATGGAATCATGCACACCCACACACAGACCCATATATATATATATATATATATATATATATATATATATATATATATATTTCACTGTTTTGAAAGAATTGCGAGATTAAGTTTTGGGATTTTGAGAAGCTTTCATTTGAATTCAATCGTATTGATTCTGAGATGGTTCTGAATAATTTATCCCCTATTCACAAAGTATTTTGGAACATAATTGGTTCTTATATACCCTATTCTGATATATGCACATATTTTGAAGGAATTCGTCAAATTGCTATTTTATTAATTCGAAGAGGTTTTGATTAGTTTTTATGTACTCCTATATACACCACAAGTCACGTTATATCATCTCAGGAACGTACTTTTACAAATTTTGTTTTTATAAAGTAAAACACCGTAATGGTTAAAATATGCACGAACTCAAACTGCAGTCTACAGGTACTACAGTCGACTGGTAAATTTCGACAGTCGACCGTCGCGATCCTGGCTGCAGTGTTTTCTTGAAGTTTTGGATTTTTATGCGGGACATTCGTCTGACCACTTTATACAGTCGCTGCCACTGCTCTGATTAGTGTTTCTCGAGGTTTTGGATTTTTATGCGGGACAGTCGACTGACTACAGTATGAAGTAGACTGTCACTGCTCTGACTGGCATTTTCTTAAGCTTTTCTAATGATCTTTAAAAATGATTAATTCTTTAATAGTTTTGGATTAATGACCTAGTGTCCTAAATATCATTTTATTATAGATTATAGTATTTTTGCGACGTAATCTAAATATAAAAGAAGTATGCGTTGTAATGAAAGTTTGGTTTTGATAGTTGAGTATGAGTCTCTAGAGGATGTGTGGGACCCTAGTGTGCCGGTAGTTGAGAGTTTGTGGTTTGTCCTATTGAGGCATGTTGTTGATCAGTTGAGTTAAGTCCGGTAGGGTACACCAACTCTAGGAGATTCGAATCTAATGAATGATTAATTAATTTAACAAGATAAGGACATGCACTAGTTGGGGATATGATGAAATGAGAACATGGATTATGGACCTCAGTATGGCTTGCGGTGTGAGATAATCTCCGAAATTATCGAGGTGTGAGTGAAATAGTCTCTGGAATTACCTGCAGTATGGAATTGATCTCCGAAATTATCGGGGTTGAGGCAACGCTCATGTGGTATTCGTGTGATGAGGCGCCATAGCTTGCGGTATGGGATATTCTCGAAGATTTTCGGGTGTGAGTGAAATAGTCTCTGGAATTATCTGTGGATATAGATTGACCTCCGGAATTATCGGGGCATGGGCTAATAATCACAGTTTATCTATATCTCGTAGTAGTCATCGTGATAGGATTAGTTGCATAGCACGGGATTGAACCCTATCAAATGGAGAATGTTAAGGGCTTGCACCGGACCTATGTAGAGTGGATGCATAGAATCCGACAAGTATGTATTAGAGAGTCAGCATATAGCATTGATGTTTTCTTGACTTTGTTTTATGCATGTTGTTTTCTATTTTTTCTACACTTGACACTTAGTCTAGTTTCACTTGATGTTTTCATGTTTTATTTATTTTTATTTCGTATTTCATTTATTCTTGTTATTGATACATGTTGTTTATGACTCTATGCCTTATGTTTTATTTATGTTGTATTTATTTTTATGTTACACCGTTATGACTAATCCCTGTAGTTTTGGGGGTTAGGGTTATCTCTAGCCTCATGTTTTACAGGTAGGAGCCTATAGCTTTGGATTTGGATGCTTGAGATAGAATGATGTTATGGCTTATGTAAATTGTAAAAGATTGTGTTGTAAAAGAAAGATTGTAATTCAATGTGTTTGTTTTTCCGCTGTGTTTTGTAAAGAATTAATGTAATAAAATTTGGAAAAAAAAATTATCTGTATATTTGGCTTTGTTTTCTATTATAATTGAAGTTGATGCTGGAAATTGTGCCACGTATTTCTGAGATATCATATTGAAAATTCGGGGCGCTATAGTGATGATTTCTGCAATCATAGTGAGACATTTATAGACACTATAACTTCACCAAAAGTACACAATTTAGTTTATTTGCGATTAAACGTTAAAAAAAATGAATATCCATTATTATGGTGTTGATTTCTGCAATCATAGTCAGACATTTATAGACACTATAGCTTCACCAAAAGTACACAATTTAGTTTATTTGCAATTCGGTGAAGTGAATATTGTCCACTAAAAGGCAAATTCAACGACTGAGATTGACTGAAAACCTTAATATGGATCTTTCTGGGAATATCTTTGAAGTTGAAAAAAAATGACAATTGTTCAATTTTTCTCCATTCTTTAGTTTTGACTTTGAAACTGTAATTGTTCGTATGGTCATATTCAGGACAATTACGAATGCGCCTACTTTGATTCTGCTGACTGGGTTCTTGGCAAGGTTCGTGTGAAGAATGAACTGAATATGAACTTCATCACAAAGATTTTTTGCTAAATTTTTATATTGGCTAACTTCATCCTTGATAACCTGTCGATCTCTGTAGCGAAGTTCAAATTTGGGAAAGATGACAAAAGCTTTCGTGGATTCTTTTCAGCCTAAGCTAAAGGTATATACGCATTAGAGCATCTGTAGTCGTTAATGTTAAAATTATCCATATATCGATAAATAGAAATAGAAATTTGGATTTCGCTGCACTCGTTGAAAGCTATATTATAGCAATCAATCATTTAATATTAAGCGACGGCATTTGATGTGCCGTCGGAGGGCGAAAAAGCAAAATTTGGCGCGGAATCGTCGGACGGCACATGAAGTGCCGTCCGTTTAAAAAAAAAAAAAATTTGCATCGTGTGTCTAGGACGGCACATGAAGTGCCGTCCAACACACTTTTGGACTCTAGCACCATTTCCGACACAGTTTTGGACACTAATAAGCACATAATAATTACATATCTATACTTAATAGCTACTTAAATGACCCATTATCTATACTTAATACCTAATTAGCTACTTAATTGATATATAGCATATTAAATGACCCCTAATTATCTTCACTTAGCAGCAGAATTTTTTTTTTTTATTAAAGGTCGACGGACGGCACATCAAGTGCCGTCCGGGAAAAAAGGCTTTATATCGGATAAATTAGAATTTTTTCAAACGGACGGCACTTGAAGTGTCGTCCGACGATTATAATAATAATTTTTTTAGTGGGACGGCGCATCGAGCGTCGTCCCTCAGTTATCGATAATGCTATATCGATTCTCATTTATAGCAATCTACTGTAGCGATTTATCGATAATATCGATATATAGCAAACGACTGCAACTGCTTTTTAACCCAAATATCGATATTATCGATATATAGCAAACGACTACAGATGCTCTTAGAATATATAACACATACATATAGAGGAGATTGTTAAATTTTAAAGTAAATTTGAATGAAGTTAAATTAGATGTTTTTTGAACAGTGTGACTAACACATACCTTAAGACTTGATAGACTTCTCATGCGAAGATAACTAATGCTAAGATCTACCTACTCAGGAATCACCGACTTATGTTACGTTACAGAGGAAAACAAATACTATAAAGGAAAAACAAGTACGTCCATAAAAAAAGATTGCATTTTTAATTATTCTTAGACGAAGTCAAGTTTTTTAAACCGATGTATAATTGCACAAGAATTATAAGACATGCTTTCCATTTCTTCATAAACCGTATACTTAGAGGGGGAAAATCCATTAACTATTATGATACTATAAATTTCTCGTAATTTACACGTGCGATGCATGTTTTAATAAATATATAATTTTTTAAAGTAAAAAATCATACGTAGTCTAAATTCGAACCTGAGATCTCATTCATATTAGTTATGTACGTGCGTCTCATGTGTTGATAGATTTACAAATGACAACTCCTCTTCTCCCATTATAATATTAGAGATTTGTATGTTTGAGAATAATTATAATGGATTTTAGTTTATAGTTTTTATTAGTCCCTCATATTTAAAAAATTATGTACAATATTGGACATGATATACTATATATAATAATAATAATAATATTTTCTTAGTTGGGCAGAAATTGTGCAATATTGCAAGATATATTATCATTTCTTAGTTGGGTCGTTTTTTTTTTTTTTTTTTTTTTTTTTTTTGAGGGGAAAAGGTGGAATAAGGCCACCCTGTTTCATTAATAAGACGTTAACAAAACAACCCTGGCATACTGGAAAAAAACAACAGTACAGAACAAAAGTACAATGCATGATGAAAAGAAAGCAAACAAACATACCCCCCCCAACAAACCCTGGGGGGTGGGTCTAGCTATTCCAACATCCAGCAATCCGAGGGTACAGTAGGCTGAAGCAAAACATAAGCTGGCATAGGCACTGTCAAGACTGGTGAAGCCAGTCCCTCAGTCCAGCGTCGGCCCAAATTCGACTTCCTCATCGTCAAACTCCTCTACCTGGAATACTTTAGCTATCCTTCCCCTTGCTCCCGTTGCCGCAGCTGTAGCCCAAAAAGAGATAAGATGCATAATATGAGTCAGGTTACCAGAAATACTATTACATGTGGCACGAAAATAAAAGTTATTTCTGTCAAGCCATAACACCCAAGTTGTCGCCGCAATAGCAAGTTATTTCTTAGTTGGGTTGTTCTTATCATAATGACTTAAATCTGGACTATTTTAAAAATTAAAAGTTTTTTCTGAATATGCACCGTTTTTAAAAATTATCTTTTGAGAACATATTAGATAACATACTAGGAACTTATAATTTATGCAGGATGTCGTTGACGATGATGTAATGATTTTGCAACCCCATAAAATCTAAAGCATAAAATATTTTTGATTAAAACTTTAAATTTTAGTATACATTTGGATTTAATATATCTTTAATATTATAATGGAGAAGGTCTTAGTGTCATTTGTCAATCTCTCAACGCGTGCACCGTACGTGCATAACTATTATAAATGTTGTTTTAGGTTCAAACTCAGACTACGTCTGAATTTTTTACTTTAAAAAATTATATTTATTAAGACGTGCATCGCACGTGTAAATTACTAGTTTATGTAATGAAAGAATGATAGTTAATGTGATTTCCAACTATTTTGTTTTCAATAGTAGGTGTGGAGATTCAAAGATAGTAGGAGATTTTCAACTAATTTAGATTGTAGTCGTTTATTATCGGACGTGAACATTTTATTTAAACCATCCGTTAGATATATAATTGTGATTTAAGTATGAAAGAGTATTGTGATTGACTTTGGAGATGCTTTATTCCCATCAAATATTTTAGTTTAAAGATTGTGTTTTCTGTAACATCGTTACTGCAATGTTGATATACTATATTACAATTATACAGAAAAAAAAAGTTGCATATATGGAGAGGTACTGTTTTGAATATTTTTATATATCTTTTGATAAAGTCTGTGCAATTTGCACAAGAAGTATACTAGTAGTATATACAAGACAATTATGCCAGCTTGAAACTTTAACACTAGTGCTCACCTAGAGTTCGTCTCTTTGGACAAAATTTTCCTGCAAGTGTAGTAAATCAATTATTTATTATTATTATTATTATTATTATTATTATTATTATTGAAGCATATAAGTTCACCCCATGGTTCTAGTCCAAGTTCCCATGTACAATGAACCAGAGGTATTAATTTTCTTTTCTCTTTTAATTTTGTCCTTTTTTTCTATTTTTAGTGTTATATTGTTTAGAAAGAATTTATTTTTCTAATGTTCAGTTTATTACATCATCATACTACTTTCATACTATTTTTTAAAGTAAGAAAATTAAGTTTTGAGTTATATTCTGAAATACTATTCAAATAAATTATTATTTGACTTTTACTGCCAGTTTTAAAGTATTGATCTTCGACTGGTTCCTCATAATTGCAGCTGTACAATTTGTCGATAGGAGCAGCATGCAGGCTGAATTGGCCAGCTGATATGATCGATCATCATTCAAATTTTCGATGATTCCATTGACTCCAACAACAAGGTATGTAATTATAAATTAAATTGATGCAGATATGGTTTTCAATTTGCTACTTATTAGTTAATAGACTGATTAAAATTTAAAAAATAAATTAAGTTCAAGTTAATAATAAAAGAAACTTAGGAAAAAGAAGTCTGAGATTCTCCTCCTTTTTGAGTTTCCTCCTCCAGATCTGACCGCTCCGATCTCCTCCACCCTCCTCTCCTCTCATTAAAGTTGTAGATCTCTCGTCGATCTACAAACCCATCTCCTTTTCTTCTCTTACAGTGATTCCCTCCATCCCCCTCCTTCTATTTCGTCCTCATCTTTTGGCTCTGCGGTAGGGGTCTTGGTCTTCTGACGCTTCCATCGACCTCATCTGGAGATCCGTTTCTGTGCGCATTCAGTGCTGCGCCTTAGGGAGTGGGCTTCTTCTAACGGGGCAGTTTTCTAGGGGGCTCGACTGCTTCTCAGTGTAAGATTCTTCTATTTCTCCACATCACTGTAAGTTCCTTCCCTCTGGCTGTTTTTCATTTTGCCCTGGTTTTTGGTTTTGTCTTGCCTCTTTTGTTAGTGGCATTTTTTGGTGGAGTTGTTGTGAGGTCTTCTTGTTGTCGTTCGTGTTTTTTGAGGTTAATTCTTTCTTTGCTAAGTGGGTTCAGTTTTTTTGGTGTGTTTTTTCCTTTCTTCGTCGTTCTTGTTTGAATTTTTCATTCCACTTGCATGTGGGTGCGGTTTCCTGGAGTGATTGTGGCAGTTTCTTAGCCACTTACCTCAGGAATGTGATTTCTCCTTTGCTTGATCAACTCTTGTGTGTTGTGCTCATCCTTCCGTTCCCATTTCCTTTTTCTTCGGTTTTTTTGGTTGTGGGGAACACTTTCGTCCCCGGGTTTCGATTTCTACAATATCTGTTTCTCTCTCTGTTGTTTTATTTTGAGTCGCTAGATGGGCTCCACATGGGTCGAAGTGGTTTAAAAAAACACTTTAAAAAAAATGGACGACTAATTCGACCTTGGGCCTCCCTGGGAGGTGGCCTGCTTCTCAGAACCTTCGAGGTTCCTCTCTTTCCCTTCCCCGTTCACTTCGTACATTTGCCTCAACATCTGCAACTCTCTCCCTCCACTGTTCTTCGTTGCTTTTGGTGTCTTCAACCGGGGCACTTCAAAGCTTATTGCTCCTTCAATATGAGGTGCTTGTTTTGTCTCAAGCCAGGACACTCTAGAAACCGGTGTTTCACCCTTCAACAACTTTTGGGTCTTTCGATGGGTGTCCCTATCTCCGACAAAGTTATTGTGGCTTTTGACCTTCCCTCTCTTCAGGCTAGGATCTCGGATGTTCATAAATCGAAGAAAGCCAAACTCTCGGCCGCTTCCCCTCTTCTCCCTACCCCCCCAGTGCCTCAACGCATTGCAGCGGTGGTTCCCCCTCCCCCTTCAGCTCCTTCTAGCCTTATTGCTCCCATCCCCCCAACTCCAGCTACGTCTTCTATTGCTCAGTCTTCTACCTCGGCTATGCCTGTTTAGTCTCAGGTGACTCTTGTGTATGTGCCCTCGCCGGATATTTCTGCCAAGATTAGCAAATTTGACTCTTATGGGGCAGTTTCGTTCAATGGAGGTTCTATCTCTAACTTCGCACTGGACTCATTCCTTTGCAACACTTGCAACATCCCTAAGTGGACTTGGGCAGTGAATTCGTGCTCTAATGGAGACGTTGTGATCACCTTCCCTTCTTCTAAAGTCCTTGATGTGCTGGTGGCCATAAACTCCTTCTCCATTGGCTCTGTTAACCTTTCTATTCGTAAGTGGTTTCACCAAAAATCCTCTCCTCCGACTCTACATTCTACTCCCACCAAGGTGACTCTTCTTGGTCTGCCGCCGTTCTGCGATTCCCCCCGTCTTGTGGCAATATGTCCAGAAGCATCGGAGACATGACCCGTACTTCTTCTACTTCTTTGCTAGCCTCTGGCTGTCTCCTTGTCGAAGCTGAATTCCTCTTCCCCCGGCGATTGAGAGAGTATCATCTTATAATCTGCGCATTGGCCAGTCTTTCTTCCCTATCACTATCAGTTACCATGACCTGCCCTCTGGTTCTGCGTGTCAATCCCACTCTCTGGCTGGAGCTCCTTTGGCTCCTGTATCTGTTGAATCTCCCTCTCTTACCTTCGATTTAGGCGTATCCTCTCTGCAGCCGTCCTCTTCGGCCAAGCCCAACGGCAGCCAGAAGTCGTTTTCCAGAAAAAAAAATTCTTTTCAGCGCAAAAGTGCTGCTTTCTCCCCCTCCTCCAAAATATCGCCTTCCAAGGCCCTAAATTTAGTTTGGATCAACCCCGACCTCTCTTCCACCTCTGCTGCGAAGCACCAGGCTCCTGCTGTGGGGAGTTCTGCTGCTTAGCTTCCTTCTATCCCTCCTACTCCGACTACTAAAGCGATCCTCCCTATTGTTCACTCAGCTCATGTTCGTTACCCCACTTCCCATTCTGAGGATCAAGTGAATGTCTCTGATTCGAAATGGCCTGAATGGAAGGTCAATCCCAAGTTTTCAACGGATTGGGATTATTTCATTAAAGGAGTTCATGGTTCTTCTTCTGCGACACCAAGTTCTAAGCTTGTTCCTCTTAAATCTGCTCCCCCTTCTTCGACGAAGGCTTGGATCGATCAGGACGATCTTCTCTCCGAAGAGGCGGCGGAGCTTGCTAAGTCTTCTCCCCATCACAAGGTAACTCTTTACAATTCTCCTTTTGTTTGGTCGGTCTGTTATTGGTCTGATTCTTCTGCTCTCTGCTTTTGCGATTGTAGTTTTAGTAATTTTTTTGCTTTCCCTGTTAAATTTGCTTTTAATTTCTGTCTTGCTACTTTTATCTTCGATAACGTTAGCTGGCGTTTACCTGATTTCCTTCCTTTTTGTTCGCAATCCTCATTCTCTTGTAGAGGAGGAGCACAATTCTACCTCCTCTATTAATTCTACTCCCGCTCTCATTTTTAAATCTTCTATCCCCGCTTCCTCTTCTCTTCATCAGGCAGCGTCTGTTTCGAAGGAACAAACTCCTGCCTCGACTTGCCAATCTCCCCTTGTTCTCGGTGCTGATGCATCTCTCTCTAATAGCCTGTTTGCTCAAGCTGGTCATGCTCAGGCTGCTATCATCCTAGCCTGTTGTGAGTCTAACAGTCACCCTCCCTCTCTGAAACTCAAATTGACTCCTCTTATCATACGTTCTAGTGCTTGCTTAAGGGTGAAAATAATAATCACTTATCTTCCGAGTCAAAAGCTTCCCTTGCTGCTCATATCCATAACCTGGAAATCCCTCCCCCTGTCTCTTATGGTTCGAAGTTGTCATCCCTTGGCTCCGTCTACCAAGTTCACTTCGACTCTTTGTCAAATCCTCACATGATTGATCTTACGACTAGTATGGGGTTTGCGGTGGACTCTAGCCACATTGTGGATTTTGAGACCATACGCAGACATGAAATTTCGAGAGCTTCTGAGTTCAATCGTGCTCATGATTTAGTCTCTCTTGGAACATTCGGAGCCTTCGTTGCCCGTCCAAGCAACAAGCTCTTCTTCACCTTATATCTTCTTCCCATTGTGATATGATCTCCATTCAGGAATCTAAGCTAGACTCTACTTCTCACGCTCTTCTTCGAGCCATTGGTGGATCTCTGATCACCAATTGGATTCCTCTTAATGCAACTAATATGCGTAGGGGTATCCTTCTTGGTTTCAAGGAATCCCGATTTTCTGTGATATCGGTTCATCGCTAAGGTTTTTTCTTATAGTTTGTCTCCATTGGCATGAATTCAACTGTGGACTCACAGTTGTCTCCGTGTATGGTCCATCTTCTGCCGATAGACGCAACCTTTTTTGGAACGAGTTTAATTCCTTCCATAACAGCAATCACGGGTTTTGGCTCTTTTGTGGAGATTTTAATGTTACCAGATTCTCCTATGAAAGATCTGGGAGCGCCACGTATAGCTTGGACTCCTCCCGTTTTAACGAGTGCATTCGTTCTCTCAACTTGTCTGATATCCCTCTTAACGGTAGATCCTTCACTTGGTCTAATATGAGCCTATCTCCGACATTGACCAAACTCGATCGCTTCCTTGTCTCTAATGAGTGGATATCCTTTTTCCACAACTCCTTCTCTTGTGCTATGCCTAATCCGTCTTCAGACCACGTTGCCATTGCTCTTCACACTAACTATAACTTCTCTAAGCCGTTCAAATTCTGCTTTGAAAAATTCTGGTTGCAAGATCAGGTCTTTGTGAATCTTATTTTTGAATGTCTCTCCTCTGTTACGGGGTCTCACGGATTAGGTCGTATACTGCTTAAGCTGCACGCTATTAAATATGGTTGCAAGATCTGGCACAAAGAAAGATTTGCCTACGCCAATGATCTTAAACTCTATTTCCTCTCCACTATTGAAGCCATCGATAAGCTAGAAGAGCTTGGTCTGATTTCTGATTCGTTTCGTAACGAAAGGAGCTCCTGCAAAAGGGAATTCGCTTCTATTCTTCATTATGATCATATCAAATGGGGGTAGCGGGCCAAAGTCCGCTAGCTCAAAGAGGGTGACGGAAACACCGCCTTTTTCCATAAATTTTTTTCGCACCGCCAACGGTGCAATCGTATCTCTGCCATCATTAACGACGGTGTTGAGCTGCACTCTGATTCTAACCTACACGCAACCTTTCTTCAGTTCTATAAAAACCTTCTTGGCTCTTCTCAATCCTGTTCCATTCATCTTGATTGGACGCAGCTTTACGGTCAGGAATCTCACGATTTGACTAGCTTGGAGGCTCCCTTTTCTCTGGAGGAGATTAAATCTGCTATTTTCTCATTAAAAAGTGATTCTGCTCCAGGCCCTAGTGGCTTTCCTTCCTTCTTTTTCCAAAAATTCTGGGATTATCTTAAAGTTGGTCTCTTAGATATGTTCGATGTTCTCCACCAGGGATACTTTTCCTTTGATCGTTTTAATTACGCTCACATTGTCCTCATTCCCAAAATTATCGGTGCAAATTCTGTTTCTAATTTTCAACCGATTTTTCTCCTAAATACTATGTTCAAGATCGTTATGAAAGTTCTTTCTAAACGCCGGAGCCTAGTCATTTCCCCTCTTATTGATCTCGCCCAGTTGGGTTTTATTAAAGATCGTTTTATTCTTGATTCTGTGGCTTCAGCCCAAGAAATTATCTCTCAATGTCATAAATCCAACTCTGAAGGGGTAATGTTAAAATTAGATTTTGAAAAGGCTTACGATAAAGTGAGCTCGGACTTTCTTTTTGATATTTTTCTCCATATGGGTTTCGATCCAAAGTGGATAGCTTGGATTAAATCCAGCCTCTTTGCTGGAACTTCGTCCATTCTTATTAACGGATCAAAAGACAACAAATTCAAGTGTAAGTGCGGCCTTCGTCAGGGCGACCCTATCTCCTCTTTTCTGTTTACTCTTGTGGCGGATGTCTTCAGTAAATTGCTGAAGAACGCCTAGGACGCTAATGTCATTGAAGGACTTGGCAGTTCCTACAGCTTCCGAGGAGACCCCAACTTACAATATGCTGATGACACTATTATCTTTGCCAAACCCATCGGGTGCACCCTTCGTAACCTTAAACTCCTTCTTTATATCTTTGAAAGTGCATCAGATTTATCGATTAATTCCACAAATCTTCGGTTCTTTGGCTTGGAGGTTATAATATTTGTCAATTAGAGATTGCCTAATTCTTCAATTGTAATGCCTCTTCGTTCCCTATTAAGTATCTTGGGATTCCTTTAAGATGGGGCAAGCTGCAAAAATCGGACTTGCTTCCGATGATTGATAAAGTTGAGTCCAGACTTAACATGTGGACGGGAAAAAACCTTTCTATAGGAGGCAGATTGATTCTGGTGAATGCGGTCCTCACTTCTATTCCCTTATATATGATGTCCTTTTTCTACGTTCCTTCTTAGGTTATCAACATGATTGACCAAATCAGAAGAAATTTCTTCTGGTCTGGTTCTGACATATATAGAGCTGGAACTCATCTCTATAACTGGAAGTTGGTCTGCTCTTCTAAGGCAGTTGGAGGTTTGGGTGTCCTCAATCTAGAAATCAAAACTTAGCATTATTGGGTAAATGGTTATGGAGAATGCTTAAGGAAGAGCAACTTCCATTGGCCCGTCTGATTTCTAATATATGCTTCCGACGTCAGAGGGTTTGGGAATTTCACCCCTCTCTTTCGTCTAGAGCATCGTCGTTTTGGAAAGGGGTGTGGAAAATTATTGACCCCTTTCATTGCAGTATTTTTCATGTTTGTGCTGATGGTTCTAAGACCAAGTTCTGGACTGACCTTTGGATAGGTAATCTGAAGTTGGCTTTAGCTTATCCGGCTCTCTTCCGTGTCGCTCTTAGCCCTGCTGCAAAAGTGTCGGACTATCTTATGGTCCATAACAACAATAGAGAGTGGTTTATTCCGTTCTCAAGTGATCTCCCCCCCTCCCCCTCCCCCCCTTGAGCCGGAATTCCTTCACTTCATTTCGCTCTTAAACAGCTATGCTTGGCAACCCAAAGAAGATTTTATATGGCTTGGACCAATTCTGTTCCTTTTCGGTTAAATCGTTTTATAACTTTCTCAACCACGGAGGTGTATACTCTCCTTTCGCTAAAAGCATTTGGAGTTTCTGTGCTCCGCTCAAGGCTAAATCCTGTCTTGGTTCGCTATTAACTATAGATTCCTTACTGTTGATGTCCTCAATAAGAGGAATCTAGCTACAGGTCAGTTATGTTCTTTGTGTTTTCATAGTCACGAAGACGTTGACCATCTGTTTTTACAATGCGATTTTACCAGAACTTTATGGCGGATCTGTCATATGGCACGGCAGATTCCCTCTCTTCCCACCTCCTTCCTAGCTATCTAGAACTGTCAGTTAGTGTGTATAAAGTTTCACAAGTCTTGGATTCTCTCTACTATGGCAATTATTTGGGTTATTTGGAAAGAAAGAAATAATCGCATTTGTAATAATTCTGTTAAGCCTATTGATACTATTGTTGATGAGTTTATTTTTTTCTCTAAGCAATGGCCTTCCGCTCTTCCCCTTCACGAAGTCCAGCGGTTAAGCCTAGATAGGCTTGAAGAGGCTACTAATTATTTACGTTATGTCTTCACTACTGCTACTCTTTTGAATATTGATATTCACTAATTTCTTCGCCTTTTGCTTATCTTGCAGGGGTGAGGCTGTCGGTTTTAGTCTCCATGTTCAGTTTCGTTATTTTGGCAATTTTTTGGGTGGCTTTCAGGCTTGGTTCTTGAAGCCTGTGCATGGGGAGGCTGGCTCTGATGGCTCTCTATTTTTGTGTCGATATTTTTTGCTGCTTGGGCTATGTTTGTCTACTACTCACCTTTTTCGTTTGTCTCTTTTATGTGCTTTTGGTAGTTGTCCACTGCTTGGGCTGTGTGTTTCCTGCTCCTCCTTTATCTTGGTATTTACCTTTATGTTACAGGATCTCTGCACTGTTTTGGTCTTTTTATTGTTGTGATTGGTATGGTTATTTCTCCCTGACGTTCGTTACTTGTAGTCCT